>OX451736.1:1059825389-1061025389 GCA_948472305.1 Vicia faba | reverse complement strand
AAAACAATGTAACAGTCAATTGAAATACTGTGGATTCAAATTCATCTGAGAAATACGAGTGAAAAACCCTAATTCCAGATTTGCCCTCAAAGAAAAGTCTTCTTGATCAATTCTTGAGCCAAACTCAACCAAATCAATAGAAACCCTAATTCTGGATAGACTGATAAGAAAAATCTGTTTGACTGATTCAAAATCAATGGAAACCCTAATTTTGGATTGACTGATAAAGAAAAGTCTGTTTGATCAATTCTTGAGCCAATCTCAATAAAAGGTGGAAAACTCTGAAGTTGTGATTTCTTATGAAAAAGGGAGGGCAAATTTTGGGGTACAACACTATAGACAGAGGAATTTCTTTACCATACTTGCGAAGCTGCTCAAGCAAATTATGTCATTCGAGATAACTGTCGGAGAAATCAAGCTAAAAGAGCCATGGAGGTCACTTGACCTAAATAGCATTCAAAATTCGTTCACATCCCCTGCAGATGTTCAAAGTGTACTCCTCAACAGCGGAACAGACTTAGGAGTATTATTCAGCACACGCATTCAACACGTAATTCCCTAGTAGAGTAAACTTGGGGTACTCGAGGATTTCTATGTGTAGTTCAACATGTAATCCCCACGGTGATCGTCACCTAATCTCCAACAGAAAAACAAACTCAGGGCAGTCGAAGAGATCCATGTTCATCCCCTAATCCCCAAGCAGTTCAAGGTGTATTTCCCCAACATGAAGCAGACTCGGAGCATTCGAAGGGATCTAAATGAGATTCAACATGAAATTTCCAGCGTGACCATGTCTAATTTTACCATCCTCAGGCAATCCAGGATGTAGGGAAAGTCAGACCAGATCACTTCCTCCCTAGCAAATCTACAATTCAATCCCCAGTGAGGTTGCCAATGATCTTTGGTACCACAAGCTTTCCAGCACCAATCCATATTGGTATCTTAAGACAACAAGCAATGGGCCCCAATGAGCATGTTCTTATCCCCACAAAGTTTATTTCTCTTAACTTTGCATGTAGTAACCATCATTGCATCACATTGTATCCTTAAACACGTAGCATATTCATCAAGATGGATCATTATGCCATATAAAAATTCAAACAAGCATATGAAGCATAAGCCATATTTGATACCTTGCACGAGAGCTCGAATCATTCCTCCATTAAAACATTGGTAAACCCCCAGCTGATGCACTTTACCACGTCACAATCCCCAACTAATGGTGCAAGTACCTTGTACTCATAAATCCCTACCAAAATCAATACATTTTGTCATGTGTGTCCAGTTCTCATCTGGTAGTCAGATCTCGTCTAACAATTGATTTAAAGTCCAGTTCTCGTCTGACAATCAATTCTAAGTCCAGTTCTCACCTGGTAGTCAATTCTCGTCTAACAATCAATTATAAGTCTAGTTCTCGTCTGGTAGTCAATTCTCGTCTGACAGTCAATTCTAAGTCCATATCTCGCCTAGTAGTCCGTTCTTGTTCATAATCAATCCAAAGTCCAGATCTCGTCTGATAGTCAGTTCTCGTCTAACAATCAATCCAAAGTTTAGTTCTCGCCTGGTAGTCAATTCTCGCCTGACAATCAATTCTAAGTCTAGTTCTCGCCTGGTAGTCAGTTCTCGTCTGATGTTTGATCATTTCTCAGTTCTCGTCTAGTAGTCGGTTCTCGTCCGACAATCAATTCAAATTCCATCTCTCGCCTAGTAGTGCAAGTCTCGCCTGGTAGTCATATCTCGTCTAACAGTTGATCTAAGTCAAGTTCTCGCTTGGTAGTCAGTTCTAATCTGACATTTTATCATTTCCCAGTTCTTGTCTGGTAGTCGGTTCTCGTCCGACAATTAATTCTAAGTCCAGTTCTCACCTGGTAGTCCAGGTCTTTCCTGGTAGTCAATTCTCGTCTGACAGTTGATCTAAGTCTAGTTCTCGCCTGTCTGACAATTGATATTTTCCCAATTCTCGTATGGTAATCAATAATCTTTGTCAACTTTTTCCTTCAGGTATTTGATTAGCATACTATTCTATCAAAGGATCTACCTGTCGTCTTTTCCTTGAGGCATTTGATTAGCATATGATGCTATCAAAAGATCTACCTGTCGTCTTTTCCTTCAGGTATTTGATTAACATACGACGCTATCAAAGGATATACCTGTCATCTTTTCCTTCAGGTGTTTGATTAGAAAATGAGACTATCAAAGGATCTATCTGTTGTCTTTTCCTTCAGGTATTTGATTAGCATACGACACTATCAAAGGATCTACATGTTGTCCTTTTTCCCAGTAGGTCTATCATCTGATATTATTCAGGGTATCAGAAGTCTTATTGTGTATCTCTCTTTCCCAACAGGTATGCCTTTGATGTGTATGCTTTGTCATCAACTTCGCCTCTTAAATCACCAGACACTATTTCAGTATGAACACTTCTTGAGAATATCATACTGGCACTGTTACCACGTTACAAGCCATCACCATTCAACCACACTTACGCATCACAAACCTTTTCACCAGAAAACAAAACATTTTCTTTCTCCAACAGATATCACAAAAAAATAAACTCACTCACACTTTCTCTCCAAGACAAATTTTAGGTCTTCATATTTAATCTTCTTCTACCTGGAATGTTTGAAATGCTAACGCCAATCTCACCTTCAGGTTTAAGATGATTAAATAGGGGCAGTTGTCATACCTCAAGTTTGTCCTACCCATTAATAAAATCATTTGTCTTATGCATTCGCATACACATTACCTTTACGTTATGTCATTTAACACATCATGCATCATTAATCAGTAAATTTAGCATGGGGTCAAGGATATTGAAGAATTAGAGTTTCTTTATGATCTTTTGAGGTTTCCACCTCACTCAAGTTTAATCAATTTGTTTCTTAAATAATCATGATTTGAAGCTAGGTTTGTGTGTTCATGGTCATTGTGGACTTCTATTTTCATCAAATATTCATCCTGAGAGAAGTGCATTAAGGTTTTAATTTGTGGTGCGTAGTGCTTCATCAAGATTCCAATTGAGTACCTCTTGGAGTTAGGTTATCTCCCTGGCTATTTTGAGTCTCTCTTATTCAATGTTTCAAGTGTGGTTTTCATCTGAGGTTTCCTTCCGATTACATGACATCATCGAGTGGTTTTCCCAAGTGTGCATTCAGACTTTCTTTATGGATTATGAATCAGGATATATTCTTCTATGTGTGTGAGCATTAAATTGTCAAGAGAAGAGTTAGGGCTTCTATTGGTCCTTCTCAATCAAAGAAGATTCATGGTTTCTAGAATTTTAAGGCATTCATCATCTTATGACACTTATCATCTTCACAAGAGTTGGGTTTTACTTCCCTAATCGTGTGGGCTTCAAGAAGGGTTCCATGTGGATTTCTTCATCAATAAATTTCTAAGGGGTTCTGTCGCACCATAAAAAAACACAGAGTCGCCACCGAACTCTATTTGTCCCGAAGGAAGGGAAGATATCGAGAGAACCCTAAAGAAATGGATAAGATGGTTTTACGACCAAGAGAAAGGGTACGGAAGTTAGTTATGAAAGGGGAATATATTAGCACCCCACGCGTCTGTGGTACTCCATAGCATCCACTTAAGTTTTCTCTAGTCTAAGGGTGTGTAAAAATCTATGTCTAAAGCTTAATGCTAAGAGGGAATGCACGTGAAAGGAAATATGTGGAAAAGAAGGAATATTTACAAAGTTTTACTCACCTAGGCTCCGCGACCTAATGCCTATGTATCCCTTTCAAGGAATTAGAGCATCGTAGTTCGGCTCACATGTTTCAGTTTGTTGTATATTTTTTATCTTGAAAAATGGTTTTGAAAGAAAAGCCAAGCGGAAAAATGAAATTTGAATTGATTGGTGTTTTTTACCTTGAAAAAGGGTTTTTTTATTATTGAAGTGTTTTATGAGTTTAAAAGAAAAAAAAGAAGTTTTAGTTTTAACGCAAATGAAAAAGAAAAAGATAAAGGTCTAAGGGAGACTAGCAAAGTAAGCCTAGAGTTGTCATGCAAAGTTGATCTTATAGTTGAGGATAAAAGGGAAATCTACCTATTATTGGCATGCGTGGTTTGCAACCTAAGGTCTATCTCAATTCATTTCCTAAGTTTGAATCGAGAAATCCTACGGGAGCATGTAATTATGCAATGGAAAGTAAACACGTAAATCTTGAGAGGTATACACTCACTCAAGTAGCACACTGTTGTACCCAAAAATTTTCCCTCCCTTTTCTTCAAAAACATTTCTCACAAAAAGATCTCAAATGCCCAAGATTTCTCAAGGAGTCAGACAAGCTCACCTCCAAAGCACTGAGACCACAAATTAGGGTTTTGGTTTTCTCAAGGATAATTGGATTTCTAATGCCTCAATTGACTTTCATGTTTCATTATAGACCTCCAATAATTCTCATACCAAGTTTCAAGTCTTGCATCTTATATTTGCTCAGTCAAATGATCAGATGACTGAAAATCAGTTGTATTGGGTAAAAAGTCAACTATGGTCAATATACAGTAAAACTTCAAGAGTTTTAGCCAATATCAACATTTATAAGTCATATTCATTAATTTATCAAGGGTTTATCACAATTCCTCAAGAAAAGCACTCAAATCATCAAAGGGGCAAAATTGTCAAAATTAGGGTTTTGATTAAGAATGACCGATCATTGACTTTTGACCTAGTAGATGACCTAATGGCTTGAAGCGTGATATTAAGGAATAAAACACAATATCTTAACCTAATTTCATGGCTCAAATCATTTCTCAAGATCAATGGATTAATAATTGAAATTTGGATCAACTGGTGAAAAGTCATTTGACACACAAAAAGTCAAACTTTGACTTTTTGGTCAACATTGAATTTCAAAGATCAAAATTTATCAAGACATTCAAAAATATCAAACTTGATCATCAAGAATCAAGAAAGTCATGAAAAGTCAACAAAAGTCAAGATTTTCAATACTTAGAAAAATCCTGTGTTTTTTAACCTTGATAATTTCACTACTTCATGACAATTTTTCACCAAGATGCAAGATGATTCAAGGAAAACTTTCAACATGAAAGTTGTAGATCTTGAGGAATTATAAAACTTTGTCCTTGAGGGTTAATGTCCAAAAAATGCTTAGATTTGGAGATATAGGCCCATAGAGTCAAGACATTTTTAACAAAACACTTAGTGAAAATTTTAGCAAGTTTGGTCAGATTTTTGTCCCAACTTCTTGGAAATTTTTCACCTAGCTCCAAGTTGATTTAGCCAAAGATGTCAACATGAAATTTGTATATAATGTTTCAACCTTTCCAAAATGTCAAAGAACATGAAGAGATCATTTTTGAGCTAGGAGATTCGAAGAGAAGAAGTTGGCATGATGAACTTGAATTACAAGGCATTTTCATAAAGAACACTTGATCAAATCTCACACCTATGTTGCATAAATCTTGCTTTGAAGGCTTCTAACTTGCAAATTACTCCATAATTAATTGTTTACACAAGTTATTGAGGTATGATCCAAGTGATTAAGCCATTGTCCAAAGCAATTTTCCATTTTTGGAAGAAAGGCATCATTGCCATTCTTGAAAAGCAAGCTTTATCACAATTGTCAACTCCTTGAGCCTCTCAATTGTTTGCTTCGCACACACTTAACCTAAAAGATCAGAATAAGCATGTTTAAAGTGTTCAACCACTTTAGAAGGAATAGTACAAGCATTGGGACCATGTTCTTCCATGTTGCTTCAAAGTTAAGTAACATAGCCATAACATGTGACTTTGTGAACCAAGCCTTCTCAGCCTCTACAATCTTTTCTCTATAAATAGAAAGGTTTTTTACAATCCAAAACACAAATGGCAAGCCTTAAAATACCCTTAAACACTCTGAAATCAGAATTTGCATTTCAAACCTCCATTGTTGCAAATTCTGACCAAAAAATTCAAACTCATAATCCACTCGTGCATTTTCACTTCAAATCAATCATAAAACTTCCATATCTCTTTTATAACTCATCCACACCCCTGTTTCATGATTGTAACTCCATTTTCATCATCTTCCAAACTCAAAAACAGTCGCCTACAACTTGACTTCTCCAGGAAGATTCAAGCACTTTCAGCATAAAGTAAGCATTGCATTAGCTTCCTAGAAGTTCGGTGACGCTATCCAGATCATCACAACACTTCCAGGAGTGCTCAAACTCCAATTACGATTTCCAGTTTTGAGGTAAGTTTTCTCAACTTTGAACTCTCTATACAAGCATCATTAATGGTTACTTTGTAAATGAAAAATGTAGACATCATTGCCCTGAAGCTAGCCATGCCTTTAGTTTTCATTAATGTTGCCTGAGTAATGCGGATTTTGAAATTGAACTTTCTGAAAAAAATTAGTTTTTATTTGGTATCAAGCAAAATTCATGTTCATCTTTGATTTATAGCTTTAGTTACTTATATGGTTGAATTCGTGGAGAAAATGGAACAACTTTCATGTTTACATTTTTTTAAATGGTTGAGAAATGAAAAAGTTACAGATTGGCCATGGTGTTGTTCTTCTCTTCATGCGCAAGGTTGCAGACGAAGTCATTTTTAAATCTTAGAAATTATTTTATTTTAAGTTTATTGCAAGTTGTATTATTAATGGATGAAATAGCCACCCCAGTGGCAGAGAAGCGCGTGTTAAGGCATTGATCTATAGGGAACTGGGTTCGAGCCCCAGCGGTAACCTTTTGTTTATTTCATATTTTCTTGTCTTAGATCATGTGTAGGCAAGCGCAAGGCACGTGCGCTACACCCCTCATCCATACCATCAATCTGTCAGGCCATCAAATCAAACGTTCCATAATGCAAGCACATGATGCATCTCAAAAAGCCGGCAATATGGAATCATACAGGCGCTTGGACCCTTCTGTTTAGGCCTGATGGGCATTTATTTTCATACACCCCTTATGCTTGTTAACACTAGCCCAATCCTATTTTTATTTATTTTTCTAATTCCAACAAAAAAACGTGAATTGGGCCTTTTTGCTACTTTTACCTCCCTTTCACTTTTTAACATCCAGCCAAATTCTTTATATTTTCATTATTTTTATTTATTCATTCATTTATTTATTTAAACAAAAATACAAAAATATGTTTTCTTGAATAATTAAATTAAAATGTTTTAATTTAAACACTTATTTTATTTTTGTTAATATTTAGAACTAGATTTTGTTTATTTTACACACTTTAAAATATTTTTCTAAATTAACATTAACCCTCAAAGTATTTTCTAAACAAATTATTTAGACCTAGATTTTATTTTATTCTTAATTTCAATTAAAATAGATTTTTAGGGTTTGTTAAAATATTAATTAACTTCTCTTGTAAATTAAAATTAATTAGTTTGAGTAGGTTAATATTTAAACCTTTTCAATCAAAAACCCTAAGGACAATTTCTTTCTTCCTCTTTACATTTTATACATTCTATTATTATTCATGTTCATTGATTTGTAATATATAATTAGGCTTTATTGCTTTCTTTCCCCTCATTCACAAACTTGTACCCCCCATTCCCAAAGCGTTGTAATAGTGTAGGATATTTAAATTCCGTAATTTACTGCTTTCCTTATTATTGTTAGTAATTAGGGTTTACATGACAAGAATTAAAATCAAACTTAGCAAAACCCTAATTCAAAATAAAATACATGAATCAAACACACTTTGCACACATGCACCTTTAGGGTAACCCACACTTGTTGCCTCAGATTAAAACATTTGTGTCCCTCGAACGTGAGATATTTTAGCAAATACCCTCGATTAAAAGATTGTAGTCCCTCGATGACCCTTCGATGTTGCCTTCGGTAAACGATCTTAGTCCCTTATGACAAATTTCTAAAACATCTTACAAGTTTCCTTCTATGACTGTACGATGACCCACGCCTCTCCCTCACATCCAATAATATGGATCATTACGAAACAATGGTAAAATAACACTATCTAAAGGAGGAGGAAAAGAACAAAACTTTTTGAGTAGGTAGATTGCTCGTAATTTCTTGCTCATAAACTAAAACCATTTTCACAGCTTACACTTTCAAAAACAAACATCCTTTCAAACACTCTCTTTTCAAACAAATATTTTCAAAACAAACATTTTGTATACATTCTAAATGATACGAGAATCATTACAAAGTTTGTCGTACTAAGGCGTTTCATAATATTTCCAAACAAACATTTTGTATACATTCTCAACGATACGAGAATCATTACAAAATCACCACTTTCAAAACATCTTTCAACTTACACAGACACCAAACATTTTCAAAGTGATCAAGCAATTAAGAGCTCGTAGATAACTACGAATTAAAAGGGTGCTAACATCTTCCCTTTTCATAACCTACCCCCAAACTCAAGAAATAATCTCAAAAGTTATTTCCTGTTCTTTTCACCCTTTCCTTTATTGGATAAAAGAAAAGTCGATGGAGACTCTTGCTATCCCAACATTTGCGATAAAATGCAAAACACCCAAGTCAGTTCTCCCACAGTATCACAGAACTGGTGACTCTAATAGGGAGATTTTTAAAAGTGGGGTTACCTTAGGAGCTAGATAACCTTTATTTCTTTATTTTTTTACCTTGTTTGCTTTACATTTTGGGTCTATGTTTAGGTTTAAAATATCTTATACCCGAATCTGGGGCATATTAGGTAAGTAGCAATAGATCATGGAAATTGTACGGTGTAGATCGATATGGTTGAAGCGATGGCTATGTTAGTCTGACACATTTGTTGGTACAGGTGTCCCTTGAATTAAATTAAGGAGAATACGGGGCCATTGTGTGGTTTCATGAAGCACTAACTGACCATAGAACCTTAGTTGAAAAATTTGGCCATTAGAAAGTAGTGAGATAGCTAGCTTTGGTGCAGACTGAAGTTGGTTGATACTCGACACTACACTCGTTGAGATCGGACTTTCAGGATATTTTTGTCGTGAAAACAGATTGCTTGTGTTGAACCAATTTCTCGATAAAGAAATATTAATGATATTTAGATTCCTTAGAACCCGGTTACTTCTTTTAGGACATGTTGAACCAACTAAAACTTCAAGAGGGTACTTACCTATAAACCCCATGCAAGCCTAAACCTAAGGCCTTGTGTGTTTCATTTGTGTATGATTATTTATTCATGACATCATAGCATCATGCCATAGAATTTTCACTAACCATTTCAAGGACCTAGGGATTTATCTTTGTTCTATTTTTTAGGTTATGGCTTCCGTTCATAGAAATACCATCCGAATTAGCTTTGTAAAGGTGCCTCCTCAACTCAAAGAGTTAGCATCAAGGGCTCCTGAGAATTCTCTATTCACCAAAAGATATGGTCGACTTCTCAGTATGGTTACCTTAAGCTTTAAAGAAGATATAATGTGTGTGCTCTTTCAATTCTTTGACCATGTACATTGTTGCTTCACCTTTCCCAATTACCAATTGGTGCCCACAATAGAAGAATTATCTCAACTATTTGGAGTACCCGTCCTTGATCAAATGCCATTCATTGGTTTAGAGGAAACTCCAGAACATGAAGTTATTGCCAAGGCCTTACATTTGAGAAGGTCTGACATTCCAGCTAATTGGGAAACAACGAGTGGAGTCGAGGGTTTGATAGCTAAATTTCTGTTAAATAAGGCTCGACTGTTTTGGGATGCTTTGGATTTGCAAGCTTTTGAAGAAGTATTGGCTCTTCTAATCTATGGGTTAGTACTGCTCCCTAATCCAGACCAACTCATAGATGTGAATGTTGTCAAAATTTTCCTCTCTCGTAACCCTGTGCCTACTTTGCTCTGAGATATTTTGCATACTCTTCACACTCGTACCATGAGGAAGAGATGGGCTCTTATGTGTTACATATTGTTTCTATCTAGGTGGCTTATTTCACACCTTCCACGGTCAGTATTGAAGAATGAACAAGGGTTGAGGTGGTCTTAAAGGATGATGTCACTCTCTCATTCGTATATTTATTGGTGTTCCCGGTCTCTGGAGGATGTTACTATCATTGACCGTTGTGAGGGAGTTCCCTAATGTTCCACTCCTTGGCATTAGGGGAGGTATTACTTATAACCCTTCTCTGGCTCTATGAAAATTTGATTATGCTCGAAGAGATGGTCCCCATGACGCGCTTATCTGGGATATTGTATTCGACTATAAGAACGATATCCAAGGTTATCGTCAAAGGTTTGTTCGTGCTTGGGGCATGGTAAACAAGGTTGATAGCAAGACCTTGGGACATAAGAACTCTATTCCTTTGGAGCCTTATCTCAAATGGGTGCGAGCTCGCGCTCAAAATCTCATGATGCCATATCCAGCTATTCTACCAATAGTATGGAGCCTATTACCAAAGGGGATATTCCTTATACCATTCTCCATTCGGACATGCCTACTGACCTCAAATAATTGCAGAGATCGTGGATTAAACTCAAGGGGAACGAGTTACCTTTGAAGCTCAATTTTATGCAATCGAGAAGAAAGTGTTGGAGCTTACCAAGCAACTTCACGAGGAGCAAAGCCTGAATGCCTACCTCGACACAAAGAGGAAGCACCCGTGGGAGACTTGAGTCTTTATTTTAGGAGTCTATTTTGTTGTCTCCTTGAGACCTTTTTGCTTTTTCATTATAAGCCCATGGGGAAATTGTAATTTTTGAACTTATTAATACAATTGTTGTTTTTGTTTCCTTTTTGGCTAGTAAATTTAAATCTTCTAAGGCCCTTGAAAACATTGCATCCACATATCATGCATCATGTCTTAAGCAGGTTTTCCGATATAGGTTTCCTTATCTTTTTACTATTTATTTTAGTATAAGATGGCTCTAGAGAAAACCGTCAAAGATCTGCAAATTCCGCATGCACATTTCCAAGAGACTCTCCTCAACTTGGCTAAAGGCCAACAAGAGATGGTGGCACTCCTTGCCACCAAAAAGAATTCCAAGAAACAGGTTGTTATCCTCAATATGGGAAGAAGGTTCTAAGGTCATGCCCGACTGGCTCAAATAGAAGAGGATTCTTCTGAGGAAGAAGATAATCAAGATGAGGAAGTTAGAAGCACCAGGGTTGGGGGTGGAAATAACCATATTTCTGAGGACGAAGACTACTCCAATGAACAGTACCCACCAGCGGATGACAAATACAAACAACTGGAAGACAGACTTAAGGCTGTGGAGATCCAAATAGTGCCTGGTTTGGACTTTGGAGACTTAGGTTTGATCCCTGGGGTGGTTATTCCCCACAAATTCAAGGTCCTCGTCTTTGCCAAATATGATGGAGTCTCCTATCTAAAACTCCATTTAGGGTCATATGTCCGCAAGATTGAACCACACACCGCCGATATGAAGTTATGGGTTCATTTCTTCCAAGAGAGCTTATCTGGGACACAGTTGGAATGGTTCTACCAACTAGAGGGGACTAATATCCACCCATGGGAGGATCTGGCCGGTGCCTTCTATAGACAATACCAATACAATGTTGATCTTGCACCAACTCACGTGCAATTAAAAGGTATGACTATGGGCTCAAGCAATGGTTTAAGGAGTATGCTCAAAAATGGAGAGACCTGGATGGAAGGGTGCAAACCCCTTTGACTGACCGAGAGTTTGCAGACATGTACACGGGCACCCTGATTGGTCCATTCTTTAATTTGCTGATTGAGAGTTCTTCATCAGGATTTACTTAGTTGATTTTGACTAGTGAACAAGTTGAAAGTGGAATAAAAAGTGGGAATATCCCAATGGCCTCTACCTCTACTGTTGTAAAGAAAACATTTGTTGGTAAGAAAGAGACTAATGTTGTTTATGTATAAAGGAGCCGTGTCAAGAATGATCGTCATCAGTCAGTAAGTTCAGTATTGATTTCTAACCCGACCCAGTTCAATGACCACAACAATAAAACAATCAACATTGGTCAGATGCTCCAAGGAGGCAATTCACTAGGATCAACATGACATTGTCTCAAGCTTTAAAACATCTATTGAAAGCAAAATTGATAACACTATGGGATCCTCCTCAAAATTCCAACATGTCATCTATGAAGTATAACCCAAATGCAAGATGTGCATAACATTCCAATAGTTCTGGACATGACACCAATGATTATTGGGCCCTAAAAAGCAAAATCCAAGATTTAATTGACAACAAAGTGATTGAGTTTGACCCTCCAGAAACCCCTAATGTGATTACCGCACCCATGCCCAGTCATGGTAAAGATGTCAATGCCTTTGACGATGTCTCCTTTATCTCAACCATCAGTGATTTGACTACTCCCTTGATGACCGTTAAGAAGAATCTGTTAAGAGCCGGTTTATTTCTAGGCTACCTTGAAAATTTTTACCATTGTGCTTCCCAAACTAATGGATGTATGTGGCTGAAGAAAGGTATTCAAAGCCTGATTGATATTCATGAAATTTTGTTCGAGAAAACTCTGTCCATGAAGAGTTTGCCTGAAAGTATACCTCAAAAGCTGAGACTTGAAGATGTTTCCATAATCACCATTTCAAATACTCCTATTAGGATCACCTCTAAAGGCCCTATAAGGATTTCTGCTGAGCCAAGAGTGGCTCCCCTGATTATCACTACATCGGGGCCAGTCCCATATTCCTCTGACAAAGTTATGCCCTAGAACTATGAGGCAGAAGTTTATTATCATGGTGTCAAGCAAGAGCCATGGATTGGTGAAAATGAAGATCTTGAAATTACAAACATTTCCAGAACTAGTAAGTTCACTAGGATAGTAAGGATCTTCTCTTCGGAGATCTCTCTTCCAACAACTACTATAACACCTGTTCATATTCTTGCTGCTAGGCCAACTGCCAATGCCCGAGGTAAAGAGAAGGTAACTGAGCCTTCCCTGATGGAGGCACCCTTAAAAGAAGTGACAATTGAAGATCCATCTAGACAAGAGATGGAAGAAATTCTGAAGATCATTCATAAAAGTGACTACAAAATAGTTGAGCAACTAGTGAAGACACCCTCAAAAATATCCATGATGTCCTTGTAATTATGATCTGAAGCATATGCCCAAGTGTTGTACCCCAAAATTTGCCCTCCTCTTTTTCACAAGAAATCACAGCTTCGGGATTTCCCTGATTTTTCACATTGGCTTAAGAATCGGTCAAACAGACTTTTCTCATCAGTCGGACAAAATTAGGGTTTCTATTGGTTTTGAATCAGTCCAAGCAGATTATTAGGGTTTCTATTGATTTGGTTGAGTTTGGCTCAGGGTTTGATCAAGCATACGTTTCTTCGACAATAAATTCAAAATTAGGGTTTGCGCATGCATTCTCAGAAGAATTTGAATCCACAACGTTTCATTTGACTGTCACATGGTTTTGACGCTTGTTCAAGATTCCTGTTTGTTTCTCAAAACCTAAACATCTGGGATAAAAGCTGAGGCATTCGAATTGAGAGTTTGAAGTGTTGGTTTAATCAGTAAGGTAAAAGGCGTATGGACGTTTGTTTGTTTGACTGTGCAATACATATGGTTAATCGGAACGCCGGGCTTATTGTTGGTTAATGCAAGGCTATGAGACTGCGACATTTGTTGATTATTTATAATTTCTAAGTTAAAATTATTGGGATAACTTCCAATTATTATAATTCAAGAAATTTAAGTAATTAAATAAACAAGTGCAGAAGAAATCAAGAATTATCTGACAAAAAAGATTTTTATTCATTTTCAATTGTTTGTTACAAATATTATTTGAATACTGTAAATTTATTTACAGTGTTTACAATAATGTTATTACAAATGATTAGAAATAAAATAAAACTATATCCTAAATCTCTTGAAGTCTTCATCTTCTACTGTTGCATCCTTTGCTCAACTGATATTTACCTGCAAAAAGAGAAGGAAGAAGTCAAACACAATTAATTTGGAAAAGTATTTTTCAGACAGTTAATCAAAAACTCATCATTAAAGGTGTTGGCCGGAATCAGTTTGTTCGTCCTCTCTGCAAATCGCAAGAAGATGTCTCTTCTTGGTTCACAAAGAGGAAGGTAAAATGTTTGCAAGCATATATTAAACAAAATGCACAAAGCTGCATAAATCCAAACTGAATTGCATTGTCAAAAAGGCAAACCAAACTAAAATGCCAAATCAAGTCACAAGTGTAAACAATGGCAAACTAAGTTACAAGAAGCTGTCAACAAAACTGTCCAAGGAAGCTGTCAAAACTGTCAAAGAAGCTTTCAATAAAGCTATCAACAAGTACACAAAAGCAATGCAGAAAATCTGGAGGTAAGAAGATATGCAGAGGAAAGACAAAATGCAAGCAAACTTGTAAAAGCATTTCATCATTTTCCCTAGGCCAAACACATTTTCAGAATAGAAAGTACAGTTTAAGTAATTAAATATACTTTTCTGGAGAGAGAGAAAGAGAGTAAAAAAGCAGGCTTACAGTTTTTGGGCAGGCTTAAGAGATAGATAAATATAACAAGAGATTCAACACTGCAAAGGGGGCAGAACACATAGAGAAAAAAGAGAACACAAAACTGTGAACACTCTTCAACAGGCCTAAAAACCTGTTACAGCCTTCCAAGCTTGTATCCTAAGCAAGCAAACAAACAAGTTTCAAACTGCCTCAAGCTTAGAAACCAGTTTCAACAAACCTGCCTAAAGCCAAAAAATCTCAAGCCTGCCCCAAGGCCTAAAAACCTGTTACAACATTCAAGCCAAAGCCAAACAAGCCAACAAACATATAACCTGTCAAAACCTGTATCTCAAAGCCAAGCACAAAACCTGAACAAACTCGGTATCCAAACATGCATAAGCTTCAATAAACTAGCCTAAAAACCAGTAAAACTACAAGCCTTGAAGCATACAACCAGAAGCCTGCCTGTACAATAAGCCTGCCTCAAAGCCAAGCGCAAAACCTGAACAAACTCAGTGTCCAAGCCTGCATAACATTTAACCTGCCTTCATTTCAAATCCAAACTCAAGCAAATCCATCCAAATATCCAAACAACAAAAATAAGTGCCTCAGAATCGGATTCATCATAGGCTAAACAGATCAAGTCCAGAGAGAGGAAAAAGTCAGAAGCAAAAACAATCGAAGCAAGCATCTCAGATATCATCTTCATCAAAAGCAAGCATCTCAGAATCAAAGAATAAACATTCAAATATTCAACAAGGCAAGCAACTCAGAAGCAAAAGCAATTCAGAAGCAAAAGCAGTTCATCACAGAATAAACCAAATCAGAAGAAGAAAAGAAGATTCAACAGGGTTTTCAGAGCAGGTTCATCACAAAACCATTCAAAGCTAAAAGATACAAGTACCAGAAAGCCAGCAAGAACAAAGCCAACGTCACGAGCTCCCTGCCTTGGCCGCCTGAGGATACCGCCGGTCCACTCTCCTTCTCCTTTCCAAAAAGCAGAACCAAGGTATAAATGTCTCTCTTTTCTTTTTCTACACCTCACACGAATACAAATAATAATCAAAGATCAAAACAAGGAAAAAGCTAAAACATGCACGGATATTCAAACCCTAAAACAGAAATCAGTACCTTTTCTTGTCACCGCCTGATACAACCATGGAGAGAGGAGAATGGAGGTGGTATCCTAGTGGCTTGAGGCGAAGTGGAGGAAATCAGAAGCTCTATTGAGAGCGAGGAAGAGAACGATGAAGAAGAAAGGGAACGGCGCCGCTCATCCAACTGTGAAACCCTTGTTCTAAACAAAACAATTCAACCCTAACAACAAAAACTTGTGAAACGCTTGGGCCTACCCCTTTGGACAATACACCCAAAGCCCAATCCATTCTGGCGCCTGCACCCCCCTTTTCTTTTAAAATCTGTTTTTTCATTTGGGCCAAGAACAAACCCCTAAGCCCATTTAATTTCTTCTTATTTATTTTTAGGTTATACAAACTAATACCTTTTTTTTATCACTTTATTTCTATTTTTTTTCATAACCTATTTTATTAAATAAAATAATACATTAACTTTCTTTTTGTACAAAATTTTCTTAAAATGCTTCTTTTTATTTTAGAACAATTAAAAATACATAAACAATAGATTTTTTTATTATTAAATTAAAATTTTCTTTTCATTAAATCTTTTGTTCATATATAATTAACAAAAAACACAAAAATAATAATACTTAATAATACATTAGGTTAACATCTTAACCATTTGTAAATAATCATGTGCATCTTACATTGCTTTTGATTCTCTTTTATCCTTATACTTTGCTATATTTTTAATTGAGAATGCGTTGATTCGATTTGGTTGTAAATAATATTTGGACACTACTATCTTG
Organism: Vicia faba; assembly: GCA_948472305.1. Lineage (NCBI taxonomy): Eukaryota > Viridiplantae > Streptophyta > Magnoliopsida > Fabales > Fabaceae > Vicia > Vicia faba. The sequence goes on along the minus strand of OX451736.1, from coordinate 1,061,009,142 downwards.
ATAAGACTCATCCCCATTTGTAAACATTTGTACCCCCATCCCCAGATACTTATTTGTAATAGCTTAGACTTTAAATTCCCGCAATTTATCGCTTTCCATATACTGTATAGTAATTAGGGTTTGTATGCGAAGATTCAAAATCAACCGCTAGATAACCTAATACAAGATAAATGCATGAAAATCAATACACAATTCACACTTGCACCTCTAGGATAATCCCGCTTGTTGCCTTCAAAAATGGGCCATGGTTGCATGTTGAGTTCTTTGGCAAAACAAAAACAAACAAAATGATCATAGTCCCTCGATGACGCTATCGGAGTTGCCTAAACAAAATGATCATAGTCCCTCAAGAAAATTGCCAAAGACACTTGACACTATTGCTCTCATGGTCTATACGATGACCCGCACCTGTCCCGTTTACATCCTAACGCAAGGTTGTTCATCAAACACAATGGTGAAACAACACTGTTAAAAGGGTTAAAAAACATGAGAAAGATCTTTGAGTAAAATAGGGTAGACAAACTCTTAGTTACTTGATCAAACTTGCAAAACACACTTGCCATTTTTCAAAACACACTCCACAACACAACTTTCAAAAACATTGAAACATCTTTTCAAAAAGACAAACACCTTTGTAAAACATTCGAGTAAAGAATTGTTACAATGGTTGCCTAGACAAGGCATCTTTTTCAAAAACATTTTCAAAACCACACACACACAAACACCATTTCAAACAATTGAAAATCAAGGCAAGTGATCTAAAACAAGTAACTAAGAGCCCATGGATAACCATGGATGAAAAGGGTGCTAGCACCTTCCCTTTTCATAATCTACCCCCCGAACCCACGAAAACATCTCAAAGGTTTTTCCTGTGCTTTTTAACCTTTCCTTAGGATAAAATAAAAAGTCGGTGGAGACTCTTGCTAAACCGAACAAGTGCGAATACAAACGCAAAACCTCAAGTCAGTTCTCCCACCGTATCACAGAACTGGCGACTCTGCTGGGGAGAAATATAAAAGTGGGGTTACCTTAGGGTTTTAGATCACCTTTACATGCTTACTTTGTTTGCTTTGATTGCTTTCCTTTTTGGGTTCCTTGTTTGGGTTTGTTTTAAATCCTACACCCGGATTTGGGGGCACCTTTTTAGATAAATAGCAATAAACTGTGAGGGAACTGTGCGGGTATACCAACATGGTTAAAGCAGTAGCTATGTTAGTGTGACATATTTGTGAGTACTGGTAGCCCTTGAGTAGTCAAGGAGAATACGGGGCCGCTGAGTGATGTCATGAAGCACTAACGAACTCTTAGAACCTTACTTGACCATCTTAGCCTTTTTAGGGGTAGTGAGATGACCGGCTTTGGTGCAGTCCGAAGTTGGTAGATACTCGATACTACACTCATTGAGGGTTGTTTTCTTGGAATATTTTGGTCGCTAGTTAAGTGGCTAAACCAAAACAATGAACATAGAAAACAATCCAATGATATTAAGCTCCTTAGAACCCGGTTACTATTTATAGGACAGGTTTTTAAGTCAACTAAACTCAAGAGGGTACTTACCTATGAAACCCCATGCAAGCCTAAACCTAAGGACTTGTTTGCTTTGTGTGAATATGATCACCTGTATATACACTTACTTGCTTTTGCACACATGTACATAACATCATAACATCATACCATAGCATTTTCAATAACCATTTCAAGGATCTCGAGGGTCTTTTGATGTAGGGTCACATTGAACCAGACGTCTACCAAAGGGCAAGAGGGTTCTCCTCTAAACAAATGCCATCAAAGATCAAGGGCAACAACTTGAATCAGGGGCTATGACCCACTCGATAAGGTGAGCTTGATTCTCGTGTAAAGACATCCACTGATACAAAGTTCTCCAATCAAAGATGTGGATCGAAGTTCAACCTCTAACATTTTCTTGTGTTTACCCCGAGAGATCCTTGAAAATATTGCATACATATATCATACATATCATTGCATAATAGGTCTCCCAATACAGGTCTCTCATGTTCTCGCTGTTTATTTCAGCAATGGCTTTCCAACCAGACAACCGAGATCTCCGGGCTCAAAACGCCCAACTTCAAGAGATGTTCTTGAACCTATCCAAGGGACAAGAAGAGGTCAAGGCGCTCCTCACCAGGGGCATGATCATGGGAAGTCCTGATGGAAACAAAGATGACCAGTTGGAGTGGCTACAAACTGAGATAGCCATAATGAAGGTCCCCACTTGAAATGACAAAGCTCGAACTGAGAGACTTTTGTTCCATTTGAATTTTCAAGTTGTAATCTCTTTTGTTATTCAAACAATTATCTATTAATGTCAAACTCTGTTTCATTAATGCATTGCATATGTTTGTCTTGAATTCATCCAGTCGTTTTCACTATTCTTATGCTTTCTTTATGACATTTAACTCTTGCTAAAAGTGACAAGCCTTTAGAGGGAGGATGACGAAACAATACCGTAATCTCATACAGTATGCTTTTGAACAGACCCTGTTGACGATGTACAGGCATTTCTTTCAAATCCTAAACACTGGAGTTATAAGGAAGATAATCCCTAGTCAACCCCTTCGAGCCAAAGAAGTATGAGTTTTCTGTTCTAAAAAAATTGAAACCTTTGATTTAAACCTGGGGCAGGGTAGTCTCTCAGTTAATTCAAAATAAAAAAGATGTGCATTGAAGTCTCCAACTCTCAGTTCGTAATACAACGAACAACATCAAAAACATTCATCTGGAACTAAAAGACAATGATGGTTCCTTATCTCATAGGCAGTCAATCTCTCAAAAGAGAAAAGCCCACTGAGCCAAAACCTACAAAGGAGGCTTAAGAAAGCTGGGGCATCCCGCTGACTGTAATCTCGAAAACAGGAACAGTCAGGCAAAAGTTAGGGATAACAAATCAAAAGAACGAGGTCATTATAAATCCTCAACAACATGAAAAATGTTGCAAAAAAAGAGGAGATGATGACTGCCTTCCAAAATTCAACTGGTGTGAGCCATCACCAAAAAGGTCGTTCCAAATTCGAATAGAGTTCGACGCACAATTAACTGAGTTTAGGACTGAAGGACATCACAAAGAGTGGGTGGGTACAAATATACTTTGAGCCTTTATCCTTTGTTTCTTAAACCGTGAACCAAGCCACGTTACAACCCTTCAAAAGTCCTAATTGAAGCATGGGTTAGTTCGAAAGCATACTGTTACAAAAGGTATCCTGACTCCTGTAAGGCTTTGCTCTAAATCTTGTGTTGAATTTGTCTTATAAAAAGTTTTATGCTAAAAAACGCATTTTTCAAAAACTTCGAGACAGACATAAACTTTGCATTACTTGAATATCACTGTTTGCATTTGGCTATTTGTTTGACAGCGAAGAAATTCATACAGTGAATATCCGATGAATGAAAGCTCTCTCAGTGAGCAAAATCACTTCAAAAAGGATGACCTTTCCATTGACAAATCTCCTATCAACAAGGGGGCATGACATGTCACTATCCAGTTAACCTGGGGCAGTCCAGTCAATATTTCAACAAATCTTTCAAAGTTCAATTAACTTGGGGCAGTCCAGTCAAGATTTCAACAGATCTTTCAAAGTTCAGTGAACCTGGGGCAGTCCAATCAAGATTTCAACAAATCTCTCAATTACAGATTAACCTGGGGCAAGTCTCCGTCACCATCACTTGGGGCATTTAAACGTCAATCCCGACAAAGGGTTACATACAGTCGAACATTTCCAGGCAGTGCCACAAGCACTTGCTACTAGGGGCATTGGCAAGTCTCCCCAAAGTCCTTCTCATAGGATGACTCCTCAGCAAGGGTTTAATCTCTGAAAACCTTTCCCCAGCGGAATTAAACTTCAAGATCCGCAACAGAGTTAAACTTTGGGATCCTCAGCAGAACAAAAGCTTTCTCAAAGATGATTTCCCCAGCCAAGAGAGCCTCCCAGAACTTAATTCCCCTCAGAGGTAAGTTTCAGAATCCCCAGTGGAGCCAAAACTATCAATCCCCAGCGGAACCAGATTAGTAAACATACTCCCACAGAGATACTTCCCATCAGATTGAAGATGCTCAGTCTCACTTCTCAACATACGTCTCCCAGGTTCTGGACTCCCCAGTAGAGATCATCAGAATTCTCATTCCCCACAAGTCACCAAGGATTTTTCAAACCCCAACAGTGATCCTAAGATCCCTCAACAACTGAAGATCTTGTTCCCCAAGCAGTCAGCAGTCAACAAGGATGTCTCAGCTTCAACAATCAAAGATTCTTGTAATCCCCTGCAGCAGTCAAGGATTCACTTTCCCCGGAAGCAGTCAAGATTCTATTATCTCCGGCTATCCAGGATTCATATATCCTCAACAAGACAGCTCATCAGCTTACATGCGCATTCATTACATTCATATCATAAACATTGATATAACATATATTGCATCATACATTTCATGCAACATAACTTTGTGTTTCAGCTAATATTTTACCCTTTTCAGGATAAGATTAATAAGCTTCAAATTCAACTTCTGAAGACAGTTCACGGATTCTCCAAACATGGATGTTAATCTATCACTTGTACAGATTTCAAACTTCTGAAGACAGTTCACGGATTCTCCAAACACGGATGTTAAACTATCACTTGTACAGATTCAAGACTTCTGAAGACAGTTCACGGATTCTCCAAACACGGATGTTAATCTATCACTTGTACAGATTTCAAACTTCTGAAGACAGTTCACGGATTCTCCAAACACGGATGTTAATCTATCACTTGTACAGATTCAAGACTTCTGAAGACAGTTCACGGATTCTCCAAACACGGATGTTAATTTATCACTTGTACAGATTTCAAACTTCTGAAGACAGTTCACGGATTCTCCAAACACGGATGTTAATCTATCACTTGTACAGATTCAAGACTTCTGAAGACAGCTCACGGATTCTCCAAACACGGATGTTAATCTATCACTTGTACAGATTTCAAACTTCTGAAGACAGTTCACGGATTCTCCAAACACGGATGTTAATCTATCACTTGTACAGATTCAAGACTTCTGAAGACAGTTCACGGATTCTCCAAACACGGATGTTAATCTATCACTTGTACAGATTTCAAACTTCTGAAGACAGTTCACGGATTCTCCAAACACGGATGTTAATCTATCACTTGTACAGATTCAAGACTTCTGAAGACAGCTCACGGATTCTCCAAACACGGATGTTAATCTATCACTTGTACAGATTTCAAACTTCTGAAGACAGTTCACGGATTCTCCAAACACGGATGTTAATCTATCACTTGTACAGATTTCAAACTTCTGAAGACAGTTCACAGATTCTCCAAACACGGATGTTAATCTATCACTTATACAGATTCAAGACTTCTGAAGACAGTTCACGGATTCTCCAAACACGGATGTTAATCTATCACTTGTACAGATTCCAAACTTCTGAAGACAGTTCACGAATTCTCCAAACACGGATGTTAATCTATCACTTGTACAGATTCAAGACTTCTGAAGACAGTTCACGGATTCTCCAAACACGGATGTTAATCTATCACTTGTACAGATTTCAAACTTCTGAAGACAGTTCACGAATTCTCCAAACACGGATGTTAATCTATCACTTGTACAGATTCAAGACTTCTGAAGACAGTTCACGGATTCTCCAAACACGGATGTTAATCTATCGCTTATACAGATTTCAAACTTCTGAAGACAGTTCACGGATTCTCTAAACACGGATGTTAATCTATCACTTGTACAGATTCAAGACTTCTGAAGACAGTTCATGAATTCTCCAAACCCGGATGTTAATCTATCGCTTGTACAGATTTCAAACTTCTGAAGACAGTTCACGGATTCTCCAAACATGGATGTTAATCTATCACTTGTACAGATTCAAGACTTCTGAAGACAGTTCACGGATTCTCCAAACACGGATGTTAATCTATCGCTTATACAAATTTCAAACTTCTGAAGACAGTTCACGGATTCTCTAAACACGGATGTTAATCTATCACTTGTACAGATTCCAAACTTCTGAAGACAGTTCACGAATTCTCCAAACCCAGATGTTAATCTATCGCTTGTACAGATTTCAAACTTCTGAAGACAGTTTACGGATTCTCCAAACACGGATGTTAATCTATCACATGTACAGATTCAAGACTTCTGAAGACAGTTCACGGATTCTCCAAACACGGATGTTAATCTATCACTTGTACAGATTCAAGACTTCTGAAGACAGTTCACGGATTCTCCAAACACGGATGTTAATCTATCACTTGTTCAAATTCAAAACTTCTAAAAACAGTTTACGGATTCTCCAAACACTGATGTTAATCTATCGCTTGTTCAGATTCAAAACTTCTGAAAACAGTTTACAGACGCTTCCCAACATGGATGTTGATCTATTGCTTATTCAAGTTCAAGACTTCTGAAAACAGTTTCCGGGTTCTCCAAACACGGATGTTAATCTATCGCTTGTTCAGATTCAACTACTGAAAACAGTTTATGGATGATTCCAAACATGGATGTCAATTCATTGCTTATTCAGATCCCCAGTTCAGAGATGTTCCAAACATGGGCACCTTTCTGATACTCACCCACTCACCAACGACATACAGTTCAACAAACATTCTTGGATGGCATCTACAAGCCCATCTCCAACAAGATACAATCACCTTCAGATGGCATCTATAAGCCCATCCTCCTACCAACAATTTCCAGATGGCCTCTCTAAGCTCATCCCCCGACAAGATTCTGTTACATCTCCAGATGGCATCTTTAAGCCCATCTCCAAATGGCATCTTTAAGCCCATTCCCTTAACTACGCTTTGACGAGTGCAAATTTTTTGGGCACTCTAGTGTCCAATCTCCTTTTACCTTCGAGTCGCGAACGGAAAAACTGTCAATCTAACTCTTCAGGTTCAAGAAGATTGAACAGGGGCAACTGTTGTACCCCAAAATTTGCCCTCCTCTTTTTCACAAGAAATCACAACTTCGGGCTTTCCCTGATTTTTCATATTGGCTTAAGAATCGGTCAAACAGACTTTTCTCATCAGTCGGACAAAATTAGGGTTTCTATTGCTTTTGAATCATTCTAAGCAGATTATTAGGGTTTCTATTGATTTGGTTGAGTTTGCTCAGAGTTTGATCAAGCAGACGTTTCTTCGACAATAAATTCAAAATTAGGGTTTGCGCACGCATTCTCAGAAGAATTTGAATCCACAACATTTCATTTGACTGTCACATGGTGTGATACGGTGGGAGAACTGACTAGTGTTTTGCGTTTGTTTTCGCAAATGTTTCGGTTGAGCAAGAGTCGCCACCGACTTTTTATTTTATCCTAAGGAAAGGTTTAAAAAGCACAGCAAAAACCTTTGAGATTTTTCTTGGGTTCGGGGAGTAGATTATAGGAGGGGAAGGTATTAGCACCCCTTCTATCCATGGTTATCCATGGGCTCTTAGGTACTTGCTTAGATCAACTTGCCTTGGTTTTCAATTGTTTGAAATGGTGCTTTGTGTGTGGCTTTGAAAAGGTTTTGAAAAAGATGCCTTGCATAGGCTACCCTTGTAACAATTCTTTACTCGAATGTTTTACAAAAGGTGTTTGTCTTTTTGAAAAGATGTTTCAAGGGTTTGAAAAGTTGATTTTGAAAGTGTTTGTGAAGTGGGTTTTTGAAATAAGGCAAGTGTTTTTCTTGGAAAGTTGACAAGTACTTAAGAGTTCATCTACCCTAAAATTTTCTCAAAGATTTTTGTCATGTTTTAAACCTTTTGACAATTTTGTTCCACCATTGCATTTGGTGGACAATCTTGTCTTTAAAGGGACGGACGCGGGTCATCGTTTAGACCATAGTTGCAATAGTGTTAAATGTCTTTGGGCAATTTTTCTTTAAAAGGGACTTGATCATTTTATTTAAGCAACATTTTGTGGGACTGTGATCATTTTGATTGTTTGTTTTACCCAAAGAAGTTCAACATGCAATATGGCCCATTTTTGAAAGGCAACAAAGTGGAATACCCTAGGGGGTGCAAGTGTGAGATGTGTTTGTTTATTTTTCATGCTCATTTATCTTGTATTAGGTCCAACTATTTTTGTTCATTTTTATTCGCATACAAAACCCTAATTCTAGCATAGTATGTTTAGAAAGCATTAAAAGTGCGAAATTTAAATTCATACGCTATTACATCACAATAATATGGGGAGGGGGTACAATGTTTCAAATGGGGTTTATTTGGACAAGAATTTAAAACCTAAGACTATTACATCAATATTGAATATTTGCAAGGTAATTTAATTGTATAAATAGATAGAAATTGAAATAAATATGCAAAATGCAAAAAAGAAAGGTTTTTATATGAAAAAAAGTATTATATAAAAAATAAAAGAAAAATAAAAAGGTATTATTTTTGGAGTATTTTCAAATTTAGGGCAAAAACCCTAATTTTAATCAAAATGTATATTAATTAATTAATTCATATAATATTCATTATTTACATACAAAAATAAAATAAAATATGGTATATTTGTAAAAAAGGCATTTTTAGTATTAAATATTAAAAAATAAAATATGTACATTTTTTTTTTGTGTTTTTACTCTAAATGCATTAATATATATATATATATATATGTATATTTATATTATTTTAAATATGTATTATATGTAAATAATAATAATAGTTAATTTTTTAGAAAATAGTATTTTTTACATGAAGTATTTCAGAGAGTAAATAAAAAAAATGAAAATGAAAATATATTTACACTATTTTTTCTATTTATTCTAAATAATAATATGTATTTATTTATGTATAAACAAAAGAAATAACCAAATAAATATGCAATAAATTCAAAAAATGATGGAAAAAATATTTTTATGTTTTTAATATGCTGAGAAAAAATAAATGAACCAATCAAAAAAAGGAAAAGTCAGAAATCATTAAAAATAAAACAAATGGGCCCAGGGGGTGTAAAAATAAATGTATGGTGCAAAAAGAAAGATAACACAAGCCCAGCCCACTAAGCCTGTCATCTTCAACCTCAGAACACATCCTTGTTCAAAAAACACGCGTTTTCTAACTTCCCATTCCTTGATCTTTTGCCAAATCTTCCAACATGAAACCTGTAGAGCTTGAAACCACGGTTCTAGACATATAAAGAAGTCAAGCTAACTCTCAGAAATGAGAGAGAATTTCTTCTCTCCCAAATCCTGACCTAAATTTTTACCAATGTTCAGACATAAAATTCTCTAAGCACACGTAATATAAATGAAATCTAATCATATGAGCATGTTCAGGACTATGATTGTGACATGTTTTCTTCACAAACCTAAAGCTAACAATGCCTAATAAGAGAGATACGACCCCATGAACTTACCTGTTCAGTTGAAGTTCTATCTGACAATGGGGGGACTTTCAGTGCAAGGTGATGATTGGAAAAGCTTCCTTGAGGTCCAGGGATGCTATTCCAATGTTTACTTTGTCTTGAAACTTCTTGTATCGAGCTGTGGAACTTCAACTGCAAAAGGAAAAAATGAAAATGGTGGAACTCGTTAGAGGGATTACAGGTCAGGTTTCAGGTCATGGTTAGCTTGCATAGATGCTAGGGGATGTGTATGAACTGGTTTTGGCAAGAATGCTCGAGAGAAATGGAAGTTGGCACTCAAACTGCAGAGGCAACTCTGTTTTTGCAGTTTGAGGATGATTCTGAGATGGAGGGTGTTTTAGAGGTGCAAGGGTCGTGTATTAGCTTGGTTATGTTGTCTTGAGTGTGTTTGATAAATTTGTTCTTGTGTTCTAATACTGAGATGAGAGTTGTTGTGAGTTATGGAACTTTTCTTCACACTTAAGCAACAAAATGCAACTTGTGTTTCCTAGCCATGTAGAGGGCCCCTAATGTGCTGCATAATCCCTCCTTGATCAGTGTGTTATGCTCATAAACTTGTGCCATTCAGATTTGCAATGTACTTGTTGGATTTCCAAATTGACATAAAGTGAATTTTAGCAAAAATGGATAGTTCACTTTATCTAAAAATGGATTAGGCTTGTGTATAATACTTGAACTCATAGAATAACATCTTGACACAATGAACAAGCATTAAATTATTGAGTGTAACTTGGTTTAAGGACCTGTAATCTAGCCTAAAGCATGCTGAGTTCAAATTGCAAAGTTATGGACATGGAACTTGGTCATGAACAAAGTGGTTTTTTGCTATATTGTGAAATTCTATTCTCTCTAACCATGAGGTTGTTTGAGAAGTTCTTGGACATTTTGGAAAGCTTGGAATGTGTACTACAATCCATCTTTGAAATGCAAATTGAAATTCCAAGTGTAAGTGTATGGAAAATGGCCTTGAAGTGGGGTAGAAAACCTTGTCAAAATAGGTTAAAATTTCACTAAGTTAAGAATGGTTTAGTGCCCTTATTCAAAAATTTGTAACTTGAGATACAAGCTTCAAATGAGAAAACTTTGTGAATCAAAGTTGTAGATTATGCAACAAGCTACAACTTTCATGTTTGGACTTTTGTTTGAATCCAAATGGATCATGGTGAAAAAGTGGGGCAAAGTTGGGAAAAAATTAGGGTTTTTCATAAACTTAGAAAAATTCTAAGTTATGAAAAATTTCATTTTAAACCCTAATTTGCATTTTGTGATTTCTTAGTGAACAAGTTTCATGATTTGGCATGTTTTGATGAAAAATGAATCTTGACTTTTGATTTTGACCAAAAAGTCAAAGTTTGACTTTTCAGTATACAGTCAAAATTGATCAATTGACTGGGAAATTCAACTGTCAATCTTGTGTACTTGGGATCTTTTGAGTTGGTTGATCATGTCAAGATAATTCCATAGGGTCCTTGAGTCCATGTGTGAGCTTGTTTTACCATTGGCTAGGTCAAACAGTCAAAAATTGCCTTTGTGCAGTCAAAACCCTAAAAATGACCATTTTGCCCTTTTGGTGATCTGATCAAATTTCTTGGGGAATTGTGATCCAAACTTGTTCAAATGGTTCATGTGAGTTCAATATGTTGATGTGGATCAATTTTCATGAGGTTTGACTGTCAATTGGCCACAGTTGACTTTTTCCCCAATACAGTGGATTTCTAGGTCAACTGTCCAATTGACTGGGCAAACTTGGAATCAGGACTTGAAACTTGATATGGGTAAACTTGGGAGTCCAATATGAAGCATGAAAGTCATCTTAGGCATTTTGGGTCAAAACATCTTTGTGCAAACACAAACCCTAATTTGAGTCAACAGTGCAAGGAGAGGCCTTGAGCAGATGAAATCCTAACTGGATCTTGAGCTTTAAAGGCTTTGTGATGAGAAATCAATGAGAAATGGGAGGGCAAATTTTGGGGTACAACAGTTGCCCCTGTTCAATCTTCTTGAATCCGAAGAGTTAGATTGGCAAGCTTGCCTTTCGTGACTCGAGGGTAAAAGGAGATTGGACACTAGAGTGCCCGGAAATTTGCACTCATCAAAGCACTGGACGCGGGAATGGGCTTAGAGATGCCATTTGGAGATGGGCTTAACGATGCCATCTGGGAGAGTGACAGAAATCTTGTCGGGGATGGGCTTAGAGATGCCATCTGGAAGGGAAAATCAGGAAGGTGTCCAAGCTTTGGACCATTTCTGAACTGGGGGTCTGAACAAGCAATAGATTGACATCCGTTGTTGGGGGGAATCTGTAAACTGTTTTCAGTGGTTTGGAAAAGAAATTGAACAAGCGACAGGTTAACATCCGTTTACTTGGGGAACCCGTAAACTGTTTTCAGAAAGTTGCATCTGAACAAGTGATAGATTAACATCCGTTGTTGGGAGGAATCCATGAACTGTTTTCAGAAGTCTTGAGAAAAATCTGAACAAGTGATAGGTTAACATCCGTTACTTGGAGAACTCGTGAACTGTTTTCAGAAATCTTGAAGTTGAATAAGCAATAGAGCAGCATCCGTTGTTGGGAAGCGTCTGTAAACTGTTTTCAAAGGTTGCGTCTGAACAAGTTATAGATTAACATCCATTGTTGGGAGGAATCCATGAACTGTTTTCAGAAGTCTTGAGAAGAATCTGAACAAGTGATAGGTTAACATCCGTTACTTGGAGAACCCGTGAACTGTTTTCAGAAATCTTGAGGTTGAATAAGCAATAGAGCAGCATCTGTTGTTGGGAAGCGTCCGTAAACTGTTTTCAAAGGTTGCGTCTGAACAAGTTATAGATTAACATCCGTTGTTGGGAGGAATCCATGAACTGTTTTCAGAAGTCTTGAGAAGAATCTGAACAAGTGATAGGTTAACATCCGTTACTTGGAGAACCCGTGAACTGTTTTCAGAAATCTTGAAGTTGAATGATTTTAGTCTGTCGACTGATCTTTCCTGAAAAGGTAAAGAGTTAGTTGCATGCAATGTCATGATGCATGATGCAAGGTATGTTATATGAAGGTAAATGATGTGAATGTGATGGATGCGCATGTAAGCTGACGAGCTGTCTTGCTGAAGATAAATGAATCCTGACTGCTGCCGGGGAAAATAAATCTTTGGCTGCTGCTGGGGGAGAAAATTCCTGATGACCTCTACTGGGGAATATCAATCCTAATAGATTCATGCTGGGGCAGCAAGACTGAGAATCTTCAACTTGATGGGAAGTAACTCTGGTGATCTTACTGGGGAACTCAAGATTTCTCTTTCTAAGACCCTGTGGGGATAAGGCTCATTAATCTGGCTCCGCTGGGGGTTGATAATTTGACATTTTAACTCGGCTGGGGATAACAAGGATAAGCTCCCCTGGGGATAGGAATAAATCTGGCGAGTGCGATCTTTTGTGGCTGTTAGCTGAGGATAACCCAGTTATAAGCCTCTGCGAGGAATAACTTTGAATAAAACTCGGGGGAGACGTTCGTGCTCTGCGGGCGAATACCCTCCAGAACCTTGCTGGGGATGAGCCTCGAGAGTCTGCTGGAGATAAACCTCAAGGTTCACTAGGGATGTGGATTCCAAATTTCTTGAGGGATTTCCTTTGAAGGGGTGTCAAGATATCCGTTTGTACCTTCATCCTATCAGTAATCCTTTTTCTTAGGTTCATTTAGGGAATGATTATGTTTCAAATGCATATGCCTATTCAACAAAACATTGGACGTTTCTCAAAATAAAACAGATAGTGCAAGAGAAAAAGAAGAGGGAAATGACACAAATTTTTGGGAAGAGTATTTGTATTGATTTTCTTTGAGTATATTTGTACAAAGGAGACAATCATCCTAGTAAGAGGATTTTGTCGTAAATATTGAAAAATTTATACAAAATAAAGATGGCTATGTGAAATAATTCCATGGGATTCCATTCCGCTATAGCTTTCACAACTCTGAATATCTGTCCATTCGATGCTTCGTTTGACGATGGCTGGATTGATCAGAAACCTGGAACCGGTTGATGAAGAGATTGTCTTTGAAGTGATCCGACGAGACATAGTCATACGCTTTAATTCCCTAACTTTTGCCTGAATCGCCCTTTCGGGTTTTCGATCCACCGGGAAACCCCTTTTTGCCCAAGCCGCCCTTTCGGGTTTTCGACTTGTCGGGTGTACAGATTTTTTTTATTTTTATCCCTAATTTTTGCCTGAACCGCCCTTTCGGGTTTTCGGTTCACCGGGATGCCCATTTTTGCCCAAGCCGCCCTTTCGGGTTTTCGACTTGTCGGGTTATCTTATGCGTAGTATCTTTTGACTATGTCTGCGTTCGCAGAGTGCGGTAAATCGTCGCCGTCCATGGTGGTCAGAATCATTGCACCACCAGAAAATATGCTTTTGATCACAAATGGTCCTTCATATGTAGGAGTCCATTTGCCCCTGGGATCACTTTGCGGCAAGATAATCCGCTTGATTACGAGATCTCCGACTTGGTACACTTGACGTCTGACTTTCTTATTGAAGTCCTTGATCATCCGCTTTTGATACGTCTGACCATGGCATATAGCAGCAAGTCGTTTCTCATCGATTAAATTGAGTTGATCAAGTCGGGTCTGCATCCAATCATCTTCATTCAAACCTGCATCCTTCATAATCCTCAGAGAAGGGATCTGGACTTCCATAGGCAAAACAGCTTCCATGCCATAAACCAAAGAAAATGGGGTTGCCCCAGTTGAAGTACGCGTCGTCGTACGGTATCCATGCAGAGCAAACGGTAACATCTCATGCCAGTCTTTGTAAGTGACTGTCATTTTCTGAATGATCTTCTTAATGTTTTTGTTCGCAGCTTCAACAGCACCGTTCATCTTCGGCCGATAGGGAGATGAATTGTGATGATAAATCTTGAACTGTTCGCATAGTGCAGTGATCATTGTGTTATTCAGATTTGTACCGTTGTCCGTGATGATCCTGTCTGGAACACCATACCGACATATGAGATTTTGCTTGATAAAGCGGGCAACCACATTTTTAGTAACAGAGGCGAAGGAAGCTGCTTCGACCCATTTAGTGAAGTAGTCAATGGCAACCAGGATGAAGCGATGTCCGTTGGAAGCCGTGGGCTTGATCTCTCCAATCATATCAATGCCCCACATTGCAAAGGGCCATGGAGCAGTCAGGACATTGAGGGGAACCGGAGGGATATGAACTTTGTCAGCATAGACTTGACACTTGTGACAAGTACGGGAATGTTGATGGCAGTCAGCCTCCATAGTAGACCAATAATAGCCTGCCCTTAGGATCTTCTTAGCCATTGTATGCCCGCTCAAGTGAGTGCCAAATGTGCCGCTGTGTATATCAGTCATGATCAACTCTGCTTCAACTTTATCCACACATCGGAGTAGTACACAATCATGGCTTTGTTTGTAAAGGATGTCGTTGCTCAGGAAGAACTTAGCAGCGAATTTCCTTAAGAACTTCTTGTCATTCACGGAAGCTCCTTCAGGATAATCCCTAGTCTCGAGATACCTTTTGATTTCATGGAACCAAGGTTGTTCCACTACTTCTTCAGTATTAATCTCGTGGCAATGTGCCGGTTCATCCATTCGCTTGATGGTGATTTGGGGAGCCTTGTTATCCCAGTTGAGTTTAAACATGGAGGACATTGTGGCCAGAGCATCGGCTAGTTGATTCTCTTCTCGCGGGAAATGCTCGAAGGTAATTTGCTCGAAACGAGGCAACAATGTCAGGACATGTTCTTTGTATGGGATAAGATTAGGATGCTTGGTATCCCAGTCTCCTTTGATTTGGCTGATGACCAAAGCCGAGTCCCCGAATACGATCAAAGATTTGATCCCCAAGTCTATAGCAGCTTCGAGACCAAAGATGCAAGCTTCATACTCAGCCATGTTGTTTGTGCAGCTGAAACAAAGTCGGGCCGTGAAAGGAGTGTGACAACCTTCCGGAGAAATGAGTACTGCGCCAATACCATTTCCAAGTGCATTTGAAGCACCATCAAAGTACAGGGTCCATCGGGATCCCTTCTCGGGTCCGTCATATGGGCCGTCACTTTCAATGTTGTCCAAATTCATGATGTCCTCGTCTGGGAAGTCAAATCTCATGGGTTGATAGTCTTCAATAGCCTGATGAGCCAGATGGTCAGCTAGTACACTCCCTTTTATAGCTTTTTGGGTGGTGTACTGGATGTCATACTCAGTTAAGATCATTTTCCATCTAGCTATCCTTCCAGATAAAGCGGGCTTCTCGAAGATATACTTGATAGGGTCCATCTTGGAAATTAACAAGGTAGTATGGGTCAACATATACTGTCTTAGTCGGCGAGCAGCCCATACCAAAGCGCAGCAAGTTTTCTCGAGCAGTGAGTAGCGAGTCTCACAGTCGGTAAACTTTTTGCTAAGGTAATAAATAGCGTGCTCTTTTCGACCAGAATCGTCATGCTGGCCCAAGACACACCCCATTGAGTTATCCAAGACAGTTAAGTACATGATCAATGGTCTTCCTTCGACGGGTGGCATCAGAATAGGAGGTTCTAGCAAATATTCCTTGATTCTATCAAAAGCGGCTTGGTAGTCGTCGTTCCATTCAACTACCTGATCTTTCTTCAAGAGTTTGAAAATTGGCTCACAGGTAGAAGTCAGATGTGAGATGAATCGGGCAATATAGTTTATGCGCCCCAAGAATCCTTTAACCTCCTTTTCAGTACGGGGAGCAGGCATCTCTTGTATTGCTTTTACTTTTGCTGGATCGACTTCAATGCCTTTGTTGCTTACAATGAATCCCAGGAGTTTACCAGACCTAACTCCAAAAGTGCATTTACTTGGATTCAGCCTGAGCTTGTACTCTTTCAACCTGGCAAACAGCTTTTCCAGATGTTCAAGGTGCTCTTCCTCTGTTTGTGATCGAGCTATCATATCGTCTACGTAAACTTCAATCTCATGATGTATCATGTCATGAAATAAAGCTACCATGGCGCGTTGATAAGTTGCCCCTGCGTTCTTCAGCCCGAACGGCATCACCTTATAACAGAAAGTTCCCCATTGTGTGACAAAAGTCGTTTTCTCCATATCCTCGGGGGCCATTTTGATTTGATTGTAGCCCGAGAATCCGTCCATGAAGGAAAACACTTTATGCTGAGCTGTATTTTCGATCAAGATGTCAATATGAGGTAGCGGGAAATCATCTTTAGGGCTGGCCCTATTCAAATCCCGGTAGTCCACACACATTCTGACTTTGCCATCTTTCTTCGGTACCGGTACGATGTTAGCGACCCATTGGGGATAGGACGTAACATCCAGGAAGCCAGCATCGAATTGCTTCATTACTTCTGCTTTGATCTTTTCGGACATGTCAGGCCTCATTCGGAGAACTTTTTGCTTGATAGGTGGACAATCTTCTCTTGTGGGGAGACGGTGAACCACGATGTCTGTGTCTAGACCCGGCATGTCTTCATAGGACCAAGCGAAGATCTCAACATACTCATTCAACAACTGTACTAGGCGCTCCTTGACTTTTGGTTCCAGATTGGCACCTACTTGTACCTCCTTCCGGTCCTCCTCGGTTCCCAAGTTAACAGTTTCCAATGGCTCTTCATGCGGTAAGATGGCCCTTTCCTCTTGTTGCAGGAGTCTGGCTAGTTCCCCGGGTACTTCACAACCTTCATCATCTTCATACTCGGCTAGATTGATCAGATCTTCAGAGTTATTGAAAGGTACAGCTGAGTAGTCACCCATGGAATCCGGAGTGGATGGGTACCTGCATTGGTGAGTGTGGGTGTGTGTAAGGGATAGCCATCCTTAAACAAAAATGCAAAAAGAAAAGAAAATGAGCATAAGCAGTTTATCAAATGAAAAACGTCCAATGAATCATTAAACATGGCATATGAATATGAAAAATAGTCAAAACCCTTACAAGTGGACCTACATGCCCCGGGCAAGGCAGGAGGTGAAAAGACAGTGTACAGATTGTTTGAAAGTAAAATATTACAGACCAAATAGGAAATGTTTAATAGATAAATTACTGATGGATAAAAGTGATGGGGACAAAGTCTTTAGCCTCCCAATTGCTCGATCCTCCTCTGACAGTTGGATAAATCCACTCTTCAATGTTGCTTTCCTTGTCTTCATCTTCCAGGGCGTTGATTCTGTAAGGAGAAATTTTGACCGGCGCTCTCTCAATCTTTGACTGGCGCATAGCTTTCTGACCAGCAGCTGTGAACCCTAATCCAAACTTGTCGGTCTTATGTGGAAAGTCGGGTAACTGCCCCCATGCTGAATTCTTCCCCTCTTTAACTGCAGCCCTTGCATCCTCCAGAGATGCCATCCTAGCCATCTGTCTTGGTGTCTCAGCTGCCAACTTCGCCACTGCTATTTCAGGAAGAACTTCTTCGAAATGTTGAAACGGTGTCTCAATGAACTCTCCTTCAACCTCCACATACCGGAAAGAATTTAAATGGCTAATCATGTACTCCTCTTCGCCGTGAACAGTAATGATCTTTCCCTTTACAGGATACTTCAGCATTTGATGCAAGGAGGAGGTGACTGCCCCAGCATGGTGTATCCAAGGTCTACCCAGCAGGCAGGAGTATGATGGACGGATGTCCATTACATAGAAAGTGGATTTAAACACCTCAATACCTATCTTGACAGGAATTTCAACTTCTCCATGGACCATTCTTTTCGACCCATCGAAAGCTCTGACGACAATATCACTAGGCTTCAATTCCAAACCTTCGCAATCTAGCCGGTCCAAGGCCTTCTTAGGCAAGACATTCAGCGATGAACTGGTATCAACCAAAACATGTGCAAGGGTGGTTCCGCGACACTCGATTGAAATATGCAACGCATCATTGTGGTTTCGGCCCTTAGGGGTTAGGTCGGCATCA
Source organism: Vicia faba (assembly GCA_948472305.1). Classification (NCBI taxonomy): domain Eukaryota; kingdom Viridiplantae; phylum Streptophyta; class Magnoliopsida; order Fabales; family Fabaceae; genus Vicia; species Vicia faba. Next base: position 1,060,990,851 of record OX451736.1, on the reverse strand, counting down.
AAAAAGCCTAATCCATTGTCCGCAGTCAGGCTAGCCACGCAATGTTGAAATTGGTCCGCAGAGGTTTCCTGGGGCACATGAGTTGCCTTCAGAAACCTAATCAAAGCTTGAGCGTGCGCTTCTGAGCAAAGCAATAATGCCAGCATGGAGATCTTGGAGGGGGTTTGCCCCAACTGTTCCACCACATCGTAATCACTTCTCTTGATTATCCTCAAAATCTCGTCCATTTCTTTCTTGGAGGCTTCCGGGATCACCAAGGGTTGAGCCCTCGTCCTGACGGGCTCATCTTGTATTCCCTTTCCTTTGTCAGCAATGGTAGGGGAGACAGCACTAGGAACAACAACTTCTTCAATCAAAGGAGTTCTAGCAGAGAGTTTAATTGGTGCAGGGATGACTTCTTTAGCTGACGAGGGTCCAAAGACTGCTCTTGGAGGGGCAATCTCTGGAGAAAATATTCTCCCGCTCCTGGTGATTTTGCTGGTGCCCGCAATGTTACTAATGCTGGCTTCTTCATCATCCGAATTTTCTTCAACTATTTCAACTTGCTTGATACCATGGTAATAGATGTCACCACCATAGTTCCAAGGTATCGACTTCTCAGAAACATAAGGAACAGGCCCCGGCATTGTTATCTTCAAAGGTATAGATCTTGCAGCTGGTGTAATCTTAACAGGCTTTTTGACGGCCTTGGAAAGATTGGCGTGAATGGTTATAATTGAGACATTTTCAACTTGAACTGGAACAACAGAAACTTTTTCGAACAAAATTTGTCGGCTATCCATAAGGCCTTGGATGCCTTTCTTCAATAGCGAACAATCAAACGGCAGAGAGTAGCAACAGTAGCAGTTTTCTTTACATCCCGGGAAGATCCCGGCCCTTAACAAATTCAACTTAATGGTCAGCAGAGGAGTAGTCAGATCACTAACGTCAGCAACATACAGATCCTCCTCAATGGCATTGACATTCCGACCGTGCTTCGGCATAGGTGAAGATATCACATTGGGTTTCTCTGGAGCGTCAAACTCCACCTCCTTAGCTTCTATCAGGTCCTGGATCTTATGCTTGAGTGCCCAACAATCATTGGTGTCGTGTCCAACACTGTCTGAATGATAGGCGCACTTAGCATTGGCATGATAATGCGGGGAGGACGTATTTACATTCTTTGGCGCCTCCTTGATGGTGGCAAGATTCAACTTCAATAGATGGGGAAGCACCTGCGCTGGAGTCATATTAATACGGGTGAACTGCCGTTGTGGCCTTTCCACCCGTTGCTGGTTTGGTCTGGATTGGTTGTAGCGAGGTTGTTCACCTGGAGTGTTTTGAATCATTACGGCCCCCACAGTTGGCCGACGCTCCATCTTCCCTGCTCTTCTCTGAGAATATACCATAGATGTCTCCTTCTTAAACGGCTTCTTCTCAACACTTGCAGCAACACCCTTCTGAATCTTTCCTGACTTGATGCCAGCTTCTATTCTTTCACCTGTTAAGATTAAATCGGTAAACCCTGCGGAAGAGTTACCAATTAAATGATTGAAGAACGGCCCAGATAGGGTCCCAAGAAACATATCAACGAGCTCACGATCGGTTAAAGGAGGCTGCACCCTGCCAGCCAAATCCCTCCATTTTTGTGCATATTCCTTGAATCCCTCACTTGTTCCTAGTGACATACCCTGGAGTTGGGTACGAGTAGGAGCAAGATCGGAATTATACTGGTATTGTTTGTAGAAAGCGGTGGCCAAATCTTCCCAATTTCTGACACTGGTTCCTTCTAACTGATAAAACCACTCCAATTGGGCTCCCGATAGGCTGTCTTGAAAGAAATGAATCCAGAGGTTTTTATCTGCCGTATAGGGTTGAATCTTTCTCACATAGGACCTGAGATGCATTTTGGGACAGGACAGCCCGTCATACCTCACAAACACTGGTACTTTGAATTTTGGGGGAATCACAATTCCGGCAACCAAACCCATGTCTTCAAAATACAAACCCGGTACCCTTTGTAATTCCATGGCAGCCAATCTGTCTTCTAAACCTTTATATTTGTCATCAGCTGGAGGATACTGCTGGTCAGAATAATCTTCATCCTCTTCAACTTCTTCCTCTTCCGCATCAGACTCGGAAGGCACCGCAACCCGATCTCTTTTACTGGTTCCTTCATCAGAAGTAGGAGGAAATTCAAGCACCCTCCGAGCTTCTCTGTCAAATCTTCTCCCCAAAGTAGCCACTCCGACCCTCTTTTTCTTCTTCACTGGGTCCTTATTCTCCAGATGAGCCTTGAGGTCCTCTTGACTTTTAACCAAAGTCATCAAGAGTTGCTGGAACTGTGCATTCTGGGCTTGTAGGTCTTTAACTGTTTGCTCGAGATCCATCCTACTGAAATAAACAGCAGATAGATAAGGAAACCTGGAGTGAGACCTGCTTATGCACATGATGAATGGTATGCTGATGTATGCAATGCATTCAAGGATTTAGGACATTCAAAATTGTTTCAGACAAAGAAGAACGCACGTCATATTAATAAGAAGAAATTCGTTAGTACATAAATGCCTCATGGGCCAAATATTACAAAATAAACTTCTTAAGGCAGAAAGACATTGCGCATCCTCTTTGGTGCGATGTAGGTATTGAGGGCCTCTTGCTCGTGGAGTCGGCGGGTAAGCTCTAGAACCTTCTTTTCACTGGCGTAGTAGCTAGCTTCAAAAGTGTTCCGTTCCTCCTTGAGCTGAATCCAACTTTTCTGCATTTCCTCCCACGATGTAGGCATGTCTGGATGCAGGATGGTGTAGGGAACCTCTCCTTTATTGACGGGCTCTTTAATCACTGGGAGTACATGAGGATAAGGCATCATTAGACTTTGGGCTCGGGCTCGTACCCACTTGAGATAGGGCTCAAGAGGGATGGAGTTCTTGTGTCCCAGAGTCTTGCTATCAACCTTGTTGAGTTTCCCCCAAGCTCTGATGAATCTTTGGCGAAGTCCTTGCCCATCGTTGTCGAAGTCAAAAACTAGGCTAGGAATCAACATATCATGAGGGCCATCCCTCCGTGCATATCCAAATTTCCTTAAAGCTAGGCAAGGGTTGTAGGTGATACCTCCTCTAATTCCAAGTAAAGGAACATTAGGAAATTCTCCGCAACGATCGACGATGATGACATTTTCTCTGGACCGAGAACACCAATGCACATCAGAATGGGTAAGAGTCATCAACCGTTGGGACCACCTTGTACCTTGGTCATTCTTCAAGACAGATTGTGGAAGGTGCGAAATAAACCACCTTGCGAGGACAAGAGTACAACACATGAGAACACCCCTCTTTCTCATTGTTCGTGTGTAAAATGAGTGAAGGATGTCCCCAAGCAATGTTGGTATTGGATTTCTGGTTAAGAAGATTTTGACGGCGTTGATATCTACCAATTGGTCAGGATTTGGGAACAAGACCAACCCGTAGATAAGGAGTGCCACAATCTCTTCAAAGGCTTGTAGGTTCAATGAGTTCCAACATTCTTGTGCCTTCTCAAACAAGAATTTTGCTAAGAATCCTTTGACGCCGCTTCTGGTTTCCCAATGCCCCTTGATTTCAGATGGTTGTAGATGTAGTGCTCGAGCAACATCTTCAGGCTTTGGTTCCTTCTCCGTACCGTTGAAGGGTAGTTGATTAAGGATAGGGATTCTTAGGAGTTGAGAAAACTCCTCCAAAGTGGGAACCAACTGATAATCAGGGAAAGTGAAGCAGTGGTGAAGAGGGTCAAAGAACTGGAATAGCACTTTCATCATGTCTTCTTCAATGTTGGTGTTGACTAGGCTGAGTAGTCTTCCATGTCTTTCACTGAAGGATGAATTTTCCGGAATTCTTGAGGTGATCTCCTTGAGTTGAGGAGAGATTCTCACAAGGTTGACTTGAATGGTATTTCTGCGAGGAATTTCCATGACCTACAAAACAAGAACAAAGATGAAGATCCAAACCCTTGAAATGGTTAGTGAATGCATATGATGCTTTATGATGTTTATGATGTATGCACAAAACATATGTACAAGCAAATCACACCAAACCCTAATTTCAGGCTTGCATGGGGTTTCATAGGTAAGTACCCTCTTGAGTGTAGTTGGCTTAAAAACCTGTCCTATAAATAGTAACCGGGTTCTAAGGAGCTCAATATCACTGGATTGTTTTCATTGTTCATTGTTTTGGTTTAGCCACTTAACTAGCGACCAAAATATTCCAAGAAAACAACCCTCAATGAGTGTAGTATCGAGTATCCACCAACTTTGGACTGCACCAAAGCCGGTCATCTCACTACCCCTAATAAAAGGCCAAGATGGTCAAGTAAGGTTCTAGGTCATTAGTGCTTAGTGACATCACTCAGCGGCCCCGTACTCTCCTTGATTGAACTCAAGGGTTACCGATACTCACAAATATGTCGCACTAATATAGCTATTGCTTAGACCGTGTCGGTATACCCCGCACAGTTTCCACAACGTATTGCTATCTATGAATGTTTCCCAAAAATCCGGGTGGAGGATTGCAAACCAAAACAATAGAGCCAAAGTATAAAGCAAGCAAATCAAACAATTAGTCATGCAAGAGGGTGATCTAAGCCCTAAGGTTACTCCACTTTTAAAATTCTCCCCAGCAGAGTCGCCAGTTCTGTGATACGGTGGGAGAACTGACTAGTGTTTTGCGTTTGTTTTTGCAAATGTTTCGGTTGAGCAAGAGTCGCCACCGACTTTTTATTTTATCCTAAGGAAAGGTTTAAAAAGCACAGCAAAAACCTTTGAGATTTTTCTTGGGTTCGGGGAGTAGATTATAGGAGGGGAAGGTATTAGCACCCCTTCTATCCATGGTTATCCATGGGCTCTTAGGTACTTGCTTAGATCAACTTGCCTTGGTTTTCAATTGTTTGAAATGGTGCTTTGTGTGTGGCTTTGAAAAGGTTTTGAAAAAGATGCCTTGCATAGGCTACCCTTGTAACAATTCTTTACTCGAATGTTTTACAAAAGGTGTTTGTCTTTTTGAAAAGATGTTTCAAGGGTTTGAAAAGTTGATTTTGAAAGTGTTTGTGAAGTGGGTTTTTGAAATAAGGCAAGTGTTTTTCTTGGAAAGTTGACAAGTACTTAAGAGTTCATCTACCCTAAAATTTTCTCAAAGATTTTTGTCATGTTTTAAACCTTTTGACAATTTTGTTCCACCATTGCATTTGATGGACAATCTTGTCTTTAAAGGGACGGGCGCGGGTCATCGTTTAGACCATAGTTGCAATAGTGTTAAATGTCTTTGGGCAATTTTTCTTTAAAAGGGACTTGATCATTTTATTTAAGCAACATTTTGTGGGACTGTGATCATTTTGATTGTTTGTTTTACCCAAAGAAGTTCAACATGCAATATGGCCCATTTTTGAAAGGCAACAAAGTGGAATACCCTAGGGGGTGCAAGTGTGAGATGTGTTTGTTTATTTTTCATGCTCATTTATCTTGTATTAGGTCCAACTATTTTTGTTCATTTTTATTCGCATACAAAACCCTAATTCTAGCATAGTATGTTTAGAAAGCATTAAAAGTGCGAAATTTAAATTCCTACGCTATTACATCACAATAATATGGGGAGGGGGGTACAATGTTTCAAATGGGGTTTATTTGGACAAGAATTTAAAACCTAAGACTATTACATCAATATTGAATATTTGCAAGGTAATTTAATTGTATAAATAGATAGAAATTGAAATAAATATGCAAAATGCAAAAAAGAAAGGTTTTTATATGAAAAAAAGTATTATATAAAAAATAAAAGAAAAATAAAAAGGTATTATTTTTGGAGTATTTTCAAATTTAGGACAAAAACCCTAATTTTAATCAAAATGTATATTAATTAATTAATTCATATAATATTCATTATTTACATACAAAAATAAAATAAAATATGGTATATTTGTAAAAAAGGCATTTTTAGTATTAAATATTAAAAAATAAAATATGTACATTTTTTTTTGTGTTTTTACTCTAAATGCATTAATATATATATATATATATATATGTATATTTATATTATTTTAAATATGTATTATATGTAAATAATAATAATAGTTAATTTTTTAGAAAATAGTATTTTTTACATGAAGTATTTCAGAGAGTAAATAAAAATAAATAAAAATGAAAATGAAAATATATTTACACTATTTTTTCTATTTATTCTAAATAATAATATGTATTTATTTATGTATAAACAAAAGAAATAACCAAATAAATATGCAATAAATTAAAAAAATGATGGAAAAAATATTTTTATGTTTTTAATATGCTGAGAAAAAATAAATGAACCAATCAAAAAAAGGAAAAGTCAGAAATCATTAAAAATAAAAAAATGGGCCCAGGGGGTGTAAAAATAAATGTATGGTGCAAAAAGAAAGATAACACAAGTCCAGCCCACTAAGCCTGTCATCTTCAACCTCAGAACACATCCTTGTTCAAAAAACACGCGTTTTCTAACTTCCCATTCCTTGATCTTTTGCCAAATCTTCCAACATGAAACCTGTAGAGCTTGAAACCACGGTTCTAGACATATAAAGAAGTCAAGCTAACTCTCAGAAATGAGAGAGAATTTCTTCTCTCCCAAATCCTGACCTAAATTTTTACCAATGTTCAGACATAAAATTCTCTAAGCACACGTAATATAAATGAAATCTAATCATATGAGCATGTTCAGGACTATGATTGTGACATGTTTTCTTCACAAACCTAAAGCTAACAATGCCTAATAAGAGAGATACGACCCCATGAACTTACCTGTTCAGCTGAAGTTCTATCTGACAATGGGGGGACTTTCAGTGCAAGGTGATGATTGGAAAAGCTTCCTTGAGGTCCAGGGATGCTATTCCAATGTTTACTTTGTCTTGAAACTTCTTGTATCGAGCTGTGGAACTTCAACTGCAAAAGGAAAAAATGAAAATGGTGGAACTCGTTAGAGGGATTACAGGTCAGGTTTCAGGTCATGGTTAGCTTGCATAGATGCTAGGGGATGTGTATGAACTGGTTTTGGCAAGAATGCTCGAGAGAAATGGAAGTTGGCACTCAAACTGCAGAGGCAACTCTGTTTTTGCAGTTTGAGGATGATTCTGAGATGGAGGGTGTTTTAGAGGTGCAAGGGTCGTGTATTAGCTTGGTTATGTTGTCTTGAGTGTGTTTGATAAATTTGTTCTTGTGTTCTAATGCTGAGATGAGAGTTGTTGTGAGTTATGGAACTTTTCTTCACACTTAAGCAACAAAATGCAACTTGTGTTTCCTAGCCATGTAGAGGGCCCCTAATGTGCTGCATAATCCCTCCTTGATCAGTTTGTTATGCTCATAAACTTGTGCCATTCAGATTTGCAATGTACTTGTTGGATTTCCAAATTGACATAAAGTGAATTTTAGCAAAAATGGATAGTTCACTTTATCTAAAAATGGATTAGGCTTGTGTATAATACTTGAACTCATAGAATAACATCTTGACACAATGAACAAGCATTAAATTATTGATTGTAACTTGGTTTAAGGACCTGTAATCTAGCCTAAAGCATGCTGAGTTCAAATTGCAAAGTTATGGACATGGAACTTGGTCATGAACAAAGTGGTTTTTTGCTATATTGTGAAATTCTATTCTCTCTAACCATGAGGTTGTTTGAGAAGTTCTTGGACATTTTGGAAAGCTTGGAATGTGTACTACAATCCATCTTTGAAATGCAAATTGAAATTCCAAGTGTAAGTGTATGGAAAATGGCCTTGAAGTGGGGTAGAAAACCTTGTCAAAATAGGTTAAAATTTCACTAAGTTAAGAATGGTTTAGTGCCCTTATTCAAAAATTTGTAACTTGAGATACAAGCTTCAAATGAGAAAACTTTGTGAATCAAAGTTGTAGATTATGCAACAAGCTACAACTTTCATGTTTGGACTTTTGTTTGAATCCAAATGGATCATGGTGAAAAAGTGGGGCAAAGTTGGGAAAAAATTAGGGTTTTTCATAAACTTAGAAAAATTCTAAGTTATGAAAAATTTCATTTTAAACCCTAATTTGCATTTTGTGATTTCTTAGTGAACAAGTTTCATGATTTGGCATGTTTTGATGAAAAATGAATCTTGACTTTTGATTTTGACCAAAAAGTCAAAGTTTGACTTTTCAGTATACAGTCAAAATTGATCAATTGACTGGGAAATTCAACTGTCAATCTTGTGTACTTGGGATCTTTTGAGTTGGTTGATCATGTCAAGATAATTCCATAGGGTCCTTGAGTCCATGTGTGAGCTTGGTTTACCATTGGCTAGGTCAAACAGTCAAAAATTGCCTTTGTGCAGTCAAAACCCTAAAAATGACCATTTTGCCCTTTTGGTGATCTGATCAAATTTCTTGGGGAATTGTGATCCAAACTTGTTCAAATGGTTCATGTGAGTTCAATATGTTGATGTGGATCAATTTTCATGAGGTTTGACTGTCAATTGGCCACAGTTAACTTTTTCCCCAATACAGTGGATTTCTAGGTCAACTGTCCAATTGACTGGGCAAACTTGGAATCAGGACTTGAAACTTGATATGGGTAAGCTTGGGAGTCCAATATGAAGCATGAAAGTCATCTTAGGCATTTTGGGTCAAAACATCTTTGTGCAAACACAAACCCTAATTTGAGTCAACAGTGCAAGGAGAGGCCTTGAGCAGATGAAATCCTAACTGGATCTTGAGCTTTAAAGGCTTTGTGATGAGAAATCAATGAGAAATGGGAGGGCAAATTTTGGGGTACAACACATGGTTTTGACGCTTGTTCAAGATTCCTGTTTGTTTCTCAAAACCTAAACATCTGGGATAAAAGCTGAGGCATTCGAATTGAGAGTTTGAAGTGTTGGTTTAATCAGTAAGGTAAAAGGCGTATGGACGTTTGTTTGTTTGACTGTGCAATACATATGGTTAATCGGAACGCCGAGCTTATTGTTGATTAATGCAAGGCTATGAGACTGTGACATTTGTTGATTATTTATAATTTCTAAGTTAAAATTATTGGGATAACTTCCAATTATTATAATTCAAGAAATTTAAGTAATTAAATAAACAAGTGCAGAAGAAATCAAGAATTATCTGACAAAAAAGATTTTTATTCATTTTCAATTGTTTGTTACAAATATTATTTGAATACTGTAAATTTATTTAGTGTTTACAATAATGTTATTACAAATGATTAGAAATAAAATAAAACTATATCCTAAATCTCTTGAAGTCTTCATCTTCTACTGTTGCATCCTTTGCTCAACTGATATTTACCTGCAAAAAGAGAAGGAAGAAGTCAAACACAATTAATTTGGAAAAGTATTTTTCAGACAGTTAATCAAAAACTCATCATTAAAGGTGTTGGCCGGAATCAGTTTGTTCGTCGTCTCTGTAAATCGCAAGAAGATGTCTCTTCTTGGTTCACAAAGAGGAAGGTAAAATGTTTGCAAGCATATATTAAACAAAATGCACAAAGCTTCATAAATCCAAACTGAATTGCATTGTCAAAAAGGCAAACCAAACTAAAATGCCAAACCAAGTCACAAGTGTAAACAATGGCAAACTAAGTTACAAGAAGCTGTCAACAAAACTGTCCAAGGAAGCTGTCAAAACTGTCAAAGAAGCTTTCAATAAAGCTGTCAACAAGTACACAAAAGCAATGCAGAAAATCTGGAGGTAAGAAGATATGCAGAGGAAAGACAAAATGCAAGCAAACTTGTAAAAGCATTTCATCATTTTCCCTAGGCCAAACACCTTTTCAGAATAGAAAGTACAATTTAAGTAATTAAATATACTTTTCTGGAGAGAGAGAAAGAGAGTAAAAAAGCAGGCTTACAGTTTTTGGGCAGGCTTAAGAGATAGATAAATATAACAAGAGATCCAACACTGCAAAGGGGGTAGAACACATAGAGAAAAAAGAGAACACAAAACTGTGAACACTCTTCAACAGGCCTAAAAACCTGTTACAGCCTTCCAAGCATGTATCCTAAGCAAGCAAACAAACAAGTTTCAAACTGCCTCAAGCTTAGAAACCAGTTTCAACAAACCTGCCTAAAGCCAAAAAATCTCAAGCCAGCCCCAAGGCCTAAAAACCTGTTACAACATTAAAGCCAAAGCCAAACAAGCCAACAAACATATAACTTGTCAAAACCTGTATCTCAAAGCCAAGCACAAAACCTGAACAAACTCAGTATCCAAACCTGCATAAGCTTTAATAAACTAGCCTAAAAACTAGTAAAACTACAAGCCTTGAAGCATACAGCCAGAAGCCTGCCTGTACAATAAGCCTGCCTCAAAGCCAAGCGCAAAACCTGAACAAACTCAGTGTTCAAGCCTGCATAACATTTAACCTGCCTTCATTTCAAATCCAAACTCAAGCAAATCCATCCAAATATCCAAACAACAAAAATAAGTGCCTCAGAATCGGATTCATCATAGGCTAAACAGATCAAGTCCAAAGAGAGGAAAAGTCAGAAGCAAAAACAATCGAAGCAAGCATCTCAGATATCATCTTCATCAAAAGCAAGCATCTCAGAATCAAAGAATAAACATTCAAATATTCAACAAGGCAAGCAACTCAGAAGCAAAAGCAATTCAGAAGCAAAAGCAGTTCATCACAGAATAAACCAAATCAGAAGAAGAAAAGAAGATTCAACAGGGTTTTCAGAGCAGGTTCATCACAAAACCATTCAAAGCTAAAAGATACAAGTACCAGAAATCCAGCAAGAACAAAGCCAACGTCACGAGCTCCATGCCTTGGCCGCCTGAGGATACCGCCGGTCCACTCTCCTTCTCCTTTCCAAAAAGCAGAACCAAGGTATAAATTTCTCTCTTTTCTTTTTCTACACCTCACACGAATACAAATAATAATAAAAGATCAAAACAAGGAAAAAGCTAAAACATGCACGGATATTCAAACCCTAAAACAGAAATCAGTACCTTTTCTTGTCACCGCCTGATACAACCATGGAGAGAGGAGAATGGAAGTGGTATCCTAGTTGCTTGAGGCGAAGTGGAGGACATCAGAAGCTCTGTTGAGAGCGAGGAAGAGAACGATGAAGAAGAAAGGGAACGGCGCCGCTCATCCAACTGTGAAACCCTTGTTCTGAACAAAAAAATTCAACCCTAACAACAAAAACTTGTGAAACGCTTGGGCCTGCCCCTTTGGACAATACATCCTAAGCCCAATCCATTCTGGCGCCTGCACCCCCCTTTTCTTTTAAAATCTGTTTTTTCATTTGGGCCAAGAACAAACCCCTAAGCCCATTTAATTTCTTCTTATTTATTTTTAGGTTATATAAACTAATACCTTTTTTTTATCACTTTATTTCTATTTTTTTCATAACCTATTTTATTAAATAAAATAATACATTAACTTTCTTTTTGTACAAAATTTTCTTAAAATGCTTCTTTTTATTTTAGAACAATTAAAAATACATAAACAATAGATTTTTTTATTATTAAGTTAAAATTTTCTTTTCATTAAAACTTTTGTTCATATATAATTAACAAAAAACACAAAAATAATAATACTTAATAATACATTAGGTTAACATCTTAACCATTTGTAAATAATCATGTGCATCTTACATTGCTTTTGATTCTCTTTTATCCTTATAATTTGCTATATTTTTAATTGAGAATGCGTTGATTCGATTTGGTTGTAAATAATATTTGGACACTACTATCTTGATAAGACTCATCCCCATTTGTAAACATTTGTATCCCCATCCCCGGATACTTATTTGTAATAGCTTAGATTTTAAATTCCCGCAATTTATCGCTTTCCATATACTGTATAGTAATTAGGGTTTGTATGCGAAAATTCAAAATCAACCGCTAGATAACCTAATACAAGATAAATGCATGAAAATCAATACACAATTCACACTTGCACCTCTAGGGTAATCCCGCTTGTTGCCTTCAAAAATGGGCCATGGTTGCATGTTGAGTTCTTTGGCAAAACAAAAATAAACAAAATGATCATAGTCCCTCGATGACGCTATCGGAGTTGCCTAAACAAAATGATCATAGTCCCTCAAGAAAATTGCCAAAGACACTTGACACTATTGCTCTCATGGTCTATACGATGTCCCGCTCCTGTCCCGTTTACATCCTAACGCAAGGTTGTTCATCAAACACAATGGTGAAACAACACTGTTAAAAGGGTTAAAAAACATGAGAAAGATCTTTGAGTAAAATAGGGTAGACAAACTCTTAGTTACTTGATCAAACTTGCAAAACACACTTGCCATTTTTCAAAACACACTCCACAACACAACTTTCAAAACAACTTTCAAAAACATTGAAACATCTTTTCAAAAAGACAAACACCTTTGTAAAACATTCGAGTAAAGAATTGTTACAATGGTTGCCTAGACAATGCATCTTTTTCAAAACATTTTCAAAACCACACACACACAAACACCATTTCAAACAATTGAAAATCAAGGCAAGTGATCTAAAACAAGTAACTAAGAGCCCATGGATAACCATGGATGAAAAGGGTGCTAGCACCTTCCCTTTTCATAATCTACCCCCCGAACCCACGAAAACATCTCAAAGGTTTTTCATGTGCTTTTTAACCTTTCCTTAGGATAAAATAAAAAGTCGGTGGCGACTCTTGCTAAACCGAACAAGTGCGAATACAAACGCAAAACCTCAAGTCAGTTCTCCCACCGTATCACACCAAGCTTTGTTGAAATTTTTGAAGAATGCCCATGTACCTCAAGAGACCACTGCTGATCAGTTTGAGAATTGTGTTGCAAGCCTAACTACTAATAATGGCTTGGGATTTTCTGATGCAAATTTAACTCCGGTAGGGAAGAATCATAACAAGGCTCTGCACATCTCTATTGAATGCAAAGGTACCACACTGGCGCATGTGTTAGTAGATATTGGGTCCTCCCTAAATGTTTTACCCAAAGGTGCTTTGGATAGACTGGACTGTAAAGGGCTGGTGCTGAAACCTAGCGATATTGTGGTAAGAGCCTTCAATGGGTCAAAGAGTATGGTCCATGGAGAGGTTGATCTCCCAATCAAAGTGGGATCTTAAGTCTTCAGTTCAAATTTTTATGTAATGGATATCCGTCTGGCTTATTCTTGCTTGCTCAGACGCCCATGGATCCATGGGGCAGGTGCGATTACCTCTACATTACATCAAAAGCTGAAATACCCAGAAAAGGGAAGATTGTCACAGTTTGTGGAGAGGAAGAATATATGGTCAGACATTTGAATTCTTTCAAATATGTTGAAATGGATGGTGCGTTCGTTGAAACTCCTTGTCATACATTTGAAGTAATCCCTCCGACAATTGTTGTTTCTAAAGCTACTCTTGCTACTCCTAAGATTACCAAGGATTCACCTAGAATTTCCTCTCTGAAGGATGCTCGGGCTATTGTAGAAGATGGGGGATGCACTGTGTGGGGAAAACTTCCTTATATCCCCTATAAATCCGACAAATTTGGGTTGGGTTTCACTTCAAAGGCTCAGAAAGAGGTTTGACATATTTGTGCTGGAGGACCACCTCTTCGTATTAGCAACAATGAAGTAAATGCTCTAGAAGACACTGATAGTGATGGTGACCTGGACGACTGAATATTCCTAACTACTGATGATGGACTTAACAACTAGAAGGCCAAAGACTTCATCTCAATCTCCTTTAGCCAGGAGTAATTGTTATTTCCTGTTTTTATTGTTTTAAGAAGTTTGTCTGTATAACTTCTTTTGAAACATTGACTTTAAACCTTGTGCCTTGCCCGGGGCACAATGGTCCATTTGTTAAGGCTTGTCATTTCATATATCATATGCTCATTTAATGAAAACATTGGATAATTTTTCATTCAAATTATGTACTCCTTGTCTTTCTTTTACTTTACTGGATTTTTCAAATAGTCATGTGACCTTACATGCACACACACATTTGCAGATCCACATCCACTCCAGATCTCATTAACAACAATTCTGATATTGTCGTTTTTGACTTTGAAAATCCAATCTATAAAGCCGAAGATGAAGAAGATTGTGAGATACCTAGAGAACTCGCCAGAATCCTGATACAAGAGGAAAAGGCTATCCAACCGCACGAAGAACCGGTCGAAGTGATAAACTTGGGTACTAAGGAAGATAAGAAATAAGTCAAGATTGACGCCAACCTGGAAGACAGTGTCAAGAGCATATTGGTTCAGATGATGCACGACTATGTTGAGGTATTCGCTTGGTCATACGAAGACATGCCAGGGCTCGATACTGATATTGTAGTTCACCGTCTGCCATTGAAAGAGGGTTATTCTCCAATCAAACAAAAGGTTCGTCGTATACGTCCTGATATGTCAGAGAAAATCAAATATGAGGTAATGAAATAGTTCAATGCGGGTTTCTTGGAAGTGACGTCGTATCCCCAATGGGTTGAAAATGTTGTTCCAGCATCGAAGAAAGACGGTAAGGTCTGAATGTGTGTAGACCACGGGGATTTAAATAGGGAAAGCCCCAAAGACGACTTCCCACTACCACATATTGATGTCTTAGTTGACAACACTACTCAACACAAGGTATTCTCCATCATGGATGGCTTCTCAGGGTACAACCAAATTAAAATGACACCTGAAGACATTGAAAAGACCACTTTTGTCACACAGTGGGGTACCTTCTGTTATAAGGTCATGCCTTTTGGGCTAAAGAACGCAGGCGCAACTTATCAATGGGATATGGTAGCTTTATTTAATGATATGATTCATCATGAGATAGAAGTCTATATGGATAACATGATAGCGAGATCACAAACTGAGGAAGAGCACCTTGTTCATCTGCACAAGTTGTTTGAAAGGCTGAAAAAGTACAAGCTGAGGTTGAATCCCAACAAATGCACCTTCGGGGTAAGGTCTGGAAAACTCCTAAGTTTTGTTGTCAGTGGTAAAGGAATTAAGGTTGATCCAGCAAAAGTCAAAGCTATGCAAGAAATGCCATCTCCCTGTACTAAGAAGGAGGTCAAAGGTTTCTTGGGACGCCTAAACTACATTTCCAGATTCATCTCTCACTTGACTGCTACTTGTGAGCCAATCTTCAAGTTGCTGAAGAAAGATCAAGTGGTAAGATGGAATGACGGCTGTCAAATGGATTTTGATAAAATCAAAGAGCACTTGCAAGAACCTCCAATTCTGATGCCACCAGTTGAAGGAAGACCTCTGATCATGTACTTAACTGTGTTAGAGAATTTGATGGGGTGTGTGCTGGGGCAACATGATGAGTCTGGTCGAAAAGATCATGCAATATACTACCTTAGCAAAAGGTTTACCAACTGTGAAACAAGATATTCACTGCTCGGGAAAACTTGTTACACTTTGGCATGGGCTACTCGCCGACTAAGACAGTATATGTTGACTCATAATACACTATTGATCTCTAAGATGGATCTCATCAAGTATATCTTTGAGAAGCCAGCTCTCTCCGGAAGAATAGCTCGATGGCAAATGATCTTACCTGAATATGATATTCAGTACACTACTCAAAAAGCAATCAAAGTAAGTATACTGGAAAATCATTTCGCACATCAAGCTATGGATGACTACCAATCTATGAACTTTGAATTCCAGGATGAGAATATCATGTTGGTTATAGGTTGTGAAGAACCTGGATTGTATGAAGAAGCTGAGCAAGGATCCCGATGGACTATGGTTTTTGATGGAGCTTCCAACACACTGGGTAACGGAATTGGTGATGTGATCATCTCCACTGAAGGTTGCCATACACCTTTCATTTCCAGGCTCTGTTTTGACTGTACCAATAACATGGCTAAGTATGAGGCATGCATCTTGGGTCTTAAAGATTCTATTGACCTAAGAATCAAATTCTTAAGTGTATATGGAGATTCAGCTTTGGTAATCAGTCAAGTCAAAGGAGAGTGGGATACAAGACATCTAAATCTTATCCCTTACAAAGAACATGTGCTAACCTTAATCCTGTACTTTGAAGAGATTACATTTGAACATATCCCGAGGGAAGAAAATCAGTTGGTAGATGCATTAGCTACCATTTATTCTATGTTCAAGGTTAGATGGGACAATGAAGCTCCCCGAATTATTATCGAAATGTTTGACAAACCTGTGCACTGCTATGAGATTGACACTGATGGAGTAGAGGAGAAACCTTGGTTTCACGAAGTAAAAAAGGTATCTCAAAGCTCAAGAGTACCCCGAAGGGGCATCAATCAAAGATAAGAAATTCCTACGGAGGTTCTCAGCCAACTTCTTCCTGAGCAACAGAATTCTATACAGGCGCAACCATGATTCAACTTTGCTCCATTGTATGGACAAGAAGGAAGCAAAGGAGATTATGGAGGATATGCATGAAGGCATCTTTAGTACTCACTCAAGTGGACATACTATGGCCAAGAAGATTCTGAGAGTTGGTTACTATTAGTCGACTATGGAAACTGATTGTTACCACCACTCGAGGACTTGCCATAAGTTCCAAATTTATGTTGATAAGGTTCACGTACCTCCATTTCCTTTGAATATGATGACTGATCCTTGGCCATTTGCAATGTGGGGTATTGATATGATCGGAGAAATCAATCCTACTGCCTCTAATGGACATCATTTCATTCTTATCACCATTGACTACTTTACCAAGTGGGTTGAAGCAGCTTCATTTGCCTCAGTTGCCAAGAACTTCATGGCCTGGTTCATCAAGCATAACCTCATTTGTCGGTATGACATCCCTGAGAGGATCATCACTGACAATGGTACCAACCTCAACAATTCCATAATCACTGAATTTTGCACATAGTTCAAGATCAAGCATCACAACTCTTCTCCATATAGACCTAAGATAAATGGCACGGTGGAAGCTTCCAACAAGAATATAAAGAATATTATGCAAAATATGGTGGTGACCTACAAAGACTGGCATGAGATGTTACCATTTTCTATTCATGGCTATCATACTTCTGCGCAAACATCAACTAGGGAAACCCCACTATCTCTAGTCTACGGTATGGAAGTTGTCTTGTTTGTCGAAGTTCAAATCCCTTCTCTGAGGATTATGAAAAAATAAGGTTTAGACGAAGACGAGTGGATTCAAACTAAGTTGGATCAGTTGAATTTGATTAACGAGAAGAGGCTGGCCGTTGTCTGTCATGGTCAGATGTATCAAAAACGTATGATCAAGGCATTCAACAAGAAGATCAAGCATCAGGTATACCAGGATGGTGACTTGGTAATAAAGCGTATCATCCTACCACAAGGTAATCCCAGGGGAAAATGGACTCCCACCTACGAAGGGCCATTTGTTGTTAAGAAAGTATTCTCGGGTGGTGCTATGATGCTAACCACTATGGACGGTGAAGATTTCCCGCACCCTGTGAATGCGGACATAGTCAAAAAATACTACGCATAAGAAAGATCCGCTAGGTTGACATACCTAAGAAAAAATAAGGGAACCCCGATGAACCGAAAAGTTTAGGGGAAAAATTAGGGATATATGCAAAAGATTGTACACCTGGAAAGTCAAAAATTTGAAAAGGCGGCTTGGGGAAAAAAGGGTATCCTGGTGGAAAGAAAACCTGAAAGGGCGGTCCAGGCAAAAATTAGGGATTAAAAGTGTACGAATATGTTCCGTTGGATCACTTACATGTAAGCTTTATTACCAAAGTCTAAAGTTCAAATGGTTCAATAAATTTCTTCCAATGGCAAAGGACGAGATGTTCGAAGACATAGGGGAAATAGCAGAGTTTGGAACCCAATGAGATCACTTCCACATGGCTATACATTTTGTTTTCACTTATGTACTTTGTTAGTTTCATGATGACTTCCTCTTACTAGGATTTCCGTCTCTTTTTGTACAAGCTCGCCTGTTTATAGGCAAATTATCAATACAAATACATCTTAAAGTTCAAACTTTTGATTTTTTCTGTTTTGTTTGCAAAAACGTCCAATGACTAAAATTGTCTGAACATATGCATTTGAACATGATTAACTGTTAACAAATATATGCCTAAGAATAGAAATAAGCATTTACTCAAGATTTTAGAAGCTGGGATGACACTCAAGCTTTCCATAAATCCCCTAAGAGCTACTTCAAAGAGACTATCCCCACAGAGTAGTCTTCACAGATAAAGGTACATTCCCCATAATCTCCCCGACATATCACTCCAGCAAACAAAGGAGTGTAATCTCTTTCCCGGAAATATCACCAACCTACGGAGTTTCCAATCAGTATAATGCATGGAAATTATCTCCCCCAGCTGAGTTTGGTCCTCTAAAACTGTAAAACTTTGCAGAGTTCTTCTCTTTAGAAAATTCAATTACCCCAAGAGAGTTTGTTTCCTTAGCAGAATGCTTCTCCGACAACAAGGTTTACTTCTCCAAAAAACTACAATTTCCCCAGCTCGAGTCCATTCCTCGAACTACTAAAAATCACTGACATAATTCCTCTCCCCAGTAAAATTTCCACTATCCCCAGAGAGTTGCTACAAAACCTAGAATCTGACCAGATACCAGTTAACCTTATTCCCCAAGACGAGTCAGAAGTTTAACCATCTCTTTTATCCCCAGTCAGGATAAATAAGAAATAAATTCCCTAGTAGCGCAATGGATGACCAATGTTCCTAAACTCTACTCCCCTAACAGAAATCAATACATCCCCTGCAGAGTTTCCTCAAACAAGTAAGCAGGAATCCCCAACGGAAGCATTCTAGACAAGATTGAAGATACACATAATCTTCATCCCCAGCAATAGTCAAGGATTTATTTTCCCAAACAAAGATATTGCACGGGCTTAAAAATACACTTCAACAACATTTCACATTTATACATCATAGCATATGCATACGAAACACATATAGCACAATCTCATTTATTTTGAGAACATCATTACGCAATGCATTTCATACGACATGACATTGCATACAATTAACTCTTTACCTTTTTAGGAAGAATCAATCGACAGACCCATATCATCAACAAATCCTCAAAATAGATTGAAGGTCATTCCCTGAAACAAGACAGGGCAAATATCTATATGATGAACACTCCCTTCAAACATCTACTGGCTCAGATTAAATCAACCAAAGATTTATTCTGATACTTCTCTCAGTAGACCTTTTCTGGCTCAGATTAAATCGACCAAAGATTCATTCTGATACTTCTCCCAATTAAAGATTTAAAGACCTCTACCGGATCAGAATAAATCGACCAAAGATTTATTCTGATACTTCTCTCAGTAGACCTTTGCTGGCTCAATTTGAATCGACCAAAGATTTATTCTGATACTTCTCCCGGTTAAATATTTAAAGACCTCTGTTGGCTCAGATTTAAATCGACCAAAGATTTATTCTGATACTTCTCCTAGTTAAAGACTTAAAGCCCTATGTTGGCTCAGATTACATCAACCAAAGATTTATTTTGATACTTCTCTCAATAGACCTTTGTTGGCTCAGTTTGAATAGACCAAATATTTATTCTGATACTTCTCCCAGTTAAATACTTACAGACCTCTGCTGGCTCAAATTAAATCGACCAAAGATTTATTCTGATACTTCTCTCAGTAGACCTTTTCTAGCTCAGATTAAATCGACCAAAGATTTATTCTGATACTTCTCCCAGTTAAAGACTTAAAGATCTCTACTGGATCAGATTAAATCGACTAAAGATTTATTCTGATACTTCTCTCAGTAGACCTTTCCTGACTCAGACTAAGTCCACAAAAGATTTATTTTGATACTTCCTTCAGTTAAAGATGGACGCAGACATCTTTTGGCTCAGATTAAACTGACCAAAGATTTATTCTGATACTTCTTCTAGTAGACATTTTTGGCCCGGATTAAAGTCAAGCGTAGACTTAGTCTAACTTCTCTACCAACAGTTATTTTGGATGGCATCTATAAGCCCATCTCCGAAAACTCTCTGTCGTCTCTCTAAATGGCATCTTTAAGCTCATTCCCGATAGAATCAACAAACAGTTTTACTTCATGCACAAGCGAGTGCAAATTTGTGGGAACTTAAGTGTTCAATCCTCTTATACCTTCAAGTCACGAATGGCGGACGAGCCAATCTAACTCTTCAGGTTTAAGAAGATTGAATAGGGAAAACTGTTGTACCCGAAACTTTTCCCTCCCCTTTCTTCAAAAACATTTCTCACAAAAAGATCTCAAATGCTCAAGGATTCTCAAGGAGTTGATCAGACAAGCCCACCTCCTTAGCAATGAGACCACAAATTAGGGTTTTGGTTTTCTCAAGGATAATTGGACTTCTAATGCCTCAAGTGAATTTCATGGTTCATTATAGACCTCCAAGAATGCTCATACCAAGTTTCAAGTCTTGCATCTTAAATTTGCTCAGTCAAATGATCAGATGACTGAAAATAAGTTGTATTGGGTAAAAAAGTCAAACGTGGTCAATATACAGTCAAACTTCAAGAGTTTTAGCAAATATCAAAATTTTGAAGTCATATTCATCAAGTGATCAAGGGTTGATCACAATTCCTCAATAAAAGCACTCAAATCATCAAAGGGGCGAAATTGTCAAAATTTGGGTTTTGATTGAGAATGACTAATCATTGACTTTTGACCTAGTACATGACCTAATGGATTGAAGCATGATCTTAAGGACTTAAACACAATATCTAAACCTAATTTCATGTCTCAAATCATTCTCAAGATCAATGGATTGATAATTGATATTTGGTTCAACTGATAAAAAGTCAACTGACACACAAAAAGTCAAACTTTAATCAACATTGAATTTCAAAGATCAAAATTCATCAAGACATTCAAAAATGTCAAACTTGATCATCAAGAATCAAGAAATCCAATAAAAGTCAACAAAAGTCAAGATTTTCAATACTTAGAAAAATTCTAAGTGTTTTTAACCTTGATAACTTCACTACTTCATGACAATTTTTCACCAAGACGCAAGATGATTCAAGGAAAATTTTCAACATGAAAGTTATATATATTGATGAATTCTACAAGTTTGTCCTTGAGGGTTAATATCCAAAAAAATCTTATATTTGGAGATTTTTAACAAAAACCTTGAAACACCCTCAAGCACTCTGAAATCAGAATTTACATTTCAAACCTCCACTGTTGCAATTTCTGACCAAAAACTTCAAACTCATAATCCACTCGTGCGTTTTCACTTAAAATAAATCATAAAGCTTCCATATCTCATTTACAACTCATCCCCACCCTTGTTTCATAATTGTAAAACCATTTTCATCATCTTCCAAACTCAAAAGTAGTCGCTTGCAACTTGACTTCTCCAGGAAGATTCAGGTACTTTCAGCATAAAGTAAGCATTGCATTACCTTCCTAAATGTTCGGTGAAGCTATCCAGATCATCAAAACACTTCCAGAAGTGCTCAAACTCCAAATACGATTTCCAGTTTTGAGGTAAGTTTTCTCAACTTTGATCTCTGTATACAAGCATCATTAATGGTTACTTTGTGGATTTAAAATGTAGACATCATTGCCCTGAAGTTAACCATGCCTTTAGTTTTCATTTATGTTGCCTAAGTGATGTGAATTTTGAAGTTGAAATTTATGAAAAAAATGAGTTTTTATTTGGTACCAAACAAAATTCATGTTCATATTTGATTTATAGCTTTAGTAATTTATATGGTTGAATTCGTGGTGAAAAATGGAACAACTTTCATTTTACATTTTTGAAAATGGTTGAAAAATGGAGAAGTTACAGATTGGCCGTGGTGTTGTTCTTCTCTGCACGCGTAAGGTTGAAGATGAAGTCATTTTCAAATCTTAGAAATTAGTTTATTTTAAGTTTATTGCAAGTTGTATTATTAATAGATGAAATAGCCACCCCAATGGCAGAGAAGCGCGCATTAAGGCATCGATCTATAGGGACCTGGATTCGAGCCCCAGTGGTACCCTTTTGTTTATTTTATATTTTCTTGTCTTAGATCATGTGAAGGCAAGCCCAAGGCACACGCGATACACCCCTCATCCATACCATCAATCTACCAGGCAATCAAATCAAACGCTCCATAATGCAAGCCCATGATGCGTCTCAAAAAGCCAGCAATATGGAATCATATAGGCGCTTGTACCCTTCTGTTTGGGCCTGATGGGAATTTATTTGCATACACCCCTTTTTCTTGCTAACACTAGCCCAATCCCGTTTTTATTTATTTTCTGATTCCAACAAAAAAAACGTGAATTAGGCCTTTTTGCTACTTTTACCTCCCTTTCACTTTTTAACACCCAGCCAAATTCTTTATATTTTCATTATTTTTATTTATTTATTCATTTATTTATTTAACCAAAAATACAAAATATATTTTCTTAAATAATTAAACTAAAATATTTTAATTTAAACACTTATTTTATTTTTGTTAATATTTAGAACTAGATTTTGTTTATTTTACACACTTTAAAATATTTTTCTAAATTTACATTAACCTTCAAATTATTTTCTAAAAAAATTATTTAGACCTAGGTTTTATTTTCTTCTTAATTTCAATTAAAATAGATTTTTAGGGTTTGTTAAAATATTAATTAACTTCTCTTGTAAATTAAAATTAATTAGTTTGAGTAGGTTAATATCTAAACCTTTTCCGTCAAAAACCCTAAAGACAATTTCTTTCTTCCTCTTTACATTTTGTACATTCTATTATTATTCATGTTCATTGGTTTGTAATAGATAATTAGATTTTATTGCTTTCTTTCCCATCATTCAAAAACTTGTACCCCAATTCCCAAAGCGTTGTAATAGCGTAGGACATTTAAATTCCACAATTTACCGTTTTCCTTATTATTGTTAGTAATTAGGGTTTGCATGACAAAAATTAAAATCAAACTTAGTAAAACCCTAATTCAAAATAAAATACATTAACCAAACACACTTTGCACACATGCACCTCTAGGATAACTCACACTTATTGCCTCGGATTAAAACAGTCATATCCCTCGAATGTGGGATGTTTTAGCAAAAACCCTCGATTAAAAATTGTAGTCTCTCGATGACCCTTCAATGTTACCTTCAGTAAATGATCTTAGTCCCTTACGACAAATTGCTAAAACATCTTACAAGTTGCCTTCTATGACTGTACGATGACCCACGTCTGTCCCTCACATCCAATGATATTTCTCCTTACCAACCAATGGTAAAATAGCATTATCTAAAGGAGGAGGAAAAGAACAAAGACTTTTTGAGTAGGTAGATTGCTCTTAATTGCTTGCTCTAGAACTAAAACCATTTTCACAGCTCACACTTTCAAAAACAAACATCTTTTCAAACACTCTTTTTTCAAACAAATATTTTCAAAACAAACATTTTATATACATTCTCAACGATACGAGAATCATTACAAAGTTTGTCGTACTAAGGCGTTTTCAAAATATTTCTGAACAAAAATTTTGTATACATTCTCAACGATACGAGAATCATTACAAAATCATAACTTTCAATACATCTTCAAAACATCTTTCAACTTACACAAACACAAAGCCTTTTCAAAGTGATAAAGCAATTAAGAGCCCGTAGATAACTACGAATAAAAAGGATGCTAACACCTTCCCTTTTCATAACCTACCTCCTAAACTCAAGAAATAATCTTAAAAGGTCTTTTCTGTTCTTTTGACCCTTTCCTTTATTGGATAAAAGAAAAGTCGATAGCGACTCTTGCTATCCGCAACATTTACCATAAAACACAAAACACCCAAGCTAGTTCTCCCACCGTATCACACACGCGCCTAACTGAGGTATCATGTCACCAAGGTAGGATAGGGAGAGGGATCATACCTAGCCATGATATTGTGTCATCGAGGTAGGGAAAGAGAGAATGGGCACCTAACCATGATATCGAGATATCAAGGTAAGATAAAGGAAGGCTTAACCAAGATATCGAATTATCGAGGCAAGCAAAAATGGGGGAATAGGTAGTTCTTAACCATGATAGCACGTCATCATTATCTAGGCAAGATAAGAACGAGAGTGAATCGTCATATGTGACTAAACACCTAATCAAGATATCATATCATCGAGGTAGGAGATAGAATGCAATAATGAGATCACATCGGAGCCTCAATGTGTATAGAACGCGAGCTAATGACAAAGCGTAGGGGATTGGTTACAGATCCCTATATTCCACTTGACCGATTCGATAACAAGAGTAGCACTATTCATAGCATCAACGTACAACGCGAACTATGAATGACCTGTGGACCAGAAATTGTGGGGGTCAATTGCGGACCCTTTTCCACTTGCCTTCTTTGAATACTTATCAATAGGGAATGAGAATGAGACGCCTTCATAGAGGTCTTTGGTGAAAATGTAAACATATAGAAAGGTAAACAAACAAGCGCACATAGGAATTTCCTGCTACAGGCCTTTTAAAACAACATTGTCCACCTAAAGTAGGAACTCCTAGTCATGCATCTCTAGTCCTACTTCTCATGGAAAAGAAAGCAGTAAACAATGCAAGAGATAAAAGGAAACAAAAGAAAATACCAATCGAACGCAAGTTCTTTAATTATCAGACGAAAGTAAAAAAACCCGAAAAATTTACGCAAGCTTCACCAGACAATAGAGAAATAGTCAGACTTAATATCCAATATCATAATCAAAGTCACAAATGTGAAAACAAATCGCATACGAAAAGTCTGTCGCATCGAATTAAAGTCTCGGCACAAGATAAGTCTATACAACAAGACAATAATACAAATGTTGCACGTCACACGATAAAGCCTTCAGAAACTTGCACAAGTCACACACGAGTTAACAAATAACAATGCAACATCAAGTATCATATTACAACTCAAAATAATGATGAAAGGTGAAGAAACAAATTACGAATAAGCAATGAAAGGTGAAAACCAAAAAGCCGAGAAGCAACACGCTTATACAAAGAATTAACCGATAAAATGCATCAGAAGCAAGAAAACTCATCACTAATGCTCATGGAATGCTCAAATCTGTACAAGCAAACATCGAATGACAATTAAAGCGACATGCACATGTAAAATGAAATTCTGGACAACATTATGTATAAACATGAAATTAATCAGAAACTTGTATCGAAATCAAGAAAATTCAACATTAATGCTCATGGAATGATCAACTATGTACAAGTAAACATCAAAATGCAAATCAAAATGACATGTACACATGAACATAAATTCTGGACAACATGTTTATTGCACATGAGATGCTCAAAAATATCGATTCAAAATCTATCAGAAACAACACAAATGTCAAACAAACATCGAGTGATAACAGTACACACTTCGGTACAAATTAAATTGCATTTTTAGTGCACTTTTATTTCCGGGACAACACCACATCAATCCACAAAATTGCTCGAAAACTTGAATTAAAATCGGTAAAAATCAATGCCAACGGTCACCATATGCACAAATGAACTCAAGTGAATCTCAAACGGTATTTAAAAAGCGGTTTGCAACATATTTACATTATCTGGGCAGCAACTTACACTTGAACCAACATCGATGAAAATCGAATTTCAAAATTTGAAGCGGATGCATTAAAGCAATTATTGAATCAAGTGTTATCACCATGAAGTTGTAAACAAGTTGCAAATTCTTAAACATATCAGATTTACAACTTCCAAGCTCAAGAAAACAACATTCATGTGTTAATGCAACTAATCAGATCAAGACTTTTTCAATGTCGCAAAAATCAATTCATCATTTAAATCAACCCGAAATTGCATCAACTCATGAACTTATCGTTAATTCTCAATAACAAATCAACAATTCAATATTCACATCACACTTCGACATCAAAATTAGCATCAAAAAAATAACCGGATTAAAACCTTATGATTCACATGAATTTACCGATCAATCACCCAATTCCGGATTTGTTTATCACTTGATAACGTCATACAAAACTTCTTAATTCAAGAATTCATTGTATTTCAAGAATCGAAAATTCAATTAATCTCAAGATATATCAAGAATCAAGATATTTCAAGGTTCAACAATTTAATTATATCTTAATTCAAGATTCAAATTAAATTAACATCAACTCTCAAGCTAATTTCCAATTAAGCATTTATCCTCAAGTCAATTAGCAAATAAGCATTTGATTAAATGAATTAAGAAGAAGTTGTTACCGAAATGTCACGAAGATGAATAGAAGAGGAGATGTTGGTTGGGATTGTACTGGAAATTGGCGGAGAATTCGCGACGGGGCTGTCACGTAGAGAGATGGAGGGCGTCATCGGAAATGCGAAGAAGCGGAGGGAGGATACGCTCGGGATTCCGCCAGAGACAGAGAGTGTAGCATGTGCATGATGAAAGGGAGCCGTAGAGAGTCATCTAAGGCGGTGTGACGATCGTTAGAGGGAGTAGGGTGGAAACTGGCAGGCGGTAAGGTGGAGACCAGCAGATCAAGGGAGGATGGACGTTTTGAATTCCCTTTTTGTCTTGAGAGAATAATAGAGAGTATTTGAGAGCTCTTTGTATGAAACTTTGCAAATAATTTTAATATTGTGAAAATAGTGAGGCAAAATTGATATATATTCTTTACAATTGGGCCTCGGTTTGGGCCAAGAGAAAGCCCAATCAATTTCTTCACAAAGCTAAATTTCCAGTGTCCGCAAACGCAGTCGAACAGAAAATCCACAAACTCAATGATAATCGGTGCATAATCTTAACGTAAGACCAACAACAAAATCGTAGATGACAAAATTTATGATGTCGTACCAAAAGAATGGACGTGATACGATAAAAATCGAGCAACTTATGAATTTTCAAGTGGTGATAATATTTGACACTGACGCTATCTTTTTCAATAATGCAGAATTTTCCACTGTTTGGTTTGAGAAGCGAGCCATCAACTGAAGTCTTCGGAGCTAAATCCGAACTCGAGCTCTGAAGCAAACTTATAGACAACATCATTTTTGAAATTATGCCGCAAGAATAGTCTCAATACGATAAAAATCGAAGAAGTTATGATTTTTACAGTATCGAGAAACGGTGAAAAAACAATTCAGTTCAGCACAATAAAATCTCTGGTAATTCGTATTTCCGGGGATCTTCCTAAAAGAATCAGCCTTTAACCCGAACATGTGAAATGAAGATGACATCAAGACGAATTTTTTCCCTAAAGAACCACTCAAAAACATCGAACCGGACGAAAGTTATGAATTTTTGAACGTATGGAAAATAGTGGTTCAGCATACCGTTTTCGCTGTATTTTCACTGTATCTTTTCAAAATATCCGCATATTCAGAGATCTTCCTTACCGAATCAGCTTCTGAGCCGAACATACGAATTGAATATGATATTAATATGGTTTTAACGTCTTAAGAACCACTCTAAAAAATTTATTATAATCAAAAGTTATGAATTTTTAAGTACCCACGAAACGGTGGACTGACAATTAAATTAAGTACACTGTCTTCAAAGAATTAAAATTCCCGGAGATCTTCTTCATAAAATTAGCCTTTGATCCGAACACGAGAATGATAAGAAAATCGATACGGTCTCAATGCTCGAAGAATTAACTGAAAACACTGAGTCGGATGAAAGTTATAAATTTTTTAACACCGAGAAACAGATAACCAATCATTATATTCAAATATCGTTTCACGGAAATTATATTTTTGAGGCTTTATTCACAAAATTGGCTTCCGTTCTAAACAGATGAAATGAAGAAAATACCGAGACGGTTCCAATGCCTGAAGAGTTATTTCAAAACAGTATCCCGGTTGAAAGTTGTGAATTTCTAAACTCAAACCAACAAAAATGTTATTTCTGATTTGCACTGTCTCAAATTCACTGAAACACCTGATTCCTCTGTAATTCACAGTGTGTTAAAATACATGAGAGCTTAATATGATGATGGCTTGATTGACTATTGATTTGATAGCATGTGAAACATGCAGAACACATTTGAACCTTGAAAATAAGAGTTTTGTCTTAATGTACTGTCCGACGGAACAATCATTTTTATGTGTAGCTTCTGAAAAGAAATACCTTGATCCCATGACCACATATTGATTAATGATATATGCAGTGTTAGATGACCTAATGAGAAGTATGTACACGAAGGATGCGAGATGCATAAGTTAGGTGATCCTTATAAAGGGGTAGGACAAATTTGGGGTATGACAGGTTTTGTCATTACCTGAGGTGCTAGCTATTGGAGACATTGGTATAGTCATTGCAAGCTAGAGTCTCTAGTGAGTTTTCTTTATACAAGGAGATTCAATTGCTATTTTGATCACATGGCATTGGATATAGATCTTATACCAGAATGAGGATGTGTTCGTTTGTTTCTCATTTCACTTCTAGGAGTTGTGTGGATCATAATTCAGAGATTTGTTGGGTCAACTAGGTCGATTGACATGTTTATGGTACAAGTTTCCTTTAGACACGTATTTAAGAGCTCTAAATGCAAGAATTGAGTTAGAGTCAATTTGTATTCAATTATGGCATACATGGATATTTGATTTAATATGAGAACATGGTCATAAAGTGAATTCAAGATGTAAGGATAAAATCCTTTTGACTAAAAGATGTTTCAAAGCCATTTATTTGGATTATTCATAATGAAAGTGAAAGCAAACTTCTTTGTAAAACAAAAGAATCCACATGTCATGTTACTTCATTCAATCGTACCATTACAACTTCAAATCATCTACTTTCCAACATAGCAAGAATTTACGCAAGAAAATACACTAATATTATTACAAAGTGAGAAAAGGCATCACAAAACCACTACCTAACACGAGACATTACATCAAGAAATCATACGCAAAACATATGCCTTATCCTAAACCTAGTGGCTACCATTCTTGGTGCTTCCATCTTCACTAATATTTAGAACTAGATTTTGTTTATTTTACATACTTTAAAATGTTTTTCTAAATTAAAATTAACCTTAAAATTATTTTCTAAACAAACTATTTAGACCTAGGTTTTATTTTCTTCTTAATCTCAATTAAAATAGATTTTTAGGGTTTGTTAAAATATTAATTAACTTCTCTTGTAAATTAAAATTAATTAGTTTGAGTAGGTTAATATCTAAACCTTTTCAGTCAAAAACCCTAAAGATAATTTCTTTCTTCCTCTTTACATTTTGTATATTCTATTATTATTCATGTTCATTGGTTTGTAATAGATAATTAGGTTTTATTGCTTTCCTTCCCCTCATCCAAAAACTTGTACCCCAATTCCCAAAGTATTGTAATAGCGTAGGACATTTAAATTCCGCAATTTACCGTTTTCCTTATTATTGTTAGTAATTAGGGTTTGCATGACTAAACTTAAAATCAAACTTAGCAAAACCCTAATTCAAAATAAAATACATGAATCAAACACACTTTGCACACATGCACCTCTAGGGTAACTCACACTTGTTGCCTCGGATTAAAACAGTCATGTCCCTCGAACGTGGGATGTTTTAGCAAAGACCCTCGATTAAAAATCGTAGTCCCTCGATGATCCTTCGATGTTACCTTCGGTAAATTATCTTAGTCCCTTACGACAAATTGCTAAAACATATTACAAGTTGCCTTCTATGATTGTACGATGACCCACGTCTGTCCCTCACATCCAACGATATTGCTTCTTACCAACCAATGGTAAAATAGCACTATCTAAAGGAGGAGGAAAAGAACAAAGACAATTAAATTCAGTACACTGTCTTCAAAGAATTAAAATTCTCAGAGATCTTCTTCACAAAATTAGCATTTGATCCGAACACGAGAAATGATAAGAAAATCAATACGGTCTCAATGCTCGAAGAATTAACCGAAAACACTGAGTCGAATGAAAGTTAAGAATTTCTGAACATCAAGAAACAGATAACCAATCATTATATTCAAATATCGTTTCACGAAAATCATATTTTTGGAGGCTTTGTTCACAAAATTGACTTCCGTTCTGAACAGATGAAAAGAAGAAAATACTGAGACGGTTCCAATTCCTGAAGAGTTATTTCAAAACAGTATCCCGATTGAAAGTTGTGAATTTTTAAACTCAAACCAACAAAAATGTTGTTTCTGATTTGCACCGTCTCAAATTCACTGAAACACCTGTTTCCTCTGTAATTCACAGTGTGTTAAAATACATGAGAGCTTGACATGATGATGGCTTGATTGACTATTGATTTGATAGCAGTGAAACGTGCAGAACACATTTAAACCTTGAAAATAAGAGTTTTGTCTTATTGTACTGTCCGACAGAACAATCATTTTTATGTGTAGCTTCTGAAAAGAAATACCTTGATCCCATGACCATGTATTGATTAATGATATACGCAATGTCAGATGGCCTAATGAGAAGTATGTACACGAAGGATGCGAGATGCATAAGCTAGGTGATCCTTATAAAAGGGTAGGACAAATTTGGGGTATGACAGGTTCTGTCATTACTTGAGGTGCCAGCTATTGGAGACATTGGTATAGTCATTGCAAGCTAGAGTATCTAGTGATTTTTCTTCATCAAAGGAGATTCAATTGCTATTTGGATCACATGGCATTGGATATGGATCTTATACCAGAATGAGGATGTGTTCGTTTGTTTCTCATATCACTTCTAGGAGTTGTGTGCATCATAATTCAGAGATTTGTTAGGTCAACTAGGTGGATTGACATGCTTATGGTACTAGTTTCCTTTAGACACGTATTTAAGAGCTCTAAATGCAAGAATTGAGTTTGAGGCAATTTATATTCAATTATGGAATACGTGGTTA
This sequence comes from Vicia faba, assembly GCA_948472305.1. NCBI lineage: Eukaryota > Viridiplantae > Streptophyta > Magnoliopsida > Fabales > Fabaceae > Vicia > Vicia faba. Next base: position 1,060,960,169 of record OX451736.1, on the reverse strand, counting down.
TTTGATTTAATATGAGAACATGGTCATAAAGTGAATTCAAGATGTAAGGATAACATCCTTTTGACTAAAAGATGTTTCAAAGCCATTTATTTGGATTATTCATAATGAAAGTGAAAGCAAACTTCTTTATGAAACAAAAGAATCCACATGTCATGTTACTTCATTCAATCATACCATTACAACTTCAAATCATCTACTTTCCAACATAGCAAGAATTTACGCAAGAAAATACACTAATATTATTACAAAGTGAGAAAAGGCATCACAAAACCACTACCTAACATGAGACATTACATCAAGAAATCATACGCAAAACATATTCCTTATCCTAAACCTAGTGGCTACCATTCTTGGTGCTTCCATCTTCACCAATTCACGTCCCCAAATGAAACTTCATGCCTTGCATTACAATAACCATATTCAGAAAAAAATCAAATAAGTTCAACTGCCCTACATATTAAGGGAAAACCAGAAAAATAAACTTCAAGCTTCAAGCACCTATCCCAAAATTCAATCAACAATAAAACACGCTCCAATTCTCAAATATTTGATGTCGCCTGCATCCAGTAACTTAAATGAAATCAAAATAAATCCATAACCTTGCATTCTTTAAACAATTCCCTGCACAAATTCAAATTGAAACCGTGACTCTGCATAATCATGAAATAAAAATCAGTCCAACCTTAATGATAACCAAAAAACTATTCAATTCATTAGTTACCCAATTTAAAAACCAGTCAGCATTTAACACATTAAATCGCATCAAAGCCAGATATACAGTTTAAAAAAACAGTTCAGAATGCCCGAAACAACATAGCAGTTCACATTAACTAATAGTCTCTAACAGTTGCTAACAGAAAGATAACAAAATTTTCACATTGTAACCAACTCTCAATCTCATCCTCCATTTCATAACAGAAAATCAAAACCAAAGGCTCAGATATATTCAGCTCTAACTAACTATCTCAGATTTAACAGAATATAAAAACCAGAAGCTCACCTTGAATCCATTATTCTTCACATTCTGAAGAATCACCCAGAAAATCTCAACAAAACTCTCTCTTCTCTTTCTATGCTTCTATATTCAAGAACCTTCATCATCATCGTCTTCCACAAAATCTTCAAGAACCTGATCCATCTCTGCATCATGTTTGAGACCTTCAACATCTTTACTCTGCAACTGAGTGTCAACCTTCATCATCTTCCTTAACTCTTCTCTATTACCACAACAGATCTGCACATCCTTCATCCTCTCTTCGTCGCATAAATCATCTTCATCACAACTTCTTCACATAACTTCAATCCTCCATCTTCAGATCGCAACAGCTTCACTACATCAACAACAATCGCAATTCAAACGAGCCTCATTCTGAAATCAACAACAACAACACGCATCACCAAACATATAGAAACGTGAAGAAGAAGAGAATACAAAATCGAGCAAAATTATACACGTACCGGAACCATTCACCGAAGGATTTCTAGATTTCTATTCGATATCTTCGTCACTGTGAAACGCCATCGGAGTGACTCCGATCGGTAAATTTTTGAACCTCCTTATGTTCACCTCTATGATGTCTGGCTGTGTGTTTTTGTTTGAGTCTTTCCAAGCTTTAATTTTTGTTTCCCTGAGTTGAAGAGGAAAATGAGGCTGAGAAGTTGATGACGATGGTGCTATGGAGGGGAGGTCATTCATGGCGTGTTAGACTAAGAAGAAAAATGTGAGGATATGAACGGTGATGATGAGATGTTGGAGGCGTGTCTGTATGGTCAGAGCATCTCAACAGCGGCGGTAGGAAGAAAATGGAGAAGATGAGATGGGTTCGACTGCCGTAGTGTGTGTGCGCGCGTGTGAGAGAGAAGAGTTTTTGTTCACGAAGAAGTTCAATAGTCACAGATTGTAACCCTAGCTTCAGTCAAACGATGTTGTCTCCACTCTTTCCATATTTTCTAATTTTCAATTTCTTTTATTTGGAATTGGAATAATAGATAAGCTGAACAATTTTTGTGTTATGCAATTGGACTTGGACCGAATTGGCAAGCACTCTAGGCCCATAGTTTTTTTTGATATGGTACAAAGCATTCTGTAAAAAATTGTTTATTGGACAGTTTTTGAGTGGGCCTAGCTCCCTTAGTAATACACACCCCTGTTTTGGAACCAGTACCCTCCACGGTTTCAATTTCATGTTAATATTTTCTTGCTTTACGTAGAATTTTTCCTTGTTAACTCTTGCTTGATTTTATTTTTATTTTATTTTTGAAAATTGACATGAAACTACATATATGAATATTAATCTTGTTTTTTTTAGATTCTTTCACTAATTTTTGTTCATGAAAAATGCTAAAAATAGGCTTTACGTTTCATCGAACGTTCATGTGATTGAATAGCTTTGTGATAGTAATGATGCAAGTTTTGCAATATAGAACGCTTGGAGATTAACTTGTTTGATCACTTGTGTGAAGTAGCTTTTGTATAGTTTTCTCATCGCTTGCGCGACTTTAAAGAGACAACAGACCTTCTCCGTTAAGTATCATCGTGACTTTATTTTATTCCTCATTTCCATATTATATTTTTGATTTCCTTGCCATGAGAAGTAGGAATAGAGATGCATGCCTGGGAGTCCCTACTTTAGGTGGGCAATTCTGTTTAAAGTCCTCAAAGGAGGAAATTTTGTGTTTGGTCAAAGACCTCAAAATGAGGTAATGTTTTTGTTTGCAAAAGACTCCAAAAGGGGTGATTTCTTGTTTGTTTAAAGACCTCAAAAGGAGGCGTTTATGCTAAAGTCCTCGAAGTAGGAAATTCCCCTCCCTTTTTACTTTGTGCTTACTATCGAGTCAATAAGTGGAATAGAGGGTTCGCAATCGATCCCCACACATTCTAGTATGTATCGTTCTTAGCTCACGTTATACGTTGATACTTTGAACCGTGCCTATTCTTGTTATCGAGTTAGTCAAGTAGGAGACAAGGGTCTGTTATCAACCCCCCACGCTTTGTCATTCGTTTCGATGATGTTAACTCACGTCTTTCGATGTTGATGCTCCAAGTTATTACTCGATGTTGGTGCTCGAGCAAATCAAGTGGAAAGAGATCCTTACTCCTACTTTGAGATCCATTGGACTCTTTTATTTTGTTGCTAGCTCGCACTCGATTTGATTTGTGTTTTTGGTTCGACTTTGTTTGTTACCACTTGTGCTTGTATTTCTCACTAAATTATAACCCTTGTATGCTCTCGTAGGATTCGCTTGTTTCATTTTTGATGCAAGCTAGACATTAGGATCATAACCCATGCATGCTAACATAGGTAGATATTTCTCTTTCAAACTCAAATATAGGATCAACTTTGCATGATAACTCTAGGCGTGCTTTGCTAGTCTCCCTTAGACCTTTTTCTTTCTATTTTGCATTTGCATTAAAATTGAAACTCCTTTTTTCTTTTAAAACTCATAAAAACACTCTAATACTACAAAAACTCTTTTTCAAGGTAAAAAAACACCAACCAATTCAAACTTCATTTTGCCACTTGGCTTTTCTTTTAAAATCTTTTTTCAAGGTAAAAAACACACAACAAATCGAAACATGTGAGCGAAACTACGATGATCTGACTCCTCGAAAGGGATACGTAAGCATTAGGTCACGGGGCCTAGGCGAGTAAAACTTTATAAATATTCCTTCTTTTCCCCGTATTTTCTTTCGCCTGCATTCCCTCTTAGCATTAAGCTGTAGACATAGAGTTTTACATACCCTTAGATTAGAATAAACTTAAGTGGATTTTGTGGAGTACCACAGATGTGTGAGGTGCCAATACCTTCCCCTTACGTAACCGACTTCCGTACCTTTTCTCTTGGTCGCAAGACCATCTTATCCATTTCTTTTGGGTTATCTCGATATCTTCCCTTGCTTTGGGATAAATAGAGTTTGTTGACGACTTTGTGTTTTTTTTCGTGGTGTGACAACTAGCTCTCGCAAAAACTAGAAAACATTTCCTCTTGATAATAAATGATGCATGTGCAATCTCAATAATCATATGCAGTTAAACCATCCCTCAATCTTAATCATACAAGTATACATCACATAATTCATCACTTTTGAATTATCATCACCATTACATAAACATACATATCTCAAGTCATCAATTATATACAATGCATTCTCATAGCATTCATCATTTCAGCACATCATAATAACACATAGAAAACAATGCCAACACATGTTATTCATATCTAACATCAATTCATGACATACATGTACATAAGTTCAAGTATTATGTTCTCATCAAAAGTCATCCAAATCCTATTCAATACACATCAAATAAATTATTAAAATTCATGGAAATCCTTTATAAATCACAAGCATACAGGATCCCTCTTAAATTAAACAGAATATAAAACTTTTCATCCCAGACTGCGCTAAGCGGCCTCGCGAAAAACCATAAAAATATGTTTCGGACAACATTTTGTCCTCCACGAACTAGGGTCACAAAACCCACTCCAATCAGTCATTTTCATGTAATTAAATGCATTATAAAATATATCCAACACATAGCATCAATTACAAACATTAGAACATGATTCAAACATCAATTTCATGATTTCACATTCAAACCCTAACATGTCAAAATCTAGAAATTGAAGAACAAAGTCCCTAATCATACTTAGTACCCATTACATACATCACATACTCCCATAATAATGAAAATTATCCACCCTTACCTTGGATGTAGATCCTTTCTAGGGTTATATCTTCTTCTCCTCTCTTTTTTCCATTTTCTCCCTTTTTCCTCTTTCTTCTCTTCTCTTGTTTTGACAATTCTCTCTCTTTGTTTTACAAAACTCTTACTAACTCTTATTTCACTAATGGGCTTATCTCATCCACTCACACTAACCCATCATACCAAAGCCCAGTTGATCAATAATTTTATTCTCATACCCAATAACCTAGTACACATATAACACATATATTCACAAAATCACACAATTAATTAATTACTATATTAAATAATAATTAATAAAATAAATAACTAATAAAATAACTTGTAAATAAAAATTGGGGTGCTACAATTCTCCCCCACTTAAAAGATTTTCATCCTCGAAAATTACCTCAAACAAACAACTCAGGGTAAGACTCGCTCATCCGACTCTCGAGTTCCCAAGTCATGTTTCCACCCCCGGCCCTCCCCAAGCTACCTTCACCAAGGCAATCTCTTTACCACGAAGTTACTTCAACTCCCGATCCTCTATCTGCATAGGTGATGTCTCTACAGTCAGGTTATCTCTTACATGTACATCATCTAATTGGACCATATGAGATGAATCTACAATGTATCTCCTCAACTGAGACACATGAACACATCATGGAGATTAGAAAGCGACAATGGCAAAGCAATCTGATAAGCCATTTCACCCACTTTCTCTAAAATTTGATAAGGAACAATAAAACGCGGCGTCAACTTACGCGACTTCAATGCTCGACCAACACCTGTTATTTGAGTAACTTGAAGAAACATGTGATCTCCCTTCTCAAACTCAAGTGTTTTCCTCCTCTTATCATGATAACTCTTCTAACGACTTTGAGCATCCTTCATCTTCTCCTTAATCATCTTAACCTTATTCGTAGTCTGCTGGACTATCTCATGTCCAACCACAACACTCTATCCCGATTCATACCAACACAAAGGCGTCCTACACCTTCTACCATATAAATACTCAAATGATGCCATTCCAATACTCGAATGGAAACTATTGTTATAAGTAAACTCAATCAAAGGCACGCAAATATCCCAAGTACCTCTTTGTTCCAATACACAAGCTCTCAAAAGATCCTCAAGTAACTGAATCGTCCTCTCAGTATGACTATCTATTTACAGATGATATGCAAAACTCAAACGCAACTTCATACCCAAAGCATTTTGCAAACCTTCCCAAAATCTCGAAGTAAATCTTGAATTCTAATCTGACACAATTCTAGATAGATACCATGCAAACTTACAACCCATTTAGTGTATAACTTTGCTAAATTCTCCATTGGATAATCCATTCTCATCGGAATAAAGTGAGCAGATTTCGTCAACTCGTCCACAATAACCCAAATAGCCACAAAATAACACATTTGCATTCAGGAATAGATAACAATTTCATCAAACCAGATGATTTCTGGTGTTCAATCTTCGACTTTTGGAAAATAAAACAAGAATACACAAATTCCGCAATATATTTCTTCATACTAGACCACCAAAATAATTTCATCAAATCCTGATACATCTTAGTAGCTCCAGGATGAATACTCAATCCACTATGATTCCCTTCTTCAAGAATCCTCTTCTTCAAATCAAATATATTCAAAACACAAACTCTATCACGACATCTCATGATACCATTCTCATCAATCCAAAAATAGCCACCTCGACCTTGATTAATCAACGTTAATCTATCCACCAAACTCAAATCGGATTTTTGACCTTCTCGAATCTCATCAAGAATGCCACTAGTAAGCTTCAACTTACCAAGCTTAACACCAGAAGAAGTCTCTTCATAAACCAAACTCATATCTCGAAATTGCTCAAGTAATTCCAACTCTCGCACCATCAACATCAACATATGCAAAGACTTCCTACTTAATGCATCAGCCATAACATTTTCTTTGTCGGGATGGTAATTCAAACCAAAATCATAATCTTTTAAGAATTCCAACCATCTTCTTTGTCTCATATTCAACTCTTTCTAATCAAACAGATATTTCAAACTCTTGTGATTACTAAACACATCGAATCTTGATCCAAACAAATAATGCCTCCAAAGTTTCAATACAAATACAACAACAACTAACTCCAAATCATGGTCGGATAATTCCTCTCATGCACTTTAAATTACCTTGAAACATAAGCTATAACTTATCGATTATGCATCAACACAGCTCCTAAACCCATCAATAAAGCGTCATAATACACAACAAGTGGTTCTGCCAGATTAGGCAAAATCAAAATAGGAGCGATTGTCAACCTTCTCTTAGCTCTTGAAAACTAGCTTCACACTGTGCAGTCCAAATAAAATCTTGACCCTTCCTAGTCAATTATGTCAACAACAAAGCTAACTTGGAAAACCTTTCAATAAACTTCGGATAATAACTTTCTAAACCAAAAAAACTTTTAATCTCATAAACAGATTTCAGAGCTTCCCATTGAGACACAACTTCAATCTTCGATGGATCAACAATAATACCACCTTTCGATATCATATTCCAAAGGAAACTCACTTCCTTAAAAAAAACTCACACTTAGAAAACTTAGCATACAACTGCTTCTCTTTCAACACATATAACACAATCTTCAGATGCTCAACATGATCCTCTTCACTCTTTGAGTAGATTAAAATATCATTAATGAAAACAAGAACAAACTTATAAAAATACTGATGGAAAATCTTGTTCATGTATTCCATAAATACACTAGGTGCATTGGTCACACTGAACGACATCACAGAATAATCATAATGACCATATCTTGTTCTAAAAGCAGTCTTCTGAATTTCTTAATCCTTCACATGAATTTGATGATGCCCGGACCTCAAATCTATCTTACTTAACACACTTACACCAACCAACTGATCCATCAAATCTTAAATACTCATAAGTGAATACTTATTCTTGATAGTCAGCTTGTTCAGTTGTCTATAATCCACACATAGTCTCATAGTACTTTCTTTCTTCTTAACCAACAAAACTGGTGCACCTCACAGTGACATACTAGGACGAATGAATCTCTTCTCAAGAAAATCCTTAAGTTGACTCTTCAACTCTTTCAATTCAGATGCTGACATACGATATGGAGCCATCAATACCGAACTAGTTCCAGGAACTAAGTCGATCGTAAACTCCACCTCACACTCTGGCGGTGAATCATTTACATCTTCAGGAAATACCTTAGGAAAATTATGAACTAATGCTAATTCACCAATCGCTCATTTCTCACAAACATTCAATGTTTCCATCAAAGCTAACAACACATCACCATCCTGCACAGACTCATTCACTTGCTTTGCAGGCATAAGCAAATCTCTCTCAAGAATAGAATCAAGAAAAATAATCGTCTTGTCAAAACAGTTGATATAAATACAATTGTATTCCAATCAGTTCATCCCAAGAATAACATCAAGTTGATCTAACGAAAGACACACTAAACCAACTCCAAACTCTTTACCAAAAATACTCAATGGACAATTCAAACACACATATGAAGTAGTCAATAAACCCATAACAAGAGTGTTAATAACCATATTTCCATTCATATTAGATAACTCAAGATTTAATCTCTTAACACAATCCAAAGAAATGAAAGAATGTGTCCCACCAGTATTAATAATAGCAATCAATGGTGTACCATTAATAAAACATGTATCTCATATTAGTCTATTCTCATCAGCAGTCACAAAACCAGATAGAGCAAACACTTTCCCTTTAGCTTGTTCTTTCTTAGGCTTGTCACACATGGTACTAATGTGCCCATGCTCACCACAATTGTAGCAAGTCACACTCGCACCTCCTCTACAATCATGAGATTTGTGTGTGACCTAGCTTGCCACACTTGAAACAATTCACCTCAGGACTTCTTCACTCAGGAGCATGATGTTCTTCGACACCACACTTGTAGCACCTAATCGGAGTAGGAGTTCATCCCTCACTCAGCTTCTTGTCATAACCAGCTCTCTGCTTCCCCTTATCAGCAGAATTCACATATGAATTTCCTTTGGATTGCCCTTTTCTTTTATTGTCATTCAAAGCCTTATAGTGAGCAGCATTGTCTATATTATCCTCTTCAAAGACCCTATTGTTGTTAACCAGTTCAGAAAATTGTGTAATTTGCTGATAACCCATAGCCTTCTTGATCTTAAGTCTCAAATCATTCACAAACTTAAGACATTTAGATCTCTCAGTATTAGTAGTGTTGTAATGAGGACAAAACTTAATCAACTCCTCAAACTTTACAACATACTTAACCACTGTTCTATTGCCCTGCTTCAGCTCAAGAAACTCAATCTCATTCTTCCCATGCACATCCTCTAGAAAATACTTCTACAGAAATGCATCTCTGAAAAGTGCCCAAGTGACCTCAATCCCATCTTCTTCAAACCTTTGAACAGTGTTACTCCTCCAATCCCCAGTTTCCTTCTCAAGCATATGGGTTCCAAACTGCACCTTCTACGCATCTGAACAATTCATGACTCGAAAGACTTTCTCAATCGATTTTAGCCATACTTATGCTTTTTTAGGTTCATGATCTCCTTCAAAGACTGGCGGATTATTCCTCTAGAACTTCCCCGAAGCACAAAATTCATCATCATCTTTGTTGCCAACATTGATGTGCGGCTGTTACCAATCGCCCCGGCCAACATTGCTAACACCTCAGCAAAAGCATCATCATTCCTTCCTGCAACCATCGTCCTGATATTTCCAATCAACGAATAATTCTCATCAGATAAACAGTGTTGATTGTGTTATATACATATATTGAATACAAAAGGAAATAAACATATTAATAACCTGACCAACTGGCCGACCAGGCTCCGATACCACTAATGTAACACCCTCTAAACCCCCGTGAAATTATATGGCATAATCAGAGTAAACTTTATCATGCATATCAAAACAGGGTGTCACATGTACTTCAAAACCAACACAGATACACCGGTCATGTTCATAACACGCATTTAAATACATGTTTTATACACTAACACATATGCATCTTGTAATGGAATAATTATCTTTCATAACGATACCGATAATTGAATCTCATAAATATAAATAATGTACTAAAAATATTAGGCACTAAAGGCCACCATCACATAATCTGAAAACATAACATAAATAATAAGAGAGTATAACAAACATCTCTTAAAACAAACATGAGTTCAAACATTCTCTATGTTACATTACCAGAATATGACTCACTACCTAATAAGCAGATAAAATAAGAACTAGATCCTCTGACTGATCCTTACAAGAAGCAACACTATCTTCGGTACCTAAACGATATCGTATAAAACATCATTTCAACAGAAGGGTGATAATTCACATCATTATAAAAATATATAATAACAAGTAATGCATACATACGTACTTCAATTGAATTCATCACACTTCACATAATCATGTATTTAACATATTCTAATACAATTCATATATACAACATTACTCAACGAATCATGATTCAAATATAATCAATCACAAATACCACAAATGTAATATTCACACCAATTCAACATTTCACATCGACACATGTGACTCCAAAACGACTCAATGTAATATGCATGTGGTACCAATTGTTATCCTTAATGGCTTTTACGTTTAAACTGTGTCCATCCCTCAGAGATAACCACCAAAAAACCATCCCTCAAGCTTTAAAACCAATCCCCTTGATTTGGGACAAGTCACTAGCTCTCATAAAAACTAGCAAACATTGCCTCTTGACAACAAATTATGCATGTGCAATCTCAACAATCATATGTGTAATACGGTGGGAGAACTGACTTGGTTTTGCGTTTTATCGCAAATATTGCGGATAGCAAGAGTCGCCATCGAGTTTTATTTTATCCAATAAGGAAAGGGTTAAAAGAACAGGAAATACCTTCGAGATTTTCTTGAGTTCGGGAGGTAGGTTATGAAAAGGGAAGGTGTTAGCACCCTTTTCATCCATAGTTATCTACGGGCTCTTAATCGCTAGCTCACTTTTGTTTTGAAAATGCTTTGTGTTATGTATGTTTGAAAATATTTTGAAAATGTCTAAGTGCGAAAAACTTTGTAATGATTCTCGTATCAATTGAGAACGCATACAAAGTGTTTGTTTTTGAAAATATTTCAGAGAAAAAAAGTGTTTGTGAAAAGATGTTTTTTGTGTGAGCAAGCGACTAACAGTATTCTACCCTTACTCAAAAGTCTTTCGCGTTATTTTCCTCCTCCTTAGATAGTGATATCCTATCATTAGTTAGTAGGAAGCCCCATCGTTGGATGTGAAGGGACAGGCACGGGTCATCGTACATTCATCAAAGGAAACTTGTAAGGACATTTTAGCAATTTATCATAAGGGACTAAGATCATTTATCGAAGGCAGCATCGAATGGTCATCGAGGGACTACGATCTTTTGTATCGAGTGTATTTACTAAAGCGGCCCCACGTTCGAGGGACATGATTGTTTATTCTAAGGCAACAAGTGAGGTTACTCTAGAGGTGCATGTGTGAATAGTATATTGAATTCAGTTATTTAATCTTGTATTTAGGGTTATCTAGCATTTTGTTTTAGATCTTGCCATACACGCCTAGTTACTATACAGTAATAAGGAAAGCAGTAAAGCAGAAATTAAATGTCATACGCTATTACAAAGCTTCAGGGAAGAGGGTACAAAACAACAAAAAATTGGGGAAAGAAAGAAATAACCCTAATTTAAGCTATTACATTTCGTAGCAATTACATAATAGGAAAAACTAATGCGAAAATAATAAAGTGGGCGAAGATTGTAAAATAAGAGGAAAATTGTTTGATGAAAAAGACTTGATAATTAACCTAACTTCTAATTAACTTTAATTGAAAAAAACTGATTAAGCGGCTAAGTTAAACAAGCCCTAAAGTCTAGGTTGATTTTAATTAATCGAAAAAAGGTTAAGTAATTAAATTAATCAAGATTAATTATCCTAATTAATTTTAATAAATAAAAATCAAAGTTAATTTATGAGAAATAAAACTAAACCTAATTTATTTTAATGTTGATAAAAAAATAATTAGGGTTTATTAAAGAAAATTAGGGTTAAGGTAAAAAGAAAATAAGGTTAGTAGAAAATAGAGAAAAAAGAATGTTGGGGGTGGGTGTTGAACCCACGCCCCCTGCATCTCCAAACAGCATGCATACTATCTGAGCCATACGCGTTCCTGTGCTAGGATACGCATTCAACATGTTTTATCATCAACCTGCAAAACATATGAGAAATATGAAGAAAAAAAGTGTTAAAAGGTTGGATCGAACCCAGGCCCTTTAGTACCAATGCCTTATCACGCGCGCTCTTGCCACTGGAGTTGTTGTTTCATTCGTTCATATAATTGAAACCATAAATATATATTATATAATCAAATATATTGGCCGGAGAAGTGTCGGAGCCCTAGCTCCGGCCGTCTTCTCCGACATCCTGTTTTCTTGAACCTGCGAAACTCAAATGGTTAATGATCCAAAACATCCTATCCCCCCTAATTCAACACTCTCAAATCCAAATATGGGATTAGTTTTGGCTAAAAGAACTTGGATCATGAGTTTTGAAGCAAGCAAAGCCGATCGGAGCAAACATGGTGTTTTGCAGTCTAGCGTGTATGTGTCCCCTGCGATTGCTCTATTCAACATTATTAGACCTCATGAACACATAACAAACATTAGTAAACATTAGAATATAGTAAAATAAAAATACATAAATTTAAATATGGATGAAATCGTGATGTTTGCATGAGTGTTTTCTAGCCATTTGGATCATTGTAAATGATCCAAGCTTACCCTGGGAGTGAATGGAATTGATTAGAATTGCAAGCTTGTGGTGAAAGGTAGTGTAATAAGGGTTTGAGAATTTTAGGGTTCTTGAAAATATTTGGAAAATTTTAACAATTTTGTGGTGCAAGTATTTCGTGTCTTGTTCTTGTCTTGATATCTGAATACATAGAGAATTTTTAGGGCAAAAACAAATGGGCTTGGACTCTTGTACAAAAAGATATGATTTTATCTTATATTGTTAATGAATTAAATCAAAAAAAAATTAAAAAAAATTAAAATAAAATAAGGCCAAAAGGTGTGTGAATGAATTATGAGGTGTATGAAAGGCATAAACACGTTTGGACCTTAAAACCATGGTCCAATAGTCCAAAATATCATGCTTGCTCAATTTGAACTTCATGCATTTGCTCAAAATTTCCTAACTTGCAATGGTCATAACTCACATAATTTTTATCTTTTAAAAGTGATCTTTGACTTTTTGGAAATTTTAATATGTCCTCTACAACCTCTATATTGATCATTTTTGCTTTTGAATATTTTATCTTGATGTTAGTTGCCTTGATAAAAGTGTATTTTTGTTGACTTTTGAAATAACCTATAATGTATTAGCTTATATCTCCCAAATGATGCATTTTTTAGACTTGAGCACAGAGATACAAAGTTGTAGAGACTTGAATTTCCTTCAAAATGGGCTTTGGTTGAGGAAAATATAATGAAGCATGTGAAAGCTATGCTTGGTCAAAGTTCAGTTGACTTCTCCTAAGGAAACCCTAATTTGGCAACTTTTGTCTTTTGATGATTTGAGAGTCTTCTTTATGAATCATGATCAACCCTTGATCAAATGATGCATATCATTTCAAATTTTTTATGTTGGCCAAAAATCTTGAAGTTTGACTATATGTTGACCACAACTGACTTTTTACCCAATATAGTTAATTTTCTATCATCTAGCTAATTGACTGAGCAAACTTGTGATGCAAGACTTAAAACTTGACATGACCATTCTTGAACACATATGAGGAACCATGAAAACCACTTGAGACCTTTAGAACCCAATCTTCCTTATGAAATACAAATCCCTAGTTATGGACCCATTGCTTAGGAAGAGAATTTGTCTGATCAATTCTTGAGCAACCTTGAGCATTTGAGAACCTTAGGAGAATGTCTTGAAGAAAAATGGAAGAGAAAATTTTAGGGTAAAATAGCTTCCCTTTTTCAATCTTCTTGAACCTGGAGAGTTAGATTATCATGTACGCCATTTATGACTTTGAATTGGCATGTCCGCCATTCGCGACTTGAATGTGGAAGATGATTGAACACTTAAGTGCCCAGAAATTTGCACTCGCCTGTGCACGAAGTAAAGTTATTGGTTGATTATACCGGGAATGGCCTTAAAGATGCCATTTGAAGAGTAACGGGGTGTCGTCATAGATGGGCTTATAGATGCCATCCAAAGTAACTTTTGATAGGAATATTAGAATAAGTCTATGCTTGACTTTGTCCTAAAAGATACACTTGGAATGAGTATACGTCCGACTTTGTCCAAAGGATTTTCAGATGTAATCTACACTTGATTTCATCCGAACTAGAAGATGTCTATGCCCGACTTCAATTAGAAAAGGTACCGAAAAGAGTCTACGCTTGACTTTTTCCAAAAAGAGTATCAGAAGGAAATCTATGCCTTTGATTTCATCTGAACTAGAAGATGTCTACGCCCGACTTTAACTAGAAAATGTACTGAAAAGAGTCTATGCCTGACTTTTTCCAAAAAGAGTATCAGAAGGAAATCTACATCTGATTTCATCTGAACTAGAAGATGTTTATGCCCGACTTCAACTAGAAGATGTATCGCAAAGAGTTTATGCCTGACTTTTTCCAAAAGAGTATCAGAAGGAAATCTACGCTTGATTTCATCCGAACTAGAAGATGTCTACGCCCGACTTTATCTGAATGATACACTAGAAGATGTCTATGTCCGACTTTAAATAGAAGAGATATTGGAAGGATTCTACACCTGGCTTTTCGTAAAGAGAGTATCAGAAATAAATCTACGGTCGACTTCATCTGAACGATACACTAGAAGATCTCTATGCTTGACTTCATCTAGAAGAGATATCTTTCAGAATGACCTTATAGGGAAAAAATTTAAGTAGCTACTTGTCATATGCATCTCTGGGGGAAATACTTGTCTGTTTGCAAACTTAACCTGAAAAGACAAAGTTAGTTTTATGCAACATCATGATGTATGTAATGCATTGCATAATCATTCTCTCGAAATAAGTGTGAATGTGCTAATGCATTTTGTATGCATATGCTATGATAAATGATGTATGAATGTGAGATGTCATTGAAGTGTATCGGTAGCTTCATATAACATTTTTAAAATGGAAAATAAATCCATGAAAGTTGTTGGGGATGACGAATATGAATCTTCGATCTGCTGGGGATTCCTGTTTGCTGTTTGAGGAAACTTCGCTGGGGAATTAGATTTTTTCTTCGGGAGAAGAGCTCAAGAAAATTGGTTGCTCATCGCTCTACTGGGGAGTTTAATTCTTATATACCCTGATTGGGGATAAAAGAGATATATAACCTTCTGAGGTGTTGTCTGATAGATGCTAACTCCTCTGGGGAGGATAAGGTTGATTGATACCTAGTACGGTCTCTGATTTCCTAGAGACTCTCTGGGGATAGTGAGTTGGAATACCCTTTGCTGGAAAGAGAAGTTTTGCTGGTGATTTACAGTAGTCAGAGGGATAGACTTAAGCTGGGGAGACTGAATTCCACTGGAGAAATAAACCCTGTTGGGGAAATGAACCCTGCTAGAGAAACACTATTGAGGAAATAACCTTGTTGGAGGAATATGTTCTGCTGGGGACATAAGCCCTGGTAGAGAAGAGAAATCTATAGGGGATTGAATCTGGCTAGAGAAATAAACCCAGTTGGGGAAGAGAATTCACGTGAATTGTGCTGCTATTATAATCTACTAAAGACTAGAATCTCGTAGGTTGGCGACATTGTTATGGAATAGATTATACTCCTTGGTCTGCTAGGGGCATCTGCTGGTGAGTACGATTAGAGTATTTCAGGCTTGTGGGGAATACGTCTTGTTCATGAAGATGACTTCGTGTGGGATTATTTTATGGAAACTTCTATGTGGGGCAACTTTACTGGAGATTACTCTGTGGTAATTTACGGATGACTTGAACATTATCCCACCTCCTAGAGTCTTGAGTAAATACATATTCTTGTTTTTATGCATATATTTGTTAACAGTAATCATGTTCATATGCATATGTTCATTCAAATTAGTCATTGGATGTTTTTGCATACAAAACAGAAAAAGTAAAACAAAATTTGAACTTTGAAATTATGCTTACATTGATAGTTTTCCCATAAACAGGTGGTTGTTGTACAAGGAGACAAAAATCCTAGTAAGAGAAAATTGTCGTGAATAATAAAAACAAAATATATAGCTATGTGTAAATGATCTCGTCAGGTTTTAACTCTGCTATTACCCTTATGTTTTCGAGCATCTCATCTCTCACTTATCAGAAGAAGTTAATTGAATTGATCGACATTATTTTAACTTGACGTTGGTAATAAAGTTGGTTTCAAGTAGATCTCTAATTTTTGCCTGGACCGCCCTTTCGGGTTTTCAGTCCACCGGGATACCCTTTTTTTTCAAAGCCGCCTTTTCAGGTTTTTGACTTACCGGGTGTAATGTCTTTTATATATATCCCTGATTTTTTTCCCGAACCCTTTTGGTTCGTCGGGATGCCCTTATTTTTTCCTAGGCCAGTCAACCTAGCAGGTCGTTTTCATGCGTAGTATTTTTTAACTATGTCCGCGTTCACGGGGTGTGGAAGATCTTCACCATCCATGGTGGTAAGTATCATGGCACTACCCGAAAATATATTCTTGATCACAAATGGCCCTTCGTAGATGGGAGTCCATTTTCCCCTGGGATCACCTTATGGTAGGATGATGTGCTTTATTACCAAGTCACCATCCTGATATGCTAGATGCTTGATTTTCTTATTGAATGCTTTTATTATACGTTTCTGATACATCTGACCATGACAAACAACCACCAATCTCTTCTCGTCAATCAAATTCAATTGGTCCAGCCTAGTCTGAATCCATTCGCCCCCATCCAAGTCTGTATCTTTCATAATTTTCAAGGAAGGAATCTGAACTTTGACAAGTAAGACAACCTCCATACCATATACCAGAGAGAATGGGGTTGCCTCAGTTGACGTTCGGGCTGAAGTGAAATAACCATGAAGAGCGAATGGTAACATCTCATGCCAGTCTTTGTAGGTCACAACCATTTTCTGCACAATCTTCTTAATGTTCTTATTGCCAACTTCCACCGTGCCATTCATCTTTGGTCAATACAAAGAAGAATTGTGGTGCTTGATCTTGAACTGCATGCAAATTTCTATGATCATAGTGTTATTTAGATTAGTATCATTATCTGTGATAATCCTTTCGGGAATGCCATACTGACATATAAGGTTATTCTTAGTGAATCGGGCGACCACATTCTTAGTAACAAAGGAAAACAAGGCTGCTTCAAACCACTTCGTGAAATAGTCAATAATAACTAGGATGAATTAATGCCCATTGGAAGTAGTAGGTTTGAGTTCTCTGATCATATCGATGCCCTACATTGCAAATGACCAAGGAGCAGTCAAGACATTTAATGGAACTAGAGGTACATGTACTTTGTCAGTGTAGATCTGGAACTTATGACAAGTTCTTAAGTGATGGTGACAGTCAGTTTCCATAGTTGACCAATAGTAACCCACTCTCAGAATCTTATTTGCCATAGTATGTCCACTGGAATGAGTACCAAAGATACCTTAGTGCATATCTTCCATAATCTTCCCTACCTCTTTCTTTTCCATACAATAAAGTAGAGTCAAATCATGGTTGCGCTTGTACAAAATTATGTTGCTCAATAAGAACTTAGCTGAGAATCTCTGTAGGAATTTCTTGTCATTGATAGATGCCCCTTCAGGATACTCTTGAGCCTCAAGATATGTTTTCACTTCATGAAACCAAGGTTTCTCTTCTACTCTGTCAGTATCAACTTCGTAGCAGTGCGTAGGTTCATCTAGACTTTCGATGGTAATTCTAGGAGCCTCGTTGTCCCATCTGACTTTAAACATAGACGATATGGTAGCTAACACGTCTTCCAACTGATTCTCTTCTCTTGGGATGTGCTCAAAAGTGATCTCCTCGAAGTACAGAATTAAGGTCGGCACATGCTCTCTGTACAAAATGAGATTCAGATGCTTCGTGTCCCATTCTCCTTTTATCTAACTGATTACCAGGGCCGAGTCCCCATATACGCTCAAGAATTTGATTCTCAGGTCAATAGCAACTTTATTTCCCATGATGCACGTCTCGTACTCATCCATATTGTTGGTATAGTCAAAGCATAATCTAGCGGTGAAGGGCGTATGGCAACCCTGAGGAGAGATAATCACAACACCAATTTCATTGCCAAGTGCGTTAGAAACTCTGTCAAAAACCATAGTCCATCAGGATCCTGACTCAGGTCCTTCATACGGTCCATGTTCTTCATAATCTGTAACTATCATGATGTTCTCATCCGGGAATTCAAAGTTCGTAGATTGGTAGTCATCTACAGATTGATGCACCAAATGATCTGCCAGTACACTCCCTTTAATTGCCTTCTGAGTGGTGTACTGAATGTCGTATTCTGTTAAGACCATTTGTCGTCGATCTATCCTTTCGGAGAGAGTTGGTTTCTCGAATATATACTTGATAGGATCCATTTTAGAAATCAACAAGGTGGTATGAGTCAACATATATTGCCTTAGTCAGCGAGCAGCCCATGCCAAAGCGCATCAAGTTTTCTCGAGCACTGAATATCTTGTTTCACAGTCGGTAAACTTTTTTCTAAGGTAGTATATTGCATGCTCTTTTCGAACGGACTCGTCATACTACCCCAATACACACCCCATTGAGTTCTCTAGCACTGTTAAATACATCATCAGAGGTCTTCCTTCAACTGGTGGTATCAGAATTGGAGGTTCTCGCAGGTACTCCTTGATTTTGTCAAAGGCTATCTGACAATAGTCGTTCTATTTTACTACCTGATCTTTCTTCAGCAACTTAAAGATTGGTTCATAAGTAGCGGTCAAGTGAGAAATAAATCTTGCAATATAATTCATTCGTCCCAAGGAACCTCTGACTTCCTTCTCGGTACGGGGAGGAGGCATTTCTTGAATGGCTTTGACCTTGGCGGGATCAACTTCAATACCTTTACCGCTGACAACAAAACCTAAGAGTTTACCGGATCTCACCCCAAAGGTGCACTTGTTTGGATTCAATCTCAGCTTATACTTTTCAGCCTCTCAAACAACTTATGTAGATGGTCCTGATGCTCTTCTTCCGTCTATGATTTGGCTATCATATCATTGACATAGACCTCTATCTCGTGATGAATCATGTCATGGAATAAAGCTGCCATAACATGCTGATATGTTGTGCCGACATTCTTCAACCTAAAAGGCATAACCTTGTAGCAGAAAGTACCCCATTGTGTAACAGAAGTAGTCTTTTCCATGTCTTCAGGTGCCATCTTGATCTGATTATACCCTGAGAAACCATCCATGAAGGAGAATACCTTTTGCTGAGCAGTGTTGTCAACAAAAACATCAATATATGGAAGTGGGAAGTCATCCTTGAGGCTCGCCCCATTCAGATCCCTATAGTCTACACACATACGTACCCTGTTGTTGTACCCTAAAATTTTCCCTCCCATTTCTCATTGATTTCTCACCACAAAGCCCTTGAAGCTCAAGATCCAATTAGGGTTTCATCTGCTCAAGACTTCTCCTTGCACTGTTGACCCAAATTAGGGTTGGTGTTTGCACAAAGATGTTTTGACCTAAAATGCCTAAGATGACTTTCTTGCTTCATATTGGACTCCCAAGTTTATCCACATCAAGTTTCAAGTCTTGATTCCAAGTTTTGCCCAGTCAATTAGACAGTTGACCTAGAAATCAGCTGTATTGGGAAAAAGTCAACTGTGGCCAATTGACAGTCAAACCTCATGAAAATTGACCCACATCAACATTATGAACTCATATGGACCATTTGATCAAATTTGGATTACAATTCCACAAGAAATTTGATCAAATCACCAAAAGGGCAAAATGGTCATTTTTAGGGTTTTGACTGCACAAAGGCAATTTTTGACTGTTTGACCCAACCAATGGCAAACCAAACTCACATATGGACTCAAGGACCCCATGGAATTATCTTGACATGCTCAAAAAGTTCAAAAGATCCCAAGTACACAAGATTGACAGTTGAATTTCCCAGTCAATTGATCAATTTTGACCGTATACTGAAAAGTCAAACTTTGACTTTATGGTCAAAATCAAGAGTCAAGATTCATTTTTCATCAAAACATGACAAATCATGAAACTTGTTCACCAAGAAATCAAAAAAATGCAAATTAGGGTTAGAAATGAGAATTTTTCATAACTTAGAATTTTTCTAAGTTATGAAAAACCCTAATTTTTTTTCCAACTTTGCCCCACTTTCTCACCAAGATCTATTTGGATTCAAACAAAAGTCAAAACATGAAAGTTGTAGCTTGTTGCATAATCTACAACTTTGATTCACAAAGTTTTCCAAAATGAGGCTTGTATCTCAAGTTACAATTTTTGAATAAGGGCACTAAACCATTCTTAACTTAGTGAAATTTTAACCTATTTTGACAAGGTTTTCTACCCAACTTCAAGGCCATTTTCCATACACTTCCACTTGGAATTTCAATTTGCATTTCAAAGATGGATTGTAGTACACATTCCCATCTTTCCAAAATGTCCAAGAACTCATCAAACAACCTCATAACTTGAGAGATTCGAATTTCACAATTTGGCAAAAACTCACTTTTGAATTGATCAATTTACATGTCCATAACACTAGGCATTTTCAATCTCAGCTTGCATATCTTGATTACAGGTCCTTAAACCATCCAACACTCATAAATTTAATGCAAAATCTTTGTGCCAAGACCATGTTCTATGGATTCAAGCATTGCATAGTAGATTAATCCCAAAATAGATAAAGCACTTTATCCATTTTTGAAAAAGCAAGCTTTATGTCCAATTGAAAATCCAAGAAGTACAGTTAAGATATCTTTGGCACAAGTTTAGGGATTAATCACACTGATCAAGACTGAGTTATGCAGCATGTTATGGGGGCCTCTAGCTGCCTAAACACCAACTTGACCTTTTTTGCTTAAGTGCTAAGAAACATTGCATTGTTCAACACAACTTGGATATCAGCTAACAAACCTTTAAGCAAACTGGTAAAACACATTCAGGACATCCCAACTGAGCTAGTACACGACCCTAACATCCCTCATACACTCCCCTTCCCAGAATCACCTTCAAACTGCAAGAACAGGGCAAGGCCTGCAGTTTGAGTGCCATCTTTCATTCCTCTCAAGCTTTCTTGCCCAAACCAGTTTACACACATTCCCTAGCATCAATGCAAGCTAACCAAGACCTGAAACACGACCTGTAATTCCTCTAACAAGTTCCACCATTTTCACTTTCTCATTTTGCAGTTGAAGTTCCACAGCTCAATTCAAGGTGTCTCAAGGCAAAGTAAACATTGGAACAGCATCACCACACCTCAAGGAAGCTATACAAACCATCACCTTGCACTGAAAGCTTCCCCATTGCCAGATAGAACTTCAACTGAACAGGTATTTTGGTGAACTTCTAACTCTTAGTCTAGGCATCATTAGCTTTAGGTTTGTGAATAAGAAATGTTCTACTCATGCCACTGAACCTGTACATGCTTTTACTTTTCATTTCTTTTGCTTGAGCTGTGAGAATTTAAGGTTTGAAAATGGCAGAAAACTTAGGTCAGGATTTGGGAATGTCAAAATTCTCTCTCATTTCTGAGAGTTAGGAGGTGTTCTTTATATATTTGGAATCGTGATTCAATGCTTAACATTTTTTGTGTTGAAAGTTTGTGCAAAAGCTCAAAGAATCAGGACGTTTGAACTTGAGTATAGGCGCGCGTGTTGGAACATTTATTTTGTCTGAAGGTTGAAGAAGAAGCCACATGAGCTGGGCCTGTGTGGTCTTTTCTTTTCACACCCTATTTCCACTTTCATACCCCCCAAGCCCATTTTGTGTATTTTTATGATTTTTGATTTTTCCTTTTTTCATTCTGACTCATTTATTTTTTCTTATCATATTAAAAACATAAAAAATATTTTTTGCATCATTTTTATATTTTTTAGGCATTTATTTGATTATATTGATATTTGTATACAAATAAGTAAATAATATATTATTTAGAATAAATAGAGAAAAATGATGTAAACACATTTTATTTTCATTTTTATTTTTTATCTTCTTGAAATATTTTATACAAAACATACTTTTTTTCATAAATATTAATTATTATTATTTTTATATATATAATATTTATTTAGTAAATAATAAAGATATATATATATATATATATATATATATATATATATATATATATATATATATATATATATATATATATATATATATATATATATATATATATATATATATATATATATATATATATATATATATATATATATATATATATATATATATATATATATATATATATATATATATATATATATATATATATATATATATATATATATATATATATATATATATATATATATATATATATATATATATATATATATATATATATATATATATATATATATATATATATATATATATATATATATATATATATATATATATATATATATATATATATTAGTACACTTAGGATAAAATACCAAAAATATACATATTTTTATTTTTTTTAATATTTAACACTAAAAATACATTTTTACAAATATACTTCATTTTTCTTTTATTTTTTGTATATAAATAGTAAATATTATATATATTAAATAATTAATACCCTTTTGATTAAAATTAGGGTTTTGCCCTAAATATGAAAATACTCCAAAAATAATACCTTTTTTATTTTATTTTACATAAATAATACTTTTTCATACATATAAAAATTCTTTTTACATCTTGCATATTCATTTCATTTCCATTTAATTTATGCCTTTAATTATATTGTAAATATTCAAAGAAAATGATGTAATAGCTAGGTTTAATTTCTTGTCTAAATATCCCCCATTTGAAACATTTGTATCCCCCTCCCCATATTATTGTGTTGTAATAGTGTAGGAATTTAAATTTCGCACTTTAATGCTTTCTAAACATACCATGCTAGAGTTAGGGTTTGTATGTAAATAAAAAGAACAAAATAGTTTAACCTAATTTCAAGATAAACAAGCATGAAAATGGACAACACATCTCACACTTGCACCCCTAGGGTATTCCACTTTGTTGCCTTCAAATAATTGGGCCATATTGCATGTTAGGTTTCTTTGGGTAAAACAACAATCAAATGATCATAGTCCCTCAATGACGCTTTCGAAAAGTTGCCTAAAATGATCAAGTCCCTTTCAAAGAGAAATTGCCCAAAGAGACTTAGCACTATTGCAATTATGGTCTAAACGATGACCCGCGCCCGTCCCTTTCATCTCCTAATGCAAGATTGTCCACCAAATGCAATGGTGGAACAAAATTGTCAAAAGGTTTAAAACATAACAAGAATCTTTGAGAAAAAAACTTTAGGGTAGATAACTCTTAGGTACTTGTCAATTTATAAAGAAAACACTTGCCTATTTTCAAACCACACTTCACAAACACTTTCAAAATAAACTTTCAAAAAACCTTGAAATATCTTTTCAAAAGACAAAACACCTTTTGTAAAACATTCGAGTAAAGAATTGTTACAAGGGTAGCCTATACAAGGCATCTTTTCAAAACATTTTCAAAACCACACACCGAGCACCATTTCAAACAAATGAAAACCAAGGCAAGTTGATCTAAGCAAGTACCTAAGAGCCCATGGATAACCATGGTTAGAAAGGGTGCTAATACCTTCCCTTTCTATAATCTACTCCCCGAACCCAAGAAAAATCTCAAAGGTTTTTGCTGTGCTTTTTAAACCTTTCCTTAGGATAAAATAAAAAGTCGGTGGCGACTCTAGCTCAACCGAAACATTTGCGAAAACAAACGCAAAACCCATAGTCAGTTCTCCCACCGTATCACAGAACTGGCGACTCTGCTGGGGACAAAATTAAAAGTGGAGTAACCTTAGGGCTTAGATCACCCTCTTGCATGACTAATTGTTTGATTTGTTTGCTTTATATCTTGGCTCTATTGTTTAGGGTTGGCAATCCTACACCCGGATTTTGGGAAACATTCATAGATAGCAATACGTTGTGGAAACTGTGCAGGGTATACCGACACGGTCGAAGCAATAACTATATTAGTGCGACATATTTGTGAGTACCGGTAACCCTTGAGTTCAATCAAGGAGAGTACGGGGCCGCTGAGTGATGTCACTAAGCACTAATGACCTAGAACCTTACTTGACCATCTTGGCCTTTTATTAGGGGTAGTGAGATGACCGGCTTTGGTGCAGTCCAAAGTTGGTAGATACTCGATACTACACTCATTGAGGGTTGTTTTCTTGGAATATTTTGGTCGCTAGTTAAGTGGCTAAACCGAAACAATGAACAATGAAAACAATCCCGCGATATTGAGCTCCTTAGAACCCAGTTACTATTTATAGGACAGGTTTTTAAGCCAACTACACTCAAGAGGGTACTTACCTATGAAACCCCATGCAAGCCTGAAACTAGGGTTTGGTGTGATTTGTTTGTACATATGTCTTGTGCATACATCATAAACATCATAAAACATCATATGCATTCACTAACCATTTCAAGGGTTTGGATCTTCATCTTTGTTCTTGTTTTGTAGGTCATGGAAATTCCTCGCAGAAACACCATTCAAGTCAACCTTGTGAGAATCTCTCCTCAACTCAAGGAGCTCACCTCAAGAATTCCGGAAAATTCATCCTTCAGTGAAAGACATGGTAGACTGCTCAGCCTAGTCAACACCAACATTGAAGAAGACATGATGAAAGTGCTATTCCAGTTCTTTGACCCTCTTCACCACTGTTTCACTTTCCCTGATTATCAGTTGGTACCCACTTTGGAGGAGTTTTCTCAACTCCTGAGAATTCCTATCCTTAATCAACTACCCTTCAACGGTACGGAAAAGGAACCAAAGCCGGAAGATGTTGCTCGAGCATTACATCTACAACCATCTGACATCAAGGGGCATTGGGAAACCAGAAGCGGCGTCAAGGGATTCTTAGCAAAATTCTTGTTTGAGAAGGCACAAGAATGTTGGAATTCATTGGACCTACAAGCCTTTGAAGAGATTGTGGCACTCCTTATCTATGGGTTGGTCTTGTTCCCAAATCCTGACCAATTGGTAGATGTCAACGCCGTCAAAATCTTCTTGTCCAGAAATACAATACCAACATTGCTTGGGGACATCCTTCACTCATTTTACACACGAACAATGAGAAAGAGGGGTGTTCTCATGTGCTGTACTCCTCTCCTTGCAAGGTGGTTTATTTCGCACCTTCCACAATCTGTCCTAAAGAATGACCAAGGCTCGAGGTGGTCCCAACGGTTAATGACTCTTACTCATTCTGATGTGCATTGGTGTTCTCGGTCCAGAGAAAATGTCATCATTGTCGATCGTTGTGGAGAGTTTCCCAATGTTCCTTTACTTGGAATCAGAGGAGGTATCACCTACAACCCTTGCCTAGCTTTGAGGCAATTTGGATATGCACGAAGGGATGGCCCTCATGACATGTTGATTCCTGACATAGTGTTTGACTTCGGCAATGACGCGCAAGGACTTCGCCAAAGATTCATCAGAGCTTGGGGAAAACTCAACAAGGTCGATAGCAAGACTCTAGGACACAAGAACTCCATCCCTCTCGAGCCTTATCTCAAGTGGGTACGAGCCCGAGCCCAAAGTCTGATGATGCCTTATCCTCATGTTCTCCCTGTGATTAAAGAGCCCGTCAATGAAGGAGAGGTTCCATACACCATCCTACATCCAGACATGCCTACATCGTGGGAGGAAATGCAGAAAAGTTGGATTCAGCTCAAGGAGGAACGGAATACTTTCGAAGCCAGCTTTTATGCTAGTGAGAAGAAGGTTCTAGAGCTTACTCGCCGACTCCATGAGCAAGAGGCCCTCAACACCTACATCGCACCAAAGAGGATGCGCAATGTCTTTTTGCCTTGAGAAGTTATTTTGTAATATTTTGCCCATGGGGCATTTATGTACTAACAAATTTCTTCTTATTAATATGACGTGCGTTCTTCTTTGTCTGAAACAATTTTGAATGTCCTAAATCCTTGAACGCATTGCATACATAAGCATACCATTCATCATGTGCATAAGCAGGTCTCACTCCAGGTTTCCTTATCTGTCTGCTGTTTATTTCAGTAGGATGGATCTCAAGCAAACAGTCAAAGACCTGCAAGCTCAGAATGCACAGTTCCAGCAACTCCTGATGACCTTGGCTAAGGGTCAGGAGGATATCAAGACTCAATTGAGGAATAAGGACCCATTGAAAAAGAAGAAAAAGAGGATTGGGGTGGCTACTTTGGGGAGAGGATTTGACGGATAAGCTCGGAGGGTGCTTGAATTTCCTCCTACTTCTGATGAAGGGACCAGTAAAAGAGATGGAGTTGCGGTGCCTTCCGAGTCTGATGCGGAAGAGGAAGAGGTCGAAGAGGATGAAGATTATTCTGATCAGCAATACCCTCCAGCAGATGATAAATACAAAGGGCTAGAAGACAGATTGGCCGCCATGGAATTACAAAGAGTACCAGGTTTGGATTTTGAAGACTTGGGTTTGGTCGCCGGGATTGTGATTCCCCCAAAATTCAAAGTGCTAGTGTTTGTGAGGTATGATGGGTTGTCCTGTCCCAAAATGCATCTCAGGTCCTACGTGAGAAAAATTCAACCCTATACGGCAGACAAAAACCTCTGGATTCATTTCTTTCAAGACAGCCTTTCGGGAGCTCAGTTGGAGTGGTTTTATCAGCTAGAAGGAACCAGTGTCAGAAATTGGGAAGATTTGGCCACCGCTTTCTACAAACAATACCAGTATAATTCTGACCTTGCTCCTACCCGTACCCAACTTCAGGGTATGACGTTAGGAACCGGCGAAGGATTCAAAGAATATGCACAAAAATGGATGGATTTGGCTGGCAGGGTGCAGCCTCCTTTAACTGACCGTGAACTCGTTGATATGTTTCTAGGGACCCTATCTGGGCCATTTTTCAATCATCTAATTGGTAACTCTCCCGCGGGGTTCACCGATTTGATCTTAACAGGCGAGAGAATAGAAGCCGGCATCAAGTCAGGAAAGATTCAGAAGGGTGTTGCCGCAAGTGTTGAGAAGAAGCCTTTTAAGAAGGAAACAACTGTGGTATATTCTCAGAGAAGAGCAGGGAAGACGGAGCGTCGGCCAACCGTGGGGGCCGTAATGATTCAAAACACTCCAAGTGAGCAGCCTCGCTATAACCAGTCCAGACCAAATCAACAACGGGTGGAACGGCCACAACGACAGTTCACCCGCATTAACATGACTCCAGCGCAAGTGTTTCCCCATCTGTTGAAGTTGAATCTTGCCACCATCAAGGAGGCACCAAAGAATGTGAATACGTCCTCTCCGCATTATCATGCTAATGCTAAATGCGCCTACCATTCAGACAGTGTTGGACACGACACCAATGATTGTTGGGCACTCAAACATAAAATCCAAGACCTGATAGAGGCGAAGGAGGTGGAGTTTGACGCTCCAGAGAAGCCTAATGTGATATCTGCACCCATGCCGAAGCACGACCGAAATGTCAATGCCATTGAAGAAGATTTGTATGTTGCTGATGTTAGTGATCTAACTACTCCACTGCTAACCATTAAGTTGAATTTGTTAAGAGTCGGGATCTTCCCGGGATGTAAAGAAGACTGCTATTGTTGTTACTCTCTGCCATTTGATTGTCCGTTACTGAAGGAAGGCATCCAAGGCCTTATGGATAGTCGACAAATTTTGTTTGAAAAAGTTTCTGCTGTTCCAGTTCATACTGAAGATGTCTCAATCATAACCATTCACGCCAATCTTTCCAAGGCCGTCAAAAAGCCTGTTAAGATTACACCAGCCGCGAAATCTGTTCCTTTGAAGATAACAATGCCAGGGCCTGTTCCCTATGTTTCTGAGAAATCGATACCTTGGAATTATGGCGGTGACGTCTACTACCATGGTATCAAACAAATCGAAATAATTGAAGAAAGTTCGGATGATGAAGAAGCCAGCATTAGTAACATTGCAGGCACTAGCAAAATCACCAGGAGCGGGAGAATTTTTTCTCCAGAGATTGCCCCTCCAAGAGCAGTTTCTGGACCCTCATCAGCTAACAAGGTCATCCCGGCACCAATAAAACTTTCTGCTAGAACTCCTTTGATTGAAGACGTTGTTGTTCCTAGTACTGTCTCTCCTACCGCGGCTGACAAAGGTAAGGGAATCCAAGATGAGCTCGTCAGGACGAGGGCTCAACCCTTGGTAATCCCGGAAACCTCCAAGAAGGAAATGGATGAGATTTTGAGGATAATCAAAAGAAGTGATTATGATGTAGTAGAACAGCTGGGGCAAACCCCTTTAAAGATTTCCATGCTGGCATTATTACTTTGCTCAGAAGCGCATGCTAAAGCCCTGATAAAATTCCTGAAGGCAGCCCATGTGCCCCAGGAGACCTCTGCAGATCAATTTCAAAATTGCGTGGCTAGCCTGACTGCGGACAATGGATTAGGTTTTTCTGATGCCGACCTAACTCCTAAAGGTAGAAATCACAATGATGCTTTGCACATTTCAGTCGAGTGTCGAGGAACTACTCTCGCACACGTCTTGGTCGACACGGGTTCGTCGCTGAATGTATTGCCTAAGAAGTCCTTGGACCGACTAGATTGTGAAGGGTTGGAATTGAAGCCGAGTGATATTGTTGTCAGAGCTTTCGATGGTTCAAAGAGAATGGTCCATGGAGAGGTTGAAATTCCCATCAAGATAGGCACTGAGGTGTTTAAATCCACTTTCTATGTGATGGACATCCGTCCATCATACTCTTGCTTGTTGGGTAGACCTTGGATACACCATGCTGGGGCAGTCACCTCCTCCTTGCACCAGATGTTGAAGTATCCTGTCAAGGGAAAGATCATCACTGTCCATGGCGAAGAAGAGTACATGATTAGCCACTTAAATTCTTTCCGGTATGTGGAGGTCGAAGGAGAATTCATTGAGACACCGTTTCAACATTTCGAAGAAGTCCTTCCTGAAATAGCAGTAGCAAAATTGGCAGTTGAGACACCGAGACAGATGGCCAGGATGGCATCTCTAGAGGACGCAAGGGCCGCGATAAAGGAAGGGAAAAATTCAGCATGGGGGCAGTTACCTAACATTCCGCATAAGACAGACAAATTTGGGTTAGGATTCACAGTCGCAGGCCAGAAAGCTATGCGCCGTTCGAAGATTGAAAGGGCGCCAGTCAAAATTTCTCCCTACGGAATCAACGCCTTGGAGGATGAAGACAAGGAGAGCAACATTGAAGAGTGGATTTATCCAACTGTCAAAGGAGGATTGAGCAACTGGGAGGCAAAGGACTTTGTCCCCATCACTTTTATTCATCAGTAATTTATCTATTAAACATTTCTTATTTGGTCTGTAATATTTACTTTCAAACAATCCGTACACTATCTTTTCACCTCCTGCCTTGCCCGGGGCATGTAGGTCCACTTGTAAGGGTTTTGATTATTTTTCATATCCATATGCCATGTTTAATGATTCATTGGACGTTTTTCATTTGATAAACTGCTTGTGTTCATTTTCTTTCCTTTTGCATTTTTTGTTTAAGGATGGCTATCCCTTACACACACCCACACTCACCAATGCAGGTACCCATCCACTCCGGATTCCATGGGTGACGATTCTGTTATATCTTTCAATAACTCTGAAGATTTGGTCAATCTAGCCGAGTATGAAGATGACGAAGGTTGTGAAGTACCCGGGGAACTAGCCAGACTTCTGCAGCAAGAGGAAAGGGCCATCTTACCTCATGAGGAGTCATTGGAAACTGTCAACCTAGGGACCGAGGAAGACCGGAAGGAGGTACAAGTGGGTGCCAATCTGGAACCGAGTGTCAAGGAACGCCTGATACAGTTGTTGAATGAGTATGTTGAAATCTTCACTTGGTCTTATGAAGACATGCCAGGTTTAGACACAGACATCGTGGTTCACCGTCTCCCCACAAGAGAGGATTGTCCACCGATCAAGCAAAAAGTTCGCCGAATGAGGCCTGACATGTCTGAAAAGATCAAGGCGGAAGTAATGAAGCAATTCGACGCTGGCTTTCTGGCTGTTACATCCTATCCTCAATGGGTCGCTAACATCGTGCCAGTACCTAAGAAAGATGGCAAGGTCAGGATGCGTGTGGACTACCGGGATTTGAATAGGGCCAGCCCCAAAGATGACTTTCCACTTCCACACATTGACATTTTGATCGACAATACAGCTCAACACAAAGTGTTTTCCTTCATGGACGGATTCTCGGGCTACAATCAATTCAAAATGGCCCCCGAAGACATGGAGAAAACAACTTTTGTCACACAATGGGGCACTTTCTGTTACAAGGTGATGCCGTTCGGTTTAAAGAATGCAGGGGCAACTTATCAACGCGCCATGGTGGCTTTATTTCATGATATGATACATCATGAAATTGAAGTCTACGTAGACGATATGATAGCTCGGTCACAAACAGAGGAGGAGCACCTTGAACATCTGGAGAAGCTGTTTGCCAGGTTGAAAGAATACAAGCTCAGGCTGAATCCAAGTAAATGCACTTTTGGAGTTAGGTCTGGTAAACTCCTGGGATTCATTGTAAGCAACAAAGTCATTGAAGTCGATCCCGAAAAAGTAAAAGCAATACAAGATATGCCTGCTCCCCGTACTGAAAAGGAGGTTAGAGGATTCTTGGGGCGCTTGAACTATATTGCCAGATTCATCTCTCATTTGACTTCTACATGTGAGCCAATTTTCAAACTCTTGAAGAAAGATCAGGTAGTTGAATGGAACGACAACTGTCAAACTTCTTTTGATAGAATCAAAGAGTATTTGCTAGAACCTCCTATTCTGATGCCGCCCGTCGAAGGAAGACCATTGATCATGTATTTAACCGTCTTGGATAACTCAATGGGGGGTGTTTTGGGCCAGCATGACGAGTCTGGTCGAAAAGAGCATGCTATTTATTACCTTAGCAAAAAGTTTACCGACTGTGAGACTCGCTACTCACTGCTCGAGAAAACTTGCTGCGCTTTGGTATGGGCTGCTCACCGACTAAGACAGTATATGTTGACTCATACTACCTTGTTGATTTCCAAAATGGATCCTATCAAGTATATCTTTGAAAAACCCGCTTTATCTGGAAGGATAGCTAGATGGCAAATGATCTTAACTGAGTATGACATCCAGTACACCACCCAAAAAGCTATAAAAGGGAGTATACTAGCTGACCATCTGGCTCATCAGGCTATCAAAGATTATCAACCCATGAGATTTGACTTCCCAGACGAGGACATCATGAATTTGGACAACATTGAAAGTAACGGACCGTATGACGGACCCGAAAAGGGATCCCGATGGACCCTGTACTTTGACGGTGCTTCAAATGCACTTGGAAACGGTATCGGCGCGGTACTCATTTCTCCGGAAGGCTGTCACACACCTTTCACGGCCCGACTTTGCTTCAGCTGCACAAACAACATGGCTGAGTATGAAGCTTGCATCTTTGGTCTCAAGGCTGCTATAGACTTGGGGATCAAATCTTTGATCGTATTCGGGGACTCGACTTTGGTTATCAGTCAAATCAAAGGAGAGTGGGATACCAAGCATCCTAATCTTATCCCATACAAAGAACATGTCCTAACATTGTTGCCTCATTTCGAGCAAATTACCTTCGAGCATTTCCCGCGAGAAGAGAATCAGCTAGTAGATGCTCTAGCCACAATGTCCTCCATGTTTAAACTCAACTGGGATAACGAGGCTCCCCAAATCACCATCGAGCGAATGGATGAACCTGCGCATTGTCACGAGATTAATACCGAAGAAGTAGTGGAACAACCCTGGTTCCATGAAATCAAAAGGTATCTCGAGACTGGAGATTATCCTGAAGGAGCTTCCGTAAATGACAAGAAGTTCTTAAGGAAACTCGCTGCTAAGTTCTTCCTGAGCAATGGCATCCTTTACAAACGAAGCCATGATTGTGTATTACTCCGATGCGTAGATAAAGCTGAAGCAGAGTTGATCATGACTGATATACACAGCGGCACATTTGGCACTCACTTGAGCGAGCATACAATGGCTAAGAAGATCCTAAGGGCAGGCTATTACTGGTCTACCATGGAAGCTGACTGCCATCAACATTCTCGTACTTGCCACAAGTGTCAAGTCTATGCTGACAAAGTTCATATCCCTCTGGTTCCTCTCAACGTCCTGACTGCTCCGTGGCCCTTTGCAATGTGGGGCATTGATATGATTGGAGAGATCAAGCCCACGGCTTCTAACGGACATCGCTTCATCCTGGTTGCCATTGACTATTTCACCAAATGGGTCGAAGCAGCTTCCTTCGCCTCTGTTACTAAAAATGTGGTTGCCCGCTTTATCAAGCAAAATCTCATATGCCGGTATGGTGTTCCAGACAGGATCATCACAGACAACGGTACGAATCTGAATAACACAATGATCACTGCATTGTGCGAACAGTTCAAGATTTATCATCACAATTCATCTCCCTATCGGCCGAAGATGAACGGTGTTGTTGAAGCTGCGAACAAAAACATTAAGAAGATCATTCAGAAAATGAAAGTCACTTACAAAGACTGCCATGAGATGTTACCGTTTGCTCTGCATGGATACCGTACGACGACACGTACTTCAACTGGGGCAACCCCATTTTCTTTGGTTTATGGCATGGAAGCTGTTTTGCCTATGGAAGTTCAGATCCCTTCTCTAAGGATTATGAAGGATGCAGGTTTGAATGAAGATGATTGGATGCAGACCCGACTTGATCAACTCAACCTGATCGACGAAAAGCGACTCGCTGCTATATGCCATGGTCAGGCGTATCAAAAACGAATGATCAAGGCCTTCAATAAGAAAGTCAGACGTCAAGTGTATCAAGTCGGAGATCTCGTAATCAAGCGGATTATCTTGCCGCAAAGTGATCCCAGGGGCAAATGGACTCCTACATATGAAGGACCATTTGTGATCAAGAGCATATTTTCTGGTGGTGCAATGATTCTGACCACCATGGACGGCGACGATTTGCCGCACCCTGCGAACACAGACATAGTCAAAAGATACTACGCATAAAATAACCCGACAAGTCGAAAACCCGAAAGGGCGGCTTGGGCAAAAATGGGCATCCCGGTGGATCGAAAACCCGAAAGGGCGGTTCAGGAAAAAATTAGGGATAAAAACAAAAAAATATGTACACCCGGCAAGTTGAAAACCCGAAAGGGAGGCTTGGGCAAAAAGGGGTTTCCCGGTGGATCGAAAACCCGAAAGGGCGATTCAGGCAAAAATTAGGGAATTAAAGCGTATGACTATGTCTCGTCGGATCACTTCAAGGACAATCTCTTCATCAATCGGTTCCAGGCTTCTGATCAATCCAGTCATCGTCAAGCGAAGCATTGAATGGACAGATATTCAGAGTTGAGAAAGCTATAGTGGGATGGAATCCCATGGAATTATTTCACATAGCTATCCTTATTTTGTATAAATCTTTCAAATATTTACGACAAAATCCTCTTACTAGGATGATTGTCTCCTTTGTACAAATATACTCATAGAAAATCAATACAAATACTTTTCCCAGAAATTTGTGTCATTTCCTTTTCTTTTCTCTTGCACTGTTTATTTTATTTTGAGAAACGTCCAATGTTTTGTTAAATAGGCATATGCATTTGAACATAATCATTTCCTTACGAATCAGGAGAGAGGATTACTGATAGGTCAAAGGCGCGGTTGGATATCTTGATACCCTCTCAAAGGAAACCCCCAGAAGATTTGGAATCCATATCCTCCAGCAAGTCTTGAAGCTTATCCCCAGTAGATTCTGGAAGCTTATCCCCTGCAGAGTGCGGACGTCTCTCCCGAGTTTTATTCAAAGTTATTCCTCACAAGGGCTTATAACTGGGTTATCCTCAACTTATTGCCACGGAAGATCGCGCTCTCCATAATCCTTCTTATCCCCAGCGGAGTTCATCAAAATTCCCCGGCAGTAACTTATCTTTACAATCCCCCAGCCAGAGGATCCTCAGGAATTCAATTCCCCTCAGAGTTTAAGTTTTAGAATCCCCAGCGAAGCCAGGCTAATGAACCTTCTCCCTACAGAGTTTTAGGAAGGAAAATCTTGAGTTCCCCAGTAAGGTCGCCAAAGATGCTTCCCTCCAAACGGAAGTTTCCCAGTCTTACCTCTCCAGCATGAGTCTATTAACTTGGAACTCCCCAGTAGAAGTCATCAGGAATTCCCCAGAAGATTGGTATGCAGCCCAAACTCCTTATTCTCCAGCAACAACCAGGAATTATTCTCCCCGGCAGCAGTCAAGATACTTTTATCTTCAGCCATCTCGGATTCATCTATCCTTTGCAAGACAGCTCTCCAGCTTACATGCGCATCCACTTACATTCATATCATATAACATATATTGTATCATGCATCATGACATTGCATACAATTAACTCTTTATCTTTTCAGGTAAGATCAGTCGACAGACTAAAATCATTATTTTCCCAGGTCTTTGAAAACAGTTTACGGACGCTTCCCAACAACGGATGCTGCTCTATTGCTTATTCAACTCTAATATTTCTGAAAACAGTTCACGGGTTCTCCAAGTAACGGATGTTAACATATCACTTGTTCAGACTCTTCTCACTTCTGAAAACAGTTTACGGACGCTTCCCAACAACGGATGCTGCTCTATTGCTTATTCAACTCCAAGATTTCTGAAAACAGTTTATGGATTCTTCCCAACAACGGATGTTAATCTATCACTTGTTCAGATGCAACTTTTGAAAACAGTTTACGGACGCTTCCCAACAACGGATGCTGCTCTATTGCTTATTCAACTCCAAGACTTCTGAAAACAGTTTACGGGTTCTCCAAGTAACGGATGTTAACCTATCGCTTGTTCAGTTTCTTCTCCAGACTTCTGAAAACAGTTTATGGATTCTTCCCAACAACGGATGTTAATCTATCACTTGTTCAGATGCAACCTTTGAAAACAGTTTACGGATTCCTCCCAACAACGGATGTCAATCTATTGCTTATTCAGACCCCCAGTTCGAAGATAGTCCGAAGTATGGACGCCTTCCTGATACTCATTCCAGATGGCATCCCTAAGCCCATCTCTAAATTACATCTCTAAGCCCATTCTCGCATCCATTGCTTTTACGAGTGCAGATTTCCTGGCACTCTAGTGTCCAATCTCCTTTTACCCTCGAGTCACGAGAGGCAAACTTGCCAATCTAACTCTTCAGATTCAAGAAGATTGAACAGGGGCAACTGTTGTACCCCAAAATTTTCCCTCCCATTTCTCATTGATTTCTCACCACAAAGCCCTTGAAGCTCAAGATCCAGTTAGGGTTTCATCTACTCAAGACTTCTCCTTGCACTGTTGACCCAAATTAGGGTTGGTGTTTGCACAAAGATGTTTTGACCTAAAATGCCTAAGATGACTTTCTTGCTTCATATTGGACTCCCAAGTTTATCCACATCAAGTTTCAAGTCTTGATTCCAAGTTTTGCCCAGTCAATTAGACAGTTGACCTAGAAATCAGCTGTATTGGGAAAAAGTCAACTGTGGCCAATTGACAGTCAAACCTCATGAAAATTGACCCACATCAACATTATGAACTCATATGGACCATTTGATCAAATTTGGATTACAATTCCACAAGAAATTTGATCAGATCACCAAAAGGGCAAAATGGTCATTTTTAGGGTTTTGACTGCACAAAGGCAATTTTTGACTGTTTGACCCAACCAATGGCAAACCAAGCTCACATATGGACTCAAGGACCCCATGGAATTATCTTGACATGCTCAACAAGTTCAAAAGATCCCAAGTACACAAGATTGACAGTTGAATTTCCCAGTCAATTGATCAATTTTGACCGTATACTGAAAAGTCAAACTTTGAATTTTTGGTCAAAATCAAGAGTCAAGATTAATTTTTCATCAAAACATGACAAATCATGAAACTTGTTCACCAAGAAATCAAAAAAATGCAAATTAGGGTTATAAATGAGAATTTTTCATAACTTAGAATTTTTCTAAGTTATGAAAAACCCTAAATTTTTTTCCAACTTTGCCCCACTTTCTCACCAAGATCTATTTGGATTCAAACAAAAGTCAAAACATGAAAGTTGTAGCTTGTTGCATAATCTACAACTTTGAATCACAAAGTTTTCCAAAATGAGGCTTGTATCTCAAGTTACAATTTTTTGAATAAGGGCACTAAACCATTCTTAACTTAGTGAAATTTTAACCTATTTTGACAAGGTTTTCTACCCAACTTCAAGGCCATTTTCCATACACTTCCACTTGGAATTTCAATTTGCATTTCAAAGATGGATTGTAGTACACATTCCCAGCTTTCCAAAATGTCCAAGATTTCATCAAACAACCTCATAACTTGAGAGATTCAAATTTCACAATTTGGCAAAAACTCACTTTTGAATTGATCAATTTACATGTCCATAACACTAGGCATTTTCAATCTCAGCTTGCATATCTTGATTACAGGTACTTAAACCATCCAACACTCATAAATTTAATGCAAACTCTTTGTGCCAAGACCATGTTCTATGGATTCAAGCATTGCATAGTAGATTAATCCCAAAATAGATAAAGCACTTTATCCATTTTTGAAAAAGCAAGCTTTATGTCCAATTGAAAATCCAAGAAGTACAGTTAAGATCTCTTTGGCACAAGTTTAGGGATTAATCACACTGATCAAGACTGAGTTATGAAGCATGTTATGGGGGCCTCTAGCTGCCTAAACACCAACTTGACCTTTTTTGCTTAAGTGCTAAGAAATATTGCATTGTTCAACACAACTTGGATATCAGCTAACAAACCTTTAAGCAAACTGGTAAAACACATTCAGGACATCCCAACTGAGCTAGTACATGACCCTAACATCCCTCATACACTCCCCTTCCCAGAATCACCTTCAAACTGCAAGAACAGGGCAAGGCCTGCAGTTTGAGTGCCATCTTTCATTCCTCTCAAGCTTTCTTGCCCAAACCAGTTCACACACATTCCCTAGCATCAATGCAAGCTAACCAAGACCTGAAACACGACCTGTAATTCCTCTAACAAGTTCCACCATTTTCACTTTCTCATTTTGCAGTTGAAGTTCCACAGCTCAATTCAAGGTGTCTCAAGGCAAAGTAAACATTGGAACAGCATCACCACACCTCAAGGAAGCTATACCAACCATCACCTTGCACTGAAAGCTTCCCCATTGCCAGATAGAACTTCAACTGAACAGGTATTTTGGTGAACTTCTAACTCTTAGTCTAGGCATCATTAGCTTTAGGTTTGTGAATAAGAAATGTTCTACTCATGCCACTGAACCTGTACATGCTTTTACTTTTCATTTCTTTTGCTTGAGCTGTGAGAATTTAAGGTTTCAAAATGGCAGAAAACTTAGGTCAGGATTTGGGAATGTCAAAATTCTCTCTCATTTCTGAGAGTTAGGAGGTGTTCTTTATATATTTGGAATCGTGATTCAATGCTTAACATTTTTTGTGTTGAAAGTTTGTGCAAAAGCTCAAAGAATCAGGACGTTTGAACTTGAGTATAGGCGCGCGCGTTGGAACATTTTTTTTGTCTGAAGGTTGAAGAAGAAGCCACATGAGCTGGGCCTGTGTGGTCTTTTCTTTTCACACCCTATTTCCACTTTCATACCCCCCAAGCCCATTTTGTGTATTTTTATGATTTTTGATTTTTCCTTTTTTCATTCTGACTCATTTATTTTTTCTTATCATATTAAAAACATAAAAAATATTTTTTTGCATCATTTTTATATTTTTTAGGCATTTATTTGATTATATTGATATTTGTATACAAATAAGTAAATAATATATTATTTAGAATAAATAGAGAAAAATTATGTAAACACATTTTATTTTCATTTTTATTTTTTATCTTCTTGAAATATTTTATACAAAACATACTTTTTTTCATAAATATTAATTATTATTATTTTTATATATATAATATTTATTTAGTAAATAATAAAGATATATATATATATATATATATATATATATATATATATATATATATATATATATATATATATATATATATATATATATATATATATATATATATATATATATATATATATATATATATATATATATATATATATATATATATATATATATATATATATATATATATATATATATATATATATATATATATATATATATATATATATATATATATATATATATATATATATATATATATATATATATATATATATATATATATATATATATATATATATATATATATATATATATATATATATATATATATATATATATATATATATATATATATATATATATATATTAGTACACTTAGGATAAAATACCAAAAATATACATATATATATTTTTTTTTAATATTTAACACTAAAAATATATTTTTACAAATATACTTCATTTTTCTTTTATTTTTTGTATATAAATAGTAAATATTATATATATTAAATAATTAATACCCTTTTGATTAAAATTAGGGTTTTGCCCTAAATATGAAAATACTCCAAAAATAATACCTTTTTTATTTTATTTTACATAAATAATACTTTTTCATACATATAAAAATTCTTTTTACATCTTGCATATTTATTTCATTTCCATTTAATTTATGCCTTTAATTATATTGTAAATATTCAAAGAAAATGATGTAATAGCTAGGTTTAATTTCTTGTCTAAATATCCCCCATTTGAAACATTTGTATCCCCCTCCCCATATTATTGTGTTGTAATAGTGTAGGAATTTAAATTTCGCACTTTAATGCTTTCTAAACATACCATGCTAGAGTTAGGGTTTGTATGTAAATAAAAAGAACAAAATAGTTTAACCTAATTTCAAGATAAACAAGCATGAAAATGGACAACACATCTCACACTTGCACCCCTAGGGTATTCCACTTTGTTGCCTTCAAATAATTGGGCCATATTGCATGTTAGGTTTCTTTGGGTAAAACAACAATCAAATGATCATAGTCCCTCGATGACGCTTTCGAAAAGTTGCCTAAAATGATCAAGTCCCTTTCAAAGAGAAATTGCCCAAAGAGACTTAGCACTATTGCAATTATGGTCTAAACAATGACCCGCGCCCGTCCCTTTCATCTCCTAATGCAAGATTGTCCACCAAATGCAATGGTGGAACAAAATTGTCAAAAGGTTTAAAACATAACAAGAATCTTTGAGAAAAAAACTTTAGGGTAGATAACTCTTAGGTACTTGTCAATTTATAAAGAAAACACTTGCCTATTTTCAAACCACACTTCACAAACACTTTCAAAACAAACTTTCAAAAAACCTTGAAATATCTTTTCAAAAGACAAAACACCTTTTGTAAAACATTCGAGTAAAGAATTGTTACAAGGGTAGCCTACACAAGGCATCTTTTCAAAACATTTTCAAAACCACACACCGAGCACCATTTCAAACAAATGAAAACCAAGGCAAGTTGATCTAAGCAAGTACCTAAGAGCCCATGGATAACCATGGATAGAAAGGGTGCTAATACCTTCCCTTTCTATAATCTACTCCCCGAACCCAAGAAAAATATCAAAGGTTTTTGCTGTGCTTTTTAAACCTTTCCTTAGGATAAAATAAAAAGTCGGTGGCGACTCTTGCTCAACCGAAACATTTGCGAAAACAAACGCAAAACCCATAGTCAGTTCTCCCACCGTATCACACCTGTCGTGTTTCTTTGGCACCAGAACGACATTCGCAACTCATTGAGGATATGATGTCGCTGCTAAGAACCCTGTGTTGAATTATTTCATAACCGCAACCTTGATCTTCTATGACATTTTAGGATGCATACGACGAACCTTATATTTTATCGGAGCACAACCCTCTTTCACTGGAAGACGGTGAACCATAATATCGGTATCAACCCCTGGCATGCCTTCATATGACCAAGAAAAGATCTCAACATATTCATGCAACATCTGTATTAATCTGTTCTTGACATTGTCCTCTAAGTTGGCACCTATCTTCACTACGCCAAAAATAAAAAATAACAGTGCACCATAGAAAACACTCATTTCAAGAAGCGCTGCTAGAAGTTAAAAAATTAAAACTATAAACTTAATTAATAAAGAGCGCTGCTAAAGGGCATAGAAAATAAAGCGCTTTCTTGAAAGCGCTGCTATAGGGCATAGATACGAAAGCACTTTCTGAAAGCGCTGCTATAGGGAACAGATAAGGAAGCGCTTTTTGAAAGTGCTATAAAAATAAAAAATAACAGCGCACCATAGACAATGCTTATTTCAGGAAGCGCTTCTATATGTTAAAAAAATAAAAACTATAAACTAAATTAATAAAAAGCGCTGCTAAAGGGCATAGAAAAGAAAGCGCTTTCTTGAAAGCGTTGCTATAGGGCATAGATACGAAAGCGCATTCTAAAAGCGCTGCTATAGGGCATATATTAGAAAGCACTTTTGTCATTAAAAGCGTTGGTAATGCCTATACTTTAGGTAGCGCTTTCTGAAAGCGCTTCCTTTTCGGAGTTCTAAAATTAAAACTCTTAAACC
Organism: Vicia faba; assembly: GCA_948472305.1. Taxonomy (NCBI): domain Eukaryota; kingdom Viridiplantae; phylum Streptophyta; class Magnoliopsida; order Fabales; family Fabaceae; genus Vicia; species Vicia faba. The sequence goes on along the minus strand of OX451736.1, from coordinate 1,060,919,706 downwards.
CTAAAATAACAAAACACGATTCTTTCTGCTACTCACCTCCGTCTCTCAACAGTTCTCAGTTATTGAGCATTTGTCGTAATCACTTTCGAAATCCCTTCGTCCAACTTCATCGTGAATCACCATCATCCGTCATGATTCACACTCCCTCCGCCATTTGTTCAACCATCTTTCTCCAATAGCCTCTGATTCCGTCAAATCTCCGTTCACACTCCCAGCAGCATACCCTTTCGTTCTCATTCCATCATCAACGAAGAACGGTTATACCAGTCATCATAAACTCCCTTTGTATCATTCCATCCAGCACCGAGCAAAAACAACCGAACTCTCCTTCTGACTGAAGCCATGAATCGATACTCCCGTCTCTACTCAGTTCAATCCGAAACAGATCCCTCCGTCGTTCTCTTTCTGCACAACTCAACACCACTTCCACTCAGCACTCATTGCGGTAACTCCACTACTCCAACTTTGTTCTTACATCAACATCATCATTAATATCTCTGCTTCCGACTTCGACAAATTTAGGTAAGTCTCGATATCACTTTATTTTTGTTAGAACAGTCATGCTGAGAAGAGTATTTTGATAAAATTCTACAAAAACACTTGTTGTGTTTGTTATTTTGAGTTGATCTGAGTAAGGATAACTATAGATTGTTTAAGTCATGTGCGTTAATTTCATATGATGAAGTCATGATAACAACATGTACTATATTGTTTAAATCTAAATTTTAGTTTTGATATCAGTTTCGTTTCATTTGTGCTAAATTTGATTTTCAGTTTCTTCTTCTGAATTCAGAGAGGCTAAACTGGTATTAAGCTTAATTCAGTTTCTTCCATTAGAATGTGCTCTTATGCTCCTATGATTTTCTAAGAATATGCCTAATTGGTATTAAGCTTTTTAGTCTCTGCCTTTTTTTTTAAGTATTGTTTTTGTTTAGCTTACTTAATAGTAAGACCATGGATAAAAATGGATGTCTGCCAATCGATTGTCCAAAGAGTACGAGAATGGGGTACTAGAATTCGTTAAGTTTACTGTTGAACACGCCGAAGACACCAATCGAATGAAATGTCCTTGCTTAAGTTGTTGTTTTGTGGGTCGGGTTAACGCAAATGTGTTGCAATCACATTTATTGAGGCGTGGAATTGATCAAAGTTACACATGTTCGATATTCCATGGTGAGAAAAGTAACGAGAATGTTGAACTGGGGGATAGTACAACATATGCTTCAGACTACAATGGCACAAATACATATGATTGTGATCGAGTCAAAGAGATTGCAGAAGAACTTGAAGAAGATCTTCAGGATTGTCTCAAAATGTTTGAGAGGTTGGTAAGCGATGCAGAGAAACTGTTGTATAAAGGTTGCACTAAATTCACAAGACTGTCTGCGGTATTAAAGTTGTACAACTTAAAGGCGGGCAATGGATGGTCGGATAAAAGTTTCACATGGTTATTAGCCATTATGAGAGATATGCTTCTGGAGGATAATGCTCTTCCTAATCGAACCTATGAGGCCAAAAAAATGTTGTGCTCTATTGGCATGAGCTATGATAAGATACATGTTTGTCTAAATGATTGCATTTTGTTTTGAAACGAATATGCATCGTTAAATGAGTGCCCTAAATGCGGTTTATCTCGATATAAGAAAAATTGTCTCCAGCAAAAGTCTTATGGTATTTTCCTATAATTTCGAGATTTAGACGCATGTTTCATAGTGAAACCGATGCAAGACACTTGACTTGGCACGCAGATGAAAGAATTATTTATGGAAAGTATTGACATCCGGCATATTCACCATAGTGATCGAAAATTGATAATGATTTTCCTGATTTTGGAGAAGAAGCAAGAAACCTTCGCTTGGCATTATCTACGGATGGAATGAACCCACATGGTCTTAAAAGTATCTCACATACCACATGGAATGTGATTCTTATGATTTATAACCTACCTCCATAGGTATGTATGAAGCATAAGTACATGATATTATCTATGTTAATTTCTGGGCCTAAACAACCAGGGAATGACATAGACGTATACTTGACACCTTTGATCAAAGATTTAAAGATTTTGTGAGAGAACGGTGTGAAGGTTTATGATGGATATAGGAAACAAAGTTTCAATTTGAGGGAGATGTTGTTTGGCACAATTAATGATTTTCCAGCATTCAGGAATCTATCAGGGTATAGCATTAAAGGTCAAAAAGTGTGTCCTGTTTGTGAAGATGGAACCGATACGCCGCGATTGGACCTTTGTCAGAAGAGTGTATTTCTCGGTCATCGTAGATTCTTAAATTCTAAGCATCACAACCATGGGTGGAGAAAATCATTCAATGGAGACACCGAACAACGTAAAGCTCCACCTGCATTGTCAGGTGACCAAAATTTTGAAAAGGTGAAAGATGTATGTACTCAGTTTGGTAAGCCTTTTGCACATACGTTGTCAAAGGTGGGTGGAAGAAGAGGTCAATTTTTTTTAATTTCCATATTGGAAGTCTTTGTATATGAGACATTTTCTCGATGTTATGCATATTGAAAAAAATGTATTTGAAAGTGTTATTGGTACGTTACTCAATATAAAAGGAAAGTCTAAGGATGGCCTTAAAGCATGGGAGAACATGCTAAATATGGGAATAAGAACTGAATTAGGACCCGTGAAGAAAGGAAGACGAACATATCTACCACTTGCTACTCATACTCTATCTAGAAAGGAGAAAAAACTATTGTGTAAGTTTCTAAGTGAAGTTAAAGTTCCTGAAGGATACTCTTCAAATATCAGAAGACTTGTGTCTATGAAAGACCTCAAGTTAAAGAGTTTAAAGACACATGATTTCCATGTCATAATGGAACAGTTTCTACCAATAGGTATACGTTCTATTTTTCCAGAAAAAGTAAGAAGCACAATAACTAAATTGTGTTTTTTCTTTAAGTCAATTTGTAGTAAGGTGATTGATCCTGAGATCTTACCGATATTGAAAAAAGAAATATTTATTACTTTTGTGAGCTTTAAATGTTTTTCCTTCCTCATTTTTTGACATAATGGTACATCTAGTTGTTCATCTTGTAAAAGAGACACAGTTGTGTGGACAAGCTTATATGAGATGGATGTACCCTGCTGAAAGTTATATGAAAATATTAAAAGGGTACGTGAAAAAACGAATTCTTCCAAAGGGTTGTATTGTTGAATGATACATTGTTGAAGAAGCAGTTGAGTTTTGTACTGAATATTTGTCCAATGTGCAATCCATTGGACTCCCCAAATCTCATATTTCGAAGAAGAAAAAAATAAGGTAAAAAATTAATTGGAAATAAAATTATGATAGTATCTAGGGATGAATAGGATCAAATGCATTTGTATGTTCTTCATAATGTCAATGAGGTTGAGCCATGTGTTGAAATGCACAAGGATGTACTCCGAGGTGAGAATCAGAATAGAAATGAAAATTGGATAGTACAAGAGCATAATCAAAGTTTTATACAATGGTTTAAGGATCATATTTATTCAAATTTTTATTCATATCCCATTTTAATAACAGAAAGGTTGAGATGTTTGGCATATGGTCCAAGTTTGCATGTGTCTTCTCATAGCGCATACTCAATTAATGGATACACATTTTATACCAAAGAACAAGATGATAAAAGTACTATGCAAAATAGTGGTGTCACTGTGGTAGATGAAGCAATGCACATTTCAAGAATGAAGAACTTAAAACTCTAAATATGAAAATCTGACATATTTTAGGGTTATCAATCGCATTTGGGTGTTTGATTACGAGAAGTTTCAGATTCCTATCTTTGGTTTTAAGTGGGTACATAATAGTGGCATACAAATGGATAAGTATGGATTTTTGCAAGTGGATCTTAATAGGATGGGGTACAAAGATGAGCCTTTTATTATAGCCTCTCAAGCTAAACAAGTGTTCTACATCACTGACCCGAAGAGTACGGAATGGTCTATAGTACTTTTATCTAACAAAGTGATTGATGATAAAAGTGTAGATCAAGGTGATATTGATGTTGAGAATGAGTTGTATATTAGAAACGATCGAGATGAGAATATTATAGCGGATGAATCATATATCAGAAAGGATCATAATGAGGGAATTTGGATCAATCTATCTGTTCACGTTCTTAAGAGACAAGTAATTCACAATCTAACCAAGAAAAGAAAGAGATGTTAGAGAAAAAGGTAATATAGTAAAATGTTATATATTTTGTCATTCAATAAACTTATATATTTGTCATTTTATATACTCAATTGATTATGGAATTAGATATTTGGAATTATATATTTGTCATTAGATACTTATGTTTTTCTTTATTACAAGTTAGATGGCTAGTAACGAGGATCACCGATATGATGATTCTATTAATGATGGAAATAAATCTGTTAATGCAGAGGAAAGGGAAAATAGAAGAGGAATAACTATTATGAAGAAAATCATTCATGATAGAAATAGAGGAAAAAAATATGATGTGTATTGGAATTCAAATGAGCAACTAATTGAACCTAGAGGTTCTAAATTGACAAGTTACATTGGTTCATTTGTAAGGAGAGAAGTTCCAATTACTTGTGATAATTGGAGAAACGAGCAATTGGATACCGCTAAAGACAAAATCAGGAGTGAGATACAAGTACCATATGTAATGTTATTTGTTTTTTTATTATGATTATGTCTTTAAATTACTTATACTAATTGTGATACGGTGGGAGAACTGACTTGAGGTTTTGCGTTTGTTTTTGCACTTGTTCGGTTTAGCAAGAGTCGCCACCGACTTTTTATTTTATCCTAAAGGAAAGGTTAAAAAGCACAGGAAAAACCTTTGAGATGTTTCGTGGGTTCGGGGGGTAGATTATGAAAAGGGAAGGTATTAGCACCCTTTTCATCCATGGTTATCCATGGGCTCTTAGTTACTTGTTTTAGATCACTTTCCTTGATTTTCAATTGTTTGAAATGGTGCTTTGTGTGTGTGGTTTTGAAAATGTTTTGAAAAAGATGCCTTGTCTAGGCAACCCTTGTAACAATTATTTACTCGAATGTTTTACAAAAGGTGTTTGTCTTTTTGAAAAGATGTTTCAAGATTTTTGAAAGTTGTTTTGAAAGTTGTGTTTGTGAAGTGGGTTTTGAAAAGTAGGCAAGTGTGTTTTTCAAGTTTGATCAAGTAACTAAGAGTTGTCTACCCCTAAATTTACTCAAAGATTTTTCCTATGTTTTAACCCTTTTAACAGTATTGTTCCACCATTGTATTTGGTGGACAATCTTGTGTTAGGATGTTAACGGGACAGGCGCGGGTCATCGTATGGACCATGAATGCAATAGTGCCAAGTGTCTTTGGCAATTTTGCTTGAAGGGACTATGATCATTTTGTTTAGGCAACTTCGAAAGCGTCATCGAGGGACTATGATCATTTGAATCGTTTTATTTTGCCAAAGAAACTCAACATGCAAGCATGGCCCATTTTGGAAGGCAACAAGCGGGATTACCCTAGGGGTGCAAGTGTGATTGGTGTATTGATTTTCATGCATTTATCTTGTATTAGGTTATCTAGCGGTTGATTTTGAATCTTCGCATACAAACCCTAATTACTATACAGTATATAGAAAGCGATAAATTGTGGGAATTTAAAGTCTAAGCTATTACAAATAAGTATCCGGGAATGGGGGTACAAATATTTACAAATGGGGATGAGTCTTATCAGGATAGTAGTGTCCAAATAATATTTACAACCAAATCGAATCGCAATCTCAATGTAGCAATGTATAAGAATAAGAGCAATGTATCAAAAGTATTTGTGGAAGTGTATGTGATTATTTACAAATGAGAAAAGTATGTTAACTTAATGCAATATTAAGTATTTTATTTATTTTTGGGTTTTTGCTAAATATGTATAAACAAATGTTCTAAAGAAAAGAAAAGAAAAATGTTTTAAGTTTAAGAAAATTAATGTTTATATATATTTTTTAAAATGTAATAAAATAAAAAGAAACAATTAAGAACATTTTGTATAAAAATGTGTTATTTTAATCAACAAAATATTATTTTAGGTTATGTATATATAAAAAAATGGCAAAGTAAAAAAAAGGGTGATTTGTAGAAAATGAAAAAAAAGTTTGAATGGGCCTTAGGAAGGCATTTGGCCCAATCAAAACAAACAACAAATAAGGAAAAAAGGGGGGGGGGGGGGGGGCGTGCCAAATTTCATATGGGCTTAGGCAGTGGATGGGGCAAGGCCCAGACGATTTTGACAAATTTGTTTGTTAGGGTTTGTTTCATTTTGTCTCAGATTAGGGTTTACAGAGTTACAGGCTTAGAGCGGCGCCGTTCCCTTCATTGTCTTCTTCGTCTCCTTGAGCCATGGATTCTGACCTCCTCCCTTCGCCTCAGCTACCAGACGCCTTCTTCCATCTTCCCTCTCTCCACGTTTGTATCCAGGTGATGTTGTAAGGTAATGACCTCACAGTTCTTTTCGTCTTATGCTTTAGGGTTTCAAGCTTTGCATGTTTTTAACTTTTCATGTATTGATTCTTTATGTGCTATTTGTTTCTGTGTGAGGTGAGGAAAAGAAAGGGAAGAGGTACTACCTTTGGGGTTCGTTGCTTGGAGAGGAGGAGAGGTGGACTGGAAGCGTGTCTCAGGCAGCTGAAGGCGAGGGAGTGTGATGCTGGCTTTGCTTTTCCTGGTATTTGTATTTTGCCTTTAGTTTTATGATGATAGTTTTCTGAAAACCCCAGCTTGCTTGCTTCTTTTCCTCTCTTTTGCTTGCTTCTGTATGATGATGATGCTTGAATATGAGTATGTTTTCGTTGGACCCTGTGATGAGCCTAACTCTGAGGGTTTGGATTTGTTTAATTCTGAGCTTGCCTTGAGCTTTGATTGCTAACCCTGTGATGAATTTATTCTGAGGGTTTAGGACTTAGGTTATGTTGTTTGCTTCTGGTTTGAAAAGGTTTGAAACAGGTTATGCAGGGCGTTGGGCTTGAATGCTTGCTAGACAGTTTTGAGGGCTTGGTACTATCTGTTTGTGTTTGTTTCTGGTATAGGTTGTAGCAGGTTTGAACAATTTGGAATTTTGTTTGAGATTTATGCAGGTTAAGGCTTGTGTTAAGCTTGAGGTTACAGGCTCATGAGCTTGTATCTGGTTTTTTTAGCAGGTTAGGCTGTGGCTTTGAAAATGCTTGTATGTTTGAAATAGGTATAAGGCTGAGTTTTTGAGTTTACAAGCTTTGAGGTTTGTGGCTTGAACCAGGTTTCAGGACTTTGGCTTGTTTGAAGCAGGTTAAGGGTTTGAGGTTGTTAGTTTGTGTTTGACAGGATGCAAGGCAGGTTTTGAGGCTAGCTGTTTGTTGGCTTTGTTATGTGGTTCTGCCCTCTCTTTTGTTCTGATATTTTTTCGTTTTGTCCTTGTCCTTAAGCCTGCTGTACTGTAAGCCTCTTCTCTCTCTCTTTTCTCTCTCCACAGAAAAGCATTGTTTATTGCTTAGACTGTACTATGCTCTGAAAAAGTCTTGGCTGGAAAGTGATGTAAATTTGAATATTGCTTGCATTGTCTCTTTCCTCTGTGTACTTTCTTCTTTTTCAAGATTTTCTGCATATCTCTTGACAGCTTTTTGGTGTATGATATCTTTCTATATCCTCTTTGGGCAGCTTTTGACAGTTTAGTTGACATTGGACTTGGTCAAGCATTTTTCAGTTTGCAATTTGTGCAGTTCAGTTTGCCTTTGTAGTTTGTTTGGCATATTCTGGACAGTTTAGTTTGCCTTTCCAAGTAGCTTGTGCATTTGGTTCAATTATGCAGCTTTGTACATTTTTATATTTGCAAACATAATTCTTTTCCCTCTTTGTGAACCAAGAATTTTCTTGTGATTTGCAGAGAGGGTGAATAAACTGATTCCGGCCAGTCACTTTTAATGATGAGCTTTTTTATGATTAACTGTCTGCCTTTTTATTTCATCTGCATTTGACTTCTTCTCTTTTCTTTATTTTTGCAGATAAAAATTAATTGAGCAATGGGGAGCATCAGTAGAAGATGAAGACTTAGGAAACTTTAGGATAGCTTTGTTTTATTTCCAATTATTTGTAATAACATTATTTGTAAATACTGTAAATGTACCCAAATAACATTTGTACTAATAATTAAAAATAAATAAAAGCTCTTTTGTCAATTAATCTCTTTTAATTCTTCTTCAATTGTTTATTTAATTATTTATATTTCTTAAATTATAATAACTGGAAAATATCCAATAATTTTAACTTAGAAATGATAAATAATCAATAAATGTTCGGCGTTCCGAATAATCAAAAGTATTGCTTAGTCAATCACAATGAATGCCCATATGTCTTTCTTTTACTGATTATACCAAACACTGCAAGTTCTCAATTCAAATGCCTCAGCTCATATCCCAGAGTAAATTGAAAAGAACTATAGAATTAATTTTTTCTGAGAATGCGCGCACAAACCCTAGTTCTTGATTTAATGTCAAAGAAGCGCCTGCTTGATCAAACCCTGAGCCAAACTCAACCAAACCCTAGCAATCTGCTTGAACTGTTCCAGAGTCCATGAAAACCCTAATTTGGATAGACTGATAAGAAAAAGTATGCTTGACTGATTCTTGAGCCAATCTGAAAAGTCAGAAAAAGCCCGAAGCTGTGATTTCTTGTGGAAACATAGGAGGGCAAATTTTGGGGTACAACAGTTGCCCCTGTTCAGTCTTCTTGAACCTGAAGAGTTAGATTGGCAAGTTTGCCTTTCGCGACTCGAGGGTAAAAGGAGATTGGACACTAGAGTGCCCAAAAAATTTGCACTCGGTGATGTGATGGTAGAGGGAATGGGCTTAAAGATGCCATTTATTGATGGGCTTAGAGATGCCATCTAGGGATGTGACAGAATCTTATCGGGGGATGGGCTTAGAGATGCCATCTGGAAATTGCTGGTAGGAGGATGGGCTTAGAGATGCCATCTGGAGATGTTTGTTAAACTGTATGTCATTGGTGAGTGGGTGAGTATCAGAAAGGTATCCATGTTTTGGAACATCTCTGAACTGGGGGTCTGAATAAGCAATAGATCGACATCCATGTTTGGAGAATCCGTGAACTGTTTTCAGAGGTCTTGAAGTTGAATAAGCAATAGATTAACATCCGTGTTTGGAGAATCCGTAAACTGTTTTCAGAAGTTGAAGAATCTGAACCAGCGATAGGTTAACATCCGTGTCTGGAGAACCCGTAAACTGTTTTCAGAAGTCTTGAAGTTGAATAAGCAATAGAGCAACATCCGTTGTTGGGAAGCGTCCGTAAACTGTTTTCAAAAGTTGCATCTGAACAAGTGATAGATTAACATCCGTGTTTGGAGAATCCGTAAACTGTTTTCAGAAGTTGAAGAATCTGAACCAGCGATAGGTTAACATCCGTGTCTGGAGAACCCGTAAACTGTTTTCAGAAGTCGAAGAATCTAAACAAGCGATAGGTTAACATCCGTGTCTGGAGAACCCGTAAACTGTTTTCAGAAGTCTTGAAATTGAAAAGGAACCGGTGTAGGGTTTCCTGATGATGAGTCCGTGTAAAACTGCATCTGAATGAATCTGGAATAAGTATCAGAATGTCGCCATGTCTGGGTCACATATGAACTATCTCTGGGTGAATCTGGAATAAGTATCAGAATGTCGCCATGTCTGGGTCACATCTGAACTATCTCTGGGTGAATCTGGAATAAGTATCAGAATGTCGCCATGTTTGGGTCACATCTGAACTATTTCTAGAAAGAATCTCGAAAGATGAAGATCTTTGTCTGTTACCTGATCTTTCCTGAAAAGGTAAAGAGTTAGTTGTATGCAGTATCATGATGCATGATGCAATGTATGTTATATCAATGTTTATGATATGAATGTGATGAATGCGCATGTAAGCTGATGAGCGGTCTTGCTGAGGATAGATGAATCCTGGATGGCTGGAGATAAAAGAATCTTGACGGCTGCCGGGGAAAGTAATTCCTTGACTGCTGCAGGGGATTGAAAATCCTTTGATTGTTGAAAATGAGAAGTCCTGGGACCGCTGTTGGGGAATCAGGAGCTTGGGTTGTATGCCAATCTACTGGGGATTCCTGTCTTGAGGAGATCTTCACTGGGGAATATCTGAATATCCTGTGAGGAACTGAGAATGAGAGTCTTCATTCTGCTTGGGGATTGATAGTTGGAAGTTTTAGCTCCACTGGGGATTGTAATAATCTTTTGATTGCTGCAGGTATTGATCTGGGATCTTGAAAAGGTTGGTCAAGGAGATATTGTCCTGGCTGGTTTCAGGTATTGATCTCTGACCTGAGAAAGAAAGATAGTTTTCCTGGCTTGTTACAGGTGTTGATCTTCAATATCTTCATGTAGATGGTTTTCCTGGCTGGTTTCAGGTGTTGATCTTCAATCTCTTCATGTAGATGGTTTTCCTGGCTGGTTTCAGGTATTAATCCATAATCAGTCGTCCACAGATATTTTCCTGGCTTGCTACAGGTATTAATCTGGAACTTAAGAAAGGTTGGTCAAGGAGATGTTGTCCTGGCTGGTTTCAGGTATTGATCTCTGACCTGAGAAAGAAAGATAGTTTTCCTGGCTTGTTACAGGTGTTGATCTTCAATCTCTTCATGTATATGGTTTTCCTGGATGGTTTCAGGCATTAATCCACAATCAGTCGTCCATAGATATTTTCCTGGCTTGCTACAGGTATTAATCTGGAACTTAAGAAAGGTTGGTCAAGGAGATGCTGTCCTGGCTGGTTTCAGGTATTAATCTCTGACCTGAGAAAGAAAGATAGTTTTCCTGGCTTGTTTCAGGTATTAATCTCCAATCTCTTCATGTAGATAGTTTTCCTGGCTTGTTACAGGTGTTGATCTACAATTAGTCGTCCACAGATATTTTCCTGGCTTGCTACAGGTATTAATCTGGAACTTAAGAAAGGTTGGTCAAGGAGATATTGTCCTGGCTAGTTTCAGGTATTAATCTCTGACCTGAGAAAGAAAGATAGTTTTCCTGGCTTGTTTCAGGTATTAATCTTCAATCTTTTCATGTAGATAGTTTTCCTGGCTTGTTACAGGTGTTGATATACAATCATTCGTCCACAGATATTTTCCTGGCTTGCTACAGGTATCAATCTGGAACTTAAGAAAGGTTACAAAATGGCAACCGTGTCTGGAGCATATCTGGACCGTATCTTCCAACAGGTGATGAAGGAATTTTTGATGATGACCGCAACTTCCAGCAGGTGATGAAGGAAATTTTGAACGCTCTTGAGATTTACATTCGAATTCCCCAAGTGATGAAGAAGGAGACTTGCCCCAAGTTACTCTGTAAATTGAGAGATTTCTTGAAATCTTGACTGGACTGCCCCAGGTTAATTGAACTTTGAAAGATTTGTTGAAACCTTGACTGGACTGTCCCAGGTTAATTGGATAGTGGCATGTCATGCCCCTTGTTGATAGGAGATTTGTCAATGGAGGTATTATCCATTTTGAATTGATTTTATTCACTGAGAGAGTTTTCGTTCCTCCGAACATTCGCTGTAGGAATTTCTTCGCTGTCAAACAAATAACCATGTACAAACAACGATATTCAAATAATGCAAAGTTTATGCTGGTCTCGAAGTTTTGAAAAATGCATTTTTTAGCAGAAAACTTTTTGTAAGACAAATTCAACACAAGATTTAGGGCAAAGCCTTACAGGAGTCAGGATACCTTTTGTAACAGTATGCTTTCGAACTAACCCGTGCTTCAATTAGGACTTTTGAAGGGTTGTAATGTGGCTTGGTTCACGGTTTAAGAAACAAAGGATAAAGGCTCAAAGTATATTTGTACCCACCCGCTCTTCGTGATGTCCTTCAATCCTAAACTCAGTTAATTGTACGTCGCACTCTATTCGAGTTTGGAACAACCTTTTGGCGATGGTTCACCAGTTGAATTTGGTGGGCAGTCATCCTCCTTTTTCTTTTGCAACATTTTTCATGTTGTTTAGGATTTGTAATGACCTCTTTCTTTTGATTTGTTATCCCTAACTTTTGCCTGACTGTTCCTGCTTTTGGGATTACAGTCAGCGGGACGCCCCAACTTTCTTTTGGCTCAGTGGGCTTTTCTCTTTAGAGAGGTAATGACTGCCTATGAGATAAGGAACCATCACTGTCTTTTGATTCCAAAGGAATGCCTTTCTTTTCTTTGATATCGTTCGTTGTATTACGAACTGAGAGTTTGCGACTTCAATGCGCATCCTTATTTTTTTTGAATTAACTGAGAGATTACCCTGCCCCAGGTTTAAATCAAAGGTTTCAATTTGTTTAGAACAGAAAACTCCTACTTCTTTGGCTCGAAGGGGTTGACTAGGGATTATCTTCCTTATAACTCCAGTGTTTGGGAATTGAAAGAAATGCCTGTACATCATCAGCAAGGTCTGTTCAAAAGCATACTGTATGAGATTATGGTATTGTTTCATCATCCTCCCTCTAAAGGCTTGCAGCTTTTTATCAAGAGTTAAATATCATAAAGAAAGCATAAGAGTAGTGGAAACGAATGGATGAATTCAAGACAAACATATGCAATGCATTAATGAAACAGAGTTTGACATCAACAGATAATTGTTTGATTAACAGAAGAAATTACAACTTGAAAATTTGAATGGAACAAAAGTCTCTCAGTTTGAGCTTTGTCATTTCAGGTGGAGAAACCATTAACGGAAGATTTTCATCTCGCCATCTGGCATGAACCTCAACACTCCAATGTCAATTAGATCTTGAATCTTGTTCTTCAAGGCCCAGCAGTCGTCGGTGTCATGTCCCGGGCTATAGGAGTGGTATACACAAAAAGCGTCGGGACGATAGCTAGGAGCGGAGGTATTGGGCTGACGAATAGGATCCCTCAAAGCAGTCAGATTGACCTCCAACAAGCGCTCCAGTATTAGAGATGACGGAATGTCAGTATCAGTGAATTGTCTTCCCGACGTATTTTGCTTACGCCAATTACCCCGTTGACGCTGACGAGGTTGTTGATGAACTTGTGACCCTAAAGCAAGTAGAGGAGCCTTCCCCTTGTCTTCTTGTCTGGAGGGGGGTTGAGTGGTGACTTGCTATTCAACCTCAGATGTTTGCCCCACTTGGTTGTCTCGAAGTAGTTGGTTGACGAGAACTCTGAGTTCCTCTTGTCTTTGAGCCAAGTCTTGGATGAGAGCCATCTGGCCCACCAGTTGCCCCATCATCTGGATCCTCATCGTTGCCAGCTCGAACTGCAGTTCTTTCAACTGATCACTCCTGGCATTGCTTGAATTCCCCTGGACCATGCCCGTTGTGAGGAGAGCTTTCACTTCTTCCTGCCCCAGGGACATGTTTAAGAACATTTCCTGAAGCTGAGCATTTTGATCCTGGATATCCTTGACAGTCCTCTCTAGAGCCATCTCTTACTGAAATAAATAGTAGGAGAGTAAGGAAACCTGAAAAGGAGAAATTGTTATGATGCAATGCATGATATGTGGATGCATGTTTTCAAGGATCTCTTGGGGTAAACACAAGAGAATGTTAGAGGTTGAACTTCGATCTTTGATTGGAGAACTTTGCACTTGTGGATGTCTTTCCACGAGAATCAAGCTCACCATGTCAAGTGGGTCATAACCCCTGATTCAAGTTGTTGCACTTGATCTTTGATGGCGTTTGCTTAGAGGAGAATCCTCTTGCCCTTTGGTAGATGTCTGGTTCAACGTGACCCTGCATCAAAAGACCCTCAAGATCCTTGAAGTGGTTAGTGAAAAAATGCTATGGTATGATGTCATGATGTTACGTACATGTATGCAGAAGCAAGTAAGTGTATATACAGACAGTCATATTCACACAAAGCAAACAAGTCCTGAGCTTTAGGCTTGCATGGGGTTTATAGGTAAGTACCCTCTTGAAGTTAGTTGGCTCATCCTGTCCTAAAATAGAAACCGGGTTCTAAGGAGCTCAATATCATTGGATTATTTTCTGTGTTCATTGTTTTGGTTTAGCCACTTAACTGGCGACCAAAATATTCCAAGAAAACAACCCTCAATGAGTGTAGTATCGAGTATCTACCAACTTCGGACTGCACCAAAGTCGGTCATCTCACTACCCCTAAAAAGGCTAAGATGGTCAATTAAGGTTCTAAGAGTTTGTTAGTGCTTCACGACATCACTCAGCGGCCCCGTACTCTCCTTGATTGAACTCAAGGGTTACCGGTACTCACAAATATGTCACACTAACATAGCTTACTGCTTCAACCATGTCGGTATACCCCGCACAGTTCCCTCATAGTTTTATTGCTATTTACCTAAGAAGGTGCCCCAAATCCGGGTGTAGGATTTACAACAAACCCAAACAAGGACCCAAAAAGTAAAGCAATCAAAGCAATCAAAGCAAGTATGTAAAGGTGATCTAAAACCCTAAGGTAACCCCACTTTTAAATTTCTCCCCAGCAGAATCGCCAGTTCTGTGATACGGTGGGAGAACTGACTTGAGGTTTTGCGTTTGTTTTCGCACTTGTTCGGTTTAGCAAGAGTCGCCACCGACTTTTTATTTTATCCTAAAGGAAAGGTTAAAAAGCACAGGAAAAACCTTTGAGATGTTTCGTGGGTTCGGGGGGTAGATTATGAAAAGGGAAGGTATTAGCACCCTTTTCATCCATGGTTATCCATGGGCTCTTAGTTACTTGTTTTAGATCACTTGCCTTGATTTTCAATTGTTTGAAATGGTGCTTTGTATGTGTGGTTTTGAAAATGTTTTGAAAAAGATGCCTTGTCTAGGCAACCCTTGTAACAATTCTTTACTCGAATGTTTTACAAAAGGTGTTTGTCTTTTTGAAAAGATGTTTCAAGGTTTTTGAAAGTTGTTTTGAAAGTTGTGTTTGTGAAGTGGGTTTTGAAAAGTAGGCAAGTGTGTTTTGCAAGTTTTATCAAGTAACTAAGAGTTGTCTACCCCTAAATTTACTCAAAGATTTTTCCTATGTTTTAACCCTTTAACAGTATTGTTCCACCATTGTATTTGGTGGAC
The DNA here is from genome assembly GCA_948472305.1 of Vicia faba. Classification (NCBI taxonomy): domain Eukaryota; kingdom Viridiplantae; phylum Streptophyta; class Magnoliopsida; order Fabales; family Fabaceae; genus Vicia; species Vicia faba. The sequence goes on along the minus strand of OX451736.1, from coordinate 1,060,904,692 downwards.
AATCTTGTGTTAGGATGTTAACGGGATAGGCGCGGGTCATCGTATGGACCATGAATGCAATAGTGCCAAGTGTCTTTGGCAATTTTGCTTGAAGGGAATATGATCATTTTGTTTAGGCAACTTCGAAAGCGTCATCGAGGGACTATGATCATTTGAATCGTTTTGTTTTGCCAAAGAAACTCAACATGCAAGCATGGCCCATTTTGGAAGGCAACAAGCGGGATTACCCTAGGGGTGCAAGTGTGATTGGTGTATTGATTTTCATGCATTTATCTTGTATTAGGTTATCTAGCGGTTGATTTTGAATCTTCGCATACAAACCCTAATTACTATACAGTATATAGAAAGCGATAAATTGCGGGAATTTAAAGTCTAAGCTATTACAAATAAGTATCCGGGAATGGGGGTACAAATATTTACAAATGGGGATGAGTCTTATCAGGATAGTAGTGTCCAAATAATATTTACAACCAAATCGAATCGCAATCTCAATGTAGCAATGTATAAGAATAAGAGCAATGTATCAAAAGTATTTGTGGAAGTGTATGTGATTATTTACAAATGAGAAAAGTATGTTAACTTAATGCAATATTAAGTATTTTATTTATTTTTGGGTTTTTGTTAAATATGTATAAACAAATGTTCTAAAGAAAAGAAAAGAAAAATGTTTTAAGTTTAAGAAAATTAATGTTTATATATATTTTTTTAAATGTAATAAAATAAAAAGAAACAATTAAGAACATTTTGTATAAAAATGTGTTATTTTAATCAACAAAATATTATTTTAGGTTATGTATATATAAAAAAATGGCAAAGTAAAAAAAAGGGTGATTTGTAGAAAATGAAAAAAAGTTTGAATGGGCCTTAGGAAGGCATTTGGCCCAATCAAAACAAACAACAAATAAGGAAAAAAGGGGGGGGGGGGGGGGGGGCGTGCCAAATTTCATATGGGCTTAGGCAGTGGATGGGGCAAGGCCCAGACGGTTTTGACAAATTTGTTTGTTAGGGTTTGTTTCATTTTGTCTCAGATTAGGGTTTATAGAGTTACAGGCTTAGAGCGGCGCCGTTCCCTTCATCGTCTTCTTCGTCTCCTTGAGCCATGGATTTTGACCTCCTCCCTTCGCCTCAGCTACCAGACGCCTTCTTCCATCTTCCCTCTCTCCACGTTTGTATCCAGGCGATGTTTTAAGGTAATGACCTCACAGTTCTGTTCGTCTTATGCTTTAGGGTTTCAAGCTTTGCATGTTTTTAACTTTTCATGTATTGATTCTTTATGTGCTATCTGTTTCTGTGTGAGGTGTGGAAAAGAAAGGGAAGAGGTACTACCTTTGGGGTTCGTTGCTTGGAGAGGAGGAGAGGTGGACTGGAAGCGTGTCTCAGGCAGCTGAAGGCGAGGGAGTGTGATGTTGGCTTTGCTTTTCCTGGTATTTGTATTTTGCCTTTAGTTTTATGATGATAGTTTTCTGAAAACCCCAGCTTGCTTGCTTCTTTTCCTCTCTTTTGCTTGCTTCTGTATGATGATGATGCTTGAATATGAGTATGTTTTCGTTGGACCCTGTGATGAGCCTAGCTCTGAGGGTTTGGATTTGTTTGATTCTGAGCTTGCCTTGAGCTTTGATTGCTAACCCTGTGATGAATTTATTCTGAGGGTTTAGGACTTAGGTTATGTTGTTTGATTCTGGTTTGAAAAGGTTTGAAACAGGTTATGCAGGGCGTTGGGCTTGAATGCTTTCTAGACAGTTTTGAGGGCCTGGTACTATCTGTTTGTGTTTGTTTCTGGTATAGGTTGTAGCAGGTTTGAACAATTTGGAATTTTGTTTGAGATTTATGCAGGTTAAGGCTTGTGTTAAGCTTGAGGTTACATGCTCATGAGCTTGTATCTGGTTTTTTTAGCAGGTTAGGTTGTGGCTTTGAAAATGCTTGTATGTTTGAAACAGGTATAAGGCTGAGTTTTTGAGTTTACAAGCTTTGAGGTTTGTGGCTTGAACCAGGTTTCAGGACTTTGGCTTGTTTGAAGCAGGTTAAGGGTTTGAGGCTGTTAGTTTGTGTTTGACAGGATGCAAGGTAGGTTTTGAGGCTAGCTGTTTGTTGGCTTTGTTATGTGGTTCTGCCCTCTCTTTTGTTCTGATATTTTTTCGTTTTGTCCTTGTCCTTAAGCCTGCTGTACTGTAAGGCTCTTCTCTCTCTTTTCTCTCTCCATATAAAAGCATTGTTTATTGCTTAGACTGTACTATGCTCAGAAAAAGTCTTGGCTGGAAAGTGATGTAAATTTGAATATTGCTTGCATTGTCTCTTTCCTCTGTGTACTTTCTTCTTTTTCAAGATTTTCTGCATATCTCTTGACAACTTTTTGGTGTTTGATATCTTTCTATATCCTCTTTGGACAGCTTTTGACAGTTTAGTTGACATTGGACTTGGTCAGGCATTTTTCAGTTTGCAATTTGTGCAGTTCAGTTTGCCTTTGTAGTTTGTTTGGCATATTCTGGACAGTTTAGTTTGCCTTTCCAAGTAGCTTGTGCATTTGGTTCAATTATGCAACTTTGTACATTTTTATATTTGCAAACATAATTCTTTTCCCTCTTTGTGAACCAAGAATTTTCTTGTGATTTGCAGAGAGGGTGAATAAACTGATTCCGGCCAGTCACTTTTAATGATGAGCTTTTTTATGATTAACTGTTTGCCTTTTTATTTCATCTGCATTTGACTTCTTCTCTTTTCTTTGTTTTTGCAGATAAAAATTAATTGAGCAATGGGGAGCATCAGTAGAAGATGAAGACTTAGGAAACTTTAGGATAGCTTTATTTTATTTCCAATTATTTGTAATAACATTATTTGTAAATACTGTAAATGTACCCAAATAACATTTGTACTAATAATTAAAAATAAATAAAAGCTCTTTTGTCAATTAATCTCTTTTAATTCTTCTTCAATTGTTTATTTAATTATTTATATTTCTTAAATTATAATAACTGGAAAATATCCAATAATTTTAACTTAGAAATGATAAATAATCAATAAATGTCCGGCGTTCCGAATAATCAAAAGTATTGCTCAGTCAATCACAATGAATGCCCATATGTCTTTCTTTTACTGATTATACCAAACACTGCAAGTTCTCAATTCAAATGCCTCAGCTCATATCCCAGAGTAAATTGAAAAGAACTATAGAATTAATTTTTTCTGAGAATGCACGCACAAACCCTAGTTCTTGATTTAATGTCAAAGAAGCATCTGCTTGATCAAACCCTGAGCCAAACTCAACCAAACCCTAACAATCTGCTTGAACTGTTCTAGAGTCCATGAAAACCCTAATTTGTATAGACTGATAAGAAAAAGCCTGCTTGACTGATTCTTGAGCAAATCTGAAAAGTCAGGAAAAGCCCGAAGCTGTGATTTCTTGTGGAAACATAGGAGGGCAAATTTTGGGGTACAACACTAATGCACTTTGTGTATGTTTTTCGTAGAGGTCTTTCAACATTGATGATACCAGAAGAGTTTATTGTCTTCAATAGGCCGGAAAAAGACATAGAGGGTTTAGATCTTATTTATCAAACAAGTATCTAAGAGATGCCGAAAAAATTTTTTGTTGATGTCGAACGTCCAAGTAAATATGCAGACTTGATTTCACCGGAAGAATGATACACTTTTAAAGACAAACGAAGAACCGAAAAATTCAGAATACGAGTGTCGTAAATCGCCAACGAGCATCAGGTCCCGCATATCCATACAAAAAAGGGCGTACGGGATATGCACGCTTACAACAAAAATAGTAAGTATCTATAAATTTCAATGATATACTTGTTCATCATGAGTTATAATTGATCTTATTTTTTGTCTTAATGTGTAGTTAAAAGAGGAGAGTAGTTCTAAAACATTTATTCCGGAACATGTTTTATGGAAGGTTTCCCGTGTGGGTAAGGATGGAGTTGTTAAAGAAGAGGTTTAACAAATTTTTGAGAAATGTGTAAGTATAACATTAATTATTTAATTAAATCAAAAGTTTTTTAATATATAATATTCATGCTTTTTCGATATTCATATGAATTTCAGGAGAATTTGTCTCAATCTATATCTCCAGATGACTACAATAATTGTAAGAGCATACATAGCCGAGCATTAGATGTTCATGAGTATTCTGGTCGGGTGAGGGGTATGGGACATGGGGTCACTCCAACATCCTTGAAAAATAAAAATCCAAAGACAAAATCTCCTAGCAATAAAGAACTGCAGGCAAAGTTGCAAGCATTAGAAGCTGAAGTTCGTGAATTGAGAAAGGAAAAAGAAAGAGATCAATCAGAAAGGGGAGCTTCAGGTTTTAAAGATGCTAGTGACAAATCTAGTGTCAATTGTAATGTTCAACTGAATATTCTCGAGGTATCGGAAATTTCACCCTGTCAACTCTATTTATCGTCACCAACTTATAAGATGGTTGGCAAGGGGAAAGTGCATAATACTTTGGGAGAAGTACTTCATCATAAACCGCTCCCTGCTGGATATTTGAAGGTATCAATTGATATTTCTTTAGAGGAGGGTGCATTATTACCAATACCAGACTATGTTTCAGATGCAACATTGGTGGGAGAGGCAGTAGGTGCGTATGTTGCATGGTCGTCAAGCCTCGTTCACGTAGATGATGAGGTATGCTTAAAACCATTATGAACCTTTGAGTATTCAAAGTTTTTACGAGCATTTTACGTACTTTTTTTTACATGGTAATGTTAGACTCCTACAAAACCCAAATCAAAAGATAAGGGGATGATGCGGCAAACCTAGTCAGTTGCATAAAAAAAAGAGGTATAATACAATTATATGATATTTATGCATATAATGATCTTACACTTCACCTAACTAATTATATGATATTTAGATGCATGTTAAAGAGATTGACTAACTCAGTAGGGGTAAGAGGACCGCGGCTAGCAAAAAACCTACTTCTTAGTATATGTCGTGCCTTCGGACATATATAGGAATAACAGATATTCCAATTGGTGGTACTCGTCTTATACCTATGTCGGCGGACATTTTTGGTTATGAATACATGGAAGCAATTGGTAGAGAAGATATGGATCGAGTTTTTCAACATTTGATATTAGGCCTCGGTGTTATCGATACATATATCAAGTATACTCCGATCAACTTTGTTTAATTAAATGAACAATTTATTTATTCATTTCAATGAATATAGTCTAATTTTAATGATGTTTTTATTTAAGGTTTCTGTATGACAAAGTGATGCGCCCGAATGGATTGGAAGAAAGATTCACTTTCTTAGCTCCCAACACCATCAACGCAAGGTTAATCGTAACAAAACTAGATGATGTCATATTGTATGTACTCAGAATATTTGTGGCCAGCAAAGATACAGAAAAGTTGTTCTTTTCACCATATAATACTGGAAATGGGTTAGATTTTCATGATAACTTCATCTATTATCATTTTTTGTTTTTTGACGTTGTGTAGAAACTTTCCATCTAACATTTGTTTAATTTTACAGTTGTCATTGGTTGTTGCTTGCAATTAATCCTGTAAGAGAAATTGTATACTATCTGGATTCGTTATACAATGATTGGACAACATACCTAGATTTGAAGAAGATGATTGATACGTAAATGAGACTGTTCTAAATATTCATGTGTATATTTATTTATCTATGTGAGATTGTTCTAAATAGCCGTTTATATTTTATTATAGCATTCTACAAGCTTTTAGATCACAAAGAGGTATTCAAGTACCAAAGAGTAGAGCCAACAATATTACGTGGATTAGAGTGCAGGTATATTTTCACAATTTTGATTATATTAGTGATGATACTTGATAAAACAAGTTAAGGTGTATATCCTGATATATATATATATATATATATATATATTTTCTTTCCATGTGTAGTGTCCTCGTCAACGTAATGATATAGATTGCGGTTATTTCATATTGAGGTTTATGAAAGAAATGCTTCTTTTGGACCGAATATAGATTCCATCCACGGTATGAATTTTGAACTTAGGAATTATTTTAATATTTCTCATAAAATGGCACTGCGTTTTAACTAAATCATACACTATATTATATTACTATGTAGTACTTTGACGAATTCAATTGTGCTCATTACTCAAAAGATCAATTGGATGAACTTATGGAGGAATGGTGTCAATTCATTATGGAGTTGAGAATTTTGTAAGGTATATTGTCTTTCTTCCATTGATGATAATTTTGAGTATAACTTTCGAGTTTTAAGTATAAATTCGAATAAAGTTTTGTTTTATCATGGTATGAATTTCGATCTTTTGGTTTTGTTTCAGGTTATAGGTGCAGATGTAGAAGATAGAGCCAACAAGTTCATTGTTGTTGTTTTTTAGAAATTCTCGAAGATAGTAATATGTAGATTAAACATCAATTTGGAATTTTAGAATTTTCAAGTTGTATCATCAATTTTCAAGTTGTAGTTGTATATATCATCAATTATATATATATATATATATATATATATATATATATATATATATATATATATATATATATATATATATATATATATATATATATATATATATATATATATATATATATATATATATTGTATATGCAAATTTGGTGCATTTTTATTGGATTGAAGCTACCAAATCTGGTGCAAAATATGGTGAAAACCTGGTGCAAAATATGGTGAAAATATGGTGAAAATTTATTATAGATATTGGACAGCGCTTTGTGTAAGTGAAAATAAGTCTAATATTTAAAACATTTTGTGAACATTAGACAGCGCTTAATGAGAAAAGCATTGTCTAAAGTGGGGAAAAAGCGCTGCCTAAAGTGGGGGAAAAGCGCTGCCTAAAATGGGAAAGTGTTGCCTAAAGTGGAGAACAGACAACGCTTTTAAAGAAAAGCATTGTCTAAAGCGATGCCTAAAAGATAACCAAAAGTACTGTCTAAAGAGAAAGCGCTGTTAAAGGGGTACTTACCAAAGCGCTCTCTAAAGAGAAAGCACTGCTAAAGTGGTGCATAAGAAAGTGCTTTTAAAGTAAAAGCACTACCTAAAGAGGACATATAACAGCGCTTTTACATTAATCCAAAGCGCTGCATTTACTTATAGCAGTGATGGTTTAGGCAGTGCTTTAAAGCGTTGTCTATGGCTAAAAAAAGCGTTGTCTATGTGCTTGTTTGGCATAGTGCTTGACCTTTTTCTGTCTGCTTTGGAACCTAAGTTTACCACTTCAACTGGTTCTTTATATGGTTGAATAGCTTTCTCTTCTCGCACTAATAATCTGGCAAGTTCTCCTAGTATTTCACAATCTTCCTCACCTTAGTCCTCAGCTTGGTAGATCAGATTTTCAAAGTCAAAAGTGGCAATAGCAGAATCGTCATCAGCGAGATCCAGAGTGGATATGGATATGCAATGTATTGTGTGGATGTGTGTAAGAACACATAGCTATTTGAAAGTGATAAAAGTAAAAAAGAGAGACAAAGAACATAAAATTTGAATGTAAAACGTCCAACGCTTTATTAAATGAAAATATGTTTATGAAATGATAACCCTTAACAAATGAACTGTTGTGCCCCGGGTAAGGCAAAAGGCTTAAAGTCATTGTTCAAATATTATAAAGCCAAAACTAGAAAGCAATAAAAACAAGAACGTAGCTATTACTCCTGACTAAAGGAGATAAAGATAATGTCTTCGGCCTTCTAGTTGCTGAGCCTTTTGCCAATGGTAGAAAAGATCCAGCTATCCAGGTCATAGTCACTGTCGACATCTTCTATTACATTGACTCTGTTATTGCTGATGCAGAATGGCGGCCTTCCAGCTCGAGCGCGATGAACAACCCTCTGACCCTCTATTGTGAAACCCAAACCAAACTTGTCAGATTTATAGGGTATGTCAGGAAGCTGACCCCAAATAGTATAACCACCTTCTTCTACAGTAGCTTTAGCCTTTTTAATGAAGCCATCCTGGACGGGACCCTTGTAACTTTGGGAATGGCAAAGACATCTTCAGTAGCAGAAGGAGGGATAACTTCAAAATTCTGACAGCGAGTCTCGATGAATTTACCATCCATCTCTACATACCAGAAAGAATTCAAGTGGTTGACCATATACTTTTCATCACCACAGACAATAACAATATTTCTGTTCACAGGATATTTTAATTTCTGATGCAGGGTAGAGGTAACAGTGCCTGCCCCATGGATCCAAGGGTGTCCCAGTAAGCAAGAATAAGTTGGTCAAATGTCCATCACGTAAAAGGTAGATTCAAAGATCTGTGAATCCACCTTGATCAGAAGATCCACTTCTCCATGTACCATCCTCTTGGACCCGTCAAAGGCTTGAACTATAATATCACTGGGTTTCAGTATGACCCCTTCGCAACCAACTCTATCAAAAGCACCTTTCGGCAGAACATTCAATGAAGATCTAGTATCAATCAACACATGAGCCAAAGTAGTGTCCCTGCATTCAATGGAGACATACATGGCTTTATTATGGTTTCTTCCCTCAGGAGTCAGATCAGCATCAGAGAAACCAAAACCCTTATCAGTCATCAAGCTAGCAACATAACTTCCAAATTGATCAGCAAAAATCCCTTGCGGAATGTGAGCAGTCTTCAAGAATTTTACTAAAGCCTGTGCATGGGCTTCAGAATATAATAGCAGGGATAACATAGAGATCTTGGGTGGGGTATGCCATAGTTGTTCAACAATTTTATAATCACTTTTACGGATAATTTTCAATACCTCTTCCAAATCTTGTCTAGTGGTGTCTTCAACTGTAGCTTCCTTAGGCACTTCTGTATGGGAAGGCTATGTTATTGGCTCTTTGTCCCGAGCCTCAGTAGTTGACTCGGTAGTAGTAACTCTAACAGGTGTAGAAATATTCTTTGGAGATATTTATGGGGAGAAAACCCTTCCGCTTCTAATAACCTTACTGGTTCCAACAATATTGTCAATTTCAGGATCAACAACTTCAGTAACTTCTTCTTCAACAGTCGGTAGTTCTTGTTTGACGCCATGATAGTAGACGTCAGATCCATAGTTCCAAGGAATAACTTTATCCAAAGAATATGGGATAGGTCCAGGTGTAGTGATGACCAGAGGAGCAGATTTTGGATTGGCAGTAATCCTTACAGGGCCTTTGGAGGTGATCCTGATAGAAGGGCTAGAAATTACGGATAAGTCTTGACACAGATTCTCAGCAGACAGAACCTTCTCGATCAGAATTATATGATTGTCCATTAGGTGTTGAATGCATTCCTTCAGTAATTTGCAGCCATTGGGTTGGACTGTGCATCAGTAATATTTTTCAACACAACCCATAAATAAACCGGCCTGCAACAGATTCATCTTGATTATTGGTAAAGGAGTCACCAATTAACTTACAGCAACAACATAAAGAACATTATCAATTGCACTTATGCCTTTGTCATGTTTTAGCATAGGCGTAGTAATCGCGTTTGGAGTCTTCGGAGGATCAAACTTAATTTCCTTGTTGTAAATCATATCTTGAATCTGGTTTTTCAGGCTCTAGCAGTTGTTGGTGTCATGCCCAGGACTTTTAGAATGGTAGGCGCATCTCACGTTCAGATTGTATTTAAGAGAGGAGGTGTTACGATTCTGAGGAGGATCCCTTAGCGTAATCAATTCCGCTTTTAGAAAATGTTGTAACACCTGAGACAATGGCATATTAATCTTGGTAAACTTCCTTCTTAGAGCGTCTGACCTACTCATATTGCCCTGTTGTTTTTGTTGAACAGGTGCGGGATTTGAAATTAGTACCGCTCCCAGAGACTGATTGCGATCATTTTTCCCACGACCTTTCTGGCCATAAACAACATTGGTTTCCTTCTTATTATTGAGTGTCTTCTCTACAGAACTCGGAGACGCGACCACTTGAATTTTTCGGCTCTTAATACCACTTTCAACTTGTTCCCTAGTTAAAATCAGCTCAGTAAAACCAGACGAAAAACTCCCAATCAGATGATTAAAGAATGGACCTGTCAGAGTGCCCATGAACATATCAACTAGCTCTCGGTCAAACAAGGGAGGTTGCACCCTTCCAGCTAAGTCTCTCCACTTCTATGCATATTATTTGAATCCTTCTTTCGAACCCATAGTCATGTTTTATAATTGCACAAAAGTCGGTGCAAGGTCAGCATTATATTGATACTGCTTGTAGAAAGCAGCAGCCAAGTCTTCCAAAGTATGAATGTTGGTTCCCTCTAGTTGATAGAACCACTAGAGTTATTGTTGTACCCCAAAATTTGCCCTCCCATATTCCTCAAGATTTGTCAAGAATGATACTCAGATTAACTCAAGAGGTAGATAGTCAAGCCACCTCCTAAGACAGCTGAAATTAGGGTTTTTGTTCTTTCAAGGAATTTGAGGTTCTCAATGGTTCAATCAAGTCTCATAGGCCTATATGCATTCTCTAGCACCTACATGCCAAGTCTCAAGACTCACAGTGCCAATTTGCACAGTCAAAAGCTCCATTTGATCTACAGTCAACTGCAAGGGCAAAATGGTCATTTTGCAATCAAAAGTCAGAATTTTTGGTCAACATCTTATTTTGAGGTCACAATCATCATTTGATCAAGTCTTGATCATGATTCCACAAGCATTGCTCAAAAATCATCAAGATGCAAAAAGTTACTATTTTTGGACAATAGAAAAGTCAACTGTATCTTGACCAGGGCATAACTTTCTCATGGTTTGTCAGAAAAATCCCATCCAATGCTCATTTTTAAGGGGATGCAATTTCCTACAATCCATATTCACACTCCAAGTTCAAGAAATGCTCTCACAAAAAGTTATCAATTTCTACATTATAGGTCAAATTCAAAAGTCAACAAAAATGCACTTTGAGTCAAAGGCCATAACTTGAGATTGGTAAATCCAAATGACATGGGACCAAAGGAATTGGTTAGAGGACTTCAAGAACTTTCCAAAATGTCCAAGAACATGTTCATATGATCAAAATTGAGCAAGATGTGCATTGGAGAAGTTGGGAAATTTTTAGGAATTTGCAAAAGTCAACTTTGCTCAAAACACCTTATTTTTGCTAATGGGCCTCAAATCTCTTCTTGAAACTTCATCCGTGACTTATGCACGACCCATCAAGCTTAATGGAATTTATTTTCTTATTTTTATTGATTAATTGGAATTTTAATTAATATTAATTCATTTAATTAATTTAAATTGTAGCAAAATGCAAGATTTGATTTTTTCAATCAATTTGTGAAGCAAATATGGTCAAGATATGCTGGCAAATTCGTGCTCAAAGTCAAAGACGCAAAATCTCCAAAATTGGCAACATTTTCCAATCATGAAAAATGCAAAAAGATTTGATTTTCAATCAAAGATCAAATCATCAATTCAATGGATTCTTGTTCAAGTTTTGACCTAATCCCATTCCTCTATATATATGCAAGCAAACCCTAATCCCATACACGTGCAAGAAAGCTGCAGAAAAGCCATAGCATATTGAAAAATTTCCAAGAAAACTCAAAACTGACTTTGGCATTCTAGAACGATTCAAAGGTTTTTATTGATTCCAATATATTGCAGGAGATCCCAGGAAGGTTTTGCAATCAAATTCAGACCTTAAAGCTCAAGAAATCGTTGCAAACAGAACCACGGTTTGCATTTTTTTTCCAGAATCGTATTGCCTAATTCATGAGCATTTAACAGGATTTCTTGATTGTTTTGCATTGTTAGGAACCATATGAAGCTAATGATATCATTTAATTGAATTATAACGCACTAAATCACAAGATGCCATGAACGAATTTTTAGGGTTCATAAGCTTTGAATTGGGGCTTTGCAATACAAGCAAAATTAAGACTCATAAGGCACATAGTTGGAATCGTTGAAATAAGACGAACAAGAAGGAACCCTCGCGAAACATTTATATAAACCACAGTTCTATTCGCTATTTTTCGCCACAATGTTTAGTGGGGGTTAAAACCCCCCGCTATCTAATGTTTATTATGCAGGAACAATGAAGAAGATGATGAGGTGTTAGCATACTATTGGATCCTTTGAAAATCGCGCGCTTTTATTTTGTTTTCAGGCACATGTATTTGTTTGTTAATATAATAATTGATCTTTATCTTACTAACGATTGAAGCAGCGTAGTGGAGTGGTTAAGGCATTGGCTTGGAAACGTTGGGACCTGGGTTCGAATCCCAGGTCCCCCAAAAACATTTATTTCTTTTTCTTAACATATTCACATGCAGGCTTCCAAAAGTGATCCACCATGTACCTCACTTATCAACGCTCCAAGTGGCTTGCAAAGCAAATCTGAAGGCCAGGATGGGATGACTACCATAGTCCCTGGTCAATGCACGTGTGGGCAATCCAAAAAGTCAAAACAGGCTTGAGTCAGTGGGCCTGAAAATTGCATCATACACCTCCTAACCTGGCCCATCACCCCCTGGTTTCATTATTTCTTTTCTTCTTTTATATTTTTTTCTTTTAATTATTTTACTATTAATTATTATTATTATTATTATTTAATTAACCAAATTAACTTATTTTCATAATAAATTCAGAAAACTAAAAATGTAATATTTTTATTATTATTATTATTTATTAATTTCACCCTTTATTATTTTTGTAAATAAATACTAATAAATTAATTTAGTCTTTTTTAATTAGGTTAATTTCAATATTTTTTGCAATAAATAAAATAAATTAGAATTAGGGTTTTCACTAACTTTTGACTATTTTTTATTTACTTCCTTGAGACATTAAAGAATAAAAAATATTTCTTTTTATTAATTAGTTTTAGGATTAATTTAATTAAATGCCAAAGGACAAAAACTTCTTTCTTTCTCAAAAAAGGGTCAAAACCCTAAGAACTTCTCCGATTCAATTTTTCTCTCGCGCATATTCTTTTTTATTCGTATTTTTGATCCATATTATGTAATTGTTCTGAGGATGTAATAGCTTTAATTAGGACTTTTTATCGCTTTTATTTATTTTCCGCAATTTACTTTTCAAGGGTTGCTTTTGGCGATGTAAATACCCGACGCCTTGTAATAGCTTAGATTTATTTTCCGCGACATTTAACAGCTAGATGTATGTTAATTAGGCTATGCATGACAAGACTTATCTCTAAAATTAAAATCAAAACGTAGCTCACCATAACATGTGCAAAGATAACATAATTGAAACTTGACACACTCGCACATGCCACTCCTAGGGTACGCCTCACTTGGTTGCCTCGACGTGGTCATTGAGTATAGGGTGTTTTAGAGGTCGCCCTCCTGTCTAAAGATCAAGTTGCCTCGAAACGGTTGCCTCAGAAAAAAAAAAGATCAAAGACATTAGGATTACCGCTAAGGCGTCCTACTATTGCTTTAGTGACCACATGTCCCTATAATCGAATTGACCCGAAAAACTCCAACGACGGTGCTACCTACTTCTCAATAGTGGGATAGTCCTGTCTAAAGGACATTTACACAGCTTAATTTCTTTTGAGTAGGTAGAGGTTCTCAGGTACTTGCTCTTTCAAAACAAAACAATTTTTCGCACTTACACTTTTCTGACAAAAGTTTTCAAACAACACTTCATACACTCTTGAGGACAGAAACAAGAGTTAAATCGAAGTTTTCAAACAAACTTTTTCAAAACCCACAAATACAAGAAAAGCAAAACTCTTTTGAAAACATAGTGAGCAAGTACCTAAGAGCCCGTTGATAACCACAGATAGAAAGGGTGCTAATACCTTCCCTTTCTATAATCTATCTCCCGAACTGAGAAACATCTCGAAAAGGAATTTTGCTGTGCTTTTGTCCTTTCCTTGTTGGAGAAAATAAAAGACGGTGGCGACTCTTGCTTACCGCGACATTTCGCGAACCAGCATTTCAAAACAGTCAGTTCTATTTCCACCGATCACAGAACTGGCGACTCTGCTGGGGACTCCTAAATAAGTGAGGTATACCTTAGGATTAGATCACTTGTGTTTTCAATTGTATGCTTTGTATGCTTTAAATTTAGTGGGTTTGTATCGGAGTTCTATAGATCCTAACCCGGATCTGAGGATACCCTTTAGAAGTAGCAACAAACTGTGAGGGAACTGTGCGGGGTATACCGACATGGTTGAAGCAGTAGCTACGTTGATGTGGCACTTTGGTGAGTACCGGTAACCCTTGAGTCAAGTCAAGGAGAGTACGGGGCCGCCGCGTGGTGTCGCGAAGCATCAACTGACCCTAGAACCTTACTTGACCATCCTGGCCTTTTTAGGGGTAGTGAGATGACCGACTTTGGTGCAGTCCGAAGTTGATAGATACTCGATACTACACTCATTGAGGGTTGTTTTCTTGGAATATTTTGGTCGCCAGTTAAGTGGCTAAATCAAAACAATGAACATAGAAAACAATCCAATGATATTGAGCTCCTTAGAACCCGGTTACTATTTATAGGACATGTCTTAACCAACTGAAACTGCAAGAGGGTAGTACCTAAAACTTCATGCCAGCCTGAAATCTAAGGGCTCTTTTGTGTGACTTATGTGCCTTACCATGTTTGCCTTTTGTGAATACTTGTGGTGTGCCTTTATCATAACATCATAACATCATACCATTGCATACATCCTACATAAGGACTAACCCATTTCAAGGATCTCAAGGGTCTGTGATGCAGGTCATGATGAATCAAATGTCTAGCAAGGGGCAAAGGGGATTTATTTTCCTCTAGCCAAGGCTGTTTGGAGATCAAAACAGGATAGCTTGAGTCAGGGGCTATGACCCACTCGATATGGTGAGCTTGACTCTTGAAGAAGGACTCTCAACAACATGAAGTTCCTTCAATCAAGCTACCGGATTCAAATTCTAACAAGTTTCTCTGTTTATCCCGCGAGATCCTTGAAAACATTGCACGCACAAATCATACGCATTTCATTTGATCATATGCATAACAAGTACCCTTGTTTATAGGTCACTTATCTTCTTCGCTATTTATTTCAGAAAACATCATGTCTATTGAGCCTTCCACCGAACAAGCTATCAAGGCCCTCCAGGCCCAGAATGCCCAGTTCCAAGAGTTGGTTATGAGCCTAGCCCAGGGTCAACAGGAGTTGAAGACTCTGATTCTGAAAGAAAGGAAGAAGAAGAAGAAGAGGACCGTCTTGTTCAACACCGGACGCAGGTTTGGAAGTGGACTGCAGAATGAGGTTGATCTGGCTACCTCATCTGTAGGGAAAGACATCCCACAAGAGAGAAGGGTTCCTAGTCCCGTGGTCTCCGACAACGAGACGAATTATGATGATGAACAATACCCTCCCGCTGAGGATAGGTACAAACAGCTGGAAGACCGATTGAGCGCCATGGAGATATAGAATGTGCCCGGGTTGGACTTTGGAGACCTAGGCTTATCCTCTGGGGTGGTGATTCCCCATAAGTTTAAGGCACCTGCTTTTGCCAAATACGACGGAGCCTCCTGCCCAAAGCTGCACCTCCGGTCGTATGTAAGGAAGATCCAGCCTTACACAACTGACAAAAATTTGTGGATCCATTTCTTCCAGGATAGTCTTTCAAGGACTCAACTCGAATGGTTCTATCAGCTGGATGGAGCCAGTATTCGTAACTGGGAGGATTTGGCTACTGCGTTCTATAAGCAGTATCAATATAATTCCGACCTTGCTCCTACGCGTACCCAACTCCACGGTATGTCAATAGGGACGGGTGAAGGATTTAAGGAGTATGCTCAGAAATGGAGAGACCTGGCTGGAAGGGTGCAGCCACCTGTAACTGATCGTGAACTCGTCGATATGTTTCTGGGGACCCTGTCTGGTCCATTCTTTAATCATCTGATTGGAAACTCTTCAGTCGGGTTTACAGACCTTATCTTGACTGGTGAAAGAATTGAAGCTGGCATCAAAAGCGGGAAGATTCAAGAAGCTACCCCTCCTGATACTCAGAAAAGCCCTACAATGGAAAAAAAGAGTCCAATGTTGTGTCTGGTAAAAAGAGTCGTCGTGATCAACATGTAGGGGCAACCCAGATCTCTGATCCCGCGCCTGTTCAATAAAGACAGAGCAATAGGCGTAGGGTAAGATATCAAGAAAGGCAGTATACTGACATCAACATGCCTTTGTCTCAAGCATTACAACAATTGCTGAAGGTGAAACTGATCACACTAAAGGATCCTCCTCAAAATCCTGATACTTCATCTTCCAGGTATAACCCGAGTGTGAGATGTTCCTACCATTCTGACAGTCCTGGACATGACACCGACGATTGTTGGAGTTTGAAGAACAAGATCCAAGACTTGATTGATGCCAAGGAAATCAAGTTTGATCACTGATCCTACACCAAATCATTGAGAATGTCTTTTGTTCATTTGAATTTTCAAGTTGTATTTTTCTTTGCTTATTCAAACAATCATTGTCATGGCAAACTTTTTTATTTCATTAATGCATCGCATATGTCTGTTTTGGATCAATCCATTCGTATTCACTATATTCAATCTGCTTTCATTTTTTTGTGATGATCAACTCTCGATTAAAAAAAATTCTAAGCCTTTTGAGGGAGGATGACGAAAACGATACCACGATCTTTACAATATGCTTTTGAACAGACTCCGCTGATGAGGTACAAACATTGTTTCAAATCCTAAATAGGGGAGTTATAAGGAAGATAATCCCTAGTCAACCCCTTTGAGCCAAAGAAGTTGGAGTTTTTCTTCTCAAAAATTAAAACCCTTAATTATAACCTGGGGCAGGGTAGTTCTCTCAGTTGATCCAGGTGCACAATGAATGGCATCAAAGGAGTTCTTCCAAAACAAAAGACAGTGATGGTTCCCTATAATCGTAAGGACATGCATTCATTATCTCTCGAAATAAAATCCCAACAAGTCAAAACCTATGAAGGAGACTTACAAAACTGGGGCATCCCGCTGACTGTAATCACAAAAGAAACAGTTCAGGCAAAAGACGGGGATAACGCAATCAAAAAGAAAGAGATCCTACAGACTCTCAACAAAATGACTGCCTGTTCAAAATAAACTGTCAGTATCCGAACCATCACTGGTATATCAGAGCAAAGACTCAAACAAGACCTAATGAACGATTAGCTGAGTTTAGGATCGAAGAACATCACGAAGAGCGGGTGGGTACAAATAAATTTTGAGCCTTTATCCTTTGTTTCTTAAACCGTGAACCAGGCCACATTATAACCCTCAAAAGTCCTAGCTGAAGCATGGGTTAGTTCGAAAGCATACTGTTACAAAAGGTATCCTGACTCCTGTAGGGCTTGCTGTAAAGTCCTGAGCCGACATCACATTTTACAAAAATTCACTTGTTTTATTGAAAAATGCATTTTCAAAGAACTTCAAAACAGACATAAGATTTGCATTCTTAAAATAACATTGTTTGCATATGACTATTTATTCAACAACAGAGAAATTCGCACGACGAATATCTAGTGAACAAAAATCTTCTCAATAAAAAGAGTCACCTCAAGTGGAAGAAACACTTCCAACCAAGGGGCAGACATGATCGTTGTCCATCATCTGGGGCAGTCAAGTCAAGATTCAGGGAATCTCTCAAAATGCCAAATAGCCAGGGGAAAATCTCCGCCTGAGTCACTTGGGGCATTGGACATGAATTCCAGTAACGAATCTCGTATAATCAAACATCTTCTGGTAGTATGGCGACACAACACTACTGACAGTGACAACTCCCTGCACTCTGAGAACGTGGACATAGTCAAAAAATACTATGCATAATCAAAGACCCACTAGGTCGACTGGCCTAGGCAAAAATAAGGGCTTCCCGGCGAACCAAAAGGGTTCGGGCAAAAATAAGGGATGAAAATGAAAAATTTGTACACCCGACAAGTCGAAAACCTGAAAAGGCGACTTGGGCAAAAAGGGGTATCCCGATGGACTGAAAACCCAAAAGGGCGGTCCAGGAAAAAATTAGGGATCAAAGCGTACGAATATGTTCCGTCATCTCGTCACTTGCCTACCAGAAGAAGATTTGTCAATCGGCAGTCATCAAGCACCTCATAGGCCTTCTTCTCCCACAGAAACTGGGGCAATAAGAATTGTCCAAACTGTACAAGCTGCTCTGTCCTCCAGGTACAAGGTAGATTCAGTCGAAGAGCACGGCCAAGATATCTTCACTCCCCACAGAGTAAGACAATAATGGTGGCTCTCCCCACTGAGACCTGCAACCATGGACGAATCAATAATACTCTCCCCCAAGCAGAGTTAGTCTATCATCAGCCCTCAAAAGGCTCGGTATCCCCAGTAGATCTTAATATTCCCCCAGCGGAGTATACAGATATTCCTCAGCAAGCATCCCCGGCAGTCTTAATATTCGTCGACGAAATATAAGAATGTTCCCCGGTGGAATACATGATACCCCCAGTGGAGCCATTTCCCCCAACACAGTCTACAAAAGCTTCCCCTTCAGAGTTGAATCATCTCCCTAGTAGATTCTGGAAGCTTATCCCCTGCAGAGTACAAATATCTCTCCCCAGCCATATTCATAGGTTATCCCCACAAGAGTCTAACTGGGTTATCCTCAGCAAGTTGCAACTGAAAGATCATTCCCAGTGAAGTTCTTTCTATCCCCAGCGGAGTTCATCATCCAAATCCCCAACAGAGTCTATCAAACGGAATCCCCAGTGGAGTTATCGTTAAAATCTCAGCGAAGCATCTCTTCCCCATAGAGTAACTCCCTGCAGAGTAATCTCTTCATCAAGTTTATTCCCCAACAGAGTCATCTTATCCTACCGGTTTATCCTCACAATCATCTTCGTTCATCATCCCCAGTGAAAACGAAGAATTCAACCAGACTTTTCAATATCAGCCTAGGATTTAACAAACTCCCCGGCATTTGTCAAGGATTTATTTTCCCAGACGAAAATACATTCATAAACATATCACATTTCACATCTCCTATTTACATACATGATAAAGTGCATACGACACGACCTCATTTACTCTGGAGAACATCATGACATCATGCATCTCATACATCATGACATTGCATGCAACTAACTCTTTACCTTTTCAGGAAAGATCGATCAACAGATAAAAGTTATCATCCCATTGAGGTAGAAGTCATCAAGATTCCTTCATCATCCCGCTGAGGTAGTAATCGTCCAAGATTCCTTCATCATCCTGCTGAGGTAGTAATCGTCCAAGATTCTTTCATCATCCTGTTGAGGTAGAAGTCGTCCAAGATTCCTTCATCATCCTGCTGAGGTAGTAATCGTCCAAGATTCCTTCATCATCCTGCTGAGGTAGTAATCGTCCAAGATTCCTTCATCATCCTGCTGAGGTAGTAATCGTCCAAGATTCCTTCATCATCCTGCTGAGGTAGTAATCGTCCAAGATTCCTTCATCATCCTACTGAGGTAGTAATCGTCCAAGATTCCTTCATCATCTTGTTGAGGTAGAAGTCGTCCAAGATTCCTTCATCATCCTGCTGAGGTAGTAATCGTCCTAGATTCCTTCATCATCCTGTTGAGGTAGCAGTCGTCCAAGATTCCTTCATCATCCTGTTGAGGTAGAAATCGTCCTAGATTCCTTCATCATCCTGCTGAGGTAGTAATCGTCCCAGATTCCTTCATCATCTATTTGGAGTAGCAATCGTCTCAGATTCCATCATCACATCATTATCAAAAAACCCTTTCTTAAGTTCCAGATCAACACCTGTAACTAGCCAGGAAATATCTGTGAACGTCTGATTGTAGATCTATACCTGTAACTAGCCAGGAAAGTTATCTACATTGAGGAGATTGAAGATTAATACCTGAAACCAGACATGAAAACTATCTTTCTTTCTCAGGTCAGAGATTAACACCTGAAACCAGACAGGAAAACTATCTCCTCGACCACCCTTTCTTAAGGTCCAGATCAACACCTGTAACTAGCCAGGAAATATCTGTGAACGACTGATTGTAGATCTATACCTAAAACTAGCCAGGAAAGTTATCTACATTGAGGAGATTGAAGATTAATACCTGAAACCAGACAGGAAAACTATCTTTCTTTCTCAGGTCAGAGATTAACACCTGAAACCAGACAGGAAAACTATCTCCTCAACCACCCTTTCTTAAGTTCCAAATCAACACCTGTAACTAGCCAGGAAATATCTGTGGACGACTGATTGTAGATCTATACCTGTAACTAGCCAAGAAAGTTATCTACATTGAGGAGATTGAAGATTAATACCTGAAACCAGATAGGAAAACTATCTTTCTTTCTCAAGTCAGAGATTAATACCTGAAACCAGCCAGGACAACTATCTCCTTGACCCACCTCTCTTAAGTTCCAGATCGACACCTGTAACTAGCCAGGAAATATCTGTGGACGACGGATTGTAGATTAATACCTGAAACCAGACAGGACAACTATCTACTTAACCATCATGAAGCAACCCTACACCGGTTCCTTCTTTTTCAGATGCAGTTTTACACGGACTCATCATCAGGTAACCCTACACAGGTTCCTTCTTTCAACCTACCAAGTTACAATTCAACAAACATTTCCAGATGGCATCTTTAAGCCCATCTCCACAACTATCCATTACATTTCCAGATGGCATCTATAAGCCCATCCTCCTATCCATCATCTTTCCAAATGGCATCTGTAAGCCCATTCCCGACACCACATTGCTGATACTACACCATGCGAGTGCAAATTTCTGGGCACTTTAGTGTTCAATCATCTTCCACCTTCGGATCACGAAAGGCACACAAGCCAATCTACATCCTCAGGTTTAAGAAGATTGAACAGGGGCAACTATTGTACCCCAAAATTTGCCCTCCCATATTCCTCAAGATTTGTCAAGAATGATCCTCAGATTAGCTCAAGAGGTAGACAGTCAAGCCACCTCCTAAGACAGCTGAAATTAGGGTTTTTGTTCTTTCAAGGAATTTGAGGTTCTCAATGGTTCAATCAAGTCTCATAGGCCTATATGCATTCTCTAGCACCTACATGCCAAGTCTCAAGACTCACAGTGCCAATTTGCACAGTCAAAAGCTCCATTTGATCTACAGTCAACTACAAGGGCAAAATGGTCATTTTGCAATCAAAAGTCAGAATTTTTGGTCAACATATTATTTTGAGGTCACAATCATCATTTGATCAAGTCTTGATCATGATTCCACAAGCATAGCTCAAAAATCATCAAGATGCAAAAAGTTACTATTTTTGGACAGTAGAAAAGTCAACTGTATCTTGACCAGGGCATAACTTTCTCATGGTTTGTCAGAAAAATCCCATCCAATGCTCATTTTGAAGGGGATGCAATTTCCTACAATCCATCATCACACTCCGAGTTCAAGAAATGCTCTCACAAAAAGTTATCAATTTTTATATTATAGGTCAAATTCAAAAGTCAACAAAAATGCACTTTGAGTCAAAGGCCATAACTTGAGATTGGTAAATCCAAATGACATGGGACCAAAGGCATTGGTTAGAGGACTTCAAGAACTTTCCAAAATGTCCAAGTACATGTTCATATGATCAAAATTGAGCAAGATGTGCATTGGAGAAGTTGGGAAATTTTTAGGAATTTGCAAAAGTCAACTTTGCTCAAAACACCTTATTTTTGCTAATGGGCCTCAAATCTCTTCTTGAAACTTCATCCATGACTTATGCACGACCCATCAAGCTTAATGGAATTTATTTTCTTATTTTTATTGATTAATTGGATTTTTAATTAATATTAATTCATTTAATTAATTTAAATTGTAGGAAAATGCAAGATTTGATTTTTTCAATCAATTTGTGAAGCAAATATGGTCAAGATATGCTGGCAAATTCGTGCTCAAAGTCAAAGACGCAAAATATCCAAAATTGGCAACATTTTCCAATCATGAAAAATGCAAAAAGGTTTGATTTTCAATCAAAGATCAAATCATCAATTCAATGGATTCTTGTTCAAGTTTTGACCTAATCCCATTCCTCTATATATATGCAAGCAAACCCTAATCCCATACACGTGCAAGAAAGCTGCAGAAAAGCCATAGCATATTGAAAATTTTCCAAGAAAACTAAAAACTGACTTTGGCATTCTAGAACGATTCAAAGGTTTTTATTAATTCCAATATATTGCAGGAGATCCCAGGAAGGTTTTGCAATCAAATTCAGACCTTAAAGCTCAAGAAATCGTTGCAAATAGAACCACGGTTTGCATTTTTTTTTAGAATCGTATTGCCTAATTCATGAGCATTTAACAGGATTTCTTGATTGTTTTGCATTGTTAGGAACCATATGAAGCTAATGATATCATTTAATTGAATTATAATGCACTAAATCACAAGATGCCATGAACGAATTTTTAGGGTTCATAAGCTTTGAATTGGGGCTTTGCAATACAAGCAAAATTAAGACTCATAAGGCACATAGTTGGAATCGTTGAAATAAGACGAACAAGAAGGAACCCTCGCGAAACATTTATATAAACCACAGTTCTATTCGCTATTTTTCGCCATAATGTTTAGTGGGGGTTAAAAACCCCCGCTATCTAATGTTTATTATGCAGGAACAATGAATATGATAAGGTGTTAGCATACTATTGGATCCTTTGAAAATCGCGCGCTTTTATTTTGTTTTCAGGCACATGTATTTGTTTGTTAATATAATAATTGATCTTTATCTTACTAACGATTGAAGCAACGTAGGGAAGTGGTTAAGGCATTGGCTTGGAAACGTTGGGACCTGGGTTCGAATCCCAGGTCCCCCAAAAACATTTATTTCTTTTTCTTAACATATTCACATGCAGGCTTCCAAAAGTGATCCACCATGTACCTCACTTATCAATGCTCCAAGTGGCTTGCAAAGCAAATCTGAAGGCCAGGATGGGATGACTACCATAGTCCCTGGTCAATGCACGTGTGGACAATCCAAAAAGTCAAAACAGGCTTGAGTCAGTGGGCCTGAAAATTGCATCATACACCTCCTAACCTGGCCCATCACCCCCTGGTTTCATTATTTCTTTTCTTCTTTTATATTTTTTTTCTTTTAATTATTTTACTATTAATTATTATTATTATTATTATTTAATTAACCAAATTAACTTTTTTTCATAATAAATTCAGAAAACTAAAAATGTAATATTTTTATTATTATTATTATTTATTAATATCACCCTTTATTATTTTTGTAAATAAATACTAACAAATTAATTTAGTCTTTTTTAATTAGGTTAATTTCAATATTTTTTGCAATAAATAAAATAAATTAGAATTAGGGTTTTCACTAACTTTTGACTATTTTTTATTTACTTCCTTGAGACATTAAAGAATAAAAAATATTTCTTTTTATTAATTAGTTTTAGGATTAATTTAATTAAATGCCAAAGGACAAAAACTTCTTTCTTTCTCAAAAAAGGGTCAAAACCCTAAGAACTTCTCCGATTCAATTTTTCCCTCGCGCATATTCTTTTTGATTCGTATTTTTGATCCATATTATGTAATTGTTCCGAGGATGTAATAGCTTTAATTAGGACTTTTTATCGCTTTTATTTATTTTCCGCAATTTACTTTTCAAGGGTTGCTTTTGGCGATGTAAATACCCGACGCCTTGTAATAGCTTAGATTTATTTTCCACGACATTTAACTGCTAGATGTATGTTAATTAGGCTATGCATGACAAGACTTATCTCTAAAATTAAAATCAAAACGTAGCTCACCATAACATGTGCAAAGATAACATAATTGAAACTTGACACACTCGCACATGCCACTCCTAGGGTACGCCTCACTTGGTTGCCTCGACGTGGTCATTGAGTATAGGGTGTTTTAGAGGTCGCCCTCCTGTCTAAAGATCAAGTTGCCTCGAAACGGTTGCCTCGGAAAAAAAAAGATCAAAGACATTAGGATTACCGCTAAGGCGTCCTACTATTGCTTTAGTGACCACATGTCCCTATAATCGAATTGACCCGAAAAACTCCAACGACTGTGCTACCTACTTCTCAATAGTGGGATAGTCCTGTCTAAAGGACATTTACACAGCTTAATTTCTTTTGAGTAGGTAGAGGTTCTCAGGTACTTGCTCTTTCAAAACAAAACAACTTTTCGCACTTACACTTTTCTGACAAAAGTTTTCAAACAACACTTCATACACTCTTGAGGACAGAAACAAGAGTTAAATCGAAGTTTTCAAACAAACTTTTTCAAAACCCACAAACACAAGAAAAGCAAAACTCTTTTGAAAACATAGTGAGCAAGTACCTAAGAGCCCGTGGATAACCACAGATAGAAAGGGTGCTAACACCTTCCCTTTCTATAATCTACCTCCCAAACCGAGAAACATCTCGAAAAGGAATTTTGCTGTGCTTTTGTCCTTTCCTTGTTGGAGAAAATAAAAGACGGTGGCGACTCTTGCTTACCGCGACATTTCGCAAACCAGCATTTCAAAACAGTCAGTTCTATTTCCACCGATCATAGTTATGTACCAGACAAAATTTCTTGAAAGAAGTGAATCCATAATTTTTTGTCAGTAGTATGGGGTTGGATCTTCCGAACATAAGATCGCAGATGAAGTTTTGGACAAGACACACCATCATATTTAACAAAAATGGGGACCTTGAATTTGTGAGGGATAACCACCCTCGGAATAAGACCCAGCTCTTCAAAATTCAATCCAGGCACTTTCTGGATTTCCATAGCCTTAAGAAGGTCTTCTAGCTGCTTGTATCTATCACCAGCAGGAGGATACTATTCATCATAATAGTCTCTATAACACCCCAATTCTACCCGACAATTATTATAAAATCAGAGTTATAAAATTTCGACAACCAAATCAGGATGCTACAATTTAAACTTAAAACAATGACATCCATTACAGATACATAACACATTAAACTTGGATGAACCAACAACAACATAAATTAATCTTTTAAAACCAATAACTTTCATGACTACGCAGTGGAATCATAATATTCAACAAAAAAAAAAGCATAACATCTTTATCCAACTGAAACATCTCCAAATTACAAGTACTTAACAAAAACCAAATTAAAATTTAACAACTGAAGTAATAACAACAATAAAGCAACAAGCGTTCATCCCCCCAGGTGTTACGTATCAGAGAAATGACACCGACTCGAACTACTGAAGGTAAACCACCTTCACTCTAGATTACCTGCATGTTACCAACATATGGGTAACATTCAAACAGAAGGGGTGAGATATCGAACATTATAATCTAATGCATGATAAATAATACATTAGAATCAGATCATACAAAATCACCGCTTGATAGATTTTAACAACATTTGACATAATTAATTCAACCACACAACGACTCAGAATGCAACACAGAGTGCAACTTGTATTTATGCAGATGCGTGTGGTACCAATGGAGCAGAAATCCCAACTTAAAAATCTCCCAATTAATAGAGGCATCAACAAGGCATAAGCCTTCAACTTTATATATGCCAATCCAGACCAACTTAACGAGCATCACCTACAACATGATATGTTATGTATAAATTAACAACATGAACGTAATAATAACAACAACAATAATTCAACTTAATTCAATATTGTCCATAAGCCTACAACATCAATAACAATTCAACATAAACCAATGTTGGCTATAAGCCTACAACATAATATCTGCCCATAATTAGAGGCATCTCAACATAAATCATCAACCTACAATTTCTCAACTCAGAACAACTTACACAACACTGGTATCGACCAAAACAGCATGCACGGGCAATAGGGGTAGGGAGACTACGTGCCCCTCGACATGCACAGCTACCAAGATAGACTAGAAACTAATTTGCGCTCCTAGATGCAGCCTGCAACTTTGTGCAGCTCGACAATAATATCGTGCTCCTCGGCATGCCTTGCAGCCTAATGTCGCTCTACATCCAACACATATATTCCCTGACACACCTCGCAGACTAAATGCCGCTCGACACCTAACACCATCAACATCCTCCTCGACCACTAATTTTGGCCAACAGCATGGAACAATACAACATCATAACGACCACTTCAATACAGCCTATAATTTTTGGCCAACCGCTCGGAATACCACAACAATGGGAAACTATATTTCCTATCAACAAATTCATTAATTGTATAAGACAGTCATGCAGAAACCTTCCTAAAACGACCACGACAACAATTTACTACTTTCCTGCCAACCGCTCAGAAGATAGAGTAACCTAACAACCACATCAACAGGTGATAATCTACAGCTAACCTATTCATCGATTATACCGATCAATCATACAGACAACTCAAAGTTCCCACAACACGAATAACGGCCAACTTCAACAACAAGTTCACTATAAGACAGTCACACGGTAACTCCCTAACCGCCACAACATAGAAAACGGGCAACTTTAATAACAGATCACGAACATCATCGTACAATAGTCATAAATACGACTGATTCCCACATGACAATTATCATCAATCCCATTATAAGGTCAAAACCCCAACCTTACCTGGATTGAAGGTCGCTCTACCAAACTCCCAATCGACATCCTTGCTTTGCTCTGCTTGACAATCGTGTAACTTTGCTCGACTACCGTGCAACCTTGCTCCTCTTCTGTGCAGCTTTCACGGTCACGCCCAAGACTTCTTATTCTACCAAATAACCAAATCCTTGTGTCAGCTTAATCTTATACCATCAATTCTATTAGGCCTAACTGTTGTAACCCAAAATTTTCCCTCCCATAATCTTCAAAGTTTTGACAAGAATCATCCACAATTGGTTCAAGTTTACTCAAGGGCCACACAGTCAAACCATCCTCCTAAGCCAGTCAAACTAGGGTTTTGGTTCTCACAAGGAAGTTGAAGTTTTCAAGAGCTCAATCAAGTCTCCTATGCCTATACACATTGTCAAGTACCTACATGTCAAGTTTCAAGGCTCACAAGGTCAAGTTGCACAGTCAAAAACCCTAATTGCTCAACAGTCAACTGTAGGGGCAAAATGGTCATTTGGCAGTCAAAAGTCAACATTTTTGGTCAAACATCTTATTTTGAAGCCACAAACATCATTTGATCAATGCTTGATCATGATTCTCAAAGTTTGGCTCAAAAAGTCTCAAGATGCAAAAGTTTCTATTTTTGGACAGTTGAAAAGTCAACTGTAACTTGACCAAGGCATAACTTTTTCATGGTTCATCAGAAAAATTCCATCCATTGCTCATCTTGAAGGGGAAGACATTTCCTACAACTCATCTTCACACTCCAAGCCCAATAAATGCTCTCACAAAAAGTTATCAATTTCAACATTATAGGTCATTTTCAAAAGTCAACAAAAAGGGAATTTAAGTCAAAGACCATAACTTGAGATTGGTAAATCAAAATTACATGGGACCAAAGACATTGGTTAGAGGACTTCAAGACCTTTCCAAAATGTCCAAGAACATGATCAAAGCTTAAAAATTGAGCAAGATATGCATTGGAGAAGTTGGGAAATTTTTGTGAAATGGCCAAAATCATTTATCCTTGAAGTTTCATTTTTTGACAAAAGGGCCCCACTTTTTCCACTTGAATTAACTTGGCCATGCTTCCCACGTGTCCCACCTTTTATTTCAATTTTTAAAATTAATTTTTTCATTTTTTATTGATTTTATTGGATTTAATTAATTTTAAATCTTTTAAAATCAAAGAAAAATCAAGAAGTTTAATAAAGGGAGATATTTGGTCTTAACTAGCTCTGAATCATCATTATGCCACATACCAATTTCGTTTCAAGGCCAAATGGAGCAAGAATTCAAAATTGGCTCAAAAGAGGAAGGTTTGTTAATGGAGTTATGTCAAAATCTTGAACTTGAATGCCTTGCATTATGAGGCCATAATTCCTATCAATACATGTTACATAATACCTATGCAAGTGATCAGACACAATAGAGAGACCTAAGATGCACCCAAAGCACATAAACAAACTCACATTTTTTGCCAAAATTTTGAAAACTGAAAACTGCCTTAGAGCATTTGTTGAGTCCCCATTCTGATCCAAATACCTTCCTGAGGTCCCAAGGAAACTCTAGCGATCAAAACCACGCTCAAACATGCAAGGAATCAGTCCCACAAAGCTACACGGTTTGTATTTTTTTCCAGAAATGCATAGCACGATTCATCCTTTTCATTGATTTTTATTGCTTGATTTGTACAAATAAGGGTTCTCTGAAGCTTTTGGTGCCATCCAATTGGGATATAGGCGTCTGAATCCGAATCTACCATGAACAAAAACTAGGGTTCATGGAATTTCAAATTAGGGATTTGTATATCTGGAACAATTGGACCCTAAGACCCCTACCATCAAAATCAGCACCTTCCACTGAATGGAATTGAACCATCGCGCCTAATTTCTTTTCCACCCTGAGCTATTCGCTATTTTCTGTGGGCAACGTTTTGGGGGGGTTTAAAACCCCCGCTATTTCATTTTCATTACAGGTACCATTGGGGACGAAGGCTAGCGTGGCACGGCGTGAGTGGCTGGTTTGAAAACCAGCGCCTTTTTTTTATTTTATAACACTAATGCAATTTTATTTTATATTATTTGTTTTCTATTTCATGAACAAAGCGCGTTGGTAGCTCACTTGGTAAAGGCTTGCATTGGTAAATACTGGGACCTGGGTTCGAATCCCAGGTCCCCTCACATTACTTCTATTATTTTGTTTGACTTGTTCCCATGCAGTTTCCATCCTAATGACCACCATACATCCAACGCCTCTGCTTGCCATGTGTCTCCAATGATCCATCCAGTGGCCAGGAACCAGGAGTCCATGGAATACTCCAGTCAACGCATAGGCATGTGATCCAAAAAGTCAGCAAGGGGCCTCATTCAAATGGGCCTGATTCATCAATTCACCTCCTCATTTGGGGTCTACCCCCCCCCCCCCCCCACAGTTTGCTTTTTTTATTTCCATTCTTTTTTTTTATTTTGTTTTTATTATTTCTAATTAATTCATCAAAACAATTTTTTTTCCATAAAACAAAAAATCAGAAAATCATAAAAAAACAAAAATATGTTTCATTTTAATTTAATTCATCAATAACTCTTTTTTGTAAATAATTTAAATAATTAATTTAGTTTTTAATTTTAGGTTGTTAACTTTAATTCCTTTTTTTAATAACCAAAAATATAAAAAAATAGACCTTTAGCACTTTTTTATCTTTTTTTTAATTAAATATTTTTATTATAATTATCATTAACCATTAATTTTGTAAATAAATTTTATAATCAATTTAGTTTTAATTTTAGGTTTTAACTTTAATGCATTTTTTTAATAAATTAAAAACAATTAGAACTAGAATTATTTAACTTTTAATTCCAATTAATCTTCTTTTATTCCATAAATCCAAAAACATCAAAAAATAAATTCTTGTTTTATTTAATAATTAAATTAATTTTCAATTTCAATTCAAGGGTCCAACGCCCTCGCATTCGATTATATTTTCTTTTTCGCGCGTTTGTTTTATTTCTTTTGTAAATTTAATGTATTTGCTCCAAAGCCCTGTAATAGTTAATTAGGCATTTATTTTCTGCACTTTATTTTAAATCGGGTCTTGGTTTAATTTGGCGATGTAGACCCGCGCCTTTGTAATAGCGTAGGACCTTTATCTTTTCCGTACTTTAAATTCCCGCACCTTTAACTGTTAAACAATCACATGAAAGAATGAATGCCCGAAAATAAAATCAAAGCGTAGCTCACCAAAGCATGAACAAGACAAATATAAACTGAAAATGACACACAATTCACACACCACTCTTAGGGTACGCCTCACTGTTGCCTTGCCCCTCGAAAGGTGGTCATCGAGTATAGGACGTTTTAGTAAGTCCTTATGTCCATGAACATGGCATAAGGGTAGCTTCTAAGGTGTCCTACTATTGCTTTGGTGATCACACTGTTGCCTTGCCCCTCGAAACGTGGTCGTCAAGTACAGGACGTCTTAGTGAGTCCTTATGTTCCATTGATCTAGTTGCCTCGAAATGGTTGCCTCGAAACAAGTTGCCTCGGAATAAAAAGATCAATGGCATAAGGGTAGCTTCTAAGGTATCTTACTATTGCTCGGTGACCATACTGTCCCTAACCCTCGAATTGACCCGAACACCTCAGACGGTGGTGCTACCTACCTCTCAATGGTGGGATGGCACTATCTTAAGGACATTTACACAGACGAATTCCTTAGGGTAGATAGACAACTCGTAGATACTTGCTCTAATTTCAAAAACAAATCAAAAACTTCTTTTCACACCGACACCTTTTCAAAAAGCTTTCGAAAGCAACTTTTCAAACACTCTTGAGGACCGATACAAGAGTCAAACTGAAATTTTCAAAGAAACTTTTTCAAACCCACTCACCTTGAAAAGCAAACAAACAATTTTGAAAACACAAATGAGCAAGTATCTAAGAGCCCATGGATAACCATGGATAGAAAGGGTGTTAACACCTTCCCTTTCTATAAATCTACCTCCCGAACCGAGAACTAATCTCAATAAGGAATTTTTCTGTGCTTTTGTCCTTTCCATTTGGAGAAAATAAAAGACGGTGGCGACTCTTGCTTACTGCGACATTTCTCGAAACCAGCTTTAAACAGTCAGTTCCAGATCCACCGATCACACTAACCTACACACCCCCACTTTACTACTTCCAACCAATAAAATAAGCCTAACACCATTATTCCATTAATTCCAATATTATTATTATTATTAATCAACTAATTAATTAATTAATAATAATCTAACAACTTATACTAACAATTCTCAACATCTCACAACTTTTCAACAAATAATCCAAAAATATTTTCGTCACTTAGAATATTTTCGTCCTCAAAAATTTACCTCATTCGAACAACTCAGGATAGGAATCCCACATCTTACTTTCCAACTCCCACGCCATGCTTTCTCCGACAGCTCCTAGCCAGACTACTTTCACCAAAACAATCTCCTTGCCTCTTAGAGTCTTCATTTCCAGATCTATGATTCGTACAAACATCGTCTCTATAGTAAGATTGTCCCGTACTTGCACACCATCCATCTGAATCACATAAGATGGATCTGAAATATACTTCTGAAGTTGTGACACATGAAACACATTGTGCAAATTCGAAAGATTAGGCGGTAAAGCCACTCTATAAGAAACATTCCCGAGTCTGTCTAAAATCTGATACGGACCAATAAAATAAGGAGTGAGCTTCTTAGACTTCAACGCTCGCCCAACACCAGTCACAGGTGTAACTCTCAAAAACACATGGTCACCTGCTTGAAATTCTAAATCTTTCCTTCGCTTGTCATGATAACTCTTCTATCTACTTTGGGAAGATTTCATCTTTTCTCGAATTAAATTCACCTTCTCAATAGTCTCTCGAATAATTTCAGGTCCAAGCACTACACTTTTTCCAGATTCATGCCAACATAAAGGAGTTCTACATCTCCGACCATACAACGCTTCAAAAGGTGCCATTCCAATACTATAATGGTAACTATTATTATAAGTGAACTCTATCAATGGAAGATAAGTATCCCATTAACCTCCCGGCTTAAGAACACATGCTCTCAATAAATCTTCCAACGACTAATAGTCCTCTCTGTCTGACCATCCGTCGGAGGATGATACTCCAAACTCAACCTCAACTTAGAACCCAACACTTCTTACAAACTCTTCCAAAAATCAGAACTAAACCTCATATCTCTATCTGAAACAATACACAAAGGAACACCATGCAGCTTTACAACTACATTAGTGTAAACCTCAACCAACTTCAACACTGGAAACTGATGTTAATAGGAATAAAATGAGCCGACTTTATAAGCCTATCAACAATCACCCAAATTGAATCATGTCCTCTTAGAGTGTTAGGTAATCCCATCACAAAGTCCATCGAAATGCTATCCCATTTCCATTCTAGAACTTCTAATGGTTGCATCAACCCCATGGGCTTCTGATGTTCAACTTTTGACTTCTGACAAGTTAAACATGCATACACAAACTGAGCCACATCACTCTTCATTCCAGGCCACTAAAACAAATTCTTCAAATCTTGATACATCTTTGTAGATCCCGGATGAATGCTCAAATTGCTTCTATGACTTTCCTCAAGAATCACTTTCTTCATCTCTGCATTATCAGGAATACAAATTCGATCACGGAATCTCAACACACCTTAATTATCCAACTTAAAATATTTATTCTCGGACTGATCAATTCAAACCATGGAGTCTACCAATTTCACATCCAACTTTTGAGCTTCTTTGATATTGTCCAGAAATTCATTGTTAATTTTCAACATTCCCAACATAACACTTTGTGACTTCATAAAATAAGCTTATATCTCTGAACTACTCAATTAATTCTAACTCTTTAACCATCATTTCCGACATATGTAAAGTATTTCGACTTAACACATCATCCACCATATTCGCCTTTCCTGGATGATAATTCAAACTGAAATCGTAATCCTTTAACAACTCTAACCATATTCGTTGTCTCATATTCAATTCCTTCTGATCAAATAAATACTTTAAACTCTTATGGCCATTAAATACTTCAAATCTAGAACCATAAAGATAATGCCTCTAAATCTTCAACACAAAAACAACTGCAGCAAGCTCTAAATCATGCGTAGGATAATTCTTCTCATGAGTTCTCAATTGCCTTGACACATAAGCAACTACCTTTTCATTCTGCATAAGCACACCTCCTAAACTCATCTTAGAAGCATCACAACATACCACAAAAGGTTATCCTAGATTATGTAATTTCAAAATCAAAGCCGACGTCAATCTCTTCTTTAATTCCGTAAAACTTTCTTCACACTGAACATCTCACACATAAGCTCTACCTTTACAAGTCAACTTAGTCAAGGGAAGTGCCAACTAAGAAAAACCTTCGATAAACCTTCTATAATATCCAGCTAATCCCAAAAAGGTTCTAATCTCGGTAGCCAACTTTGGAGTTTCCCATTGCAACACATCATCTACTTTAGATGGATCTACACCAATGTCACTACCTGAGATAACATGACCAAGAAAACTAATCTCCTTTAACTAAAATTCACACTTAGATAGATTTGCATACAACTTCTTCTCTTTTAAAACTTGCAATATTATTCTTAAGTGTTCTGAATTCTCTTCTTCCGATTTAGAGTAAATCAAATTGTCATCAATGAACACCACTACGAACCGATCCAAATAAGTATGAAAGATACGGTTCATGTACTCCATGAATAATCCCGGCAGATTATTAACATCGAAAGGCATCACCGAATACTCATAATGTCCATAACACGTTCTGAAAGTTGTCTTATAGATATCTTCATCCTTCACCTTAATATGATGATAACCCGTCCTCAAATCAATCTTACTAAACACTCAAGCACCCACCAATTGATCCATCAAATAGTCTATTCTTGGAAGCGGATATTTGTTCTTAAACGTCACTTTATTCAATTATCTATAATCAATATAAAGCTCATACTTCTATCTTTCTTCTTTACTAGCAACACTAAAGCTCCCCACGGTGATACGCCTGGTCTCACAAACTTCTTTTTAAGTAAATCTTCCAATTGCTTCTTTAATTCTGATAATTCAAATGCAGACATCATGTATGGTACCATAGAAACAGGTCTGGTACCAGGTACAAGATCAATAGCAAATTCAATTTCTCTCTCTGGCGGTACATCAGGAATTTCATCGGGGAAAACTTAAGGAAATTCTTGCGCCACTTGCAATTCCTCAATTATGGCTTGATTCTCTACAGATAGCATCACCATCGACGAGAACATCTGAGCTTCTTCTTGCATCAATTGCGGCAAATGTCTAGTAGACAACAAACCAACTTCCTCTTCTTCAGGAGTAGAAAACCTCACACACTTGTTATAATAGTTAATATGAACGTAGTTATGCTCTAACCAGTTCATACCTAAGATCACATCTAACCCACTTAAAGGAAAACAAACTAAATCAACAACAAAGTCTCTGTCGAAGATCGATAAAGGACACTTTAAACACACAAAATAAGTAGTCACCGATCCCTTGGATGGAGTATCGACGACCATTTCTCCATTCAAAGAAGACAACATAAGACCCAATCTTCCAACATAATCAGCAGCAATAAAGTAATGAGTAGCACCAATATTAATAATAGTAATTAAAGTAGTACTATTAATGAAACATGTACCTCTGATGAGTCTGCCCTTATTAGTCATCTGATTCTCAGCCAAAGCGAACACTTTTCCACTACTTTACACCTTCTTTGGTTTCTGACACTGACTACCAATGTGTCCCTTTTCACTACAGTTGAAACAAATCATCTCCTTATGCTTGCACTCAGGTACAACATGTCCCGTCTTACCACAACGGAAACACCTCTTCACCTCAGCAGTACACACGTTGCTCTTATGACCAGGTTTTCCATATTTGGAACAAACAACACTAGTAAGAGCATCTCCCCCACTAGTTCTCTTACCCTGAGTAACTTTCTGTTTACATTTACCGGCTGGGGAATCATAGGGCTTACCACGATTATGTTCGTGCTTACCCCTCTTCTCATTGATAATCTTATAGTGAGTATTATTATACTTTTCATAAATCCTGTAACTATCAACCAAATCAGAAAAGACACAAATCTTCTGGTATCAATTTCCTTCTTGATCTCGGGGTGCAACCCATTCTCAAACTTGATGCACTTTGAAAACTCAACATTTGCCTCGCTATAGTGTGGATAGAACTTAGCCAACTCAGCAAACTTTGCAGCATAGTAAACAACCGACATACTCCCTTGCTTCAGCTCAAGGAACTCAATTTCCTTATTACCACGAACATCTTAAGGGAAATACTTCCTCAGGAATTCCCTACAAAACACATCCCAAATGACATTTTCACTTGCAACTCCCAACCTCTGACACTTCTCTAGCCACCAGTCATCAGCCTCGACTGTTAGCATGTGAGTACCATAACGAACCTTCTGCGCTGGAGTGCAGTTATTGTACCCCAAAATTTGCCCTCTCATATTATCAAGATTTTCCTCACAAAACTTCTTGGACTCAAGACCAAATTAGGGTTTGCTCAGCTTAGGACCTCTCCTTGCACTGATAGCCTGAAATTAGGGTTTGATTTTGCACAGGGATTTTTGGACTTCCAATGCCTCATGTGACTTTCATACTTCATGTTGAATCTCTAGGATTGCTCATACCAAGTTTCAAGCCTTGAATCACTTTTTTGCCCAGTCAATTGGACAATTGACTTAAAAATCAACTGTATTAGGGAAAAAGTCAATTGTGGCCAATTTACAGTCAAACTTCATAATTTTTGATCCACAACAACATTTTAGACTCATATGAACCATTTGATCAAGATTGGACCACAACTCCTCAAGAAATTTGATCAGATCATCAAAAGGGCAAAATGGTTAAAATTAGGGTTTTTGACTGTAGAAGGGCAATTTCTGATTTTTCACCTAGCCATTGGCAAATTGGGTTCAAGTATTATTTCAAGGACTCAATGGCACCATCTTGACCTAATCACAAGGTTCAAAAGATCTCAAATGCATTAGATTGACAGATGAACTTTCCAGCCAACTGATCAAAAATCAACTGTACACTGTGTGATCGGTGGAAATAGAACTGATTATTTTGAAATGCTGGTTTCACGAAATGTCGCGGTAAGCAAGAGTCGCCACCGTCTTTTATGTTCTCCAATAAGGAAAGGACAAAAGCACAACAAAATTCCTTTTCGAGATGTTTCTCGGTTCGGGAGGTAGATTATAGAAAGGGAAGGTGTTAGCACCCTTTCTATCCGTGGTTATCCACGGGCTCTTAGGTACTTGCTCACTATGTTTTCAAAAATTGTTTGCTTTTCTTGTGTTTGTGGGTTTTGAAAAAGTTTCGTTTGAAAACTTCTAGGTAACTCTTGTATCAGTCCTCAAGAGTGTATGAAGTATTTGTTTGAAAACTTTTTGAAAGTGTAGGTGCGAAAAGATGTTTTTTTATTTTGAAAGAGCAAGTACCCAGGAGAAATCTACCTACTCTAAAGAATTAAGCTGTGTAAGAGTCCTTTAGACAGTACTGTCCCACTATTGAAAAGTAGGTAGCACAGTCGTTGGAGTTATTCGGGTCAATTCGATTATAGGGACATGTGTGGTCACCAAAGCAATAGTAGGACGCCTTAGCGGTAACCCTAGTGTCCTAGATCCTTTTTATCCGAGGCAACCGTTTTGAGGCAACTGGATCTTTAGACAGGAGGGCGACCTCTAAAACACCCTATACTCAATGACCACATCGAGGCAACCAAGTGAGGCGTACCCTAAGAGTGGCATGTGCGAGTGTGTCAGGTTTCATGTTTAAATCATCTTTGCACATGTTTATTGCGAGCTACGGGTTGATTTTATTTTTCAGGCAAGTCTTGTCATGCATCGTTAACAGTTAATAATTGTGCGGAAAATAAATTGCGGAAAGTGAATCTACGCTATTACAAGGCGTCGGGTATTTACATCGCCAAAAACATAACCCTTGAAAAGATAGATTGCGAGAAAATAAAGAAAGCGATAAAGGAGGTCCTAATTACGTTATTACATTCTCGGAGCAGATACATAAATATAATCAAAAATAAATATGCGCAAAGAAATTAAATCGGGGACGTCTTTAGGGTTTTGACCCTTTTTGAGAAAAGAATGGAATTTGGTCCTTTTTGCAATTAATTAAATATTAAACCTAATTTACTAATTAATTAAATAATTAAAAGAAAAAGTATTTTTGTGTTTTTATGTTTTAATGAAAATAAAATAAAAGAAATTAAAAGTTGAAAGTTAGTAAAACCTAATTCTAGTTTATTTTATTTATTGCAAAAATTGTCAAAGTTAACCTAATTAACTAAATTAATTACATTTAGAATTTATTTACAAAAATAATTAAATTAAGGTGAAATTAATAAATAATAATAATAATAATAAGAAAATATTGTTTTCTGAATTAATTATGAAAATAATTATTTGTTAGTTAATAATAATAATAATAATAAATAATAATAATAATAATAATAATTATTATTATTATAATTAAAAGAAAATAAAAGAAAGGAAAAATAAAAAGAAATAATAAACCAGGGGGGTGCCAGGCCTTTTTGGAGGTGAGTTTAGAAATTCCTGGCCCATTAAGCTCAAGCCCTTGTTGACTTTCTGGAATTGTCCACGCTGGCTTTGACCAGGAGCATGGTGTTCCTTCCCTTGTAGCCATTAGATCCGTGCATAAGGCCACTTGGCGCCTGATTGTTTGAGGGATATGGTGGAATACTTTTGAATGCCTGCACATGATTATGTTATGAAAAATAGAAACAAATATGGGGTGGACCTGGGAATCGAACCCAGGTCCCAATGATTCTTGGACAACGCATCCACCACTGAGCCATTCGCTTGCATTTGATAATATAACAATAAGCAATTATAATATTAAAACGTTAGTGCATGTACTGTAAAACAAACAAAAAACGCGCGCCATTTGAATTGTCCAGTAGCACGCTTACAACTCATCATCGTCTTCCTTTTTCCCTGTAAAAGATAATCAAATAGCGGGGGTTTTTAACCCCCACAACCTGCAAGGACGAAAAATAGCGAACAGGCCTATGGTCAATATAAATTGTTCGCGAGGGTTCCACTAGATTCGTCTGAATGTAACGAGTTCAATCATGGGCATCATGAGGCTTGATTTTTCCCATACTGAAAAGCCCAAAAATCAAAGCTTAGGAACCCTAATATTTGTTCATGGTGATTTGTGATTCAGGGCGTTTTAGTCCAATTAACCTATGCCAAAAGCTTTGCACACTTCCTATTAACACAAAACAATTAACAAAAGATGTTAAATATGCATGAATCAATGATTACGATTTTGGAAAAATTGTTCAAACCGTGAAACTGTTCTTGCGTGTTTCTTGAGCTTTAAGGCTTGATTTTGTTTGCAAAAGGTCCCTGGGAGTTCCTGCAAGGTATTATAAGCAAGAAAAGCCTTTGAATCACGTTGGAATGTGGAATTCAGTTTTCACTTTTCTTTGATTTTTTTTCAATATTGGCTATGACTTTCTACAACAATTCTCACGTCTATGGCATTAGGGTTAGGTTCTGTATATATAATGGACTGAATTTAGGTTACAATCTTGCCAAGAAATCCATGGAATTATGGTTTCAATATTTGATTGGAAATCAAATAATTTTCAATCTTTTTGATTGAAGAAAGTTGCTAAATTTGGAGTTTTTGACATCCTTGATTGGCACACGAAATCTCCAGCATATATTGGTCATCTTTGCTTCACCAAAAGATTGAGAAACCATATCTTTATATTTTCCTACAATTAAATGAATTAATATTTGATTAAAAATCCAATTAATTAATTAAAAATAAGAAAATAATTCAATTTAAGCTTAATGGGTCGTGCATAGGCCTTGGACAATGTTTCAAGAAGAAATTTGAGGCCCATTAGCAAAAACAAAGTGTTTTGAGCAAAGTTGACTTTTGCAAATTCACAAAAATTTCCCAACTTCTCCAATGCATATCTTGCTCAATTTTGATCATATGAACATGTTCTTGGACATTTTGGAAAGGTCTTGAAGTCCTCTAACCAATGCCTTTGGTCCCATGTAATTTGGATTTACCAATCTCAAGTTATGGTCTTTGACTTAAAGTGTATTTTTGTTGACTTTTGAAATTGACCTATAATGTAGAAATTGATAACTTTTTGTGAGAGCATTTCTTGGACTTGGAATGTGAAGATGAGTTGTAGGAAATGTCATCCCATTCAAAATGAGAATTGGATTGGATTTTTCTGATGAACCATGAAAACGTTATGCCCTGGTCAAGATACAGTTGACTTTTCTACTGTCCAAAAATAGTAACTTTTGCATCTTTGATGATTTTTGAGCCATGCTTGTGGAATCATGATCAATACTTGATAAAATGATGATTGTGGACTCAAAATAAGATGTTGACCAAAAATTCTGACTTTTGACTGCAAAATGACCATTTTGCCCCTGCAGTTGACTGTGGAGCAAATGGAGCTTTTGACTGTGCAAACTGGCATTGTGAATCTTGAAACTTGGCATGTAGATGCTTGACAATGTGTATAGGCCTATGGGACTTGATTGAGCCATTGAAAACCTCAAATTCATTGAAGGAACCAAAACCCTAGATTTGACTGGCTTAGGAGATGGTTGGGACTGTGCAACCCTTGAGATATCTTGAACCATTTGAAGATGATTCTTGACAAACCTTGAAGAATATGGGAGGGAAAATTTTGGGGTACAACAGTTGCCCCTGTTCAATCTTCTTAGACCTGAGGATGTAGATTGGCTTGTGTGCCTTTCGTGATCCGAAGGTGGAAGATGATTGAACACTAGAGTGCCCAGAAATTTGCACTCGCATAGTGGAGTATCAGCAATGTGATGTCGGGAATGGGCTTACAGATGCCATTTGGAGAGATGGTGAATAGGAGGATAGGCTTATAGATGCCATCTGGAGATGTGACATAATCTTGTCGGGGGATGGGCTTATAGATGCCATCTGGAGATTATTGATAGGTAGTTTGAGAGAGCGACAAAATGATATCCGAATCTGGATCGTATCTGAACTGTATCTGGGATCTGGATAAGTAACCGAATGACTTCCGTATCTGGAGTATATCTGCACTTGAAGTTGATAGTTGAATCTGAATGCGAAATAGAATGGCTTCTGTGTCTGGAGCATATCTAGTATGTGTCTAATTACTGACGTCTGAACGAGTAGTAGAATGACCGCCGTGTCTGGGGTATATCCATACTGCATCTGAATGAGTGGCAGAATGTCATCTGAATCTGGATCGTATCTGGACTAAACAATAGAATAGCATCCGGGTCTGGAGCATCTCTAAGTTGTATTTAGAAGTTGGAATCTGAATAAGCAATAGAATAGCGTCCGAGTCAGGAGCATCTCTAAGCTATCTCTGAAAGGAAATCTGAATAAGCAATAGAACAGCATCCGGATCTGGAGCATCTATAAGCTAGTTCTGGAAGGAAACTATGAATAAGCAATAGAATAACATCCGGATCTGGAGCATCTCTAAGCTGTTTCTGAAAGGAAATCTGGAATAAGTATCAGAATGTCGCCATGCCTGGGTCGCAACTGAACTATCTCTAGAAGGAATCTCTGAATAAGCAATAGAATAACATCCGGATCTGGAGCATCTCTAAGCTATCTCTGAGAGGAAGTCTGAATAAGCAATAGAATAACATCCGGATCTGGAGCATCTCTAAGCTAGTTCTGGAAGGAAACTCTGAATAAGCAATAGAATAACATCCGGATCTGGAGCATCTCTAAGTTGTCTCTAAGAAGAAACTGAATAAGCAATAGAATAACATCCGGGTCTGGAGCATTTCTAAGCTATTTCTTCAATCTCTTCAATGTAGATAACTTTCCTGGATAGATACAGGTATAGATCTACAATCAATCGCTCACATATATGCCCTGGCTAGATACAGGTATCGAATCTGGAATTAGTCGTCTACAGATATGCCCTGGCTAGATACAGGTATCAAATCTGGAATTAGTCGCCCACAGATATGCCCTAGCTAGATACAGGTATCGAATCTGGAACTTCAAAAGGTTGATCGAGATAGCTTTCCTGGCTGGATACAGGCGTAGACCTCTAACCTGAGAATGAAAGATAATTTCCTAGCCTGTTATAGGGGTTGATCTTCAAACTCTTCATGCAGATATGCCCTGGCTAGATACAGGTATCGAATCTACAATCAATCGCTCACAGATATGCCCTGGCTAGATACAGGTATCGAATCTGGAACTGCGAGAGTTGATGGGAATCGTCTTTTGATTGACCTTTTCCTGAAAAGGCAAAACATTAGTTGTATGCAATGTCATGATGTATGAAATGCATGATGTCATGATGTTCTCAAGAATAAATGAGATCGTGTCGTATGCACTTTATCATGTATGTAAGCAGGAGGTATGAAATGTGAAATGTCTATGAATGTATTTTCGTCTAGGAAAATAAATCCTTGACGAATGCCGGGAGCTTGTTGAATCCTGGGCTGACGTTGAAGAGTAGGGTTCTTCATTTCCGCTGGGGACGATGATTGCAAGAATAAATCGGTAGGAGAAGATGACTCCGTTGGGGAATAAACTTATTGGAGAGATTACTCTGCGGGGAATTACTCTGTGGGGAGAGATACTTCGCTGAGGTTTTGATGATAACTCCACTAGGGATTCCTGTTGATAAATTTTGTTGAGGGGTTTGATGAACTCCGCTGGGGACAGGAAGAACTTTGCCGAGGACGATCTTTCCGTTGTAATATGCTGAGGATAACCCAGTTAGGCTCCGGTGGGGAATAACCTTTGAATATGGCCGGGGAGAGATCTTGGTACTCTGCAGGGGACCAACTTCTAGAATCTACTGGGGATAAGCTTCCAGCATCTACTAGGGAGGATGATTCAACTCTCTTGGGGAAACTTCTGGACTGTACTGGGGAGATTGATTCCACTGGGGTGTCTGTATTCCGCCGGGGAACAATCTTATATTTCTGTCGAGGAATATTAAGACCGCCGGGGATGCTTATTGAGGAATATATGTATACTCTGCTGGAGAATATTGAGATTTTCTGGGGATACCCAACTTCCTTAAGGCTGACTATAGGCTAACTCTGCTTGGCGAGAGTGTTGCTGACTTGCTAGGGATACTGTGCCTTTTTAGGCTGGTGGGAGACCAACTCCGCTTGGGGTAGAGTATTGTTGGATCTTGTCTTACTCTACAGAGAGTGAAGGTATCTTGGTCATATTCTTCAGCCAAACCTACCTTGGTACCTGGAGGACAGAGCAGCTTGTACAGTTCGGACAATTCTTATTGCCCCAGCTTCTGCGGGAGAAGGTACCTGTGGAGGTCTTGATAACTGCCGATTGACAAATCTTCTTCTGGTAGGCAAGTGACAAGATGACGGGACATAGTCGTACGCTTTGATCCCTAATTTTTGCTTGGACCGCCCTTTCGGGTTTTTAGTCCACCGGGATACCCATTTTTGCCCAAGCCGCCTTTTCAGGTTTTCGACTTGTCGGGTGTACAAATTTTTTTCATTTTCATCCCTTATTTTTGTCCGAACCCTTTTGGTTCGCCGGGAAGCCCTTATTTTTGCCTAGGTGTGTCAACCTAGCGGGTCTTTGATTATGCGTAGTATTTTTTTGACTATGTCCACGTTCTCAGAGTGCAGGGAGTTGTCACTGTCGGTAGTATTATGTTGCCATACCACCAGAAGATGTTTGATCATGCAAGATTCGTCGCTGGAATTCATGTCCAATGCCCCAACTGACTCAGGCGGAGATTTGCCCCTGGCTACTTGGCATGGAATGCCCCAGATGATGGATAATGATCATGTTGTGCCCCTTGATTGGAAGTGTTTTTCCATTTGAGGTGACCCTTTTGTTGAGAAGATTTTTGTTCACAAGATATTCATTGTGCGAATTTCTCTGCTGTTCGAAACAAATAATCATGTGCAAACAATGTTATTTTAAGAATGCAAAGCTTATGTCTGTCTTGAAGTTTTTTGAAAATGCAGTTTTCAATAAAACAAATGAATTTTTCGTAAAATGTGATGTCAACTCAGGATTTTACAGCAAGCCCTACAGGAGTCAGGATACCTTTTGTAACAGTATGCTTTCGAACTAACCCATGCTTCAGCTAGGACTTTTAATGGTTATAACGTGGCCTGGTTTACGGTTTAAGAAACAAAGGATAAAGGCTCAAATTTTATTTGTACCCACCCGTTCTTCGTGATGTTCTTCGACCCTAAACTCAGCTAATCGTGCATTAGATCTTGTTTGAGTCTTTGCCCTGATATTCCAGTGATAGTTCAGATACTGACAATTTATTTTGAATAGGCAGTCATTTTTTTTGTTGAGGGTTTGTAGGACCTCTTTCTTTTCGATTTTATTATCCCTGTCTTTTGCCTGAATTGTTTCTTTTGTGATTACAGTCAGCGGGATGCCCCAGTTTTTTGTAAGTCTCCTTCATAGGTTTTGACTTATTGGGCTTTTATTTTGAGAGATAATGACTGCCTGTCCTTATGATTATACGGAACCATCACTGTCTTTTGTTTTAGAAGGACTCCTTTGATGCCATTCGTTATGCACCTGGATCAACTGAGAGAACTACCATGCCCCAGGTTATGATTAAGGGTTTTAATTTTTGAAAAGAAAAACTCCTACTTCTTTAGCTCGAAGGGGTTGACGAGGGATTATCTTCCTTATAACTCCAGTGTTTAGGATTTGAAACAATGCTTGTACCTCATCAGCGGGGTTTGTCCAAAAGCATACTGTAAAGATCATGGTATCGTTTTCGTCATCCTCCCTCAAAAGGTTTATAATTTTTTTTAATCGAGAGTTGACATCACAAAAAATGAAAGTAATTTGAATACGAATGGATGGATTCAAAACAGACATGTGCAATGCATTGATAAGGTAATAAAGTTTGACATGAGTAAATGTTCGAACAATCAAAAGAAAAATTACAAATTGAAAATTCTAATGAACAAAAGCTTTCAATGATTCATCATATGAGCAATGGTTATGTTTGGAGTCTCCGGAGGGTCAAACTTGATCTCCTTGGCATCAATCATGTCTTGGATCTTGTTCTTCAAACTCCAACAGTTGTTTGTGTCATGTCCCGGACTGTCAGAGTGGTATGCACACCTTTCATTGGGATGATAGGTAGGAGCGGAAGTATTTGGGTTCCGGGGAGGAGCCTTTAATGTAATTAGCCCTGTCTTCAACATTTGCTGTAGTGCTTGAGTCAGTGACATGTTGATCTTAGTGAATTGTCTTTTAGGTGCAACCTCCTTACGTTGATGCCCCTGT
The DNA here is from genome assembly GCA_948472305.1 of Vicia faba. Classification (NCBI taxonomy): domain Eukaryota; kingdom Viridiplantae; phylum Streptophyta; class Magnoliopsida; order Fabales; family Fabaceae; genus Vicia; species Vicia faba. Next base: position 1,060,860,894 of record OX451736.1, on the reverse strand, counting down.
CTTTGTTGAGCAGGCGTGGGATCGGAGATCTGGGTTGCCCTTACATGTTGATCATGACGACTCTTTTTACCAGACACATCATTGGACTCTTTTTTTCCATTGTAGGGATTTTTCTGAGCATCGGAAGGTGTAGCTTCTTGAATCTTCCCGCTTTTGATGCCAGCTTCAATTCTTTCACCAGTCAAGATAAGGTCTGTGAACCCGGCTGAAGAGTTTCCAATCAAATGGTTGAAGAATGGACCAGATAGGGTCCCCAAGAACATATCCACAAGTTCACGGTCAGTTAGAGGTGGTTGCACCCTTCCTGTAAGGTCTCTCCACTTTTGAGCATACTCTTTAAATCTTTCACCCGTCCCCATTGACATACCCTGGAGTTGGGTACGCGTAGGAGCAAGGTCGGAATTATATTGATACTGCTTATAGAACGCAGTAGCCAAATCCTCCCAGTTACGGATACTGGCTCCATCCAGCTGATAGAACCATTCGAGTTGAGTCCCTGAAAGACTATCCTGGAAGAAATGGATCCACAAATTCTTGTCAACTGTATACGGTTGGATCTTCCTCACATACGATCGGAGGTGCAGCTTAGGACAAGAAGCTCTGTCGTACTTTGCAAAAGCAGGTGCCTTGAACTTATGTGGGATCACCACCCCAGAGGATAAGCCTAGGTCTCCAAAGTCCAACCTGGGCACATGTTAAATCTCCATAGCACTTAAGCGGTCTTCCAGCTGTTTGTACTTATCCTCAGCAGGAGGGTATTGTTCTTCATCATAATCCGTCTCGTTGTCGGAGACCACGGGACTAGGAACCCTTCTCTCTTGTGGGTTGTCTTTGCCTACAGATGAGGCAGTCAGCTCAACCTCATTCTATAATCCATTCCCAGATCTGCGCCTAGTGTTGAACAAAACAGTCCTCTTCTTCTTCTTCTTCCTCTCTTTCAGAATCAAAGTCTTCAAATCCTGTTGACCCTAGGCTAGGCTCATAACCAACTCTTGGAACTGGGCATTATGGGCCTGGAGGGCCTTGATAGCTTGCTCAGCGGAAGGTTCAGAAGACATGATGATTGCTGAAATAAACAGCGAAGAAGATAAGTGACCTGTAAAAAGGGTAACCTGTTATGCAATGATATGCATGCAATGTTTTCAAGGATCTCGCGGGGTAAACAAGAAAATTGTTAGAATTTGAATTTTGCAGCTTGATTGAAGGAACTGCATATTTTTGAGAGTCCTTCTTCAAGAGTCAAGGCTCACCATATCGAGTGGGTCATAGCCCCTGACTCAAGTTATCATGTTTTGATCTCCAACAACCTTGGCTAGAGGAAAATAAATCCCCTTTGCCCCTTGCTAGACATTTGGTTCATCATGACCTGCATCACAAACCCTTGAGATCCTTGAAATGGGTTAGTCTTTATGCAAGATGTATGCAATGGTATGATGGTATGATGTTATGCTATGCGTGGAGTGATGTAAGTAAACCCTGTTATAAGTCCAGATTAAGGACTGTAAACAAAACCTGCAAGGAACTCATGTTGTCAGATAACCAGAATGTGCAAGTAATTCAAGTTTGAAGGCACACAAGTCACACAAAAGAGCCCTTAGATTTCAGGCTGGCATGAAGTTTGGGTACTACCCTCTTGAAGTTAGTTGGCTCAAAACCTGTCCTATAAATAGTAACTGGGTTCTAAGGATCTCAATATCATTGGATTGTTTTCTATGTTCATTTTTTTGATTTAGCCACTTAACTGGCGACCAAAATATTCCAAGAAAACAACCCTCAATGAGTGTAGTATCGAGTATCTACCAACTTCGGACTGCACCAAAGTCGGTCATCTCACTACCCCTAAAAAGGCCAGGATGGTCAAGTAAGGTTCTAAGGTCAGTTGATGCTTCACGACACCACGCGGAGGCCCCGTACTCTCCTTGACTTGACTCAAGGGTTACCGGTACTCACCAAAGTGCCACATCAACGTAGCAACTGCTTCAACCATGTCGGTATACCCCGCACAGTTCCCTCACAGTTTGTTGCTACTTCTAAAGGGTATCCCCAGATCTGGGTTAGGATCTATAAAACTCCGATACAAGCCCATAATATTAAAGCATTCAAGGCATACAAATGAAAACATGGTGATCTAATCCTAAGGTACACCTCACTTATTAAAGTTTTCCCAGCAGAGTCGCCAGTTCTGTGATCGGTGGAAATAGAACTGACTGTTTTGAAATGCTGGTTTCGCGAAATGTCGCGGTAAGCAAGAGTCGCCACCGTCTTTTATGTTCTCCAATAAGGAAAGGACAAAAGCACAGCAAAATTCCTTTTCGAGATGTTTCTCGGTTCGGGAGGTAGATTATAGAAAGGGAAGGTGTTAGCACCCTTTCTATCCGTGGTTATCCACGGACTCTTAGGTACTTGCTCACTATGTTTTCAAAAATTGTTTGCTTTTCTTGTGTTGGTGGGTTTTGAAAAAGTTTCGTTTGAAAACTTCTAGGTAACTCTTGTATCAGTCCTCAAGAGTGTATAAAGTATTTGTTTGAAAACTTTTTGAAAGTGTAGGTGCGAAAAGATGTTTTTTTGTTTTGAAAGAGCAAGTACCCAGGATAAATCTACCTACTCTAAAGAATTAAGCTGTGTAAGAGTCCTTTAGACAGTACTGTCCCACTATTGAAAAGTAGGTAGCACCGTCGTTGGAGTTATTCGGGTCAATTCGATTATAGGGACATGTGTGGTCACCAAAGCAATAGTAGGACGCCTTAGCGGTAACCCTAGTGTCCTAGATCCTTTTTATCCGAGGCAACTGTTTTGAGGCAACTGGATCTTTAGACAGGAGGGCGACCTCTAAAACATCTTATACTCAATGACCACGTCGAGGCAACCAAGTGAGCCGTACCCTAAGAGTGGCATGTGCGAGTATGTCAGGTTTCATGTTTAAATTATCTTTGCACATGTTTATTGCGAGCTACGGGTTGATTTTATTTTTCAGGCAAGTCTTGTCATGCATCGTTAACAGTTAATAATTATGCGGAAAATAAATTGCGGAAAGTGAATCTACGCTATTACAAGGCGTCGGGTATTTACATCGCCAAAAACATAACCCTTGAAAAGATAGATTGCGAGAAAATAAAGAAAGCGATAAAGGAGGTCTTAATTACGCTATTACATTCTCGGAGCAGATACATAAATATAATCAAAAATAAATATGCGCAAAGAAATTAAATCGGGGACGTCTTTAGGGTTTTGACCCTTTTTTAGAAAAGAATGGAATTTGGTCCTTTTTGCAATTAATTAAATATTAAACCTAATTTACTAATTAATTAAATAATTACAAGAAAAAGTATTTTTGTGTTTTTATGTTTTAATGAAAATAAAATAAAAGAAATTAAAAGTTGAAAGTTAGTAAAACCTAATTCTAGTTTATTTTATTTATTGCAAAAATTGTCAAAGTTAACCTAATTAACTAAATTAATTACATTTAGAATTTATTTACAAAAATAATTAAATTAAGATGAAATTAATAAATAATAATAATAATAAGAAAATATTGTTTTCTGAATTAATTATGAAAATAATTATTTGTTAGTTAATAATAATAATAATAATAATAATAATAATAATAATAATAATAATAATAATTAAAAGAAAATAAAAGAAAGGAAAAATAAAAAGAAATAATAAACCAGGGGGGTGCCAGGCCTTTTTGGAGGTGAGTTTAGAAATTCCTGGCCCATTAAGCTCAAGCCCTTGTTGACTTTCTGGAATTGTCCATGCTGGCTTTGACCAGGAGCATGGTGTTCCTTCCCTTGTAGCCATTAGATCCGTGCATAAGGCCACTTGGCGCCTGATTGTTTGAGGGATATGGTGGAATACTTTTGAATGCCTGCACATGATTATGTTATGAAAAATAGAAACAAATATGGGGTGGACCTGGGAATCGAACCCAGGTCCCAATGATTCTTGGAAAACGCATCCACCACTGAGCCATTCGCTTGCATTTGATAATATAACAATAAGCAATTATAATATTAAAACGTTAGTGCATGTACTGTAAAACAAACAAAAAACGCGCGCCATTTGAATTGTCCAGTAGCACGCTTACAACTCATCATCGTCTTCCTTTTTCCCTGTAAAAGATAATCAAATAGCGGGGGTTTTTAACCCCCACAACCTGCAAGGACGAAAAATAGCGAACAGGCCTATGGTCAATATAAATTGTTCGCGAGGGTTCCACTAGATTCGTCTGAATGCAACGAGTTCAATCATGGGCATCATGAGGCTTGATTTTTCCCATACTGAAAAGCCCCAAAATCAAAGCTTAGGAACCCTAATATTTGTTCATGGTGATTTGTGATTCAGGGCGTTTCAGTCCAATTAACCTATGCCAAAAGCTTTGTACACTTCCTATTAACACAAAACAATCAACAAAAGATGTTAAATATACATGAATCAATGATTACGATTTTGGAAAAATTGTTCAAACCGTGAAACTGTTCTTGCGTGTTTCTTGAGCTTTAAGGCTTGATTTTGTTTGCAAAAGGTCCCTGGGAGTTCCTGCAAGGTATTAGAAGCAAGAAAAGCCTTTGAATCGCGTTGGAATGTGGAATTCAGTTTTCACTTTTCTTTGATTTTTTTTCAATATTGGCTATGGCTTTCTGCAGCAATTCTCACGTCTATGGCATTAGGGTTAGGTTTTGTATATATAATGGACTGAATTTAGGTTACAATCTTGCCAAGAAATCCATGGAATTATGGTTTCAATATTTGATTGGAAATCAAATAATTTTCAATCTTTTTGATTGAAGAAAGTTGCTAAATTTGGAGTTTTTGACATCCTTGATTGGCACACGAAATCTCCAGCATATATTGGTCATCTTTGCTTCACCAAAAGATTGAGAAACCATATCTTTATATTTTCCTACAATTAAATGAATTAAATGAATTAATATTTGATTAAAAATCCAATTAATTAATTAAAAATAAGAAAATAATTCAATTTAAGCTTAATGGGTCGTGCATAGGCCTTGGACAATGTTTCAAGAAGAAATTTGAGGCCCATTAGCAAAAACAAAGTGTTTTGAGCAAAGTTGACTTTTGCAAATTCACAAAAATTTCCCAACTTCTCCAATGCATATCTTGCTCAATTTTGATCATATGAACATGTTCTTGGACATTTTGGAAAGGTAAAGTCCTCTAACCAATGCCTTTGGTCCCATGTCATTTGGATTTACCAATCTCAAGTTATGGTCTTTGACTTAAAGTGCATTTTTGTTGACTTTTGAAATTGACCTATAATGTAGAAATTGATAACTTTTTGTGAGAGCATTTCTTGGACTTGGAATGTGAAGATGAGTTGTAGGAAATGTCATCCCCTTCAAAATGAGCATTGGATGGGATTTTTCTGATGAACCATGAAAAAGTTATGCCCTGGTCAAGATATAGTTGACTTTTCTACTGTCCAAAAATAGTAACTTTTGCATCTTTGATGATTTTTGAGCCATGCTTGTGGAATCATGATCAAGACTTGATCAAATGATGATTGTGGACTCAAAATAAGATGTTGACCAAAAATTATGACTTTTGACTGCAAAATGACCATTTTGCCCCTGCAGTTGACTGTGGAGCAAATGGAGCTTTTGACTGTGCAAACTGACATTGTGAATCTTGAAACTTGGCATGTAGATGCTTGACAATGTGTATAGGCCTATGGGACTTTATTGAGCCATTGAAAACCTCAAATTCATTGTAGGAACCAAAACCCTAGATTTGACTGGCTTAGGAGATGGTTGGGACTGTGCAACCCTTGAGACATCTTGAACCATTTGAAGATGATTCTTGACAAACCTTGAAGAATATGGGAGGGCAAATTTTGGGGTACAACACACTAAAAAGTCAAACTTTGACTTTTTGGTCAAAATCAAGTGCCAAGGGTCATATTTCATCAAGATGTGTAAAAACATGAAACTTGTTCACCAAGAAACTTAAATTTCAAAATTAGGGTTTAAATTGAAATTTTTTCATAACTTAGAAATTTTCTAAGTGTTGAAAATTTCTTAAATTTTCCCAAGTTTTCCCAACTTTTTCACCATGATGCAATTGGATTCAAATAAAACTTCCAACATGAAAGTTGTAGTACTCCACAAAATCTACAACTTTGATTCACAAAGTTTACCCAAAAGATGCTTGGATCTCAAGTTATGATTTTGTGAATAAGGGTCCATAAACTTTTTAACTTAGTGAAATTTTGCCCTAGTTTAGGCAGATTTTTGACCTATCTTCATGGAAACTTTTCACCTAGTTCCAAGAGGAATATCAAAATTCATTTTAAAGTTGGATTATAGAGCATGTTACAAGATTTCCAAAATGTCCAAGAACTGTCCAAGATCATTTATGGTTAGGGAGAATCGAAGAAATGAAAATGGTAATTTATCACTTTTGTGCAAGGCATTTTCACATTGGTACAAGTTGCAAATCAGTTTCAAACATGCTTGTACTTGGTTTTACATGGTCTAATCCCTTCTATACTCCAAAATTTAATGCAAACACAATGGATAATGGTCTTATTCTGATCTTTGAAGCATTGCACAAAGAATTATTCTAAAAATGGCATAAAGTTCATAATACTACTTTCATAAAGCTAGCTTTTACAACTTTGTTTATCTTGAGCCATGGACCTAATCTCTTTTTGAAAACAAGATCCACAAACTTCAGGCAAAGTACACCAACTCTCATCAGGCCTTGAGCTAGCCTGTACATGCCTTTGGCTTTGTCACTTCACCTTTTCTTCAAAAGCAAGCAAACTTGCAAAAGTCAAGTAAGCTTGTGTATCTGATAAAGGCAAGGCTTTGTATCATTTGAACCAACTTCAGAACATTGTAACAAGCAAAATACACGAGTGCATAGCTTCAAAAACTCCCTCAAACACAAGAAACACCATTTTTGCCCAAAACAAGGTAACCTCTACAAATCACTAGCCAAAACATATTTTGCTCGTGCGTTTTTTGTTTCAAGGCTTCAAACACATTCCATACCTCCTACCTAAACTATCCAGGCCTTTGTTCAGCAACTGTAACCCCTGTTTCAAGCTTCACCATTCTCACTTTTTGAGTTTGCAGGTTGACTTCTATAGGAAGATTCAGGCATCTACAAGACCAGAGGAGCATTGGGATAGCTTGAGGGAACTTCAAGCAAGCTCACACGACCTTCAGGCATCACTCAAAGTTCCCACATTGCCATATCCAAACTCAACTGAACAAGGTATTTGTCAAGTTTCTATCTCTCTATTTAGACATCATTAAGCTTAGGTTTGTGAAGCAAAGATGTAGTCCTTAACATGCTTGAGTTGTACATATGCATAGTTTTATTTATATTAACTGAGTAGTAAGAATTTGAAGCTTGAAGTTCATGAAAATTTTAGGTCAGAAATTAGGGGTGATAAAATTCTCCTTGATCTTTGAGAGTTAGGTCATGATTTTTATATCATTGGAATCGTGAGTTAACATGCTACAAGTTTCATGTTGCAAGATTTTGTTTTTATGCACGTATGCAAGAGATACATGTTTGCCTCAGAAACGCGCGCGGGAAGTGTACAGAGGACAGGGATGAAGCTGGCATGGGCCTGGCGCTTGGGCCTGCTACTTTTCACACCCCCCATTTTGCTTTTGTATCCCCCTGATTCATATTTTGTTATTTTTATATTTTTTGACTTTTATTATTTTTTCTGAACATTAAAAAATCCCAAAAATATTTTCTTAATTTTTTGCATTTTATTTTTTATTTTTATTATTTTCTATAGCATAAAAATAGTTTATTAGGTTTAATGGAATTTCTTTTCTTAAATAATCTTGTAAATAATATTAAAATACTTAAATATTTTATTTTATTATTTTTCACACATAAAATATTATTTTCTCACAAATTTCAATTTTTTTTAACATTTTGTACATAATATTATTATTATTTTTCTTGAACAAAAATGGACAAATAAATAATTAGAAAACATTATTTTCTTTTAAAGCAAAAATTAGGGTTCCCATTTTAAAAATAATAACATTACTTTTCTTATTTTTTAGGACTTAGATAATATTATTTTCTCATGCATAAAACAAATACAAAAACATTTTGCATATTTACAATTTATTCCATATTTAAATACTTGTTTATTTATTTGTTTGTAGAATAAATTCAATTGGGTTGTAATAGTAAATTAGGGTTTTATTTTGTGCAAATATTCCCCATTCAAACTTGTACCCCCCCTTCCCATAATATTGTTGTAATCGTCTAGATTTACTTTACGTATTTTATTGCTTTCATATACCATGATAGTAAACTAGGGTTTTGTATGCAAAGACCAAAAATCAAACAAATAGCATGACCTAATGCAAGACAAAAATGCATGAAAAATGATAACACCTTGCACACAAACACCCTCTAGGGTTTCACCCACTTGGTTGCCTTAAAACAAAATGGCCATGGTATGCATGCTAGGTATCTTGGCAAAATAACACAAAACAAAAGATCATAGTCCCTCGATGACGCTATCAAAAGGTTGCCTAAACAAAGATGATCTTAGTCCCTAAAACTTGCTAAGATACTTGGCACCATTACTATCATGGTCATACGATGACCCACGTCCGTCCCGTTTAACATCCAAAGATAGGGTTGTTTACCAAATGCAATGGTAAAACAACAATGTCAAAGGAATAAAATGTGTAGAAAAGACTTTTGAGTAGGTAGATACTTCTAGTTACTTGATCAATTTGCAAACCATCCTTGCTATTTTCAAAAACACACACACATTTCAAAACATTTCCAAAACAAATTTCAAAACATTGAAACATTTTTCAAAAGACAAACATCTTTGTATACATTCTTACGAACGAGAATCATTACAAAGATTGCCTAAACAAAAGCCTCTTTTCAAAATACTTTCAAAACCACACAAAGCACCATTTCAAACAATTGGAAAAACAAAGCAAGTGATCTAAATAAGTAACTAAGAGCCCATGGAAAACCATGGATAAAAAGGGTGCTAGCACCTTCCCTTTTCATAATCTACCCCTCGAACTCAAGAAAACATCTCAAAGGTCTTTCCTGTTCTTTTTGACCTTTCCTTTTGGATAAAATAAAAGTCGGTGGCGACTCTTGCTAAACCGAAACATTTGCGAACACAAACGCAAAACCTCAAGTCAGTTCTCCCACCGTATCATAGAACTGACGACTCTACTGGGGACTATATAAAAGTGGGGTTACCTTAGGGTTCTAGACCACCTTTACATGCTTATCTTGTTTGACTTGTATGCTTTACACTTTGGTTCTATTGTTTGGGTTTGAATCCTCTACCCGGATTTGGGAAACATTCATAGGTAAATAGCAATACATTATGGAAACTGTGCGGGGTATACCCACACGGTCTAAGCAATAGTTATATTAGTGCGACATATTTGTGGGTACCGGTAGCCTTTGAGTCAATCAAAGAGAATACGGGGCCGCTGAGTGATGTCATGAAGCACTAATGGACTTTTAGAACCTTTACTTGATCATCTTGGCCTTTTAGGATGTAGTGAGATGACCGGCTTTGGTGCAGTCCGAAGTTGGTAGATACTCGATACTACACTCATTGAGGGTTGTTTTCTTGGAATATTTTGGTCGCCAGTAAAGTGGCTAAACTGAAACAATGAACACAGAAAATAATCCAGTGATATTGAGCTCCTTAGAACCCGGTTACTATTTCTAGGACAGGTTGAGCCAAATAAACTTCAAGAGGGTACTTACCTATGGAAACCCATGCAAGCCTAAACTAGGAACTTGTGTGACTTTCTTGTACATATATACTTGTGCATAACATCATGGACATCATGAAACATCATATGCATCCACTAACCATTTCAAGGATTTTGGATTTTCATCTTTGTTCCTGTTTTGTAGGTTATGGATTCACTTCGCAGGAAAACTATCCAAGTCAACCTTATAAGAATTCCTCCTCAACTCAAGGAGCTATCTTCAAGGATTCCTGAGAACTCTCCATTCACCGAGAGGCATGGTCGTCTTCTCAACTTAGTCACTTCCAACACAGAGGAAGACATGATGAAAGTTCTTTTCCAGTTCTTTGATCCTTTACACCACTGCTTCACATTTCCTGACTACCAGCTTGTGCCCACTTTGGAGGAATTTTCTCAACTCTTGAGGATTCCTATTCTCAATCAACTACCCTTCAACGGTACGGAAAGAGATCCAAATCCAAAAGATATTGCTCAAGCCTTGCACTTGCAATCATCTGAGGTCACAACCCATTGGGAAACTAGAAGTGGTATCAAAGGCTTCTTGGAAAAGTTCTTGTTTGAGAAGGCCCAAAGCTGCTGGAATTCCTTGGACTTATAAGATTTTGAGGAGATTGTAGCTCTTCTCATCTATGGGATGGTCTTGTTCCCTAATCCTGACCAACTTATAGATGTGAACACTGTCAAAATATTCATGGCTCACAACCCGGTGCCTACTTTGCTTGGAGATATCTTACACTCTTTTCACACTCGAACAATGTGGAAAAGAGGTGTTCTCATGTGTTGCACTCCTCTACTGGCAAGATGGTTTATTTCTCATCTTCCCCAATCAGTCTTGAAGAATGAGCAAGGTTTGAGGTGGTCACAATGATTGATGACTCTTACACATTTAGATGTTCATTGGTGTTCTCGATCCAGAGAAAATGTTATCATCATCGACCATTGTGGGGAATTCCCTAATGTCCCTCTACTTGGCATTAGGGGAGGCATTACCTACAACCCCTGTTTGGCTCTGAGACAGTTTGGTTATGCCCGAAGAGATGGCCCACATGACATGCTGATTCTAGACTTGGTTTTTGACTTCGACAATGACGATCAAGGACTTCGACAAAGGTTTATCCGAGCTTGGAGGATGCCAAACAAGATAGACAGTAAGACCTTGGGACACAAGAATTCCATCCCCCTTGAGCCTTACCTCAAGTGGGTACGAACCCGCGCCCAAAGTATCATGATGCATTACCCCTCAGTTCTCCCAGTGATTATAGAGCATTGTTTCACCCCAAAATTTGCCCTCCCATATTCTTCAAGATTTGTCAAGATCAACCTCCAAATGGTTCAAAATCTCTCAAGGGTTGCACAGTCCAATTGCCTCCTAACACAGTCAAAATTAGGGTTTTGGTTCTTGCAAGGAAGTTGAGGTTTTCAAGGGACCAATCAAGTCCCATATGCCTATATACATTGTCAAGCATTTACATGTCAAACTTCAAGGCTCACGGCATCAAATTGCACAGTCAAAAGTCCTAATTGCTCCACAGCCAACTGCAGGGGTAAAATGGTCATTTGACAGTCAAAAGTCAAAATTTTTGGTCAACATCTCATTTTGAAGCCACAATCATCATTTGATCAAGTCTTGATCATGATTCCACAAGCATGGCTCAAAAATCATCAAGATGCAAAAGTTTCTATTTTTGGACAGCTGAAAAAGTCAACTGCAAATTGACCAGGGCATAACTTTTTCATGGTTCATCAGAAAAATTCCATCCAATTCTCATCTTGAAGGGGATGACATTTCCTACAACTCATCTTCACATTCCAAGTCCAAGAAATGCTCTCATAAAAAGTTATCAATTTCTACATTATAGGTCATTTTCAAAAGTCAACAAAAAGACACTTTACGTCAAAGACCATAACTTGATATTGGTAAATCAAAATGACATGGGACCAAAGGCATTGGTTAGAAGACTTCGAGACCTTTCCAAAATGTCCAAGAACATGTTCATAGCTTCAAAATTGAGCAAGATATGCATTGGAGAAGTTGGGAAATTTTTGGGAATTTGCAAAAGTCAACTTTGCCTAAAATACTTCATTTTTGCTAATAGGCCTCAAATTCCTTCTTGAATCTTTACCCAAGGCTTATGAACGACACATTAAGATTAATTTGATTTATTTTCTCATTTTTTATTAATTAATTGAATTTTTACTAATATTAATTCATTTAAATTAATTTTAATTGTAGGAAAATTCAAAAGATATGATTTTTAAATCTTTTGTGATGCAAATAAGACTAGGGCAAGCTGGCAATTCGTGTGCACCTCAAAGACATCAAAATCTCCATGATTGGTAAGGTTTTATCAAAGAAAAAGATTGAAAAAGATTTGATTGGCAATCACATAATGAAACATGAATGCAATGGATTGTTGGGCTTAAAGTTGACCTAATTCTCTTCACATACAAAGGCTGAACCTAACCCTATTGAGAAGAACGTGCAAGAGCTGCTAAAACACCATAATCAAATTCTAAAAAAATCAAGAAAAGTTCAAAACTGAAATCAGTCCTCCAGGCGAATTCAAAGCCTCTTCTTGATTCAAACACCTTGCCTGAGTCTCCAGGAACCTGTTGCCATCAAGAACAAGCCCTAGCAAGCAAGGAATCGTTCACAACAAGTCCCACGGTTTGGCTTATTTTCCAAAATTGCACATCATCATTCATGCGTTTTTAATCCTTTTTTTTTGTTGATTTGTGTTAATAGGAACCTCCTGAAGCTATTGGTATAATCCAATTTGATTATAGTGCATTAAATCAGAATCCACCATTGGAGACATTTAGGGTTTCGAAGCTGTTAATTTAGGGCTTTGCACATAAGGGAAAATTGGACCATAAAACGTACATGGTTGAATCCGTCAAGGCCAGACGAATTCAACCCAATCATCGCGCCTTTTTTATATGACCTGTGTGCCTAATCGCTATTTTTGGCGTTGGCATTTTGTGGGGGTTTAAAACCCTTGCTATTTGTTTATTTGTTTTACAGGAAACGAAAAAGATGAAGGGCGTGGAAGCAGGCTATTGGAGGATTCAAATATCATGCGCGCGTTTTTGATTTCCAGTATAATTACCATTCTTGATATATTATATTTGTTGTGTATTATATGAATAAACGCAGCACAATGGTGTAGTGGCTGGAGACGTGGCTTGCAATCGTTGGGACCTGGGTTCGATTCCCAGGTCCCCCATATAATTCTTCATATTTTTCCTAAAGCGCTTACGTGCAGCACTCATCAAAAGTTCCACCATGCGTCCTCATACACCAGCTAGTCAAGTGTCCACAACCCTCAATCCAATGGTCAGAAGATAAAGACCATGGTGTGTTCCAGTCAACGCATGCATAGGTAATTCCAGAAGTCAAACGTGGCTTGGAATGTTCTTAGGCCAGAATTCAACCAAAAAACCTCCATATGGGCCATCACACCCCCCTGGTTTGCATTTTTTATTTTATTTTCTTTTCTTCTAATTCTTTTGATTATTTAATTATTATTATTAATTCACCAATAAACTAATTTTTCCTAATAAAATCAGAGATCACAAAACTGTAAATACATTTTATTATTTATTAAATTCACTAATAATTTATTTTTGTAAATAAATACTAACAATTAACTTAGTTTAATTTAAGTTTAATTTTGACCTTTTTTCTCAATAATAAAAATTATGTAGAATTAGGGTTTGACAAATTTTCATTCATATTTTCTTGATCATCATTATTATTATTATTTTGTAAATAAAAAATGTAAATTAATTAATTTAGTAAATTAGGTTAACTTGGACTTTTTATTAATAATTAAAATAAACTTAGAACTAGGTTTTCTTTTGACTTATTAGCTTCTTCATTTTTATTTTTTTATTAAAATATTAAAAAACATAAAAAACATTTTTCTTGTAAATAATTAAATAATTAGATTTAGGTTTAATTTTAATTTAATACAAAAGGACAAAAAACTCATAATTTTCTCAAGGGTCAAAACCCTAGGACGTTCCAATTTGATTTCTATTCGCGTGTTATTTTTATATTTTGATTATTATGTAACTGCTTCCAAGAATGTAATAGTAATTAGGTTTATTGCTTTCTTTACTTTCCGCACTTTATCAAAACGGGTTATGTTTTTTAGCGATGTATAGACCCGCGCCTTGTAATAGCGTAGCTTTTACCTTTCCGTATTTTATTTTCCGCACTCCTAACTGCTAAATTGCATGAAAGAATGTATGATAATTAAAAACAACTCGTAGCTCACAATCGCATGATCAAAGATAAACATAACATGAAAAACAACACACAATGCACATGCCACTTCTAGGGTACGCCTCACTCGTTGCCTCGAATGTGGTCGTCAAGTATAGGGTGTTTTAGAGGTCGCCCTCCTGTCTAAAGATCCAGTTGCCTCGAAACGGTTGCCTCGGATAAAAAGGATCTAGGACATTAGGGTTATCGCTAAGGTGTCCTACTATTGCTTCGGTGACCACACTGTCCCTATAATCGAATTGACCCGAACAACTCCAACGACGGTGCTACCTACTTCTCAATAGTGGGCTAGCACTATCTAAAGGACTCTTACACAGCCTAATTCCTTAGAGTAGGTAGATCTCATGGGTACTTGCCCTCTCAAACAAACAAAATAACTTTTCACACTGACACTTTCAAAAGTTTTCCAACAAATTTTTCATACACTCTTGAGGACAGATACAAGAGTTACTTAGAAATTTTTCAAACGAAACTTTTTCAAAACCCACACACACATGAAAAGCAAACAAATTTTTGAAAACATAAGAGCAAGTACCTAAGAGCCTGTGGATAACCACGGATAGAAAGGGTGCTAACACCTTCCCTTTCTATAAATCTACCTCCCGAACCGAGAGACATCTCGAAAAAGGAATTTTGCTGTGCTTTTGTCCTTTCCATGTTGGAGAACATAAAAGACGGTGGTGACTCTTGCTTACCGCGACATTTCGCGAACCAGCTTAAAAAACAGTCAGTTCTATTTCCACCGATCACAGAACTGGCGACTCTGCTGGGGATACTTATAAGTGAGGTGTACCTTAGGATTAGATTATACTCTTGTTTTCAATTGCTTGATTTGTTTGCTTTATATTTGTGGGCTTGCATCGGAGTTTCATAGATCCTAACTCGGATCTGGGGAATACCCTTTTAGGTAGCATAAGCTGTGGGGGACCTGTCCGGCGTAGACCGACACGGGTGAAGCAGTGGCTACGTTGGTGTGGCACCTTGGTCTGTACCGATATCCCTTGTGTTGCAACAAGGAGAATATGGGTCTTCTGAGGAGTCATTAAGCACCAACCGACCTTAGAACCCTAATGTGACCCAACTTGGCCATAGAACAGTAGCAGTATGCTACACCCATTGAGGCTAAACTCTCGCGATGGTTCTGGCCGCAAGAAAAGATTGCGACGCTGGAGTTATGACCGATTGAGGGTAGTCAGTGATATTGGGATCCTCTAGAACCCGGTTACTTTTGATAGGACAGGTCTGAACCAACGAAACTGAAAGAGGGTAGTACCCAAACTTCATGCTGGCCTAAACTCTAAGGGCTGTCTTGTGTGACTTGTGTGCCTTATCATGCTTGCCTTTGTGAATATTTGTGGTGTGCTTTATCATAACATCATGCTATCATACCATTGCATGCATCCTGCATAAGGACTGACCCATTTCAAAGACAAGAGGGTTTCATCTTTGCTCTGTTTTGTAGGACATTATGATGCATGTGCGAAGGAATACTATCCGGCTCAACTTTGTTCACCCACCTGATTTGCTTAAAGAATTGGTTGACCGAATTCTAAATATTGCTTCCTTCATCTAGAGGCAAGGTTCTCTTCTCGGTTTAGTCACTTCAAAGTGGGACCAACAATTGATGAGTGTCTTGACCCAGTTTTATGATCCCTTGTATAATTGCTTCACCTTTCAAGACTTCCAGCTGGTCCCTACCCTGGAAGAATTCTCTGATTTGCTTGGTATCCCTATCTTGGATCAGACTCCCTTCACTGGTTGGGAAAAGACTCTTAGGCTTGAGGAGATTGCTGCAGCCCTTCCCTTGACCAACAAGGAGGTAATGGACAACTGGGTGACTAGAAGCAGAGTTAAGGGCTTCTTGGCCAAGTTTTTGATTGGTAAAGCTAACAGTTTCTGGAATGACTTAGACTTCAGGGCGTATGAAGACATTCTGGCTCTCTTAATCTATGGTCTAGTTTTGTTTCCTAATCCTGATAACTTCATTAACGTCAATTCCATAAGGATCTTCATGTCTCGGAACCCTGTGCCCACTCTCTTGGGTGATATCCTGCAACAACTCTATGCTCGTACTGTCCGAAGACGAGGAACTCTGTGGTGTTGTACTCCTTTGTTAGTGAGGTGGTTTATTTCTCACCTCCCTAAGTTCGTACTGAAGAACAAAGAAGGAAGAGGCTGGGCTCATAGGTTAATGTCTCTCACTGATAATGACATCATTTGGACTCTCAGAGGTTTGGATGAGGTAGCTGTTATTGATCGTTGCGGAGAATATCCTAATGTTCCTTTGATTGGTACCCAAGGAGGAATCTCTTATAATCCATGTCTAGCTCTCCGTCAGTTTGGAAGAGCCAGAAGAGCAGGGCCTCATAAGATGTTGGTGCCTCACATCAGTTTTGAGTTTCAGGTAGATAGTGACGAGCTGCGTCGTAGATTCATCAAGGCTTGGGACAGAATTCACAAAGCTGACCCACATGAGTTGGGAACGAAGACTTCTCTACCTATGGAATCCTACTACAGATGGGTCCGCATCCGTGCTCAGAAGTTAGGTATGCCATACGAAGCTGTCAGACCCATCATTCTTGAATTTCCTGATAGAGACGGGGTTCCTCCAACTGTTCTCCCTCCTCAGATACCTACTGATGTTGATACACTAAAGAGGTCTTGGGCGCAACTACAGGAAGAACGGGATTCTTATCGGGAAAAGTTCAATGAACAAGAACAGAAAATCCAGAAGCTGACAAAGCAGTTGGAGAACGAGCGGGTCCTGAATGACTACATCCGTACTGAGAAGAGGAGACCATGGGAGCATTGATGGGCCTTGGATATTTCTTTTACAGCTTTATTTCCTTTTCAGTATTTTCATTCTTGTAACGCCTAAGGGCAATTTTCTTGAACAATTTAAATTCCAAAGTTTAAATCTAATAAAGTGTGTTCCTTTTGTCTACAAAGTTGATTCCCGGTTGTCTTTGAAAACATAATTCATACGCATTTCATTCATCATGTGCATCACAGGTACCCTTTTCCTACAGGTTGCTTAATCTTCTTCGCTGTTTATTTCACGTCATCATGAATCCTGAATCATCTACTGAGCAATCCATCAAGGCCCTCCAGGCCCAGAACGCCCAGTTCCAAGAGTTGATCATGAGTTTAGCCCAAGGTCAAGAGGAATTGAAGGCTCTGCTGGTAAAGAAGAAGAAGAAGAGAACTGTACTATTCAACACTGGACGGAGGTTTGGCAATACACTGCAAAATGAGGCTGATCAAGCTGCTTCTTCTGTAGGGAAAGGCAGTCCCCAAGGGGGAAGGGTTCCTAGTCCTGTGGTCTCTGACAACGAGACAGATTTCAATGATGAGCAATACCCTCCCGCTGAAGACAGGTACAAGTAGTTAGAGGATCGTCTGAGTACCATGGAAATTCAACAGGTGCCTGGGTTGGATTTTGGAGATCTGGGTTTATCTTCTGAGGTGGTGATCCCACACAAGTTCAAGGCACCATATTTTGCGAAGTATGACGGGGCTTCCTGCCCTAAGCTACATCTCAGATCTTATGTGCGGAAGATCCAACCGTATACTGTAGACAAGAACTTATGGATCCATTTCTTCCAAGATAGCCTTTCAGGGGTGTGATCGGTGGATCTGGAACTGACTGTTTAACGCTGGTTCGCGAAATGTCGCGGAAGCAAGAGTCGCCACCGTCTTTTATTTTCTCCAAATGGAAAGGACAAAAGCACAGAAAAAATTCCTTTAAAGAGATTGCTCTCGGTTCGGGAGGTAGGTTATAGAAAGGGAAGGTGTTAGCACCCTTTCTATCCATGGTTATCCATGGGCTCTTAGATACTTGCTCATATGTGTTTTCAAAATTGTTTGTTTGCTTTTCAATGTGGGTTTAAAAAAGTTTCTTTGAAAAATTTCAGTTCGACTCGTACGTCAGAGTGTTTGAAAAAATTGTTTTGAAAGCTTTTGAAAAGTGTTGGTGTGAAAAGATGTTTTGATTTTGTTTGAAATTAGAGCAAGTATCCTCGAGAACCTACCTACCCTAAGGAATTCGTCTGTGTAAATGTCCTTTAAAGTAGTGCCATCCGACCATTGAGAGGTAGGTAGCACCACCGTTGGAGGTGTTCGGGTCAATTCGAGTTTGTAGGGACATGGTGATCACCAGAGCAATGGGAAGACACCTTAGAAGCTACCCTCATGCCAGGTTCCCGGATCATGAGGACTTACTAAGACGTCCTCTACTCGACGATCACCTTTCGAGGCAAGGCAACAGTGAGGCGTACCCTAGGGGTGGTGTGTGAATTGTGTGTCAGATTCATTTATTTTTGTCTTGTCATGTCAAAGTGATCTATGCGTTTGTTTTTATTTAATCATTCATTCTTGCATGCATATTTAACAGTTATAAAGTTTGCGAAAAATAAATCTAAGGCTATTACAAAGGCGCGGGTCCACATCGCCAAAATTAAACCGGACCCGATTTAGCGGAAAATAAATAAAGCGATAAATAAAAGTGCGAGAAATTTAAATTACAATGCTTTGGGAGAGATACAAAATTATAATAAGTGACATAAAATAAATGCACAAAATAAAATAATTAAAAAAACAATGGGCGTTGGACCCTTTTGCAAAAAATTAAAGTTGATGAATTAATTGGAATTAAAGATTAAATGTTTTTTTGGTATTTTATGTTTTTTTAAGATTTAAGGAGAAAAAGAAAAATTAATTAAAATTAAAATGAGATGCTAAACCCTAGTTCTAATGTTTTTTTTTTAAAGTTTATTGTGAAAATATTGAATTTTTGACCTAATTTAAACCTAAATTATATTTATGTACAATGTGATTATGAAAATAAATAAATAATAATATTATGATAAAAAAGGAAAAAATTAAAAGGAGTGGAAATTATTAATTAACCTAATTCTAATTATTTGGACTTTTATTATGAAAAAGAATTAAAATTAAAACCTAATTAAACTAAATAATTTACATTTTAATTTATTTATGAAAGTAATCAAAATTAATTATATTTTTTTGTCTTTTCTGTATTTTTAATTTTTTTATATTTTTGTGAAAATAAATTAATTAAATTAAACAATCAAGAAAACAAAATAATAATTTGAATAAAATATAAGAAAAATAAAAAGGAGGGCAAACCAGGGGGGGTAGCCCCAATTTAGAGGTACAGGCCTGGTGATTTCTGGCCCATTAGCTTTGAATTCGTTGACCTTTTGAATTAGGTGTGATGCGTTGACTAGTGCTTACAGCGTTCTTTGAATCCTAGCCATTGATCTGGATTGGATGGACGTGTGTATGGCCTGATCTGGATGGGATATGGTAGTCCTTAACGCTAGTGTTGCACAGGAACCTGTATTGAAAAATAATATTGGAATTTGCAAGACCTGGGATTTGAACCCACGTCATGAGAGTCACATGCACGTATCCCTGCCCACTGAGCCACTTGTATTTCATTTAACAAATAATAAACAACAAATATTATAAGAAGAAAACGTTAATGACTTTGGAAATTCGCGCGAGATTTGAATGGACCTATCACGTTTTGACACGGCTTCTTCTTCTTCGTTTTCCTGAAACACAAAACACATTGGCCACAGTTTTAACGCGTAGCATTAGGCAGGTTTACAGAAAATAGCGACTAGCGCTATGAGGTTCATAAATTCATCGCGAGTATAGTGTCTTCTTCGTCCGGACCTACTGAATGCAACCATGGTACTCACGAGTCTTAATTTTTCCTCTATGCAAAAGCCCTAATTTTGTACCCTGCAAAACCCTAAGGAACGAACATGGCATCTTGGCCAAAAGCGCACGAAACTTCAATTAAAAGTTATGGTTAGCTTGCAAACTTCATCAGGAACAAAAATTCATGAATAAAAATGCAAAAAGATGTATGATTTGAGATATGCGATTTCAAAAAATTCTTGATACAGTTTGAGTTCTATCTACCACTTCTTGGAACTTTTGTTGTTGTTTGTGATTGGACTGCGTTCAAGAGACCACAAGGAAGCTATTGAGATCAGAATGGAGGCTTGAATCAACCTCTAGAGGGGTTTTCAGAATTGCTATTTTTTGATAAAATTCCAAGTTTGTGGATGTCCTTCCTGCGCAGTTTTTAGTCCTTTTTCATTAGGTTTATGGTCAGGGTTATATGGTGAGGTGATTAGGTCAAAAAAATTGAATAAAATCCATTGCTTTCATTGTTTTCAATCTTTGATTTTGTAAGATCTTTTCCATGTGAAATTTGTGTCAATCATGCTCCAATCACACCAAAACTTTCCCCTTTAGTACTTACACGAAATATTGAGTCCAAACCTACATAAAAAGATTTGTTTTCATTAGGTTTGTATTTTTTGTGCATTTTATTTAATTAAATGAATTATAAATGATAAATAATCCAAATAAATAAATAAAAATGGAGAAAAACTTCCTTTTGGGCCTAATGGTCGTGCATAGGCTTGGCATGAAGAAACTTGGAAGAAAAATGGGCCCATTTGCATTTTTAGGTCATTTGAACCATTGTTGACTTTTCAAAATTCCCAAAAATTTCCCAACTTCCACAAGGCATAACTTGCTCAATTTTTAAGCTTTGCACATGTTCTTGGACATTTTGGAAAGGTCTTTGAGTCCTTTAACCAATGCCTTTGGTCCCATGTCATTTTGATTTGCCAATCTCAAGTTATGGCCTTTGACTTAAAGTCCCTTTTTGTTGACTTTTGAAAATGACCTATAATGTAGAAATTGATAACTTTTTGTGAGAGCATTTCTTGGACTTGAAGTATGAAGATGAGTTGTAGGAAATGTCTTTCTCTTAAAAATGAGCTTTGGATGGAATTTTTCTGATAATCCATGTGAAAGTTATGCCCTGGTCAATTTCAGTTGACTTTTTCAGCTGTCCAAATATAGCAACTTTTGCATCTTGATGATTTTCTGAGCCAAATTTTGAGAATCATGATCAATCATTGATCAAATGATGTTTGTGGCTTCAAAATGATATATTGACCAAAAATTTGAACTTTTGACTGTCAAATGACCATTTTGCCCCTACAGTTGACTGTAGTGCAATCTAGGGTTTTGACTGTGCAATTTTGAGCTGAATGCCTTGAAACTTGACATGAGGATGCTTGACCACATTTGTAGGCATATGAGACTTGATTGGGCCTTTGAAACCTTCAATTTCTTGATCAGGACTCAAACCCTAGTTTTGACTGTATGAGAGACTGTTGCACTGCACAACCCTTGGGGAATTTTGTGACCTGGCTTTGACAAATCTTGGAGAATAGGGGAGGGCAAATTTTGGGGTACAACAGTTGCCCCTGTTCAATCTTCTTAGACCTGAGGATGCAGATTGGCGGACGCGCCTTTCGTAATCCGAGGGTAAAAGATGATTGGACACTAGAGTGCCCAGAAATTTGCGCTCACATGGTGGCATTGTGATGGGGGAATGGGCTTACAGATGCCATTTAGAGATTACTGGATAGGATGATGGGCTTATAGATGCCATCTGGATGTTGATCGTGTAGGAGATTCTTTAGCTAGAACCTGCATACCTGCAAAAGAAAAATGAGTACCTGACACGTTGCAGGAGTTGATTTCGGATGCTTGGTATAGATGCGTCCTGACTGGTTACAGGAGCTGAGTCTGGAGCTTCAAACACTGATGAATGAACCAGGAATGGTTACTGCCTTAGCATGAATGATAAGAGAACCTTGGACGATTTTAATCTCAACAACGCTCGTTGAGAAAAATCTTGATGGGAATTATTATCTTCGCAGTATTGGGCAGAGAACCATAAGCTATTATAATCTGAAAGGGAATCATCACCTCACTCAACGTCGGAGAGGGAAACATCTGAAAAAGGGATTACTACCTCACACACCGCTGGAGAGGGAACCATAGGGAGAATATCACCTCACACTCATCGTCGGAGAGGGAAACATCTAAAAAGGACTTCTGGAAGCAGTATCAGAACGTCACCATATCTGGTTTACATCTGAAACTATATCCGGAGGGAAATCCGGAAGCAGTATCAGAACGTCACCATCGCTGGGTTTACATCTGAAACTATATCTGGAAGGAAATCTGGAAGCAGTATCAGAACGTCACCATCGCTGGGTTTACATCTGAAACTATATCTAGAAGGAATTCTGGAAGCAGTATCAGAACGTCACCATCGCTGGGTTTACATCTGAAACTATATCTAGAAGGGATTTTGGAAGCAGTATCAGAACGTCACCATCGCTGGGTTTACATCTGAAACTATATCTAGAAGGAATTCTGGAAGCAGCATCAGAACGTCACCATCGCCGGGTTTACATCTGAAACTATATCTAGAAGGAAATCTGGAAGCAGCATCAGAATGTCACCATCGCTGGGTTTACATCTGAAACTATATCTAGAAGGAATTCTGGAAGCAGTATCAGAACGTCACCATCGCTGGGTTTACATCTGAAACTATATCTAGAAAGAATTCTGGAAGCAGTATCAGAACGTCACCATCGCTGGGTTTACATCTGAAACTATATCTAGAAGGGAATCTGGAAGCAGCATCAGAACGTCACCATATCTGAATCATATCTGAAACTATATCAAGAATGAATTGCGATTAGTTGATAGTAGTCATTTTTGTATTGATCTTTTTCCTGGAAAGGCGAGACATAATTGGATGCAAAATCATGATGCATGAACTGTATGTCTTCAAAATCAATGAGATTCGTGTAGTATGATGCATATGCATGCTATAATGATGTATGTGACGTTTTATGAATGTATGTTTTGTCTAAGAAAATAAATCCTTGACGGGTGCCGGGAAGTCGTATCCTGGGCTGATGTTGTAGCATAGTTGCAAGAATTCCAATAGACGAAGATAACTCCGTTGGGGAATAAACTTGGCGAATGGAGGATTCTGCGGGGAGAAAAAGATACTCTAGCGACCATGCTGGGAAGAAATACTCTGTGGGGAGATGCTTTTGTTGAATTGTTGAGGATGACTCGCTGAGGATACCTTGCTGTATTGGAAGTATAAATGGACTTCGCTGGGGATAAGAAGATTGTGTCAACGACGATCTTTCCGTGGCTTTTGGCTGAGGATAACCCAGTTATATCCTATTTGAGGAAATAACTCTTTGAATAAAGCCGGGAGACGCGTTCGTGCTCCGTGAGGATAAGCTTCCCGAACCGTCTGGGGATAAGCTTACTGTTTGGGGATACGAATTCCAACTTTCCTGGGGAAACTTGGGTTGGACTCTCCTGGGGAAGTATTGAACTGTATTGGTCATGTTCTTCAACGGAACCTACCCTGACGCCTTGGAGGATAGAACAATCAGATTGCTCAGACCACCCCTTATTGCCCCTGTTTCTATGGGGGAGGCACTTGTGAGGTGCTGATAGTTGTTGAGGGTCAAACCTTCTTCTGGTAGGCAGATGATAAGATGACGGGACATAGTCGTACGCTTTGATCCCTAACTTTTGCCTGGACCGCCCTTTCGGGTTTTCAGTCCACCGGGATACCCATTTTTGCCCAAGCCGCCTTTTCAGGTTTTCGACTTGCCGGGTGTACAGATTTTTTCATTTCATCCCTTCATTTTGCCCGAACCCTTTTGGTTCGCCGGGAAACCCTTATTTTTGCCTAGGTGTGTCAACCTAGCGGGTCTTTGATTTTGCGTAGTATTTTTTCGACTACGCCCACGCTTTTAGAATGCAGGGAAGTGCCCCTGGCTGTTTATGTTGCCATGTTACCAGAAGATGTCTGATCGTGCAAGATTCGTTGCTGGAGTGCCCCAAATGACTTAGGCAGAGATTTGCCCCAGGCTTTTTGGCCTTTTGAGAGATTCTCTGGATCTTGACTTAACTGCCCCAGATGGTAGACCATGATCATGCCGTGCCCCTTGATTGGAGATACTCTTGTTCATTAGACTTTCGTCATGCGAATTTCTATGTTGTTCAAACAAAAAAGTCATATGCAAACAAAGTTATGTTAAAAATGCAAAGCTTATGTCTGTCTTAAAGATTTTGAAAATGCATTCTTTTTTCATAAAAACAAGTGAATGTTTGTAAAACGTGATGTCAACTCCGTATTTACCGTAGGCCTTAAGGAGTCAGGATACCTTTCGTGACAGTATGCTTTCGAGCTAACCCATGCTTCAGCTAGGACTTTTGAGGGTTATAACGTGGCCTGGTTCACGGTTTAAGAAACAAAGGATAAAGGCTCAAATTATTTGTACCCACCCGCTCTTCGTGATGTTCTCCAAACCTAAACTCAGTTGATCGTGCGTTAGACCTTGCTTGAGTCTTTGCTTTGATGTTCCAATAATGGTTCAGATGTTGCTGATTTCTTTTGAATAGGCAGTCATTTTTTGTTTTGGTTGAGGGTTTATGAGACCTCTTTCTTGATTTTTGTTATCCCTTTCTTTTTGCCTGAACTGTTTCCTTTTTGGAATTACAGTCAGCGGGATGCCCCAGTTTCATAAGTCCCTTTTACAGGTTTTGACTTCTTGGGCTATTCATTGATGAATTTTGATGATGACTGCCTGTCCTTTTGGTTGTTCTGAACCATCACTGTCTTTGTTCGTTTTGTAAAGATCTCTTCGGTGCCATTCGTTATGCACTCGGATCAACTGAGAAGACTACCCTGCCCCGGGTTATGATAAAGGGTTTTAATTTTCGAAAATAAAAACTCCTACTTCTTTGGCTCTGATGGGTTGACGAGGGATTATCATCCTTATAACTCCAGTGTTTAGGAATTGAAACAATGCCTGTACCTCATAAGCGGGGTCCGTTCAAAAGCATACTGTAATGATTGCGGTATCGTTTTCGTCATCCTCCCTCAAGAGGCTCAGAATTACTAACCAAGAGTTGATCATCAGAAAAAATATGAAAAGGAATTTGAATATAATGAAAACAATTGTATTAACTCTCAAAACAGACGTATGCGATGCATTGATAACATAAAAGAGTTTGCTATGACATTAATCGTTTGTATAAGCAATGAAAAATACAACTCAAAATTCAAATAAACAAAAGGCTTCAATGATTGGGCAACGGAGCAGTAATTATGTTCGGAGTTTCTGGCACTTCAAACTGAATCTCTCCGGCGTCAATCATATCTTGGATCTTGTTCTTGAGAGGCCAGCAGTTGTCTGTAGTATGCCCCGGGCTATCAGAATGATACGCGCACCTATCGTTGGGATGATAGTTGGGTGCAGAAGTGTTCGGATTCCGGAGAGGAGCCCTTAAGGTGATCAACCCTGCCTTCAACATTTGTTGCAGTGCTTGATCTAACGGCATGTTGAGTTTGGTGTACTGCCGTTTCTCTTTGCGCTGCTGCCCCTGTCCTTGTTGAGCAGGTCCGGGATTGGAGATTTGGATTGCCCCTGCCTCATGACGGCTCTTTTTACCGTGCACGGCATTGGATTCTTTCTTTCCATGATGAGGCTTTTTATCAGAAGGTGCAGCCTCTTGAATTTTCCCAGACCGGATGCCAGCTTCTATTCGCTCTCCAGTCAAGATAAGATCTGTGAATCCAGCAGACGAATTCCCAATCAGGTGGTTATAAAATGGACCAGACAAGGTCCCCAAGAACATATCCACAAGTTCCCGATCAGTCAGAGGTGGTTGTACCCTTCCAGCAAGATCCCTCCATTTCTGCGCATACTCTTTAAAACCTTCACTTGATCCTAACGACATACCCTGGAGTTGGGTACGCGTAGGGGCAAGGTCGGCATTATATTGATACTGCTTATAGAAAGCAGTAGCCAACTCCTCCCAGTTACGAACTTTGGTCCCATCCAGCTGATAGAACCATTCGAGATGAGTCCCTGAAAGACTCTCCTGGAAGAAGTGGATCCATAAATTCTTGTCCACCGTATATGGTTGGATCTTCCGAACATAGGACCTTAGATGCAGCTTGGGACAAGACGCCCCGTCATACTTAGTAAAGGATGGTGCTTTGAACTTCCGAGGAATAACCACACCAGTTGACAGACCCAAATCTCCAAGATCCAGCCCAGGTGCCTGTTGCACCTCCATAGCCTTCATCCTATCCTCCAACTGTTTGTATTTGTCCTCAGCCGGAGGGTATTGTTCGTCGTCAAAATCTGTCTCGCTGTCGGAGACCACTGGACTGGGCACCTCCCTCTCATGGTGACTGCTTTCCCTCACAGATGGGGTTGTCCTCTCAGTTTCAGTCTGCGGTGTATTCCCAGATCTGCGTCTAGGGCTGAACAAGACAGTCCTCTTCTTCTTCTTGTCCTTCTTCAAGAGCAGAGCCTTCAGATCTTGTTTCCCCTGAGTCAAATTCATGATCAGCTCTTGGAACTGGGCGTTCTGAGCCTGGAGGTCCTTGATAGTCTGCTCGGCTGATGATTCGGGATTCATGACGATCGGCTGAAATAAACAGCGGAGAAGGGTAAGCAACCTGTCAAAGGGATACCTGCAATGCACTGAGATGTATGACATGCATGTAATGTTTTCAAGGACCTCGCGGGGTAAACAGAAAAATTTGTTAGAGTTGAGAACCGGTAACTTGATTGAAGGAACTTCATGTTGTTGAGAGTCCTTCTTCAAGGGTCAAAGGCTCACCATATCCAGTGGGTCATAGCCCCTGACGCCCTTGGCTAGAGGAAAATAAATCCCCTTTGCCCCTTGCTGGGTAATTGGTTTATCATGACCTGCATCACAAGCCCTTGAGATCCTTGAGATGGGTTAGGATGTATGCAATGGTATGCAATGGTATGATGTCATGCTATGCATGGGGTGAAGTAGGTAAACCCTGTTATGAGTCCCAATTAAGGACTATAAACAAACCCTGCAAGAAATTCAGTATACTTTGTTATGAGTCCCAATTAAGGACTATAAACAAAACCTGCAAGAGATCTAGTAAACCCTGTTATGAGTCCCAGTTAAGGACTATAAACAACACCTGCAAGAAATTTGGTAAACCCTGTCATGAGTCCTAGTTAAGGACTATAAACAAGACCTGCAAGTAATTTGGTAAACCCTGTCATGAGTCCTAGTTAAGGACTATAAACAAGACCTGCAAGTAATTTGGTAAACCCTGTCATGAGTCCCAATTAAGGACTATAAACAGAACCTGCAAGTGGTTAGTATATCCTGTTATAAGACCCAATTAAGGACTATGAACAAAACCTGCAAGGCATCAAGGGTCAGATAACAAGCATGCAAGTAGTCGAGTACGAAGGCACACAAGTCACACAAAAGAGTCCTTAGAATTTAAGGCCAGCATGGGGTCTAGGTATTACCCTCTTGAAGTTGGTGGGTTCAACCTGTCCTAATCAAAGTAACCGGGTTCTAAGGTTCCCAATATCACGGGATTGCTTTCATTGTTCATCGTTTCGATTTAGCCACTGAACTGGCGACCGAAATATTCCAGGAAAGCAACCCTCAATTGAGTGTAGTATCGAGTATCAACCAACCTCGGACTGCACCAAAGTCAGTTATCTCACTACCCTAAAGAGGCCAAGATAGTTCAATTAAGGTTCCTAAGGTCTGTTGATGCTTCACGACACCACGCGGAGGCCCCGTACTCTCCTTGACTGAACTCAAGGGTTACCGGTACACACCAAAGTGCCACATCAACGTAGCAGACTGTTTCAACCATGTCGGTATACCCCGCACAGTTCCCTCACAGCCTTGTTGCTACTTTCTAAGAAAGGTATCCCCCAGATCCGGGTTTAGGATCTATAGAACTCCCAAGCAACCCACAATAATAAAGCAAGCAAAGCAGACAATTGAAAACATAGTTATGAGCTAGCCCTAAGGTACTCCTCACTTTAAGTTATCATCCCCAGCAGAGTCGCCAGTTCTGTGATCGGTGGATCTGGAACTGACTGTTTAACGCTGGTTCGCGAAATGTCGCGGAAGCAAGAGTCGCCACCGTCTTTTATTTTCTCCAAATGGAAAGGACAAAAGCACAGAAAAAATTCCTTTAAAGAGATTGCTCTCGGTTCGGGAGGTAGGTTATAGAAAGGGAAGGTGTTAGCACCCTTTCTATCCATGGTTATCCATGGGCTCTTAGATACTTGCTCATATGTGTTTTCAAAATTGTTTGTTTGCTTTTCAATGTGGGTTTAAAAAAGTTTCTTTGAAAAATTTCAGTTCGACTCGTACGTCAGAGTGTTTGAAAAAATTGTTTTGAAAGCTTTTGAAAAGTGTTGGTGTGAAAAGATGTTTTGATTTTGTTTGAAATTAGAGCAAGTATCCTCGAGAACCTACCTACCCTAAGGAATTCGTCTGTGTAAATGTCCTTTAAAGTAGTGCCATCCGACCATTGAGAGGTAGGTAGCACCACCGTTGGAGGTGTTCGGGTCAATTCGAGTTTGTAGGGACATGGTGATCACCAGAGCAATGGGAAGACACCTTAGAAGCTACCCTCATGTCAGGTTCTCGGATCATGAGGACTTACTAAGACGTCCTCTACTCGACGATCACCTTTCGAGGCAAGGCAACAGTGAGGCGTACCCTAGGGGTGGTGTGTGAATTGTGTGTCAGATTCATTTATTTTTGTCTTGTCATGTCAAAGTGATCTATGCGTTTGTTTTTATTTAATCATTCATTCTTGCATGCATATTTAACAGTTATAAAGTTTGCGAAAAATAAATCTAAGGCTATTACAAAGGCGCGGGTCCACATCGCCAAAATTAAACCGGACCCGATTTAGCGGAAAATAAATAAAGCGATAAATAAAAGTGCGAGAAATTTAAATTACAATGCTTTGGGAGAGATACAAAATTATAATAAGTGACATAAAATAAATGCACAAAATAAAATAATTAAAAAAACAATGGGCGTTGGACCCTTTTGCAAAAAATTAAAGTTGATGAATTAATTGGAATTAAAGATTAAATGTTTTTTTGGTATTTTATGTTTTTTTAAGATTTAAGGAGAAAAAGAAAAATTAATTAAAATTAAAATGAGATGCTAAACCCTAGTTCTAATGTTTTTTTTTTTAAGTTTATTGTGAAAATATTGAATTTTTGACCTAATTTAAACCTAAATTATATTTATGTACAATGTGATTATGAAAATAAATAAATAATAATATTATGATAAAAAAGGAAAAAATTAAAAGGAGTGGAAATTATTAATTAACCTAATTCTAATTATTTGGACTTTTATTATGAAAAAGAATTAAAATTAAAACCTAATTAAACTAAATAATTTACATTTTAATTTATTTATGAAAGTAATCAAAATTAATTATATTTTTTTGTCTTTTCTGTATTTTTAATGTTTTTATATTTTTGTGAAAATAAATTAATTAAATTAAACAATCAAGAAAACAAAATAATAATTTAAATAAAATATAAGAAAAATAAAAAGGAGGGCAAACCAGGGGGGGTAGCCCCAATTTAGAGGTACAGGCCTGGTGATTTCTGACCCATTAGCTTTGAATTCGTTGACCTTTTGAATTAGGTGTGATGCGTTGACTAGTGCTTACAGCGTTCTTTGAATCCTAGCCATTGATCTGGATTGGATGGACGTGTGTATGGCCTGATCTGGATGGGATATGGTAGTCCTTAACGCTAGTGTTGCACAGGAACCTGTATTGAAAAATAATATTGGAATTTGCAAGACCTGGGATTTGAACCCAGGTCATGAGAGTCACATGCACGTATCCCTGCCCACTGAGCCACTTGTATTTCATTTAACAAATAATAAACAACAAATATTATAAGAAGAAAACGTTAATGACTTTGGAAATTCGCGCGAGATTTGAATGGACCTATCACGTTTTGACACGGCTTCTTCTTCTTCGTTTTCCTGAAACACAAAACACATTGGCCACGGTTTTAACGCGTAGCATTAGGCAGGTTTACAGAAAATAGCGACTAGCGCTATGAGGTTCATAAATTCATCGCGAGTATAGTGTCTTCTTCGTCCGGACCTACTGAATGCAACCATGGTACTCACGAGTCTTAATTTTTCCTCTATGCAAAAGCCCTAATTTTGTACCCTGCAAAACCCTAAGGAACGAACATGGCATCTTGGCCAAAAGCGCACGAAACTTCAATTAAAAGTTATGGTTAGCTTGCAAACTTCATCAGGAACAAAAATTCATGAATAAAAATGCAAAAAGATGTATGATTTGAGATATGCGATTTCAAAAAATTCTTGATACAGTTTGAGTTCTATCTACCACTTCTTGGAACTTTTGTTGTTGTTTGTGATTGGACTGCGTTCAAGAGACCACAAGGAAGCTATTGAGATCAGAATGGAGGCTTGAATCAACCTCTAGAGGGGTTTTCAGAATTGCTATTTTTTGATAAAATTCCAAGTTTGTGGATGTCCTTCCTGCGCAGTTTTTAGTCCTTTTTCATTAGGTTTATGGTCAGGGTTATATGGTGAGGTGATTAGGTCAAAAAAATTGAATAAAATCCATTGCTTTCATTGTTTTCAATCTTTGATTTTGTAAGATTTTTTCCAAATCTTTTCCATGTGAATTTTGTGTCAATCATGCTCCAATCACACCAAAACTTTCCCCTTTAGTACTTACACGAAATATTGAGTCCAAACCTACATAAAAAGATTTGTTTTCATTAGGTTTGTATTTTTTGTGCATTTTATTTAATTAAATGAATTATAAATGATAAATAATCCAAATAAATAAATAAAAATGGAGAAAAACTTCCTTTTGGGCCTAATGGTCGTGCATAGGCTTGGCATGAAGAAACTTGGAAGAAAAATGGGCCCATTTGCATTTTTAGGTCATTTGAACCATTGTTGACTTTTCAAAATTCCCAAAAATTTCCCAACTTCCACAAGGCATAACTTGCTCAATTTTTAAGCTTTGCACATGTTCTTGGACATTTTGGAAAGGTCTTTGAGTCCTTTAACCAATGCCTTTGGTCCCATGTAATTTTGATTTGCCAATCTCAAGTTATGGCCTTTGACTTAAAGTCCCTTTTTGTTGACTTTTGAAAATGACCTATAATGTAGAAATTGATAACTTTTTGTGAGAGCATTTCTTGGACTTGAAGTATGAAGATGAGTTGTAGGAAATGTCTTTCTCTTAAAAATGAGCTTTGGATGGAATTTTTCTGATAATCCATGTGAAAGTTATGCCCTGGTCAATTTCAGTTGACTTTTTCAGCTGTCCAAATATAGCAACTTTTGCATCTTGATGATTTTCTGAGCCAAATTTTGAGAATCATGATCAATCATTGATCAAATGATGTTTGTGGCTTCAAAATGATATATTGACCAAAAATTTGAACTTTTGACTGTCAAATGACCATTTTGCCCCTACAGTTGACTGTAGTGCAATCTAGGGTTTTGACTGTGCAATTTTGAGCTGAATGCCTTGAAACTTGACATGAGGATGCTTGACCACATTTGTAGGCATATGAGACTTGATTGGGCCTTTGAAACCTTCAATTTCTTGATCAGGACTCAAACCCTAGTTTTGACTGTATGAGAGACTGTTGCACTGCACAACCCTTGGGGAATTTTGTGACCTGACTTTGACAAATCTTGGAGAATAGGGGAGGGCAAATTTTGGGGTACAACAAGGGGCTCAACTCGAGTGGTTCTATCAGCTGGATGGAGCCAGTATTCGAAACTGGGAGGACTTGGCTACTGCTTTTTATAAGCAGTATCAGTACAATGCCGACCTCGCTCCTACACGTACCCAACTCCAGGGTATGTCGCTAGGATCGGGAGAAGGTTTTAAAGAGTACGCGCAAAAGTGGAGGGACCTGGCTGGCAGGGTGCAGCCACCGTTGACTGACCGTGAACTCGTGGACATGTTCTTGGGGACCCTATCTGGGCCGTTCTTCAACCACCTGATTGGCAATTCTTCTGCAGGGTTTACAAACCTCATTCTGACTGGTGAGAGGATAGGAGCTGGTATGAAATCGGGGAAGATACAGAAAGGTGCATCCTCAAGTTCTGAAAGAAGCCTTTCAAGAAGGAAGCCAGTGCTGTGTATGGTCCCAGAAGACAAAATAAACCGGAACGCCGCCAAGCTGTCAACGCGGTGGTGATTTCAAAGCCTGCTGCCGCTCCTCGACAACCTAACCAACCAAGGGGTGAGAGACCCAGAAGAGAATACACTCGGCTTAGTATGACCTTGTCTCAGATCTTGCCGCAACTGCTATCAACCAACTTGGTAACTGTCAGAGAAGCTTCGAAGGTGGTAAACACAACCTCTCCGAAGTACAATCCCAACGCCCGCTGTGCTTATCACTCTGATAGCCCGGGGCATTCTACTGATGATTGTTGGGCCCTGAGGAATAAGGTTCAAGACCTTATCGATGCTAAGGAAATACAGTTTGAGGCGCCCGAAAGGCCCAATGTTATGACTGCTCCCATGCCCCAGCATGGAGTAAATGCTGTTGAAGAAGACCCATATGTAACCTCTGTGGATGACATTGTTACTCCATTGTTGACCGTCAAAAGGAACCTGTTGCTAGCCAGTTTATTTCCGGGTTGTAGCAAGGGTTGCCTTCTATGTGTTGTTTCACCTACTGGTTGTCCGTTGCTGAAGTCAGGCGTCCAAAACCTGATGGATAGCAAAGAGATCTTGTTCAAGAAGATTGTTGTTCCTGTTATTCCTACTGAATAAGTATCCGTTGTCACCATTTTCAACAATCCTACCAAGGCTCCCCCGAGGAAGCCTGTCAAAATCATGTCTGTTGCACCAATCATCATTACTGTTCCGGGGCCCCTCTCCTATAAATCTGACAAGGTTGTCCCGTGGCACTATGGGGCAGATGTTTATGTGCTCGGAGTAAAACAAGAGTTCAATACTAGTACCGGCATCAGTAACATCACCGGTCCTGCTAAAGTTACTCGCAGTGGCAGGCTCTTCTCGCCTGATATTGCACCTCCTGCTACTCAGAGGCCTCTTGTTATCACACCTGCCAGTGTGCCTGTTTCCCCTCCTGATCAAGTTTCTACCCCTGTTGCCGAGTCATCTGACACTCGAGGCAAGGGGATGGCTACTGATGTGCTTGCCCAGATGGAGGCACCGAAGAATGTTAATGTTGAAGCTTCCCAGCAAGAGATGGAAGAAATCCTTAAGATTATCAAGAAGAGTGATTTCAACGTCGTTGAGCAGCTAGGGCACACCCCCTCTAAGATCTCTATGCTATCACTATTGTTGTGTTCATAGGCCCATGCCAAGGCCCTGATTTCCTTCCTGAAGACGGCCCATGTGCCACAAGAAACGTCTGCTGATCAATTTACTGATTGTGTGGCCAACTTAACCGCTGATAATGGTCTGGGTTTCTATGACGCTGATCTGACCGCCAAGGGAAAGAACCACAACAATGCCCTGCATGTCTCCATTGAATGCAGGGGCACTACTCTTGCCCACGTGTTGGTAGACACCGGTTCTTCACTGAACGTATTGCCCAAGAAGGCCTTAGACAGGTTGGATTGTGAGGGTTTGGAGTTGAAGCCTAGTAACATTATTGTCCGGGCCTTTGACGGGTCGAAGAGGATGGTACATGGTGAAGTGGACATTCCAATCCGGGTTGGTTCTCAAGTCTTTGATTCAACATTCTATGTGATGGACATCCGACCATCCTATTCTTGTTTACTGGGTCGTCCTTGGATCCACAAGGCTGGAGCTGTGACCTCCACTCTACATCAAAAGCTTAAGTACCCGGTCAGAGGGAAAATTGTTACAGTGCAAGGGGAGGAGGAATATATGGTTAGCCATCTTAACTCATTCCGGTATATAGAGATGGACGGGGAGTTCATTGAGACCCCCTTTCAACACTTTGAAGAGGTGCCTCCAACATTGGCAGTAGTAGAGACTGGGACCGAAGATAATTCTCCTTTGAAGATGGCTTCCTTGAAGGATGCCCGGGCTGTGGTTGAGAAGGGTGAGTGTGCAAACTGGGGCCGACTTCCCGATTTTACTCCAAAGACTGACAAGTTTGGGCTGGGTTTCACTGCAGAGGCTCAGAGGGCTGTACGCAAGGCAAGGATTGGAAGACCTCCCGTATTCATCACCAACCCGGGAGTGAATGCTATTGAAGACAATGCGGAGGAATCTGAATTCGACAGTTGGATCTACCCAACGATCGATGGTGAACTAAACAATTGGACTGCCAAAGATTTCATACCTGTTACTTTTGTTACTCAGTAATGAACTCCTTTGTTTTTAAATTTGTAACGAACAATAATTTGAAACTTTATGGCCCGGTGTCTTACCCGGGGCACCGTGGCTTCATTTGTGAGGGCTTATTACTTGTCATTTCCATATATCATGAATAAAAACATTGGACGTTTTTCGCATTTCAAATCTTGTGCTCCCTTTCTTTCTTTATATATTGCAAAACAGCTATATTTACACACACTCACCTATACAGGTTTCAATCCACTCTGGATCTCACTGGTAACGACTCTGCTACTGCCAGTTATGACTTCGAAAATCCGATCAACTTAGCCGAAGACGAAGGTGAAGATGATTGTGAAGTGCCTGGTAAGCTTGCAAGACTGTTACTCCAGGGAGAGAGGGCCATTCAGCCGCATGAAGAGCCAGTGGAAACGGTAAATCTGGGTACTGAGACAGACAAAAAGGAATTCAAGATTGGTGCCAACCTAGAGCTCAGCGTGAAAAATCGGTTGATTCAGATGCTGCATGATTATGTGGAAATCTTTGCCTGGTCTTACGAAGACATGCCTGGGTTGGATACTGACATTGTGTTTCATCACCTGCCTACCAAGGAAGACTGCCCTCCGGTTAAACAGAAGGTCCTCCGTATGCGTCCAGAGATGTCCGAGAAGATCAAAGCTGAGGTTATGAAACAATTCGATGCCGGGTTTCTAGCAGTGACTTCTTACCCTCAGTGGGTTGCCAACGTGGTTCCAGTGCCGAAGAAAGATGGTAAGGTCAGAATGTGTGTTGACTACAGGGATTTGAACAGGGCAAGCCCCAAGGATGACTTCCCTCTACCTCACATCGACGTTCTGGTTGACAATACTGCTCAGCACAAGGTGTTCTCCTTCATGGACGGCTTTTCAGGTTATAATCAGATCAAGATGGCTCCTGAAGATATGTAAAAGACTACCTTTGTTACTCAATGGGGCACCTTTTGTTACAAGGTCATGCCTTTTGGGTTGAAAAATGATGGGGCAACCTACCAACGTGCCATGGTTGCTTTATTTCATGACATGATCCACCATGAGATTGAAGTATACGTCGATGATATGATTGCAAGGTCTCAAACTGAGGAGGAACACCTTGACCACCTGCAGAAACTGTTTGACCGCCTGAAGTTGTACAAGCTAAGGTTGAACCCGAACAAGTGCACCTTCGGGGTAAGATCTGGGAAGTTGCTAGGTTTCGTCGTGAGCGACAAAGGTATTCAAGTGGACCCCGCCAAGGTTAAAGCCATACAAGAGATGCCAGTTCCCAAGACAGAGAAAGAAGTCAGAGGCTTTCTAGGACGACTGAACTACATTGCTCGATTCATCTCGCATCTAACTGCTACCTGTGAACCAATCTTCAAGCTACTGAAGAAAGACCAAGTAGTACGTTGGAACGATGAATGTCAGGCCGCTTTCGACAGAATCAAAAAGTATCTCCAAGAACCACTCATTCTTATGCAACCGGTTGAAGGGAGACCTCTAATCTTATACTTGACAGTACTTGACAGCTCAATGGGGTGTGTGCTGGGGCAGCATGACGAGTCTGGCCGAAAAGAGCACGCCATTTATTACCTTAGCAAAAAGTTTACCGACTGTGAGACCCGATACTCACTGCTCGAGAAAACTTGCTGCGCTTTGGTATGGGCTGCTCGCCGGCTGAGACAGTATATGCTGACTCACACTACTCTGTTGATCTCTAAAATGGATCCAATAAAGTACATATTCGAAAAACCCGCCCTGTCCGGAAGAATAGCGAGATGGCAAATGATCTTGACAGAATACGACATCCAGTACACGACTCAGAAGGCAATCAAGGGAAGTGTGTTGGCAGACCATTTGGCACACCAGGCAGTGGATGATTACCAGTCAATGAACTTTGAATTTCCTGACGAGAACATCATGGTAGTGACTGATTGTGAAGTACCTGGACCGGATGAAGGACCTGAGGAAGGATCCCGATGGTCTATGCACTTTGACGGAGCCTCCAACGCTTTGGGTAACGGTATTGGAGCTGTGATCATATCCCCAAAAGGCACTCATACTCCACTTACTTCCCGACTATGCTTCAACTGCACCAACAACATGGCGGAGTATGAGGCGTGTATCATGGGTCTTCAAGATGCAATTGACCTAAGGATCAAGTTTCTGAGTGTCTTCGGAGATTCTGCTCTCGTGATCAATCAGATCAAAGGCGAGTGGGATACGAAACACCCAAATCTCATTCCTTATAAAGAGTGTGTGTTGACATTGATCCCCCATTTCACGGAGATAACTTTTGAACACTTCCCAAGAGAGGAGAATCAGTTGGCGGACGCGCTGGCTACGATTTCTTCTATGTTCAAAGTCAAATGGGATAACGAAGCTCCCCGGATCATTATCTAGAAGTTGGATGAACCTGCACATTGCTGTGATCTTGAGGCTGAAGAGGTAACTGAAAAGTCGTGGTATCATGAAGTGAAGAGGTACCTTGAAGCTCAAGAATACCCTGAGGGCGCATCCGTTAATGACAAGAAGTTTCTGAGAAGATTCGCAGCAAAGTTCTTCCTCAGCAACGGCATTCTCTACAAGAGAAACCATGATTCAACTTTACTATGTTGTGTGGATAAGACTGAAGCAACAAGAATCATGACAGAGCTGCATGAAGGTACCTTCGGAACACATTCCAGTGGACACACCATGGCAAAGAAAATCCTTCGGGCAGGATATTTCTGGTCCACAATGGAAGCCGACTGTTACCAACATTCTCGGACATGTCATAAGTGCCAGATCTATGCTGATAAGGTGCACGTTCCTCCAGTCCCTCTGAATGTCTTGACTGCACCTTGGCCTTTTGCAATGTGGGGCATTGATATGATCGGCGAGATCAAACCTACGGCATCCAACGGGCATCGCTTCATCCTGGTGGCGATCGATTACTTTACAAAGTGGGTTGAAGCAGCTTCCTACGCTACCGTAACCAAGAACGTCGTGGCACGGTTCATTCGACATAACCTGATCTGTCGCTACGGTGTCCCTGAGAGGATCATTACGGACAATGGTACCAATCTCAATAACAAGATGATCACTGAGCTCTGCGAGCAATTCAAGATACAGCACCACAACTCTTCTCCTTATCGGACGAAGATGAATGGGGCTGTAGAAGAAGCTAATAAGAATATCAAAAAGATTGTGCAGAAGATGACAGTGACCTATAAAGATTGGCACGAGATGTTACCGTTTGCTCTTCATGGGTACCGTACCTCAGCAAGAACGTCAACCGGGGCAACCCCCTTTTCCTTGGTCTATGGCATGGAGGCAGTCTTGCCGATTGAAGTCCAGATACCCTCTCTCCGGATAATGAAGGATGCAGGCTTGAGCGA
The DNA here is from genome assembly GCA_948472305.1 of Vicia faba. Classification (NCBI taxonomy): domain Eukaryota; kingdom Viridiplantae; phylum Streptophyta; class Magnoliopsida; order Fabales; family Fabaceae; genus Vicia; species Vicia faba. Next base: position 1,060,823,350 of record OX451736.1, on the reverse strand, counting down.
AGATGACTGGATCCAGACTCGACTTGATCAGTTAAACCTAATTGACGAAAAGAGACTCACTGCTATTTGTCATGGTCAAACGTATCAAAAACGGATGATCAGGGCATTTAACAAAAAAGTCAGACCACAAGAGTATCAAGTTGGGGACCTGGTAATCAAGCGCATCATTCTTCCTCAAAGTGATCCCAGGGGAAAATGGACCCCCACATACGAAGGTCCATTTGTGGTTAAACATATCTTCTCAGGAGGAGCTATGATTCTAACCACCATGGATGGTGACGACCTTCCTCACCCCGCCAATGCAGACATAGTAAAAAGATACTACGCATGAATTAAAGACCCGCTAGGTTGACACACCTAGGCAAAAGTAAGGGCTTCCCAGCGAACCAAAAGGGTTCGGGCAAAAATAAGGGATGAAAAATGAAAAAATCTGTACACCCGGCAAGTCGAAAACCTGAAAAGGCGACTTGGGCAAAAATGGGTATCCCGGTGGACTGAAAACCCGAAAGGGCGGTCCAGGCAAAAGTTAGGGATTAAAGCGTAATACTATGTCTCATTGAATCACCTTGCATCCAGAATCCGGTATCAAATATCAGGTTCAGACGACATCGATCAGTCAGCTTCATCTTCAACTAAGCAGCCAAGTGATGAGACGCTTGAAGACATAAAGGCGATAGCAGAGTTGGAACCCAGTGGGATTATTCCTTTCACATAGCTGTTTTGTTTTCCTTTTCACAAAATTTTATAAACTCTATGTTATTCGGTGGCGTTCTCTTACTAGGACGTCAGCCTCTTGTACATAAATGCCTATTTACAGGCAAATTCCAAAAATCAATACAAATTCACTTTTCAGATAAATTGCCAATTATTTTCCTTTTTCTGTTTTGTTTTGCAAAGAACGTCCAATGTTCATTTTTGATATATGCATTTGCATGTGAAACAAAGGACTAATTACAGATGACATCAGAAACAAGGGAAATAATGAGTTGTCTAAGCGATCTAATTGCTCTGTCCACCAAGGTACCAAGGTAAGTTCAGCTGAAGAATGTAACCCAGATACCTTCACTCCCCGCCGAGTAAGATAAGACTCAGAAATACTCTCCCAAGCAGTTGGTCTCCAATTAACCCTAACATGGCACAGTATCCCTAGCAAGTCAGCAACACTCTCCCCGAGCAGAGTTAGTCTACTGTCAGCCTTAAGGAAGTTGGATTATCCCTAGAAGATCTCAATATTCTCCAGCAGAGTGTACAAATATCCCTTAACAAGCATCCCCGACAGTCTTAATCTAAGATTGTTCCCCGGCGGAATACCAGACACCCCAGTGGAGCCAATTCCCCAGTACAGTCCAAAAGTTTCCCCAGGAGAGTTGAATCATCCTCCCCAGTAGACTCTGGAAGCTTATCCCCAGTAGATTCTGGAAGCTTATCCCCTGCAGAGTACATGCATCTCTCCCCGACTTTATTCAGAAGGTTATTCCCCACCAAGGGCTCATAACTGGGTTATCCTCAGCTAATTACCACGGAAAGATCGTCTTCGGTGAAGTTCTTCCTATCCCCCAGCGGAGTTCATCAGATTCCCCAATATAACTTATCAACGAAATCCCCAGCGGAGTTATCATCAAAATCTCAGCGAAGTATCTCTTCCCACAGAGTAATCTCTCCAACAAGTTTATTCCCCAACGGAGTCATCTTCTCCTACCGGTTTATTCTTGCAACCATCATCCCCAGCGGAAACGAAGAACTCTATTCTTCAACATCAGCCCAGGACTTAACTTCCCGGCATCCGTCAAGGATTTATTTTCCTAGACGAAAATACATTCATAGACATTTCACATTTCATACATCCTGCTTACATACATGATAGAGTGCATACGACACGATCTCATTTATTTTTGAGAACATCATGACATCATGCAGTTCATACATCATGACATTGCAGACAACTAACGTTTTGCCTTTTCAGGAAAAGGATAACCCAAAGATGATTACTATCAACTGTCGCAATTCCAGATTCGATTCCTGTATCTAGCCAGGGCATATCAGTGAGTAACTGATTGTAGATTCGATTCCTGTATCCAGCCAGGGCATGTCTGCATGAAGAGTTTAGAGATTCGACACCTGTATCTAGCCAGGGCATATCTGTAGACGACTAATTCCAGATTCGATTCCTGTATCCAGCTAGGGCACGTCTGAAGAGTTTGAAGATTCGATTCCTGTATCCAGCCAGGGCATATCTGTTGACGACTAATTCCAGATTCGATTCCTGTATCCAGCCAGGGCACGTCTGAAGAGTTTGAAGATTCGATTCCTATATCCAGCCAGGGTATATCTGTTGACGACTAATTCCAGATTTGATTCCTGTATCCAGCCAGGGCACGTCTGAAGAGTTTGAAGATTCAATTCCTGTATCCAGCCAGGGCATATCTGTTGACGACTAATTCCAGATTCGATTCCTGTATCCAGCCAGGGCACGTCTGAAGAGTTTGAATATTTGATTCCTGTATCCAGTCAGGGCATATCTGTTGACGACTAATTCCAGATTCGATTCCTGTATCCAGCCAGGGCACGTCTGAAGAGTTTGAAGATTCGATTCCTGTATCCAGCCAGGGCATATCTATTGACGACTAATTCCAGATTCAATTCCTGTATCCAGCCAGGGCACGTCTGAAGAGTTTGAAGATTCGATTCCTGTATCCAGCCAGGGCATATTTGTTGACAACTAATTCCAGATTCGATTCCTGTATCCAGCCAGGGCACGTCTGTAAGCAACCTTTTAAAGTTCCGGATTCGATTCCTGTATCTAGACAGGGCATATCTGTGAGCAATCGATTGTAGATCTGATACCTGTATCCAGCCAGGGCATGTCTGCATGAAGAGTTTGAAGATCAACACATGTAACAGGCCAGGAAACCATCTTCCTTTCTCAAAGTACGCAAGTTCTCGCTAAGGAATCTCTTACGCGATCGACACCTCCAGATGGCATCTATAAGCCCATCCACCTTTCAATAGTCTCCAGATGGCATCTATAAGCCCATCTCCACAACTATCCATCACCTTTCCAAATGGCATTTATAAGCCCATTCCCGACAAGGTTCTGTCACATCTCTAGATGGAATCTATAAGCCCATCCTCCTATCCACCATCTCTCCAAATGGCATCTGTAAGCCCATTCCCGACATCACATTGCTGATACTCTACCATGTGAGTGCAAATTTCTGGGCACTTTAGTGTTCAATCATCTTCCACCTTCGGATCACGAAAGGCACGCAAGCCAATCTACATCCTCAGGTCTAAGAAGATTGAACAGGGGAAACTGTTGCACCCCAAAATTTTCCCTCCCATATTCTTCAAGATTTGTCAAGATCAACCTCCAAATGGTTCAAAATCTCTCAAGGGTTGCACAGTCCAATTGCCTCCTAACACAGTCAAAATTAGGGTTTTGGTTCTTACAAGGAAGTTGAGGTTTTCAAGGGACCAATCAAGTCCCATATGCCTATATACATTGTCAAGCATCTACATGTAGAACTTCAAGGCTCACAACATCAAATTGCACAGTCAAAAGTCCTAATTGCTCCACAGCCAACTGCAGGGGTAAAATGGTCATTTGACAGTCAAAAGTCAAAATTTTTGGTCAACATCTCATTTTGAAGCCAAAATCATCATTTGATCAAGTCTTGATCATGATTCCACAAGCATGGCTCAAAAATCATCAAGATGCAAAAGTTTCTATTTTTGGACAGTTGAAAAAGTCAACTGCAAATTGACCAGGGCATAACTTTTTCATGGTTCATCAGAAAAATTACATCCAATTCTCATCTTAAAGGGGATGACATTTCCTACAACTCATCTTCACATTCCAAGTCCAAGAAATGCTCTCATAAAAAGTTATCAATTTCTACATTATAGGTCATTTTCAAAAGTCAACAAAAAGGCACTTTAAGTCAAAGACCATAACTTGAGATTGGTAAATCAAAATGACATGGGACCAAAGGAATTGGTTAGAAGACTTCAAGACCTTTACAAAATGTCCAAGAAAATGTTCATAGCTTCAAAATTGAGCAAGATATGCATTGGAGAAGTTGGGAAATTTTTGGGAATTTGCAAAAGTCAACTTTGCCTAAAACACTTCATTTTTGCTAATAGGCCTCAAATTCCTTCTTGAATCTTTACCCAAGGCTTATGCACGACCCATTAAGATTAATTTGATTTATTTTCTCATTTTTTATTAATTAATTGAATTTTTACTAATATTAATTCATTTAAATTAATTTTAATTGTAGGAAAATTCAAAAGATATGATTTTTAAATATTTTGTGATGCAAATAAGACTAGGGCAAGCTGGCAATTCGTGTGCACCTCAAAGACATCAAAATCTCCATGATTGGCAAGGTTTTATCAAAGAAAAAGATTGAAAAAGATTTGATTGGCAATCACATAATGAAACATGAATGCAATGGATTGTTGGGCTTAAAGTTGACCTAATTCTCTTCACATACAAAGGCTGAACCTAACCCTATTGAGAAGAACGTGCAAGAGCTGCTAAAACACCATAATCAAATTCTAAAAAATCAAGAAAAGTTCAAAACTGAAATCAGTCCTCCAGGCGAATTCAAAGCCTCTTCTTGATTCAAACACCTTGCCTGAGTCTCCAGGAACCTGTTGCCATCAAGAACAAGCCCTAACACGCAAGGAATCGTTCACAACAAGTCCCACGGTTTGGCTTATTTTCCAAAATTGCACATCATCATTCATGCGTTTTTAATCCTTTTTTTGGTTGATTTGTGTTAATAGGAACCTCTTGAAGCTATTGGTATAATCCAATTTGATTATAGTGCATTAAATCAGAATCCACCATTGGAGACATTTAGGGTTTCGAAGCTGTTAATTTAGGGCTTTGCACATAAGGGAAAATTGGACCATAAAACGTACATGGTTGAATTCGTCAAGGCCAGACGAATTCAACCCAATCATCGCGCCTTTTTTATATGACCTGTGTGCCTAATCGCTATTTTTGGCGTTGGCATTTTATGGGGGTTTAAAACCCCTGCTATTTGTTTATTTGTTTTACAGGAAACGAAGAAGATGAAGGGCGTGGAAGCAGGCTATTGGAGGATTCAAATATCATGCGCGCGTTTTTGATTTCCAGTATAATTACCATTCTTGATATATTATATTTGTTGTGTATTATATGAATAAACGCAGCACAATGGTGTAGTGGCTGGAGACGTAGCTTGCAATCGTTGGGACCTGGGTTCGATTCCCAGGTCCCCCATATAATTCTTCATATTTTTCCTAAAGCGCTTACGTGCAGCACTCATCAAAAGTTCCACCATGCGTCCTCATACACCAGCTAGTCAAGTGTCCACAACCCTCAATCCAATGGTCAGAAGATGAAGACCATGGTGTGTTCCAGTCAACGCATGCATAGGTAATTCCAGAAGTCAAACGTGGCTTGGAATGTTCTTGGGCCAGAATTCAACCAAAAAACCTCCATATGGGCCATCACACCCCCCCTGGTTTTCATTTTTTATTTTCTTTTCTTCTAATTCTTTTGATTATTTAATTATTATTATTAATTCACCAATAAACTAATTTTTCCTAATAAAATCAGATATCACAAAATTGTAAATACATTTTATTATTTATTAAATTCACTAATAATTTATTTTTGTAAATAAATACTAACAATTAACTTAGTTTAATTTAAGTTTAATTTTGACCTTTTTTCTCAATAATAAAAATTATGTAGAATTAGGGTTTGACAAATTTTCATTCATATTTTCTTGATCATCATTATTATTATTATTTTGTAAATAAAAAATGTAAATTAATTAATTTAGTAAATTAGGTTAACTTGGACTTTTTATTAATAATTAAAATAAACTTAGAACTAGGTTTTCTTTTGACTTATTAGGTTCTTCATTTTTATTTTTTTATTAAAATATTAAAAAACATAAAAAACATTTTTCTTGTAAATAATTAAATAATTAGATTTAGGTTTAATTTTAATTTAATACAAAAGGACAAAAAACTCATAATTTTCTCAAGGGTCAAAACCCTAGGACGTTCCAATTTGATTTCTATTCGCGCATTATTTTTATATTTTGATTATTATGTAACTGCTTCCAAGAATGTAATAGTAATTAGGTTTATTGCTTTCTTTACTTTCCGCACTTTATCAAAACGGGTTATGTTTTTTGGCGATGTATAGACCCGCGCCTTGTAATAGCGTAGCTTTTACCTTTCCGTATTTTATTTTCCGCACTCCTAACTGCTAAATTGCATGAAAGAATGTATGATAATTAAAAACAAATCGTAGCTCACAATCGCATGATCAAAGATAAACATAACATGAAAAACAACACATAATGCACATGCCACTTCTAGGGTACGCCTCACTCGTTGCCTCGAATGTGGTCGTCAAGTATAGGGTGTTTTAGAGGTCTCCCTCCTGTCTAAAGATCCAGTTGCCTCGAAACGGTTGCCTCGGATAAAAAGGATCTAGGACATTAGGGTTATCGCTAAGGTGTCCTACTATTGCTTCGGTGACCACACTGTCCCTATAATCGAATTGACCCGAACAACTCCAACGACGGTGCTACCTACTTCTCAATAGTGGGCTAGCACTATCTAAAGGACTCTTACACAGCCTAATTCCTTAGAGTAGGTAGATCTCATGGGTACTTGCCCTCTCAAACAAACAAAATAACTTTTCACACTGACACTTTCAAAAGTTTTCCAACAAATTTTTCATACACTCTTGAGGACAGATACAAGAGTTACTTAGAAATTTTTCAAACGAAACTTTTTCAAAACCCACACACACATGAAAAGCAAACAAATTTTTGAAAACATAAGAGCAAGTACCTAAGAGCCCGTGGATAACCACGGATAGAAAGGGTGCTAACACCTTCCCTTTCTATAAATCTACCTCCCGAACCGAGAGACATCTCGAAAAAGGAATTTTGCTGTGCTTTTGTCCTTTCCATGTTGGAGAACATAAAAGACGGTGGCGACTCTTGCTTACCGCGACATTTCACGAACCATCTTAAAAAACAGTCAGTTCTATTTCCACCGATCACAAGCATGTTATGGAATGAGAGGTTCCATACATCTTCCTACATCCTGACAAGCCAACATCACTCAAAGATCTGCAAAGGAGTTGGATACAGCTCAAGGGAGAACGCGATACTTTTGAAGCCCAATTCTACGCCAGCGAGAAGAAGGCTTTGGAACTTACTCGTCAACTTCATGAAGAGCAGACTCTCAACACCTACATTGCACCAAAGAGGATGCGCAACGTCTTTTTACCTTAGAATTTTGTATTATTTTGCCCATGGGGCATTGATGTACTAACAATTCTATCTTATTAATATGACGTGTGTTTCTTTTTTGTTTAAAACAAATTTGAATTTCTGAATCCTTCAAAGCATTACACGAATACATACCATTCATCATATGCATAAACAGGTCTTCATACCAAGATTCCTCATCTCTCTGCTATTTATTTCAGCAAGATGGATATTGAACAAATGGTCAAAGACTTGCAAGCTCAGAATTCACAATTCCAACAGCTACTCCTAACCTTGGCCAAGGGGCAGGAGGAGCTCAAAAAATCTGCTAGAGAAGGAAAAAGAGAAAAAGAAGAAGAAGAAGAGATCTGGTGTGGCTACCTTAGGCAGAAGGTTTGAAGGTCAAGCCAGAAGGGTCCTAGATTTTTCATCAACCTCTGAGGAAGGAGAGAGAAAGGGTAAAGAGACTGCAGTACCTTCAGATTCTGAAGCTGAAGAAGAGGAAGATGAGGACTACTCAAAACAACAATACCCACCTGCAGATGACAAATACAAAAATCTGGAAGAGCGTCTAACTGCCATGGAGATATAGAGAGTGCCTGGGCTGGACTTTGAAGAGTTAGGGTTGGTATCTGGAATTATAATCCCTCCTAAGTTTAAAGTACCTCTTTTTGCCAAATACGATGGGTTGTCTTGTCCCAAGATGCACCTACGATCTTATGCCAGGAAAACTCAACAACATTCTTCTGACAAAGACATGTGGGTCCACTTTTTCTAGGACAGTTTATCGGGGACGCAGTTGGATTGGTTCTACCAGTCGGAGAGGTCTGATGTGCATAATTGGGAAGACTTGGCATCCTCCTTCTATAAACAGTATCAATATAATGAGGACTTAGCACCAACCCGTACTCAATTACAGAGTATGGGCATGGTCTCAAATGAAGGTTTCAAAGAGTATGCCCAGAAATGGAGAGACTTGGCAGGACAAGTACAACCACCTCTATCTGAGAGAGAGCTAGTAGACATGTTCTTGAGAACTCTGTCAGGGCCTTTCTTTAATAATATGATCGGAAGCTCCTCGGCGGGGTTCACTGAGTTGATTCTGACTGGTGAGAGAGTTGAAGCCGACATAAAGAGCGGGAAAATTCAAAAAGATGCATCTGCTTCCGCTACCATCAAAAAGACTTTTCCAGCAAAGAAGGAAGTATCAGCTGTCTACTCCAAAAGAGATCAAGGAAGAGTTGAGCACCGGCCAGCGGTGGGGGCCGTAATGATTCAGAAGTCTGCAGCTGATCAGCCCAGAGACAATCAACCCAGAACCAACCAAACAAGGGTGGAAAGGCCTGTACGGAAATTCACCCAGATAAACATGACTCCTGCTCAGGTTCTACCCCATCTATTGAAGTTAAACCTTTCAAGTTTAAAAGAGGCCTCGAAGAACCTGAATACTGCTTCTCCGTACTACCATTCGAACTCCAAGTGTGCTTATCATTCAGAGAGCCTGGGGAACGACACCAACAATTGTTGGGCCCTCAAGAATAAGATTCAGGATTTGATAGACGCTAAAGAAGTTGAATTTGACTCCCCTGAAAAGCCGAATGTAATCTCTGCTCCAATGCCAAAGCATGGCCACAATGCCCATGCTGTTGAAGAAGGTCTGTTTGTTGCTACTGTTGATGATTTGATAACTCCGCTACCGATAATCAAGTTGAATTTGCTGAAGGCTGGGATTTTCCCAGGTTGTGAAGAAGATTGTTGCCTTTGTTAATCCTTCCCAAACGACTGTCCATTGTTGAAGTTAGGCATCCAACGCCTAATGGATAACCAAGAAATCCTTTTTGAAATGACTCTCGTTACACCGACTTCTGTCAATGATGTTTCAATAATAACCATATCCGCCAATATTTCCAAGGTCTCCAAAATACCTGTTAAGATTACATCCGCTCCAAAGACTGCACCTTTGAAGATAACCATGCCCGGGCCCGTCTCGTACAAGTCCGACAGATCAGTACCGTGGAACTATGGTGGAGAAATCTACTACCACGGTATTAAACAAATTGAATCAACTGAAGAGAGTTATGATGAAGAGATTTCCGACATTAGAAACATTGTTGGAACGAGCAAAATCACCCGCAGTGGAAGAATTTTCTCTCCAGAGATTGCCCCTCCAAAGACAATCTTTGGAACCTCAGCTCCTCCTAAGGTTACCCCTGCACCGGTAAACATATCTGCGAGAACTCCAATCATTGAAGAAGTTGTAACTCCTGTGGTTGTCCCCTCTGCTGCTGATGATGATAGAGGGAAAGGGATCCAAGAAGAGCCTGTCAGGACGAGGGTTCATCCATTGGTCATCCCTGAAACCTCTCAAAAAGAAATGGAAGAGATTTTGAAAATAATCAAGAAAAGCGATTATGATGTTGTGGAACAACTGGATCAAACCCCCTCAAAGATCTCTATGTTGGCCCTGCTGCTTTGTTCAGAAGATCATGCTAAAGCTCTGATCAGATTTTTGAAGACGACCCACGTGCCACAGGAAACCTCCGCGGATCAGTTCCAGGAATATGTAGCTAGCTTGACAGCTGACAATGGTCTAGGATTCTCGGATGCTGATTTAACATCCAAAGGGAGAAAACATAATGGCGCTTTGCATGTCTCGATGGAATGAAGAGGGACTACCCTAACACACGTACTGGTAGACACTGGTTCATCGCTGAACGTCTTGCCGAAGAAAGGATAGACTGGATTGTGAAGGTTTAACCTTGAAGCCCAACAATATAATTGTCAGAGCCTTTGATGGTTCTAAAAGGATGGTCCACAGGGAGGTGGACATCCCGATTAAAGTAGGAACTGAAACCTTCAACTCCACATTCTATGTGATGGACATCCGTCCTTCCTATTCTTGCTTGTTGGGAAGACCCTAGATTCACAATCCTGGAGCCGTCACTTCTACTCTGCATCAAATGCTCAAGTACCCTGTCCAGGGGAAATTATAATTGTTCATGGAGAAGAGGAATACATGATAAGCCATCTAAATTCTTTCCGCTATGTAGAATTGGATGGCGAATTCATCGAAACCCCTTTCCAGCATTTTGAGGAGGTAGCTCAGGAGATTGCGGCAACCAAGACAGTGTCTTCTGTACCCATGATTACCAGACCTCCGCCTCGGATGTCGTCTCTCAAAGATGCAAAAGCTGTGATTGAAGAAGGAGGAAGCACAATCTAGGGGCAGCTTCCCGGCTTTCCTTTTAAATTAGATAAATTCGGCTTGGGGTTCACATCTTCTGCTCAAAAGGTTGTATGATGCACCTGCGCTGGAGGGCCACCAATGAAGATCACCCATCATGGAGTCAATGCTTTGGAGGATAGTAAAGAGGAGAGCAGTCTGGAAGACTGGATTTTCCAACTGTTGACGGAGGAATGTGCAACTGGGAAGAAAAAGACTTTGTTCCGATTACTTTCATACCACAGTAATTTATCTTTCAAATATTTTTGTTGCTTTGTAATAATTCTCAAACAATTCGTACTTTTTTAACCTTGTGCCTTACCCGAGGCACATAGGTCCATTTGTAAGGGTTTGATTTTTCATCTTCATATGCCATTTTAATGAATCATGGACGTTTTCACATATAAACTTTTGTGTTAATTGTCTTTCTTTTTACATTTTTATTTGTTTAAAGGTGGCTATCCCTTACACACACCCACACTTACAATGCAAGTATCCTTTCATTCCGGATTCCATGGGTAACAATTCTGCTATGGCCTTCAGTGACTCTGAAGATCTGGTCTACCATGCCGAATACGAAGGTGAGGAAGATTGTGAGGTGCCGGGAGAATTCGCTAGACTGCTACAACAGGAAGAAAGGGCTATTCTACCTCATGAGGAGCTGTTAGAGACAATCAACTTGGGTACTGAGGAAGACATAAAAGAAGTCAGAGTGGGTGCCAACCTAGAGCCAAGTGTCAAAGAGCGCCTAATTCGGTTATTACATGAATATGTTGAGATCTTCGCTTGGTCATACGAAGACATGCCAGGACTCGATACAGACATTATGGTACACCATCTGCCCACAAGAGAAGATTATCCACCAGTTAAACAAAAAGTCTGCCGTATGAGGCCCGACATGTCAGAAAAGATCAAAGCAGAAGTTATGAAGCAGTTCAATGCTGGATTTCTTGTTGTTACTTCCTATCCACAATGGGTTGCTAACATTGTGCCCGTGCCTAAGAAGGACGACAAAGTGAGAATGTGCGTGGATTATAGATACTTAAACAGGGCCAGCCCTAAAGATGACTTTCCACTTCCGCACATTGACATCCTGGTTGACAACACAACTCAGCACAAGGTATTTTCTTTCATGGACGTATTTTCAGGTTACAACCAGATCAAAATGGCACCTGAAGACATGGAGAAAACTACTTTTGTTACACAGTGGGGTACGTTCTTCTACAAAGTGATGTCATTTGGACTGAAGAATGCTGGGGCAACCTATCAACGCGTCATGGTAGCTTTGTTTCATGATATGATACATCATGAGATAGAGGTCTACGTAGATGACATGATAGCCAGTTCACAAACTGAAGAAGAACACCTCGACCACTTGCAAAAGCTGTTTGTCAGGTTGAAGGAGTACAAGCTAAGACTGAACCCTAACAAGTGCACATTCGGAGTCCGATCCGTTAAACTCTTGGGTTTCATTGTCAACAACAAAGGCATCGAGGTTGATCCTGCCAAAGTCAAAGCTATACAAGAAATTCCTGCTCCTCACACTGAGAAGGAGGTCAGAGGTTTCTTGGGACGCCTAAACTACATTGCTAGGTTCATTTCTCACCTAACATCTACATGTGAGTCAATCTTCAAGCTGTTGACGAAATATCAGGTAGTTAAATGGAATGATGACTGTCAAATTGCTTTCGATAAAATCAAGGAGTATTTGCTAGAACCCCCTATCTTGATGCCACCCTTTGAAGGAAGACCGCTAATCATGTATCTAACCGTCCTAGAGAATTCAATGGGGTGCGTACTGGGCCAATATGACGAGTCTGGCTAAAAAGAGCATGCCATTTATTACCTTAGCAAAAAGTTTACCGACTGTGAGACTCGATACTTACTGCTCGAGAAAACTTGTTGCACTTTGGTATGGGCTGGTCACTGACTAAGGCAGTATATATTGACTCATACCACTTTGCTGATATCTAAGATGGATCCGATAAAGTACATCTTCGAAAAGCCTGCTTTGTCTGGAAGAATAGCTAGATGGCAAATGATCCTGAAAGAATACGATATACAGTACACGACCCAAAAAGCTATAAAGGGGAGTGTGCTAGTTGACCATCTGGCTCATTAAGTTGTCTAAGATTACCAATCCATGAGGTTCGACTTCCCTAACAAAGACATCATGACATTGGACAACGTTGAAGATCTCAGACCATATGACGGACCTGAACAAGGATCCCGATGGACCCTGTACTTTGATGGAGCCTCCAATGCACTTGGAAACGGTATTGGTGTTGTGCTTATAGCTCCAGAAGGATGCCATACTCCTTTCACCGCCAGACTTTGCTTTAACTGCACCAACAACATGGCTGAGTATGAAGGTTGCATCTTTGGACTCAAGGCTGCCATAGACTTGGAAATCAAATCCTCGATTGTGTTTGGGGACTCAACTTTGGTCATCAGTCAGATCAAAGGAGAGTGGGACACTAAGAATCCAAACCTCATCCCTTACAAAGAACATGTCTTGACGTTGTTACCACATTTCGAGCAGATTACATTCGAGCACTTCCCGCGAGAAGAAAATCAGCTAGCAGATGCTCTAGCTACAATGTCATCCATGTTTAAACTTAACTGGGATAATGAGTCTCCCCAAATCACCATTGAACGGATGGACGAACCTGCACATTATCACGAGATTAATACCGAAGAAGTAGTGGACTGACCTTGGTTTCATGAATTCAAAAGGTATCTCGAGGCTCAAGAATATCCAGAAGAAGCTTCAGTCAATGACAAAAAGTTCTTGAGGAGATTCTCTGCCAAGTTCTTCCTGAGCAATGGTATCTTGTACAAACGCAATCATGATTGCATTCTGCTCCGTTGTGTGGACAAGATTGAAGCTGAACAGATCATGGCTGAATTGCACAATGGTACCTTTGGCACTCACTCTAGCGGGCATACGATGGCTAAGAAGATCCTACAGGCAGGCTATTACTGGTCTACCATGGAAGTTGACTACTATCAACATTCCAGGACTTGTCACAAATGTCAAATCTATGCGGACAAGGTACATATACCTCCAGTTCCTCTCAATGCCTTAACAGCTCCTTGGCCATTCGCTATGTGGGGAATCGACATGATTGGGGAGATCAAGCCTATAGCCTCCAATGGACACCGCTTCATCCTGGTGGCCATTGATTACTTTACCAAGTGGGTCGAAGCAGCTTCCTTCACATCCGTCACAAAGAATGTTGTTGCCCGTTTCATCAAGCAGAACCTCATTTGCCGGTACGGCATCCCCGAAAGGATCATCATTGACAACAGTACAAACCTTAACAACACTATGATCACTACCTTGTGCGAGCAGTTCCAGATTCAACATCACAATTCATCTCCCTATCGGCCAAAGATGAACGGTGTTATCGAAGATGCGAACAAAAATATCAAGAAGATCATACAAAAGATGACAGTCACCTACAAGGGCTGGCATGAGATGTTACCGTTTTCTCTCCACGGGTACCGTACCACGGCACACACGTCAACTGAGGTAACACCTTATTCTTTGGTATATGACATGGAGGCTGTTTTACCTATTGAGGTTCAGATTCCCTCCTTGAGAATCATGAAGGATGCAAGTTTGAGTGAAGACGATTGGATTCAGACCCGGCTTGATCAACTTAACTTGATTGATGAAAATAGGCTTACTGCTGTTTGCCATGGTCAGACGTATCAAAAATGGATGATCAAGGCTTTTAACAAGAAAGTCATACGCTAGACATATCAAGTCGGGGATCTTGTAATCAAGCGGATCATCTTTCCACAAAGAGATCCCAGGGGAAAATGGACCCCCACTTACGAAGGACCATTTGTAATCAAGAACATCTTTTTTGGTGGGGCAATGATATTAACCACCATGGACGGTGATGACTTGCCGCACCCTGCGAACACAGACATAGTCAAAAGATACTACGTATAAATGACCCGCTAGGTTGACACACCTAGGCAAAAAAAGGAGCATCCCGGTGAATCAAAAACCCGAAAGGGCGGTTCAGGCAAAATTTAGGGATAAAACAAAAAAAATTGTACACCCGGCAAGTTGAAAACCCAAAAGGGCGACTTGGGCAAAAAAGGGTTTCCCGTTGGATCGAAAACCCGAAAGGGCGGTCCAGGCAAAAGTTAGGGAACTAAAGCGTATGACTATGTCTCGTCGGATCACTTTAAAGACAATCTCTTCACACACAAGCTTCGGGCTTCTGATCAACTCAATCATCTTCAGGCGAAGCAACAAATGGACAGGATATTCAGAGTTACGAAGGCTATAGTAGAATGGGAACCCCATGGAATTTTTACACATAGCTATCTTTCTTTGTATAAATTTTTCTCATTTTTATGACAACGTTCTCTTACTAGGATGCATGTCTCCTTTGTACAAAATACTTACACAAAGTTAATACAAAGATACTTCAAAGTGCAGAAAACTATTTGTCTTTTCCTTTTACACTTGTGTTTTATTTGAAAACGTCCAGTGATTTATTAATGAGCATATGCATTTGAATATAATCACTGTTTACAAATAAACGATTTGGAAAAGATTAATTACTGACAGGATTAAAGTATAGGAAAACGTCTTTAGGCTATTCCAAGGGCAATCCCTACAGTACATCATCTAAATCCCCATCAGAGTTAAAATTTCAAACTCCCAATCCCCAGCGGAGCCAAAACTTTGAACTACAAATCCTCAGCGGAGATGAAACTTTCTTCCCCAACGGAGCTAAAACTTCAACCTTTAAAACCTGGTGGAAATCCTCCAATTTCCTCAAATTCCCCTACAAGTTATCTTAAAACCTGATGATTTCCCAGCAAGTTGCTTTGAAGCCTGACAGCTAACCAGACGACAACTTCAGATAATTCCCCAGTAGATTGGCATACAACCCAAACTCCTGATCTCCCGAGTAGTATAGCTACTCCCCACAGAGTTTTCACTACTCTCCAACAGGATAAACTTCTTCCCCGCAGAGTTTTTATCAATTCTCAATAGAATGAAGTCTGCCATCCCTAGCCTTAGTCATCAAAGTTCTCGGGATTCCCCAAGCAGGTTTCTCAAACGACACTTGGCATCATTCTCACAACAGAATGTTTATCATCCTCTAACTTCAAAGACTTGAAGGATCCCTATATCCCCAGGGAAGTCATCAAGGATTTTTAATCCCCAACAACATCCTCAACAATCAAAGGTTTTGAATCTCCAGTAGCGGTCAAGGATTTATTTTCCCCGATAGCAGTCAAGGATTTTTTTATCCCTAGCTATCAAGGATTTATTTTCCTCAGCTAATCAGCTTGCATGCGCATGCATTACATTCATATATCATAAATATTGATAAAACACGTCTTATTGCATCATACATTTCATGCAACATAACTTTGTGTTTCAGCTAACATTTTACCCTTTTCAAGATAAGATTAACAGCTATCTTTAACAAATATTCAAAGATTTTAGATACAGTACGGATACACTCCAGACACGAAAGCCATTCTGTTACTCATTCAGATCTCTTATTCAGATACAGTATAGATACACTCCAGACACGGAAGTCATTTTGTTACTCATTCAGATCTCTTATTCAGATACAGTACGGATACACTCCAGACATGGAAGTCATTCTGTTACTCATTCAGATCTCTTATTCAGATACAGTACAGATACACTCCAGACACGGAAGTCATTCTGTTACTCATTCAGATCTCTTATTCATGATACAGTAAAGATACACTCCAGACACGGAAGTCATTCTATTACTCATTCAGAATTCAAAGTCAAGATACAGTACAGATACACTCCAGACACGGAAGTCATTATGTTACTCATTCAGACCTCAACCTCATGATACACTCCAGACGCGGTTTCCATTCTGTCACTCATTCAAATTTTCCCCCAGCCCAGAGACGCTCCAGACGCGGATGCCATTCTGTCGCTTAATTAGATTTCAGACTCAGATACAATACAGATACAAACCAGACACGGAAGTCATTCTATTATTCATTCATATTCAAGTATAGTTACATCTCGGATATGCTCCAGACACAGACTCCATTTCCTTGCTCATACTGATTTAATCTCCAGATACAGTTCATATACGTTCCAGACACGGATACCATTCTGATGCTCATTCTTTTGCAATTCAACAAACAGTCTTGGATGGAATCTACAAGCCCATCTCCAACAAGATTCTATCACCTCTCCAAATGGCATCTTTAAGCCCATTTCCTCAACTACACTTTGACGAGTGCAAATTTATGGGCACTCTAGTGTCCAATCATCTTTTACCTTCGAGCCGCGAACGGCAAAACTCGCCAATCTAACTCTTCAGGTTCAAGAAGATTGAACAGGGGCAGCTGTTGTACCCCAAAATTTTCCCTCTCATATTATCAAGATTTTCCTCACAAAACTTCTTGGACTCAAGACCAAATTAGGGTTTGCTCAGCTCAGGACCTCTCCTTGCACTGATAGCCTGAAATTAGGGTTTGAGTTTGCACAGGGATTTTTGGACTTCCAATGCCTCATGTGACTTTCATACTTCATGTTGAATCTCTAAGATTGCTCATACCAAGTTTCAAGCCTTGAATCATTTTTTTGCCCAGCCAATTGGACAATTGACTTAAAAATCAGCTGTATTGGGGAAAAAGTCAATTGTGGCCAATTTACAGTCAAACTTCATAATTTTTTATCCACAACAACATTTTAGACTCATATGAACCATTTGATCAAGTTTGGACCACAACTCCTCAAGAAATTTGATCAGATCATCAAAAGGGCAAAATGGTCAAAATTAGGGTTTTTGACTGTAGAAGGGCAATTTCTGATTTTTCACCTAGCCATTGGCAAATTGGGTTCAAGTATGATTTCAACAACTCAATGGTACCATCTTTACCTAATCACAAGGTTCAAAAGATCTCAAATGCATTGGATTGACAGATGAATTTTCCAATCAACTGATCAAAAATCAACTGTACACTGAAAAGTCAAACTTTAACTTTTTGGTCAAAATCAAGTGCCAAGGGTCATATTTCATCAAGATGTGTCAAAACATGAAACTTGTTCACCAAGAAACTTAAATTTCAAAATTAGGGTTTAAATTGAAAATTTTTCATAACTTATAAATTTTCTAAGTGTTGAAAATTTCTTAATTTTTCCCAACTTTTCCCAACATTTTCACCATGATTAAATTGGATTCAAACAAAACTTCCAACATGAAAGTTGTAGTCCTCCACAAATTCTACAACTTTGATTCACAAAGTTTACCCAAAAGATGCTTGGATCTCAAGTTATGATTTTGTGAATAAGGGTCCATAAACTTTTTAACTTAGTGAAATTTTGCCCTAGTTTAGGCAGATTTTTGACCTATCTTCATGGCAACTTTTCACCTAGTTCCAAGAGGAATCTCAAAATTCATTTCAAATTTGGATTGTATATCATGTTACAAGCTTTCCAAAATGTCCAAGAACTGTCCAAGATCATTTATGGTTAGGGAGAATCGAAGAAATGAAAATGGCAATTTATCACTTTTGTGCAAGGCATTTTCACATTGGTACAAGTTGCAAATCAGTTTCAAACATGCTTGTACTTGGTTTTACATGGCCTAATCCCTTCTAAACTCCAAAATTTAATGCAAACACAATGGATAATGGTCTTATTCTGATCTTTGAAGCATTACACAAAGAATTATTCCAAAAATGGCATAAAGTTCATAATACTACTTTCATAAAGCTAGCTTTTACAACTTTGTTTATCTTGAGCCATGGACCTAATCTCTTTTTGAAAACAAGATCCACAAACTTCAGGCAAAGTACACCAACTCTCATCAGACCTTGAGCTAGCCTGTACAGGCCTTTGGCTTTGTCACTTCACCTTTTCTTCAAAAGCGAGCAAACTTGCAAAAGTCAAGTAAGCTTGTGTATCTGATAAAGGCAAGGCTTTGTATCATTTGAACCAACTTCAGAACATTGTAACAAGCAAAATACACGAGTGCATAGCTTCAAAAACTCCCTCAAACACAAAAAACACCATTTTTGCCCAAAACAGGGCAACCTCTGCAAATCACTAGCCAAAACATATTTTGCTCGTGCGTTTTTTGTTTCAAGGCTTCAAACACATTCCATACCTCCTACCTAAACTATCCAGGCCTTTGTCCAGCAACTGCAACCCCTGTTTCAAGCTTCACCATTCTCACTTTTTGAGTTTGCAGGTTGACTTCTATAGGAAGATTCAGGCATCTACAAGACCAGATGAGCATTGGGATAGCTTGAGGGAACTTCAAGCAAGCTCACACGACCTTCAGGCATCACTCAAAGTTCCCACATTGCCATATACAAACTCAACTGAACAAGGTATTTGTCAAGTTTCTATCTCTCTATTTAGACATCATTAAGCTTAGGTTTGTGAAGCAAAGATGTAGTCCTTAACATGCATGAGCTGTACATATGCATAGTTTTTATTTATATTAACTGAGTAGTAAGAATTTGAAGCTTGAAGTTCATGAAAATTTTAGGTCAGAAATTAGGGGTGATAAAATTCTCCTTGATCTTTGAGAGTTAGGTCATGATTTTTATATCATTGGAATCGTGAGTTAACATGCTACAAGTTTCATGTTGCAAGATTTTGTTTTTATACACGTATGCAAGAGATACAGGTTTGCCTCAGAAACGCGCGCGGGAAGTGTACAGAGGACAGGGATGAAGCTGGCTTGGGCCTGGCGCTTGGGCCTGCTACTTTTCACACACCCCATTTTGCTTTTGCACCCCCCCTGATTCATATTTTGTTATTTTTATATTTTTTGACTTTTATTATTTTTTCTGAACATTAAAAAATCCCAAAAATATTTTCTTAATTTTTTGCATTTTATTTTTTATTTTTATTATTTTCTATAGCATAAAAATAGTTTATTAGGTTTAATGGAATTTATTTTCTTAAATAATCTTGTAAATAATATTAAAATACTTAAATATTTTATTTTATTATTTTTCACACATAAAATATTATTTTCTCACATATTTCAATTTTTTTAACATTTTGTACATAATATTATTATTATTTTTCTTGAACAAAAATGGACAAATAAATAATTAGAAAACATTATTTTCTTTTAAAGCAAAAATTAGGGTTCCCCTTTTAAAAATAATAACATTATTTTTCTTATTTTTTAGGACTTAGATAATATTATTTTCTCATGCATAAAACAAATACAAAAACATTTTGCATATTTACAATTTATTCCATATTTAAATACTTGTTTATTTATTTGTTTGTACAATAAATTCAATTGGGTTGTAATAGTAAATTAGGATTTTATTTTGTGCAAATGTTCCCCATTCAAACTTGTACCCCCCCCCCCCCCCCCCTTCCCATAATATTGTTGTAATAGTCTAGATTTACTTTACGCATTTTATTGCTTTCATATACCATGATAGTAAACTAGGGTTTTGTATGCAAAGACCAAAAATCAAACAAATAGCATGACCTAATGCAAGACAAAAATGCATGAAAAATGACAACACCTTGCACACAAACACCCTCTAGGGTTTCACCCACTTGGTTGCCTTAAAACAAAATGGCCATGGTACGCATGCTAGGTATCTTGGCAAAACAACACAAAACAAAAGATCATAGTCCCTCGATGACGCTATCAAAAGGTTGCCTAAACAAAGATGATCTTAGTCCCTAAAACTTGCTAAGATACTTGGCACCATTGCTATCATGGTCATACGATGACCCACGCCCGCCCCGTTTAATATCCAAAGATAGGGTTGTTTACCAAATGCAATGGTAAAACAACAATGTCAAAGGAATAAAATGTGTAGGAAAGACTTTTGAGTAGGTAGATGCTTCTAGTTACTTGATCAATTTGCAAACCATCCTTGCTATTTTCAAAAACACACACACATTTCAAAACATTTCCAAAACAAATTTCAAAACAATGAAACATTTTTCAAAAGACAAATATCTTTGTATACATTCTTACGAACGAGAATCATTACAAAGATTGCCTAAACAAAGGCCTCTTTTCAAAATACTTTCAAAATCACACAAAGCACCTTTTTAAACAATTGGAAAAGCAAAACAAGTGATCTAAACAAGTAACTAAGAGCCCATGGAAAACCATGGATGAAAAGGGTGCTAGAACCTTCCCTTTTCATAATCTACCCCCCGAACTCAAGAAAACATCTCAAAGGTCTTTCCTATGCTTTTTGACCTTTCCTTTTGGATAAAATAAAAGTCGGTGGTGACTCTTGCTAAACCGAAACATTTGCGAACACAAAAGTAAAACCTCAAGTCAGTTCTCCCACCGTATCACAGCAGTCCATCACACGGAAGATTCTCTCAATCTCTTTCAAGCAAACCAATGCTCCGTCAAGATCATACTTACCCTTGAAGGTAGGCGGATTCTCCCTCTGGAAAGTCGCCAAGCTATGAGATCCAGCATTCTCGTTAGCATTCGGTTGATTCTCCATAGCATACACCATTGCTTCTAAAGCAGCAACAAGTGCAACATCATTCCTTCCAGCCATCTCAACTTATCTCTACACATAAACAAATGTTAGAATTCAAGTTAACAATACTCAATTGTTAAACACACTACGACTCGATAACTTGGTCGAACGGACCGACTTGTTCTGATACCAACTTGTAAAACCCCAATTCTACCCGACAATTATTATAAAATCAGAGTTATAAACTTTCGCCAACCAAATCAGGATGCTACAATTTCAACTTAAAACAATGACATCCATTACAGATACATAACACATTAAACTTGGATGAACGAACAACAACATAAATTAATATTTTAAAACCAATAACTTTCACAACTACGCAGCGGAATCATAATATTCAACAAAAAAAGCATAACATCTTTATCCAATTGAAAAATCTCCAAATAACAAGTACTTAAAAAAAATCAAATTAGAATTCAATAACTGAAGTAATAACAACAATAAAGCAACAAGCGTTCATCCCCCCGAGTGTTACGTATCAGAGCAATGACACCGACTCAAACTACTGAAGGTAAATCGCCTTCACTCTGGATTACCTGCACGTTACCAACATATGGGTAATATTCAAACAAAAGGGGTGAGATATCGAACATTATAATTGAATGCATCATAAATAATACATTATAATCAGATCATACAAAATCACCACTTGATAGCTTTTAACAACATTTAACATAATTAATTCAACCACACAACGACTCAGAATGTAACACAAAATGCAACTTGTCTTTATGCAGATGCATGTGGTACCAATGGAGCAGAGATCCCAACTTGAAAATCTGCCAATTAATAGAGGCATCAACAAGGCATAAGCCTTCAACTTTATATTTTCCAATCCAGGCCAACTTAACGAGCATCAACTACAACATGATATGTTATGTATGCATTAACAACATGAACGTAATAATAACAACAACAATAATTTAACTTAATTCAACATTGGCCATAGGCCTACAACATCAACAACAATTCAACATAAATCAATGTTGGCTATAAGCCTCCAACATAATATCTGCCCATAATTAGAGGCATCTCAACATAAATAATCAACCTGTAATTTCTCAACTCAGAACAACTTACACAACACTGGTATTGACCAAAACAGCATGCACATGCAATAGGGGTAGGGAGACTACGTGCCCCTCGACATGCACAACAACCAAGATAGACTAGCAACTAATTTGCGCTCCTTGACGCAGCCTACAACTTCGTGCAGCTCGACAATAATATCGTGCTCCTTGGCATACCTTGCAGCCTAATACCTCTCTACATCCAACACATATATTCCCCGTCATACCTCGCATGCTAAATGCCGTACGGAACCTAACACCATCAGCATCCTCCTCGACCACTAATTTCATCCAACAACATGGAACAATACAACATCATAACGACCACTTCAATATAACCCATAATTTCCGGCCAACCGCTCAGAATACCACAGCAACGGGAAACTATACTTCCTATCAACAAATTCATTAATTGTATAAGACAGTCACACAGAAACCTTCCTAAAACGACCACGACAATAATTTACTACTTCCCTGCCAACCGCTCGGAAGATACAGTAACCTAACAACCATATCAGCAGGTAATAGTCTATAACTAAACTATTCATTGATTATACCAAGCAATCATGCAGACAACTCAAACCTCCCATAACACGACTAACAGCTAACTTCAACAACAGGTTCACTAATCATACGAGACAGTCACGCGGTAACTCCCTAACGACCACAACATAGAAAATGGGCAACTTCAATAACAGATCATGAACATCATCGTAAAATAGTCATAAATACGACCTATTCCCACATGACAATTATCATGGATCCCATTATAAGGTTGGAACCCCAAACTTACCTGGATAGAAGGCCTCTATATCAAACTCCCACCCAACAGCCTTGCTTTGCTCTGCTCGGCAACCGTGTAACTTTTCTCGATGATCGTGCAACCTTGCTCCTCTTCTGTGCAGCTTTCACAGTCACACCCAAGACTTCTTATTCTACCAAATAACCAAATCCTTGTGTCATCTTAACCTTATACCATCAATTCTATTGGGCCTAACCTAAACACCCCCACTTTACTACTTCCAACCAATAAAATAAGCCCAACACCATTATTCCATTAATTTCAACATTATTATTATTATTAATCAACTAATTAATTAATTAATAATAATTTAACAACTTATACCAACAATTATCAACATCTCACAACTTTTCAACAAATAATAAAAAAATAATTTAATTAAATAATTAATTAAATTAACGGGCATTACAATCTCCGCCCTCAATTTTTTTACCAGAACCAATGTTGCTTCCACCTTCAGCTCTGACACTTCTACCACCCTCCTCTTGGTTATCATCTTCTTTAGAGGTGATATCAACAGTTTTAACTTGTTTAGCAGGACCTTTGAACCTCCTTCCCATGTTGAGAATAGAAATTGGTTTTTGGGTCTTCTTATTTTTGGTGATGAGCGCCATCATATCCTTCTGCTCTTGAGAAAGAATTAGGAGGGTCTCCTGGAATTGGGCATTTTGAGCTTGGAGTTCCTTGACAGTCTGTTCTAGAGCCATCTTTTACTGGAATAAACAGCAAGAAGATGAGAAAGCCTGTATAGGAAAACCTATTTATGTAATGATGCATGATATGCGAATGCAATGTTTTCAAGGATCGTGGGATTTAAATTTTTTAAACAAAAAGAAACAAGAGAAATTTTAGTAATAAACTCCAATTACAATTGCTTTTAATAAGAAGAGTTACAAAATAGAAAAAAATTATATTTAAATATCCCATGGACGCTTCCTCTTTGTGTTGACATAAGCGTTAAGGCTTTATTCTTCGTGGAGTCATTTCATCAGATCTAGTACTTTCTTCTCACTAGCATAGAACTGAGCTTCGAAGGTATCTCTTTCTTCCTTAAGCTGGATCCAGGATTTCTGTAGCTCTTCAAAGTCGGTAGGCACATCCTGATGAAGAACAGTATGAGGAATATCTCCTTCAACAACAGGATCTACGATCACTGGTAAGATAGCAGGATATGGCATTTTGAGATTCTGAGCACGAGATCGTACCCATCTGAGGTAAGGCTCTAGAGGAATGGAATTCTTGTGTCCCAAAGTCTTTCTATCAATCTTGTTGACTGCGCCACAAGCATGTATAAACCCTTGATGGTGGTTTTGAGGATCGTTCTCATAGTCGAACATAATACCCTGGATGAGCATATCATGAGGATCGTCCCTTCGAGCATAGCCAAATTGACGCAGATCTAGAGAAGGGTTGTAAGTGATGCCCCCTCTTATACCAAGGAGTGGTACATTAGGGAATTCCCCACAGCTATCAATAATAGTGACATCTGCCTAAGATCGAGAACACTAATGGATATATGTATGAGTGAGTGACATCAACCTTTGAGACCACCTTAAGCCTTGTTCGTTCTTTATCACTGATTGAGGCAGGTGTGAAATAAACCACTTGGACAGTAGAGGTATGCAACACATAAGAGTTTCTCGCTTCTTCATAGTACGAGTGTGGAGGGAATGCAGAATATCTATGAGAAAAGTAGGTACCGAATTATGGGTGAGAAACATTTTGATGGCATTCATATATATGAATTGGTTTGGATTAGGGAATAATACCAAACCATAGATCAGCAAGGCCAAAATATCCTCTAAAGTACGAAGATTCATGGCATCCAAAAATCCCTGAGCTTTTTCTATCCGAAATTTAGGAGAGAAACCCTTGACTCAGTTCATTATTTCCCAATTAGACATAATGTTTGGTCGTTTCAGATGTAGGGCTACTGCAACGTCTCCAGGTTTCGGAGCTTGCTCTAGACCAGTGAAATGTATCTGGTCAAGAATAAGCACTTCGATAAACTTAGAGAATTCTTCCATTGTGGGCACAAAATGATAATCCGGGAAGGTAAAACACTGATGCTTCGGATCAAAGAACTGGAAAAGAACCCTCATCATGTCTTCCTGAAAACTAGAAGTAACCAGACTGAGTAGATGACCATGTCTCTTGGTGAATTGATAATTGTTGAGAACTTTTGAGACTAACTCCCTAAGTTGAGAAGGTATCCTCATGAAGTTGATTCAGATGGTATTCCTATGAATGGAAGCCGTGACCCTACAACACAAAACAAAGATAAATCCCCTAGATCCTTGAAATGGTTGGTTAGTCATGATATGATGATGTTATGATGTTATGATGTCATGATAACATGTTCAAATAGATAATCAAACATAAGTAAAGCATGCAAAGGCCTTAGGTTTAAGGCTTGCATGGGGTTTAAAGGTAAGTACCCTCTTTAAGTTCAGTTGGCTCAACCTGTCCTAAAGAAGTAACCGGGTTCTAGGGATCTCAATATCACTGATCTTTCCCACAAGTTTCGTCTAGCCCGACAACTGACTTGCCACCAAACAAAACTCGGGAGTCGAATCTCAATGAGTGTAATATCGAGTATCAACCAACTTCGGACTGCACCAAAGTAGGCTATCTCACTACCTTTTAATGGCTAAGTAGGTTCAATTAAGGTTCTAAGGTCAGTTAGTGCTTATGACACCACGTGGCAGCCTAGTATATTCCCCAACTGACTCGAGGGATACCAGTACAAACCAATGTGTCGCACTAACATATCCATCATCTCAACCATATCGGTATACGCCATATAGTTTCCATGATCTATTACTACTTACCAAAAAGGTTCCCCATATTCGAGCATAGAATCTTTGCAAGAAATAAACCCGAGCAAACCCCAAATTACAAATCAATTAGATTAAACAAGTAAAGCATTAAAAGTGATCTAACTCTAAGGTAACCCCACTTTTAGTTCTCCCTAGCAGAGTTGCCAGTTCTGTAATACAGTGGGAGAACTAACTTGGTTTTGCATTTTACCGCAAATGTTGCGGATAGAAAGAGTCGCCATTGACTTTTCTTTTATCTAATAAGGAATGGGTGAAAAGAACAGGAAAGACCTTCGAGATTTTCTTGAGTTCGGGGGGTAGGTTATGAAAAGGGAAGGTGTTAGCACCCTTTTCATCTGTAGTTATCTACGGGCTCTTAATCACTAGCTCACTTTTGTTTTGAAAATGCTTTGTGTTGTGTATGTTTCAAAATATTTTGAAAATGCCTAAGTGCGGCAAACTTTGTAATGATTCTCGTATCAGTTGAGAGTGCATACAAAGTGTTTGTTTTTTTAAAATATTTCAGAGAAAAAAAGTGTTTGTGAAAAGATGTTTTTTGTGTGAGCAAGCGATTAACAGTATTTTACCCTTACTCAAAAGTCTTTCGCGTTATTTTCCTCCTCCTTAGATAGTTCTATCCTACCATTAGTTAGTAGGAAGCCCCATCGTTGGATGTGAAGGGACAAGCGTGGGTCATCGTACAATTATCGAAGGCAACTTGTAAGGACGTTTTAGCAATTTATTGTAAGGGACTCAGATTGTTTGCCGAAGGCAGCATCAAAGGGTCATCGAGGGACTACAATCTTTTGTATCGAGGGTCTTTGCTAAATGCCCCACGTTCAAGGGACATGAATGTTTATTCGAAGGAAACAAGTGAGGTTACCCTAGAGGTGCGTGTGTGAATAGTGTATTAAATTGAGTTATTTAATCTTGTATTTAGAGTTATCTAGCATTTTGTTTTAGATCTTGCCATACACGCCTAGTTACTATATAGTAATAAGGAAAGCAGTAAAGCAGAAATTTAATGTCGTACGCTATTACAAAGCTTCGGGGAAGGGGGTACAAAACCACAAAAAGTTGGGGAAAGAAAGAAAGCAAAAACTCTAATTTAAGCTATTACATTCCGTAGCAATTACATAATAGGAAAAACTAATGCGAAAATAATAAAGTGGGCGAAGATTATAAATTAAGAGTAAAATTGTTTGATGACAAAGACTTGATAATTAACCTAACATCTAATTAATTTTAATTGAAAAAACTGATTAAGGGACTAAATTAAACAAACCCTAAAGTCTAGGTTGATTTTAATTAATCGAAAAAAGGTTAAGTAATTAAATTAATCAAGATTAATTATCCTAATTAATTTTAATAAGTAAAAATAAAAGTTAATTTATGAGAAAGAAAACTAAAACTAATTTATTTTAATGTTGATTAAAAAATAATTAGGGTTTATTAAAGAAAATTAGGGTTAAGGTAAAAAGAAAATAAGGTTAGTAGAAAATAGAGAAAAAAGAATGTTGGGGGGTGGGTGTTAAACCCTTGCCACCTGCATCTCCAGGCAGCATGCATACCAACTGAGCCAGGCGCGCGCCTGTGCTAGGGTACGCATTCAACATGTTTTATCACCAACCTGCAAAACATATGAGAAATATGAAAAAAAAAGTGTCAAAAGGTTGGATCGAACCCAGGCCCTTCAGTACCAAGGCCTTATCACGCGCGCTCTTGCCACTGGGGTGGCTGTTTCATCTGTTCATATAACTAAATCCATAAATATATATTATACAATCAAATATACTGGTCGGAGAAGTGTCAGAGCCCTAGCTCTGATCGTCTTCTCCAACGACCTATTTTCTTAAACCTGCAAAACTCAAATGGTTAATGATCCAAAACATCTTATCCCCCCTAATTCAACCCTCCTGAATCCAAATACGGGCTTAGTTTTGGCTTAAAATCCTTGGATCATGAGTTTCAAAGCAAGCAAATCCGATCGGAGCAAACATGGTGTTTTGTAGTCTATCATGCATGGGACCCCTGTGATTGCTCTATTCAACGTTATTAGACCTCATGAACACATAGAAAACGTTAGTAAACATTAGAATGCAGTAAAATAAAAATTAAAAAAATTAAATATGGATGAAATCGTGATGTTTGCATGAGTGTTTTTTGGCCATTTGAATCATTGTAAATGATCCAAGCTTACCCTGGGAGTGAATAAAATTAATTAGAATCGCAAGCTTGTGGTGAAAGGTAGTGTAATAAGGGTTTGAGAATTTTAGGATTCTTGAAAATATTTGGAAAATTTTGACAATTTTGTGGTGCAAGGATTTTATGTCTTGTTCTTGTCTTGATGTCTGAATATATCGAGAATTTTTAATGCAAAAACAAATAGGCTTGGACTCTTGTACAAAAAGATATGATTTTATCTTATATTATTAATGAATTAAATCAAAAATAATTAAAATAAAATAAGGCCAAAGTTTTGTGAATGAATTCTGAGGTGTATGAAAGGCATAAACATGTTTGGACCTTAAAACCGTGGCCCAATAGTTCAAAATATCAAGCTTGCTCAATTTGAACTTCATGTATTTGCTCAAAATTTCCAAACTTGCAATGGTCATAAATCACTCAATTTTCATATTTTGATAGTGATCTTAGACTTTTTGGAAAGATCAAGATGTCCTCTATAACATCTATGTTGATCATTTTTTATTTTGAAGATTTTATCTTGATGTAAGTTTCCTTGACAAAAAGTGTCTTTTTATTGACTTTTGAAATGACCTATAATGGCTTATATCTCTCAAATGATGCATTTTTTAGACTTGAGCACAGAGATACAAAGTCATAGAGAATTGAATTTCCTTAAAAACGAGCTTTGGTTGTGGAAAAGCTGATGAAGCATGTGAAAGTTATGCTTAGTCAAAGTTCAGTTGACTTCTTCTATAAAAACCCTAATTTGGCAACTTTTGTCTTTTGATGATTTGAGACTCTCCTTGATGAATCATGATCAACCCTTTATCAAATGATGAATATAACTTCAAAATTTTTATGTTGGCTAAAAATCTTGAAGTTTGACTGTATGTTAACCACAATTGACTTTTTACCCAATACATTTAATTTTCTATCATCTAGCTAATTGACTGAGAAAACTTGTGATGCAATACTTGAAACTTGACATGAGCATTCTTGAACACATATGAGGAACCATGAAAACCACTTGAGACCTTGAGAACCAAATCATCCTTGTGAAACATAAAACCCTAGTTGTGGACCCATTACTTAGGAGGAGAATTTGTCTGATCAATTCTTGAGCAACCTTGAGCATTTGAGAACCCTAGGAGAATGTCTTGAAGAAAAATGGAAGGGAAAATGTTGGGGTACAACAATATGCAATTAAGACCATACCTCAATCTTAATCATACAAGTATACATCACATAACTCACCACATTTGAATTATCATCACCATTACACAAACATACATATCTCAAGTCATCAATCACATACAATGCATTCTCAGAGCCTTCATTACTTCAACACATCATAATAACACATAGAAAACAATGGGAACACATGTTAATCACATCTAACATTAATTTATGACATACATGTACACAAATTCAAGTATTATGTTCTCATCAAAAGTCACCCAAAACCTATTCAATACACATCGAATAAATTATCAAATTCATGGAAATCCTTTATAAATCATAAGCATACATGATCATCCTTCAATTAAATATAATATAAAACTTTTCATCCAAGACCGCGCTAAGCAGCCTCCACCGCACTAAGCGGCCTCGCGAAAAACCAGAAAAATTTGTTTCAGACAACATTTTGTCCTCCACAAATTAGGGTCACGGAACCCACTCCAATAAGTCATTTTCATATGATTAAATGCATTATAACACATATCCAACATATAGTATCAGTTACAAACATCAAAACATGATTCAAACATCAATTTTATGATTTCACATTCAAATCCTAACATGTCAAAATCTAGAAATTGAAGAACAAAGTCCCTAATCATGCTTACTATCCATTACAAACATCACATACTTACATAATAATGCAAATTATCCACCCTTACCTTGAATGTATATCCTTTCTAGGATTCTATCTTCTTCTCCTCTCTTTTCTCCCTTTTCTCCTCTTTTTCTCTTTCTTCTTTTCTCTTGTTTTGACAATTCTCTATCTGTTTTATAAAACTCTTACTAACTCTTATGTGACTAATGGACTTATCTCACCCACCCACACTAACCCATTACACCAAAGCCCAATTAACCAATAATGTTATTCTCACACCCAATAACCCAACATATAACACATATATTCATAAAATCACACAATTAATTAATTACTATATTAAATAATAGTTAATAAAATAAATAACTAATAAAATAAATAACTAATAAAATAACTAGTAAATAAAAATCAGGGTCTTATATTATTCAATATATATGAGTGTGCTTGAAGAACTACTTCTTGGTCAAATGTCTTAACATTTAAACCTTGAATATCTCTACCATCATGTCATCCATCATGATGAGACTCGGGAATTTCTATAGAGCTCACTTCTGATAAATAGTTTTTTTACAAAACTCAATGGTTTCTTCTATGATGTATTGTTCAACGATCTAAGCTTCCAGACGGTGATGATTCTTTGTATACCCTTTAAAAATATTCATGTATCGCTCTACTGGATATATCCACTGTAAATAAACTGGACCGTAAAGTATAATCTCCATTACTATATGAATAACTAAGTAAACCATAATGTCAAAGAGTGATGGAGGGAAAAACGTATCTAATTGACATAAGATAATTGCAACCTCATGTTCCAAGTAGTCTAATTTTCTAGGATCAACGACTTTACTACATATAGCATTTAAAAATAAGCATAATATGGTTATAGTTACCCTTATGTTTCTTGGTAAAATACCACGGATAGCCGCTGATAGAATTTGTTGCATCAAGACATGACAATCATGAGATTTTATGCCAACTAACTTGAGATCATTTATTGACACAAGTTTCTCCAAATTTGATGAGTACCCTTGGGGAAATTTGATAGCTTGTAAGTAATCGCAAAAACTTATTTTTCTTTTTTAGACAGAGTGTGACATACTGGAGGAAAATAGGTTATATTTCCTTTTTATTTTGAGGCTAACTCTTGTCGTATACCCATCACAACCATATCTTCATGGGATTTCTTAGTATCTTTTTGCCTTGCCTTTAATGTTGAGAAGTGTTCTAATCAAACTATCACATACATTTTTCTCCACTTGCATCACACCAAGACAATGTCTTACGTCATGACTAGACCAGTATGGAAGATCAAAGAACATTGTCCTCTTTTTCCAAATAGTTTTCTCCACGGGATTTTTTGTTTCTTTCCAAAGATAACATTAACATGTTGTTGTATTTTATAAACTTCCTTCACGGTTAAGGGCTTTGGAGTGATATCTTACTCACGTTCTCCTTTAAAATTCTTTCGCGATCTATGGTATGGATGATTAGATCTTAGAAATTTTTGATGCCCCTGATAAATTGTCTTTTTTTCCTTTTTGTAATTAGTGGTGGCATTATCAAATTCATATATAGGACACGCTTTATGTCCCATGACGTTGTACCTAGACAAATTACTGTATGTAGAAAAGTCATTGATTGTGAAAAATAACATGCCACACAACTTAAGTTTATCACATGTATATGCATGATCACATCAACACCTTCCCCCTATAAAATTCTTAAAAATCAAGGGTGTTAAATAAACACCTATGTCATTCTCTGATTGTCTTGGATCCAAAATCATCATTGATAACATCATATAGTTGTTCTTCATGCACAACTATAGATATAGGTTATAAATTATGAGAAGAACATGCCATGACATATGATTAGTACTCAAATTAGGAAAAGAGTTCATTCCATCGGTGGCAAGTCCAAGCCCAAGGTTCCTCGATCAAGGGCAAAATTCTAAAACAAGGAGTAAATTTTCTTCCATTGCAATGAATCAGCTACATGGCAAATTTTTTCATCGCGTACTCTTTCATCTGCAGGCCATCTGGTATTCTTTACATCATTAATATTAGCAAATTATCTCTTTAACCTTAGAATTATCAATAGGTACAACATCACCTTGGAAGGAACAGCCTTTCTAGTTACACTATCATCATCATCATCAACATCATTGTCATTCTTCTTGTAGCGTGACTCCCCACACCTCGGGTACTACTTCAATATATAATATGAAATCATTACAACATGCATGTATTTTGACATAGTACAAACCCATTGGACACAATATCTTCTTGGCCTCATAACTACGGTTCAACAACGTGTTACCTTCTGGAAGAATTTCTTTCAACAATTCAAGCAATTCAGTGAAACTTATATCCGTCCATCCACCTCTTGGCTTAAGATTAAATAGTATTAACATATATGAAAATCTTGTAAAATCTTTACATCCCAGATACAATAAATCTTCCATGTCTCTTTGCAAAGTATCTACCACATTAGCTTTCTTGAAAGCATCTACTCCAATCACGAATCATGGCTTCTAGAGTGTCATTCATAAATTCGTCATCCTCAACTGTATATGATAGAGGTCTTTTTTCTCACTTCACCATGCCATACCCATTTCGTGTAATTTTGAATAATTCTATCACAACCTAAATAACTGAATATATCTTTCTTTGGATGTTTGTTCGTATTTCGGCAATTTTTACTAGGGCGCCAAATAATCTCATTATTTTTAGGAAGTTTTTTTTCTGCAAAATAAAAAAATTGTATCACTCCATTCTCATACTCTTTAATTAATATATGGACTTTCTAACTACGATTCATAATCACATAAAGCTTATTAAAATAAAATAAAAACAAAAATAGTACAACCAACAAAAATAAAGCTTCTCAATAAACATTAATACAGTAAACCGTATATGTCTCAAAATAATAACAACAACAACAACAACAGAAACAAACAACAATAATAATAGAGAACTTGTACATACTGGAAATATGATGAGAGGCTAAAAGAATAATGTTGGTTCTTTCGTTCTCCCTTCCTTGTTGGATAGAGAAGAATGATGTTCTTTCATTGGTTGGAGAAGAATGTTGTTCTTTTATTTGCTAGGGCTCAACAAGTTAATGAGCTAGACTTAACATTAAGTTTGAAGGAATACAAATTTTAGAAAGTTTTTATCTCGGTTTTCTTAAAAATCGAGGGAACATTTCCGACATAAAAACTATAAAAAATAAGGTGCATTTTTTGTTCTAAAACGAATAAAAATTTAGAGAGTTTTTATCTCGATTTTCTTAAAAACTGAGGGATCATATCTGACGTAAAACCTATAAAAAATAAAGGCGTTTTTTGGTGATAATCGAGGGAAAAGATTAATTTAAAAAAAATAATAAATGGCACATTTTATGTCATTTGACCTTGATTTTTCAATAGCTGAGATGAAAGATTTATCATGAAAAGTATTATTTGTAGTAGTGTTGGTTTAATAATTCATCCATTTAGGGATTTTTTTTGT
The DNA here is from genome assembly GCA_948472305.1 of Vicia faba. Classification (NCBI taxonomy): domain Eukaryota; kingdom Viridiplantae; phylum Streptophyta; class Magnoliopsida; order Fabales; family Fabaceae; genus Vicia; species Vicia faba. Next base: position 1,060,790,069 of record OX451736.1, on the reverse strand, counting down.
GTACAGGTTATAAGTTAAACTCGTTAAAAGCCTTGTTTTGGGGATTTAGGTATTAAGTTCACATTTAGGTTCGAAGGCCCAACCTGTGTAAAAAGTCTTCACTCAATTCAAGCTCAACCTGGTCTTAAAAGCTTGTTAAGGTTGGAAATCAGTCTGGTGTTAAAATCTACTAGGTTCTTGGTTAGCTTAGTATAAAACCATGGTTAGGTTCGAGGGCTCCACTCATGTAAAAGTCTTCATTAGGTTCCTACTTAGCCCGATGTTAAAAGCTCTTTTATGTTTAAGATCAGCCCATGTAAAATCTTGGTTTGGAGCTTGAAGTCCATATGTACCAAGTTTCTTTTAGAAAGATGACTAACCTCTTTGATTCATCATTTTGAAGGAAGATTCACTACTTCTCTCATTGTTTGCTGTTTGGTTGAAAGTTAGCCATAAAATTCATTTTCCTTGTATAAGGGGGTTCGAGAGTTCAACATACTAAAAGCTCTTAATTTATTGGATACTATTAAATTTATTGGTACTATGATCTAATCGATTGGATCATCTCAAAATTCAAAAATTTGAACGTTGGAGCACACCACAACGTCTATTTGGATGAGTAATGAATGCAACGAATATTTGGAATGAATAATTTGCTAAATTTGAACTTGCTAATCGATTGGTGCATCCCTCTAATTGATTGGACATAAGCTATATATAGAGGTAACCTTCTCATTCTCTCATTTGATCCCAATCTCTCTTGTGCATTACATTAGAAACATTTTAGCTCTCTTAATCATCCATCATCACCTCTAATGGATTAAAAAAGAACCTCTAATTAAAAAAGAACTTGATCCTCCCAATCATCACCTTCACACTTCTCCTAAGATTTCTCTACTCAAGCTCAAGAGAAAAATTTCAATCGATATAATGGCGATAGAGAAATGCATGTCTCTCACTACTTGGATAAAGATATCTTCAAGGATTTCTCTTTCATGGAAGCCTTCAACTTTGTAGGCCTGAGAAGTTTAATTTTTGAAAAACCTCAAGAAAGATACCACGAATTAGTAAGAATGTTTTATGTAAATCTCACCCTACAAAGATGGTATCATAAATTATGAATTCAAGAAACATCCCGTCATTCTGTCTATTAAAGATATTGCATGAGTTTGTAACCTACCCTTCATCGAGCAAGACTATGATCAGACGAATATTGAAGGTAATGAATTCAATTTTGAAATTTATGCTCACACTCTTTTGATTTATCCTTCCTCCAAAATTCCATCTCCTTTCAATGTTAGCCTTGTACGTCTCGACAGTGTATTGATTCACTATACAATGAATTGTGTGCTTTTCCCAAGGAAAAATAATTTTAGCACCATACGAAAATGAGATGTTCATGCTATTTGGCTTTTGTAATACCAAGTTGAGAAAAAATAGGTAGATGTCATACTTCATCACATGTTGAACAACAAAAATAAAAACACCATTCTTTAATATGCCGAAACAACTATGGAAATTCTGACCTACAACATATATGAATTCAGAGAAGAAGAACTTAAATTTATGCATACAAAGATAAGAAAAGGGGTTGTAAGAAAATGGGGTATGTTGTTCAAGGAAGAGAACTTGTTCCAATATCTCCAAGAAGGGAAATGACACTAATAAGAAATAAACTTCATCCATCCTCCTCAAACATCCTCAATGACATTCGTGATGACCAAAGGGCAATGAATTCAAAGATTAATAAACTCATTGAAATAAACAATAAAGGGTTCATCCTTACCTTCATCTGTAACACCCCATTTCTCCCCGGCGGATAATAAGAAAATCAGAGTTCAACATAAATAGGATGCTACATTTTCAACTAAAAATCAATCTTCATTTAATCGCATACAAACAAATACATAACACTTAACTCGGATGAACCGATAACAATTTGATTTATTCTTTAAAATTAAACAACTTTTTATTGATAAGAAATGAAATATACATACTCAACTTCAATTCACTTAACATATTTTATTCAACTAAAACAACCTCAAGACAACAATTATTTTATGTAAGCAACTTAAAGATTCAACAATAGAAATAATAATCAACAACTAATCATCAAGTGTTCATCCCTCGAGTGCTACATATCAGAGTAACGACACCGACTCGAACTAACGATACAACTATCCTTCTTGATTACCTGTATGTTACCAACAGAGGGCAACATTCAAACTGTAAGGGGTGAGGTTCTCAAATCGTATAAGTGAGTGAATGATAAATCATATATTATAATTCAGGAATATAAAATCACCACTTCACAACTTTCAAACATCTTTAATCTCAACAAAGCATAAACACAACATAACAACTAATTCACAACCTTTAAATGATACCTGTCACAATAATTCAACAACATAAAGCAACAATAAATCTATCTTCACCACAACTCAAGATGCAACACCGAATGCGACTCAATTACAATGAACATGCATGTGGTACCATTGGAGCAGAACTCCCAACTTAAATATCTGCTGATAAATAAAGGCATCAACAAGGCATAAGCCTTCAAATTAATATTTTTCCAATCCAGGCCAACGTGGTGCCAATCCAGGCCAACTTAATAATGCAAATGTATGTGACTCAATGAATGCAACAATCACATACAACAATAACAACAATCATCGTCACAAAGGCATAAGCATATATCGTCACCTTACCAATAACTAGAGGTACTCATCGTCGCTTCAACATTGGCCATAGGCCTATAACTTAATCAACTTATCAATCACAATATATAAACAACGACATATTCGATGTATTCGACAATGACTTATTCACAGCAACGACCCACAACACAATTCTTCCTGCACTTCGCATCATCACAAAATTATCACAACATCATAACCACAACTATTCAAATTTGGCAACATGCCTATATCAGTGTTATTAGCAATTAATATATGTAAATCTTAGTCATAACAATTCATGTATCTTTACAAAATATTCACAACATCATAGCATCAACGCACACCACAAAGAAAACACAAACATGATAGTCGTTTCCAAAACACTCCCATAACTCTCCATGTATTAGTTCTTCATTATTTAATTATTCTCCTAATATTCACTTCTAAATAACTAACTGGCAATATATCTTTTCTTCTGCTATTTAATCAATCCTCTAAAACAGTTACTGCAACTTTACTAATTATTTCCAACTCTGTCTTATTTCTACAGGATGTTAAAATTATATTGTAAGTACTAGATTAAGATTACTAACATAAGGGATACTTCTATTAATATCTTTATGCTATAACATACTACTGATAAGAATGGTTCAATTTGTTCCCTAACTACTAGGCTTTTGTATTAATGAATTCTATACTGATACCAAAAAAATAAATTATATAACATATTGCTACAGAAAGAAACAAGTGCCTCTGCACCTAACAGACAGTGCCGAATGGCACTCTTCTTCCCTCTCAATACCTAATGCCAAATGACACTCTTCTCTCTCTCAAGGCTGCCGACCGGCAACCTCTACCCACACACCTTGTCGATCATCACTCTCCATCCCCACCTTGCCGACCGACATCCAACAATAACGAACAACCCGACGATCGGCATGCCCCATTATGAATAATTTTTTGCAACTTCCTGTTACTTCTCCAGTTTCATTCTATTCACAGAACCAACGTATAATGATTCACAGACTAACCAACGCATAACACAGGAACATGAAATTTCACCAACAATCAACACTAATTAATTCCTAACATCCATTGCCATAAACAAACACAAACAACAATAAAAATTCACACCCTAAATCCTCACATACAACAATAAATTCACACCCTAAATCCTCACATACAACATATCATATGCCCCATTATAGGATAAGAAACTCCACCCTTACCTTGAATTGGAGACTGTCTCTAATATCCGGTCAAATGCAAGTGTGACGGTAGAAATGTGCAAGACTAAGCCATTAGATTGACTAGACTTTATACAAATCAAAATAAAAATCGCCACCGCACTTTATTGTTTCCAAAGGAATGGGAAAAGAGCGAATAACCCAAAAAAAAAGGGGGAAAGATTCAAGGTAAGGGGGTTGGTTATGCAAAGGGAAGGTATTATCACCCTAAACATCTACGGTACTCCGTAGGAACCTCTTTGAAAAATATGTATATTTTGGCTATAAAAATGTGTTGTATATAAAATGGATGGTGGAGGTGAGAAAAGAAATATTTTTATGATTTTTGCACCCGCCGTGGTTGCGAACCTTTAGTGCCTACGTACCACCTTTCGTGCAATAGGAGATCAGGGTATACGTAGTTCCTCTTTTAAAAATTTGAAACACAAGTGTGTTGGTTGATTTTATGAGATAAGACATCATCGCAATTGTCTGTGTGAAAAACATACTTACTACCCACAATCATGAGAAAGGAGAATTTGCATCATCTCAAAGTGGAGGATATGGATTGGATTTTAAAATCAACAATGCCTCACTCAACACCCAAGTGGAAAATATCTCACTTCACTACATATTGTAGAAGTATAGTTGTTTGCATCACTACAAGGATTGACAAGAGTCTAATCTTTTGAGAAAAGTTTAAAGATAAAAGCCAAAGTGGCAAAATGGTTTGAAATGAGATTGATTGACTTTTAGTCTTCTCACAAAAAAGGTCAAGGTATTATTAAATTGATTGAAATTTATTTATGAAAATGTTTCGAAGATGCATGGACCTAAGTCCAAGTTTATTATGAAAATGTTTCAAGTTTCAAAACAAGAAGAGTTTTTCTTTTTTAAGGAGGGAGAAGATTTTTGAAATTAAAGAAGATGGGAGGAGAAGAAGAGGCTATCCTAAAGCATAAGGTAAAAGCTAGGGATAAGAACCATCTAACCAACAAGAAGCCAATACTTGACATTATGATTCAATATAGAATTCCCATTCTTCGGATTGAAACCAAGCAAGCAAAGATACTAGACCTCTTGAGAGAATCAAACTTCAAGTGTTTTAAGTCTTCGCAAAAATTGGGCAGAGTAACGGCTGTATACGGGTGAATTCCATATTACAAACAAAGATCGTAATCTCAATAACCTGCACACAAAATAAACAAACAACCCAATGTCTTGAGGTAAACCTCAAGAACTCCAGACAAAATATCAAATAAAGTCACAAAGTCTCCAAGATATGCCAAGGTCTCTAATCTTATGTCCAAGAAGTCCATCACTCCATAATGCAAAGGATAGTAACCATGTAGTCCAAGTATCATTAATGATTTTTATGGTTCATGTTGATTATTAGGTGTCTTTAAAAAGAAAGAAAAGCTCAAGTGAGCAAAATAAAAATGACATAAAAGTAAATGCTCAAATGAGCAAAGATGAAAATAGCATGAAATGTAAAATGCAAAAAGTAAATGGTACATAAAGCATGGAAATAAAAGCGTAAAGTAAAGTTAATTGTTAGTAATTAGTGGTTAGTTGGATGACCATCTTGAAACTTGCATTTGGAACTCATTAGAGGATTGGTAGAACCAAAGCCTCCACATAATAAGTTGCATTTGCTTTTTGTCAAGTATATCATCCATTTTGGAATTCTCACAAGGCAACATGTAATGATCAACGATGTTTAAGTGATCCGCGTTGACCAAAGGTGTTGTAGATCCATTAGAGGATTGGTAGAACCAAAGCCTCCACACAATGAATCTCAAGGTTATTGGATCAAAGAGATCAAATTAACATACTTGGGCTTGCAATCATAAGTTTAGGCCACGAATGATCATTTATTCGAATCGGGACAAGATTTAGCACTATGTTAAGCAATCGTAAGTGGACTTATGTAGAAGTCACACCTATTTTGAGGCCGGTCAATAGTAATCTATGTACTTCATGTTTGGATAAATGATATAGAGATCACCATCCCTTAACATGTAGCACAATTAAAAAAGAAAGGGATAAGATGAAGAAGGAGGGAAATGATAAGCTAATTTGGATCACCATTTCAAAATTCTTTCATCTTTAAATTCAACCACTCCTCTAGATGGATTAAAGCACTAAACATATCATTAATCCAAAGCACCAAAAATGAATTAAATAATTCACTCTTAGGTAGATTTGAATTGATGAACATTTATCCAACTTCATCTACATCACAAAGTCCATTGAGTTTAAAGACAAATTGGTAATTTAAAATTGCAATCCAAACCAACAATCAAAAGGAGTGAGTAGAAAAAGCATTTTGGATCAAAGCTGCCCCAAAACTAGGCAAAAAAAGTGCATTCTGTCCCTGTGTAAATCGATTGCACTATTGTGTAAATCGATTTACACAGTACAGTTTTCTAAAAATTGTGCAAAATTGCTTCTGTGCAATCGATTGCACTACAATGCAAATCGATTGCACACAATTACAGTAGCAAAAATAGCATTTTAAAAGGGCAATTTCTTGTTCAAACTTTCCATCAAACACCTTATGATCATGGATCCACTTGAGCACGAAAATTCCATCAAATTATGAGAAAATAACACCATTGAAATCACAAAATAATGCTCAAAGAATCAATCCCAAAGATCACCAAGAGATCACATTATGAAAGATGAATTATCCAACTTACCAAAGGTAGATCTAGAGAATTATCAAAACAACTTCAAGAATTTGCTTCAATTCAACCACAAGAATCAATTGACCAAGCTTGGATGTAGAGAATTGATGGAGAAAAAGTGTTTGGATGAAGGTTTAGCTCAAAGATTAGTAAGCTTCACTGCAAAGCTTACTAACTTTTTGAAAATGGAGCTTTGAGTGAATTTGGTAGATGGAGAGAATTGAGAGATTTTTTAGCAAGGTGGATTTGACTATCAAAAGCTTGAAATTTGAATGAAATGAGGGCTCTATTTATAGAGTTTAGGATTGGGATTAGTGGTAATTTGGCAATTGATTCTTGGAGCCAAAATTTGAATTAATGATAACTCTTTCAAAAATTAGAGCCAAAATTTGAATTAATGATAATTCTTTTTAAAAATGAAAGATTGGCACTAAAATTTGAATTAATGATACATCTTTCAAAAATGAAGGAAAATTGGAGCCAAAAATTTGACAAACTTGAAATGCTGATTTTTTTTCAAATTTTCACGCTGTGCAATCGATTGCACTATAGTGCAAATCAATTTGCACAGTGTATTTTTCCAAAAATTGCGCAAAATTCACTTTGTGCAATCGATTGCACTCTAGGAGCAATCGATTGTACAGTGAAAAAAAATGAAAATTTTTAATTGTTTTTCTTTGCAAATAGAGATTTTAGGGAAATAATACCAGAAAACCTTATTTGCCATATGCTTCGACTCGGTACCTACAAAACACAAATATGGAAAGACAAAGACAAATATTTTTTGTATTTTGATTAGAAGTTAGTCAACAACACAAGGACAAACTTAAAGATAGGAATCAAATGTGATGAATGAAGCTATTTATTAATGGTTGTGACCAAATGACAAAATATGGTATGAAGGTGCGACTAAAAAAGTTAGGGGAAAAATTTAGGATACAACAGCAAGCCTTTGCCCCTTTCTAGCAATCATCGATCAACCCCTTTCTCTGCCAAAATCCTTGTTCCTCTTTGTCTGCAACCTTGTTTCACGATCTATCTTCCAAAAGTTCCAAACCCTCATTTCTTTTCTTACTGATACCCACCACAAAACCTAATCTCCATACTTTCTTATTCCAAAAAATAGTGTTTCTCTTAGTGGGCCTACATACACACCCCACTATTACTACTATCACAACATAAGCCCAATTAAATAAATAGTCACATAATATAATCTAATATTATTTCCAATAATATTCTTCAACTATGATCGATCCAGACTTTAAATAATACTAAATCATAAATAATATTCTAATAATAGTTCTCTGACTAAACCGTCTAATTTATCCGACTATCAACTTACCGCTCAACTCAACATATTTATCCAATTATGCTTCTTAGAATAATACTGATAATTCTCAACTTAATTCAACCAAATTAAATCTGATTATTTATCATGCCACTAAATAAAATAATTCCGACTTCAATGATAAAAGTTTGAATTAATATAAAATATTCAAAAATATTTAATTAAATAAATAATTAAATATAGGGGCGTTACAACTCTCCCCCACTTAGAATATTTTCTTCCTCGAAAATCTACTTGATACGGTCACTCTTAATGCGAATTTTGCATCCCACTCTCTGATCTTCAATTCGTGTTTGGCAACACTTCGACCACTACTTTCTCGACATAAAAACACTCAATGTGATATAATTCGAATCCACGCGTGTTAATAATTCAACATCTCTGTGACATAACCTCTAACAACTTATCAATCACTTCAACAAAATATCAACAAGTCAGTTCACATAGTCGTATCGCTCTTATAGTGACACCAACATAGCCAACATAATCAACTTCGTCGTATTATGGAGTATTATTCATTCCTTATGGTAACCAACAACAACATCACGACAACGGGAATAAAATAATTATAACGTCAACTTAACAGTATAACTCAACAACTCACCATCAACTAACAACCACAATAATTTCCTTATAAAATCCGCAAATATTTACTAGCAAACATAGTGCTCTGGCACAACATCTCTATATCAACCATCCACCAAATCAAGCATGTAAATTAAGACACACCATTCCCATAGGATTCTGATGTTTTAATCCTTCACTTCTAACGAGTAGTACACGCATAGCAATTGCGCCACATCACGCTTCAGCTGCGCCACTCTGATCATCCATCTTAAGTCATCGTCCTCATTAAAATTTTCCGTCGATTATATGGTTTACAAGTTTCAATCTAATACAAAAATTTCTTTAACATATGTCATAAAATCGTTGTTCACTTGATATTCTCAATATTTCACTTTGCGACGTTAGCTCGCATACAAACCCACTACTCCAAATTGTTCATTACGTCTCAACTCTCATTCAACGACTCCTCTACTAATTTCACACAAACTAGTGAGCGATTATTCTCGCGATATAACATCCATACTTTTTCATACCATTAAGATAGCAAGACAAATCTATAACATCCAACATAATCTTATCTACTATTAACAATGGATTGAGGGTGATCAGTTCCTCAATTTGTCAATTAGTATTCGAGAACCATAAAGGAGTATAAATCGTCGTACCAAACTATAATAGCGTTTCCTTAAAACTTGTATTCAAGTTTTCTAAAACACAACATGTCTAATCCTCATTCACCCACCATCCCACGATGACCAATCATTTTCTAACTCAAGATCTGTTGGCATATCAATACATTACAAATCCTTCCACTATAATCTGAGTCTTTGTCTATATAAAGGATTCTAACAACATTCTTAAACTCTTAATCCTCTTACGAATTTCACAACATCAAAAATACATGTATCTCCATCTCTCAAACTCATTCCAATCACACTCTCAACATTATCATCTTATCTAACAACATCTCATATATATCTACACATTAAACAAATATGATAGTAATCATCTAAGCTCACAAGCTACTAACCTCTGTAACAAACTTCGTCGTTCTCCAACTTAGAACTGCATCCACCTTGAATGGATCTACATACACTTTCACTTGGAAATAAAATTACTCAAGAGAACTCTTCTCCCAAAACTATAACATACATCCTGACGACTTAGCATAAATCTTCCTACTTTTCGTCATCGTAAATTCCATGCAACTTTGCACTATCGTCTTTCGTTCTAATTAATAACACCAAAGCTTTCCAAATGATACCTTTGATTTCACAAATTACTTTAAATAAATCTTCCAATATCATCACGCAATAAATGAATCTATTACAGCTACTGGAATCATTTTTAAAATAAAGCTCATTTCGTTAGCTTTCCAACGCTTCAAAAGAAACTCAAATCGGATGCCTGGAACTCTAGTTATGAATTTTCGAAGTCCCACAATAATTCTACAGTTTCCTGCTATTCGCTTACGGAAATTTCACTTCAAAACTCATTTGTCTTCAACTTAGATATATTCTAAACAACTCTTAACATATCTCGTGCTCCCAAACTTCTTATAACTCGAGAGATGCATTCCTTCGCTAAAGTTCAGGTTCCAAAACACCAGGGCAACGATTCTTTTTGCAACGCTACTCACTTCTTCAAGTCTCGACTCAGACTCGCGATTCACAACTACTTATCAACGTCAACTACTTCCGACAATCACTTATGTGATCCCAACACAAGATTTACAGCAAATTTATTACTCCATCATTGTTCAAACATCGACATCTTACACTTGCTTTATAAATCAACAAACATTACACCACTCTTCATTATTCGAGAAGTAAGCACCAACAATGTCTGATCAATTTCTCTCAAGGCGCTCTAACTCGACTAATAACAAGACCTTGAACCCAAGTCACCTTCAAATTCGAGAACAACAGGACTCCAACAATTCTTGCATTGTCTTTGTCGGCAGCACACTGAACCAACACCTTTCAGTTGAACATATCCAAGAAGAAAAGCTTCTCCCTCACTTATCTTCAACCAACTTCCTGCAATTAAGGCAAATAAGTATCGAAAGTGTTTCACACACTTGTCACGCACTAAGGAACAAACAACATTAGACCACTTGGTCGGACGGATCGACTTGCTCTGATACCACTATTGTAACACCCTATTTCTCCCCGACGGATAATAAGAAAATCAGAGTTCAACATAAATAGGATGCTACATTTTTAACTAAAAATCAATCTTCATTTAATCACATACAAACAGATACATAACACTTAACTTGGATGAACCGATAATAATCTGATTTATTCTTCAAAATCAAACAACTTTTTATTGATAAGAAACAGAATATACATACTCAACTTCAATTCACTTAACATCTTTTATTCAACTAAAACAACCTCAAGGCAACAATTATTTCATGTAAATAACTTAAAGATTCAGCAACATAAATAATAATCAACAACTAATCATCAAGCGTTCATCCCCCCGAGTGCTACGTGTCAGAGCAACGACACTGACTCGAACTAACGATGACAACTATCCTTCTTGATTACTTTCATGTTACCAATAGAGGGCAACATTCAAACAGTAAGGGGTGAGATTCTCAAATCGTATAAGTGAGCGCGTGATAAATCATATATTAGAATTCAGGAATATAAAATCACCACTTCACAACTTTCAAACATCTTTAATCTCTACAAAGCATCAACACGACATAACAACTAATTCACAACCTCTAAATGATACCTGTCACAATAAGTCAATAACATAAAGAAACAAAAAATCTCTCTTCACCATAACTCAAGATGCAACACTGAATGCGACTCAATTACAATGCACATGCATGTGGTACCATTGGAGCAGAACTCCCAACTTAAAAATCTGCCAATAAATAGAGGCATCAACAAGGCATAAGCCTTCAACTTAATATTTTGCCAATCCAGGTCAACGTGGTGCCAATCCAGGCCAACTTAATAATGCAAATGTATGTGACTTAATGAATGCAACAATCACATACAACAACAATCACCGTCACAAAGGCATAAGCCTATATCGTCACTTTACCAATAATTAGAGGTACTCATCGTCGCTTCAACACTGGCCATAGGCCTACAACTTAATCAACTTATCAATCACAATATATAAACAACGACATATTCAATGTATTCGACAATGACTTATTCACAGCATTGACCCATGTTGTACCCCAAAATTTGCCCTCCCATATTCTTCAAAGATTTGCCAAGTCAAGCTTCAAATCTCCCCCAAGGGTTGCACAGTCAAAGATCTCCTATACAGTCAAAATTAGGGTTTGTGTTTTGGTCAAGAAAATGAAGTTTCCAAAGGTCCATTCAAGTCTCACATGCCTACAAATATGGTCAAGCATCCTCATATCAAGTTTCAATGCATTCAGCACAAAATTGCACAGTCAAAACCCTAATTGCACTACAGTCAACTGTAGGGGCAAAATGGTCATTTGACAGTCAAAAGTTCAAATTTTTGGTCAACATATCATTTTGAAGCCACAAACATCATTTGATCAATGCTTGATCATGATTCTCAAAATTTGGCTCAGAAATCATCAAGATGCAAAAGTTGCCTTATTTGGACAGCTAAAAAAGTCAACTGAAATTGACCAGGGCATAACTTTCACATGGATTATCATAAAAATTCCATCCAAAGCTCATTTTGAAGAGAAAGACATTTCCTACAACTCATCTTCATACTTCAAGTCCAAGAAATGCTCTCACAAAAAGTTATCAATTTCAACATTATAGGTCATTTTCAAAAGTCAACAAAAAGGGACTTTAAGTCAAAGGCCATAACTTGAGATTGGTAAATCAAAATGACATGGGATCAAAGACATTGGTTAGCGGACTCAAAGACCTTTCCAAAATGTCCAAGAACATGAGAAAAGCTTAAAAATTGAGCAAGTTATGCCTTGTGGAAGTTGGGAAATTTTTGGATATTTTGAAAAGTCAACATTGATTCAAATGACCTAAAATTGCTAATGGGCCCATTTTTCTTCCACAATTCATCATTCCAAACATGTGCACGACCACTTGGCCCAAAGGGAAGTATTTTCTCATTTTTTATTTATTTATTTGAATTTTTATTTATAATAATTCACTTAAATCAATTAAATATGTGAAAAATATCTAACTTAACCTAACCAATCTTTTTATACATGTTTTAGCCTCAAGATTTCGTGCTTGTACCAATATGGAAAGATTTGGGTTGATTGGCTTGATTTTGAACCAAAAACACATGGAAAAAGATATGAAAAAATCTTAGAAAATCAAATTTCCAAAATCAATGAATGCAATGGATTTGATTGATTTTTCTTGACCTAATTCACTACTACATATGCCAGGATCATAACCCTAATGCAAACACACGCCCAGCTGCCCCAAAAGCCATTATCAAACTTTGAAAAAATTGTCAAAAAGTCAATTCTGAAAACATCCTTCGAGGGCGATTCAAGACCTAATTCTTGTTCCATTAGCTTCCTTGAAGGTCACTGGACATATTCCAATCAGAAACAACCATCAAAACGCAAGGAATTGGTATACAGCATTCAAGATATTTCAAAAAAAACTCATAATCGTGCATCATGATTCACGCATCCTTTGCAACTTTTATTTATTGATTCATGTTCCTTATGAAATTCTGAAGCTAACCAATATGATTAATTGCATTTTTATGCTGTGTACGCGATTATGCCATGTTTGTGTTCTAGGGTTTGCAGGACCTCAAAATTGGGGGTTTTTATTTAAAGAAAAATTAGCCCTCAAAACCACCACCATTCAACTCAGCGCATCTGGACGAAGAAGACACCATGCTCGCGCCTAATTTATGGACCTCCTAGGCCTAATCGCTATTTTCCAGTAGCGTGCCTAAGAGAACATATAAAAAACCGTGGCTTAATGTTTTACGTTTCAGGGATAGTGAAGAAGACGATGTGTTGGCGAACGGTGATAGGTGGATTCAAAAATTTGCGCGCTGGTGGCCCCTGATCATTAATTCTTTTATCATGTTTATTTACTATCATATATTAAACGCATATGCAGTGGCTCAGTGGCGAACGAAGTTATTGGTAAAGTGAATGACCTGGGTTCGATCCCAGGTCTCCACCCTTTCCATTTGTTTTTTTCCCAATTTACGTTCATATGCAGGCATGATAGTGTGGTCCATGATGCGTCCCTCTATCCAGCCATACACGCGTCCTGGAACCTCAGATCAAAGGCATAGATTGGATGAACACCATAAACCTTCGTCAACGCGTATGTACGTATCATGCCAAAAAGTCAAAAGGGCCATACTAAATGGGCCAGAATTCCTAAAATATACCTCCTATCTGGGGACTGATACCCCCAAGGTTTGGCCAAATTTTGTTATTTTTTATCTTTTTATTATTTATTATCTTCCTTTAATTATTATTCTTTTGGTCAATTTAATATTTTCATAAATATAAAATCAGAAAAGAAAAAAATATATAATAAATATTTTGTTTTAATATTTTTGTAATTAAGTTGTATATAATTTAAGCTTAGTTAAAATTAGGTTGCAAATTTAATTCTTTTAATAATAAATCTAAAAAAACATAGAATTAGGTTTAATCAATAATTTTTAATCTTTTTATTTTTCTTTCATAAATATATCAAATAATTAAATATTTATTTTCATAAATTAAATCGCATACAAAAATTAGGCTTAATTTAGGTTAAATTCTAATGTTTTTCTTAATAAATTAAAATAAAATAGAATTAGGGTTTGCATCTCATATTAATTTTAATTATTTCTTTTTCTCATTAAATTCCTAAAATACTAAAAAACACAAAAACAAGTTCTCTCTTTTTTAACTCCGTTATTAATTTAATTTTTGCAAAAGGGTCCAACGCCCTCGTTTCGTTTAATTCTCATTAATTCGCGTATTTATTTTATTTCATTATAATACTTATGTATCTATCCCGAAGCCATGTAATTATTTGCCGCACTTTCCAATTCTTTATTTACTTTTACTTCTTTATTTTCTGTCAAATCGGGTCCTGGTTAATTTTGGCGATGTGGACCCGCGCCGTTTGTAATAGCTTATTTACCTTTCCCGCAAATATTTTAACTGTTAATTAAAAGCATGAAAGACTGTATGGACAAAATAAAAACAAGCGTAGAACACCAATGATAAGACAAAAATAAATGAACATGACACACAAATCACACACCACCCCTAGGGTACGCCTCACTGTTGCCTTGCCTCGAAAGGTGATCGTCGAGTAGAGGATGTCTTAGTAAGTCCTCATGATCCGGGAACCTGGCATGAGGGTAGCTTCTAAGGTATCTTCCCATTGCTCTGGTGATCACCATGTCCCGAACCTCGAATTGACCCGAATACCTCCAACGGTGGTGCTACCTACCTCTCAATGGTGGAATGGCACTACTTTAAAGGACATTTACACAGACGAATTCCTTAGGGTAGGTAGACGACTCGTGGATACTTGCTCTAATTCAAAACAAAACAAATCAAAAATACTTTTCACACCAACACATTTTCAAAAAGCTTTCGAAAGCATTTTTCAAACACTCTTGAGGACCGATACAAGAGTCGAACTGGAATTTTCAAAGAAACTTTTTAAAACCCACAATTGAAAAGCAAACAAACCTTTTTTGAAAACACAAATGAGCAAGTATCTAAGAGCCCATGGATAACCATGGATAGAAAGGGTGCTAACACCTTCCCTTTCTATAACCTACCTCCCGAACCGAGAGCAATCTCTTTAAGGAATTTTTCTGTGCTTTTGTCCTTTCCATTTGGAGAAAATAAAAGACGATGGCGACTCTTGCTTCCGCGACATTTCGCGAACCAGCGTTAAACAGTCAGTTCCAGATCCACCGATAACAGAACTGGCGACTCTGCTGGGGACCTTTATAAAGTGAGGTGTACCTTAGGGTTAGTTCATAACTGTGTTTTCAATTGTATTGACTTGTCTGCTTTAAATTTGTGGGTTGCATGGGAGTTACATAGATCCTAACCCGGATCTGGGGATACCCTGTTTAGGTAGCATAAGCTGTGAGGGACCTGTCCGGCGTAGACCGACACGGGTGAAACAGTGGCTACGTTGGTGTGGCACCTTGGTCTGTACCGATATCCCTTGTGTTGCAACGAGGAGAATATGGGTCTTCTGAGGAGTCATTAAGCACCAACAACCTTAGAACCTTAAATGACACAACTTGGCCATTAGAACAGTAGCAGTATGCTACGCCCATTGAGGCTAAACTCTCGTGATGGTTCTGGCCGCAAGAAAAGATTGCGATGCTGGAGTTATGACCGATTGAGGGTAGTCAATGATATTGGGATCCTCTAAGAACCCGGTTACTTTGATAGGACAGGTATGAACCAACAAACTGAAAGAGGGTAATACCTAGACCTCATGCTGGCCTAAACTCTAAGGGTTTCTCTTGTGTGACTTGTGTGCCTTCGTACTTGACTATTTGCATGCTTGTTGTCTAACACTTGAGCTTCTTGCAGGTTTCGTTTATAGTCCTTAATTGGGACTCATAACAGGGTATACTAAGTTTCTTACAGGTTTTGTTGTTTAGTCCTTAACTGGGACTCATGACAGGTTTTACTTGAGTTTCTTGCAGGTTTCTGTTTATAGTCCTTAATAAGGGCTCATAACAGGATTTACTCACATTACCCCATGCATACCATAACATCATACCATTGCATACATCCTAACCCATTTCAAGGACCTCAAGGGCTTGTGATGCAGGTCATGATGAGCCAACTGTCCAGCAAGGGGCAAAGGGGATTTATTTTCCTCTAGACAAAGTTGTCAGGGGCTATGACCCACTCGATATGGTGAGCCTTGACTCTTGAAGAAGGACTCTCAACAACATGAAGCTCCTTCAATCAAGATACCAGATTCCAATTCTAACAAATTTTCTTGTTTACCCCGCGAGGTCCTTGAAAACATTGCATGCATGTCATACACATCATCACATAACAGGTATCTTTGTTGCAGGTCACTTACCTTTCTCGCTGTTTATTTCAGCAATGGCCTTCCAACCAGATAACCAGGACCTTCTCGCTCAAGAGACCCGGTTCGGGGAAATCCTCCTGAATCTATCCAAGGGGCAGGAGGAGCTAAGGACACTCCTCATGGAGACTTTTGTCAAGAACAGTGCTGAGGATGAAAGGCTGAAACGTCTACAAGCTGAGGTAGACACGTTGAAAACCCAGATGCTGGGGCAAAGGGCCCTCATTCAAGGTTTAGCTCAGGAGCAAGGAGAGCTGAGAGCCATGATCAGTCAGCTTCCTCAAGGCATGAAGCAACCAGCCCAAATCAGGGACCAGGTCATGGAACAGCTTCCAAGAGGGCAAAGGTCGGGTCCAATGAATAGACCTCTCCGAGTCGCTACTACTTCACAGGTCCAACAACGACCTCGCCAAGAACAGCGGGTTAATCAGAACAGGTCGGACGAGCCTAAGAGACAATTCACCAACATCAACATGCCATGGTCACGAGCTTTACAACACATGTTAAGGATGAACCTGATTGCGGTGATCAACCCTCCTGCAAATCCAAAGACCTCCTCTCCAAGTTACAACCCTGAAGCAAGGTGCGCTTACCATTCTGGTAGCCCGGGGCACGATATTGAGGATTGTTGGGCACTGAAGTACAAGATTCAGAACATGATCGATGCTAAACAGATCGAGTTCGAGCCCGCCGAGACTCCCAACGTGATCACTGCTCCCTTGCCAAAACATGGCTAAGACTGAAAAGACTTTTGTTCATTCGAATGTTCAAGTTGCAATTTTCTTTTGTTCAAACATTTACTCATTGTTAAAACATTGTTATTTCATTAATGCATCGCTTATGTCTATTTTGAATCAATATATTTGTATTCACTATACGCAAATTATTTTCATATTTTTTCTGATGATCAACTCTCAATCAATAATTCTAAGCCTCTTGAGGGAGGATGACGAAAACGATACCATGATCTTTACAGTATGCTTTTGAACAGACTCCGCTGATGAGGTACAGGCATTGTTTCAATCCCTAAACACTGGAGTTATAAGGAAGATAATCCCTCGTCAACCCCTCTGAGCCAAAGAAGTAGGAGTTTTTATTTTCGAAAATTGAAACCCTTAATCATAACCCGGGGCAGGGTAGTCTTCTCAGTTGATCCAAGCGCACAATGAATGGCACCAAATGAGTTTTTCCAAAAAAAACAAAAGACAGTGATGGTTCAGAACAATCATAAAGACAGGCAGTCATTATCAAAAAATTCATAAATAAAAAGCCCAAAAAGTCACAACCTATAAAGGGGACTTACGAAACTGGGACATCCCGCTGACTGCAATTCCAAAAAAGGAAATAGCTCAGGCAAAAAACAGGGATAACAAA
Source organism: Vicia faba (assembly GCA_948472305.1). Taxonomy (NCBI): domain Eukaryota; kingdom Viridiplantae; phylum Streptophyta; class Magnoliopsida; order Fabales; family Fabaceae; genus Vicia; species Vicia faba. Next base: position 1,060,772,165 of record OX451736.1, on the reverse strand, counting down.
ATAAAAAAGAAAGAGGTCTTATAAACCCTCAACAAAAAGGAATGACTGCCTATTCAAAATAAGTTATCAACATCTGAATCATCACCAGAAAATCAGAGCAAAGACTCAAACAAAGGTCTAACATATGATCAACTGAGTTTAGGTTTGGAGAACATCACGAAGAGCGGGTGGGTACAAATAATTTGAGCCTTTATCCTTTGTTTCTTAAACCGTGAACCAGGCCACATTATAACCCTTAAAAGTCCTAGCTGAAGCATGGGTTAGTTCGAAAGCATACTGTACGAAAGGTATCCTGACTCCTGAAGGCCTACGGTAAATACGGAGTTGATATCACGTTTTATAAACATTCATTTGTTTTATGAAAAAGAATGCATTTTCAAAATCTTCAAGATAGACATAAGCTTTGCATTTTTGATATAACATTGTTTGCATATGACTTTTTGTTTGAACAGTAGGAAAATTCGCACGACGAATGCCTAATGAACAGAAGCACTTCCAATCAAGGGGCATGGCATGATCAGGGTCCATTATCTGGGGCAGTCCAATCAAGATTCGGAGAATCTCTCAAAGGCCAAATAGCCTGGGGCAAGTCTCCGCCTGAGTCACTTGGGGCACTACAGCAATAAATCTTGCCTGGTCAAAAATCTTCTGGTGGCATGACAAAACACTTCTAACAGGGGCAACTCCTTGTATTCTGAGAACATGGACATAGTCGAAAAGAATACTACGCAAAATCAAAGACTCGCTAGATCGACACACCTAGGCAAAAATAAGGGCTTCCCGGCGAACCAAAAGGGTTCGGGAAAAATGAAGGGATGAAATAAAAAAAAATCTATACACCCGCAAGTCGAAAACCTGAAAAGGCGGCTTGGGCAAAAATGGGTATCCCGGTGGACTGAAAACCCGAAAGGGCGGTCCAGGCAAAAGTTAGGGATCAAAGCGTACGACTATGTCCCGACATCTCGTCACCTGCCTACCAGAAGAAGGTTTGTCCATCAACAACTATCAGCACCTCACAGGTCTTCCTCTCCCACCTCAGAAACAGGGGCAATGATGAGCCGTCCAAGCAATCTAATTGCTCTGTCCATAAGATATAAGGGATGTTCAGTTGAAGAACATAACTAGTACATCCCAATTCCCCAGAGAGTGAGCCAGCAAGTCAACATACTCCCCTCAAGCAAAACTACTATCAAATCTCAAGGAAGTTGAGTATCCTCCCGTAGATCTCAATACTTCCCCAGCAGCATGCATATCCATGACAAGCATCCCCGACAATCTTGGTCTAACGATTGTTCCCCGGCGGCATACCAGCATTCAAAGGAATTACTTCCCCAGCATGTCAAAACTTCCCCAGAAGAGTCCAATCCAATTCCCCAGGAAATTTGGAACTCATACCCCCAAGCAATAAGCTTATCCCCAGTAGATTCTAGAAGCTTATCCCTCGCAGAGCACGAACGCATCGTCCGGCTTGATTTAAAGAGTTATTTCCTTAACAGGATATAACTGGGTTATCCTCAGCCAAAAGCCATGGAAAGGGCGTCCTCGACGAAGTCTTCTTACCCCAGCGAAGTCCATCAACACTTCCAACAACAAGGGAATCCCCAGCAAATTATTATCAACACTCAGCAAGGCATCCCTCTTCCCACAGAGTATTGCTTCCCAGCATGGTCGCTAGAGTATCTTTTCTCCCCGCAGAATCTTCCATTTGCCAAGTTTATTCCACGACAGAGTCATCTTCTACCGGTATTCTTGCAGTTATCATCCCCAGCGGAAGCAAAATCTATTCTCCAACAGCAGCCCAGGAGTGACTTCCCGGCATCCGTCAAGGATTTACTTTCCTAGACAAAAACATACATTCATAAAACATCACATACATCATTATAGCATGCATAGACGCATTATATCATACAAATCTCATTTATGTTGAGAACATCATTGTTTGATCCATATCATGCATTGCATATGACTGACCTTTACCTTTCAGGAAAGATGCAGTTGAAATTCTCAATCATATTTCAAGACCTAGACCGGTTCAGTTAATCGACTTCGAAAATTTCTTATCCAGTCCCAGGCCTTCTCTAGTCCAGCTAAATCGACTCCCAACAGATTTTCCTGATAAAGACTCAGCAGAAGTTACTCCAGATTATAATTTCCTATTGGTTCTCTCTCCGACGGTGCATGAGATTTCCATTTTAGGGTTTTCTTTAAGATTATAATTTTCAGATGTTTCCCTCTCCGACGGTGAGTGAGGTGATAATCTCCTATGGTTCCTTCTCCGACGGTGAGTGAGGTGGTAAGTCCTTTTCAGATGTTTCCCTCTCCGACGGTGAGTGAGGTGATAATCTCCTATGGTTCCCTCTCCGACGGTGAGTGAGGTGGTAAGTCCTTTTCAGATGTTTCCCTCTCCGACGGTGAGTGAGGTGATAATATCCTATGGTTCCCTCTCCGACGGTGAGTGAGGTGGTAAGTCCTTTTCAGATGTTTCCCTCTCCGACGGTGAGTGAGGTGATAATCTCCTATGGTTCCCTCTCCGACGGTGAGTGAGGTGGTAAGTCCTTTTCAGATGTTTCCCTCTCCGACGGTGAGTGAGGTGATAATCTCCTATGGTTCCCTCTCCGACGGTGAGTGAGGTGGTAAGTCCTTTTCAGATGTTTCCCTCTCCGACGGTGAGTGAGGTGATAATCTCCTATGGTTCCCTCTCCGACGGTGAGTGAGGTGGTAAGTCCTTTTCATATGTTTCCCTCTCCGACGGTGAGTGAGGTGATAATCTCCTATGGTTCCCTCTCCGACGGTGAGTGAGGTGGTAAGTCCTTTTCAGATGTTTCCCTCTCCGACGGTGAGTGAGGTGATAATCTCCTATGGTTCCCTCTCCGACGGTGAGTGAGGTGGTAAGTCCTTTTCAGATGTTTCCCTCTCCGACGGTGAGTGAGGTGATAATCTCCTATGGTTCCCTCTCCGACGGTGAGTGAGGTAATAATTCCTTTCCAGATAGTCCCCTCTCCGACGGTGAGTGAGGTGATAATTCCTTTCAGATTATAATTTCCTATAGTTACCTCTCTGACGGTGAGTGAGGTGATTCCCTTTCAGATTATAATGACCTATGGTTCTCTTCCCGATACTGCAAAGATGGTAATTCCCGCTAAGATTTTTCTCAACGAGCGTTGTTGAAGTTAAAGTCGCCCAAGGTTCTCTCACCATTCATACTAAGGAAGTAACCATCCCTGGTTCATTCATCATTTTGTGAAGCTCCAGACTCAGCTCCCGTAACCAGTCAGGACATATCTAGGCCAAGCATCTGAAAGCAGCTCCTGCAACATGTCGGGTACTCATTTTTTCTGTTTTGCAGGTACGCAGGTTCTCGCTAAGGAATCTCTTACGCGATCGACACCCAGATGGCATCTATAAGCCCATCGTCCTATTCATCAACCTCTAAATGGCATCTATAAGCCCATTCCCATCACCGCTACTATATGAGCGCAAATTTCTGGGCACTCTAGTGTTCAATCATCTTCTACCCTCGGATTACGAAAGGCACGTCAGCCAATCTGCATCCTCAGGTCTAAGAAGATTGAACAGGGGCAACTGTTGTACCCCAAAATTTGCCCTCCCATATTCTTCAAAGATTTGCCAAGTCAAGCTTCAAATCTCCCCCAAGGGTTGCACAGTCAAAGATCTCCTATACAGTCAAAATTAGGGTTTGTGTTTTGGTCAAGAAAATGAAGTTTCCAAAGGTCCATTCAAGTCTCACATGCCTACAAATATGGTCAAGCATCCTCATATCAAGTTTCAAGGCATTCAGCACAAAATTGCACAGTCAAAACCCTAATTGCACTACAGTCAACTATAGGGGCAAAATGGTCATTTGACAGTCAAAAGTTCAAATTTTTGGTCAACATATCATTTTGAAGCCACAAACATCATTTGATCAATGCTTGATCATGATTCTCAAAATTTGGCTCAGAAATCATCAAGATGCAAAAGTTGCCTTATTTGGACAGCTAAAAAAGTCAACTGAAATTGACCAGGGCATAACTTTCACATGGATTATCAGAAAAATTCCATCCAAAGCTCATTTTGAAGAGAAAGACATTTCCTACAACTCATCTTCATACTTCAATTCCAAGAAATGCTCTCACAAAAAGTTATCAATTTCAACATTATAGGTCATTTTCAAAAGTCAACAAAAAGGGACTTTAAGTCAAAGGCCATAACTTGAGATTGGTAAATCAAAATGACATGGGACCAAAGACATTGGTTAGAGGACTCAAAGACCTTTCCAAAATGTCCAAGAACATGAGAAACGCTTAAAAATTGAGCAAGTTATGCCTTGTGGAAGTTGGGAAATTTTTGGATATTTTGAAAAGTCAACATTGATTCAAATGACCTAAAATTGCTAATGGGCCCATTTTTCTTCCACAATTCATCATTCCAAACATGTGCACGACCACTTGGCCCAAAGGGAAGTATTTTCTCATTTTTTATTTATTTATTTGAATTTTTATTTATAATAATTCACTTAAATCAATTAAATATGTGAAAAATATCTAACTTAACCTAACCAATCTTTTTATACATGTTTTAGCCTCAAGATTTCGTGCTTGTACCAATATGGAAAGATTTGGGTTGATTGGCTTGATTTTGAACCAAAAACACATGGAAAAAGATATGAAAAAATCTTAGAAAATCAAATTTCCAAAATCAATGAATGCAATGGATTTGATTGATTTTTCTTGACCTAATTCACTACTACATATGCCAGGATCATAACCCTAATGCAAACACACGCCCAGCTGCTCCAAAAGCCATTATCAAACTTTGAAAAAATTGTCAAAAAGTCAATTCTGAAAACATCCTTCGAGGGCGATTCAAGACCTAATTCTTGTTCCATTAGCTTCCTTGAAGGTCACTGGACATATTCCAATCAGAAACAACCATCAAAACGCAAGGAATTGGTATACAGCATTCAAGATATTTCAAAAAAAACTCATAATCGTGCATCATGATTCACGCATCCTTTGCAACTTTTATTTATTGATTCATGTTCCTTATGAAATTATGAAGCTAACCAATATGATTAATTGCATTTTTATGTTGTGTACGCGATTATGCCATGTTTGTGTTCTAGGGTTTGCAGGACCTCAAAATTGGGGGTTTTTATTTAAAGAAAAATTAGCCCTCAAAACCACCACCATTCAACTCAGCGCATCTGGACGAAGAAGACACCATGCTCGCGCCTAATTTATGGACCTCCTAGGCCTAATCGCTATTTTCCAGTAGCGTGCCTAAGAGAACATATAAAAAACCGTGGCTTAATGTTTTACGTTTCAGGGATAGTGAAGAAGACGATGTGTTGGCGAACGGTGATAGGTGGATTCAAAAATTCGCGCGCTGGTGGCCCCTGATCATTATTTCTTTTATCATGTTTATTTACTATCATATATTAAACGCATATGCAGTGGCTCAGTGGCGAACGAAGTTATTGGTAAAGTGAATGACCTGGGTTCGATCCCAGGTCTCCACCCTTTCCATTTGTTTTTTCCCAATTTACGTTCATATGCAGGCATGATAGTGTGGTCCATGATGCGTCCCTCTATCCAGCCATACACGCGTCCTGGAACCTCAGATCAAAGGCATAGATTGGATGAACACCCTAAACCTTCGTCAACGCGTATGTACGTATCATGCCAAAAAGTCAAAAGGGCCATACTAAATGGGCCAGAATTCCTAAAATATACCTCCTATCTGGGGACTGATACCCCCAAGGTTTGGCCAAATTTTGTTATTTTTTATCTTTTTATTATTTATTATCTTCCTTTAATTATTATTCTTTTGGTCAATTTAATATTTTCATAAATATAAAATCAGAAAAGAAAAAAAAAATATAATAAATATTTTGTTTTAATATTTTTGTAATTAAGTTGTATATAATTTAAGCTTAGTTAAAATTAGGTTGCAAATTTAATTCTTTTAATAATAAATCTAAAAAAACATAGAATTAGGTTTAATCAATAATTTTTAATCTTTTTATTTTTCTTTCATAAATATATCAAATAATTAAATATTTATTTTCATAAATTAAATCGCATACAAAAATTAGGCTTAATTTAGGTTAAATTCTAATGTTTTTCTTAATAAATTAAAATAAAATAGAATTAGGGTTTGCATCTCATATTAATTTTAATTATTTCTTTTTCTCATTAAATTCCTAAAATACTAAAAAACACAAAAACAAGTTCTCTCTTTTTTAACTCCGTTATTAATTTAATTTTTGCAAAAGGGTCCAACGCCCTCGTTTCGTTTAATTCTCATTAATTCGCGTATTTATTTTATTTCATTATAATACTTATGTATCTATCCCGAAGCCATGTAATTATTTGCCGCACTTTCCAATTCTTTATTTACTTTTACTTCTTTATTTTCTGTCAAATCGGGTCCTGGTTAATTTTGGCGATGTGGACCCGCGCCGTTTGTAATAGCTTATTTACCTTTCCCGCAAATATTTTAACTGTTAATCAAAAGCATGAAAGACTGTATGGACAAAATAAAAACAAGCGTAGAACACCAATGATAAGACAAAAATAAATGAACATGACACACAAATCACACACCACCCCTAGGGTACGCCTCACTGTTGCGTTGCCTCGAAAGGTGATCGTCGAGTAGAGGATGTCTTAGTAAGTCCTCATGATCTGGGAACCTGGCATGAGGGTAGCTTCTAAGGTATCTTCCCATTGCTCTGGTGATCACCATGTCCCGAACCTCGAATTGACCCGAATACCTCCAACGGTGGTGCTACCTACCTCTCAATGGTGGAATCGCACTACTTTAAAGGACATTTACACAGACGAATTCCTTAGGGTAGGTAGACGACTCGTGGATACTTGCTCTAATTCAAAACAAAACAAATCAAAAATACTTTTCACACCAACACATTTTCAAAAAGCTTTCGAAAGCATTTTTCAAACACTCTTGAGGACCGATACAAGAGTCGAACTGGAATTTTCAAAGAAACTTTTTAAAACCCACAATTGAAAAGCAAACAAACCTTTTTTGAAAACACAAATGAGCAAGTATCTAAGAGCCCATGGATAACCATGGATTGAAAGGGTGCTAACACCTTCCCTTTCTATAACCTACCTCCCGAACCGAGAGCAATCTCTTTAAGGAATTTTTCTGTGCTTTTGTCCTTTCCATTTGGAGAAAATAAAAGACGGTGGCGACTCTTGCTTCCGCGACATTTCGCGAACCAGCGTTAAACAGTCAGTTCCAGATCCACCGATAACAACCCACAACACAATTCTTCCTGCACTTCGCATCATCACAAAATTATCACAACATCATAACCATAACTATTCAACTTTGGCAACAAGCCTATATCAGTGTTATTACCAATTAATAGATGTAAATCTTCGTCATAATAATTCTTGTATCTTCACAAAATATTCACAACATCATAGCATCAACGCACACCACAAAGAAAACACAAACATGATAGTCGTTTCCAAAACACTCTCATAACTCTCTATGTATTAGTTCTTCATTATTTAATTATTCTCCTAATATTCACTTCTAAATAACTAACTGGCAATATATCTTTTCTTCTGCTATTTAATCAATCCTCTAAAATAGTTACTGCAACTTTACTAATTATTTCCAACTCTGTGTTATTTCTACAGGCTGTTAAAATTATATTGTAAGTACTAGATTAAGATTACTGACATAAGGGCTACTTCTATTAATATCTTTATGCTATAACATACTACTGATAAGAATGGTTCAATTTGTTCCCTAACTGCTTGGCTTTTGTATTAATGAATTCTATACTGATACCATAAAAAATTATATAACATATTGCTATAAAAAGAAACAAGTGCCTTTGCACCTAACAGACAGTGCCGAACGACACTCTTCTTCCCTCTCAATACCTAGTGCCGAACGAAACTCTTCTCTCTCTCAAGGCTTCCGACCGACAACCTCTACCCACACACCTTGCCGATCGTCACTCTCCATCCCCACCTTGTCGACCGGCATCCAACAACAACGAACAACCCAACGATCGACATGCCCCATTATGAATAATTTTCTGCAACTTCCTGTTACTTCTCCAGTTTCATTCTATTCACAGAACCAATGTATAACGATTCACAGACTAACCAACGCATAACACAGGAACATGAAATTTCACCAATAATCAACACTAATTAATTCCTAACATCCATTGCCATAAACAAACACAAACAACAATAAATTCACACCCTAAATCCTCACATACACCATACGATATGCCCCATTATAGGATAAGAAACTCCACCCTTGCCTTGAATTGGAGATTGTCTCTAATATCTGGTCGAGTGCAAGCCTTTGCCCCTTTCTAGCAATCATCAATCAACCCCTTTCTCTGCCAAAATCCTCATTCCTCTTTGTCTGCAACCTTGTTTCACAATCTATCTTCCAAAAGTTCCAAACCCTCATTTCTTTTCTTACTGATACTTACCACAAAACCTAATCTCCATACTTTCTTATTCTAAAAAATAGTGTTTCTCTTAGTGGGCCTACATACACACCCCACTATTACTACTATCACAACATAAGCCCAATTAAATAAATAGTCACATAATATAATCTAATATTATTTCCAATAATATTCTTCAACTATGATCGATCCAGACTTTAAATAATACTAACTCGCAAGTAATATTCTAATAATAGTTCTCTGACTAAACCGTCTAATTTATCTGACTATCAACTTACCGCTCAACTCAACATATTTATCCAATTATGCTTCTTAGAATAATAATGATAATTCTTAACTTAATTCCACCAAATTAAATCCGATTATTTATCATGCCACTAAATAAAATAATTCTGACTTCGACGATAAAAATTCGAATTAATATAAAATATTCAAAAATATTTAATTAAATAAATAATTAAATATCGGGACATTACATCCTCCTCCTCACCTCCCTCTTGTGTGTGAAGTCACTTATTCAACAAGACAAACTATGAAGGTAGAAGAAAATAAGACAATGAAGAAACCTCCCTAGAAGCTCATAAACGAAGAAGGAATGTGAAATTGAGGAAGAGGAAGATGAACATATAAAACAAAATCACTTGAATTCAAGGTAAAGCAAAGGGAACTTGCAAGAAGTAGGAATTTGAGCAAGAAGGTGAAAAAGTTGTTTCAAGTAAGGGGCCATGCTTGTATAAGAAGACAAAGAAAACATATTTATGGCCTATAATGAATGAATCTTATAAGATGAAATCAATGGTGGAGAAATCAACCGCGAGATCACAACGACACTCAAATGCTCTAAACGACAACGCCATTCCCTAGTTTTGGGGCCTGAAGCCACATGTCAGAATAACGTTACAAAATATTTCTCTAACAAGACTGTCATTTAATGGGCATGTTCCCAATACTACCTACTCTCACTCACCAGACTTTTCCAGTTCCACCTTCGAAAGCAAATGTTTGTGCAGGAAGCACAAATAGACAATAGAGGGCAACTCGACAACTTCAATCATTGTGCTACCAAGTAACAACAAGTATTTCGAGGACAACTGTTTTGTGTCGACCAAAGGGCCTGAGCGACATGCCCAATTACGAAGGTCTAATCCAGGACTTCACCAAGTAGGACAAATGGACATGTGGAGCTTTTTCAAGATGCGAGATACTTGATTCTAACCCCCCCCTCAAATGTCCCATGCTGATCAGACGAATCACCACATCACATATCAGATTAGGCGGGGGTTGTTTCGACCATATGGCAAATATAAATCTCACCATGCGCTGATTACATATATTATTTCATTCTCTCTCAAACTAAAATTTCTGAAGCTTTATTAACTTGTATGTTAGAGTGACAATTTTGTAGATCCTCACAACTTCGCAAAATTGAAAAACTCTCGCCGTCACACCGCAATAACTTGTCCACTCTTGCCGTCATACCGAAAGAATTCGTCCCTTCATATTTCTTGTTCCACTAACCACGTAAATTATTATCGACCATATAAACTAAACGCAAGATCCATAGGATTTGTAGGATAAGCGGTACTAAGAGCATCTCCAATAGGAGAACTTATTTTTGGTTGCTTGAGTTATTTTGTGTGAGACCAATTGTCACGTTGCATTTAAGTAACACCTAAGCAATCTAAATCAATTTTACTCCAATAGTGATTTGAATAAGTAATCTATATGTGATCCAATAAATTTATATTTATCCCACCAATTATCAAAATTAATATTATTTAACGTTAAATAATATACTTTTTAGATTGCTTCATGATGTAACTTACACAAATATTTAAACAACGAAAATACCACATATATTTATTTCAATAATAAAAATGTTAAAGTATGAAACTTATAAATCCTAATATGCATTAAGAAACCTTCATTAAATTAGAGATGCTCTAAAACCCAACTACGACAAAACACGACTCATGTTGTTTACATAAAATGTATACAGCTTATTTGTTTTGTTCAAAAAATAAAATAAAAAACTTATCTTCTAATTCCGTTCTTTTATTTTTTTTTTATATTGTTAATAGAATATTGTTTAATAATAAAAATTATACTCTACAAGCAGTTTATAAAATGCTCTCAATTCTTGAGAAAATCATTATGAAAATTAACTTAATTAATTTTCATTTGGAAGAAAGAATTAGTTTATGCAGGCAAAAATTAATTTTTGAAAAAAAAAATCAAACAAGCCAAAAGGAGGGTATGGAAAGTAAGTTTGGATAGTAGGTAGTCCATCCCTAATTTAACCTGCCATCTCCAAAAATATATCTGCCATGCATACATTTTTCATTAATTCCAAAATTGTTTTTGGATAAAATTGAATTAAAATGTGTGAACTAAATTTCCGGTTTCATTTAAAAAAAATTATATTTCATTTAAAATTGTCGATATAAATTTTTATTGTTTATTTTTTAAATTTCGATATCTTTGAAATAATATCGACATTTTTAATAAATACTATGTGATACCAGAAATTTTAATCAATACAAAATTTTCAATAGTATAAATTTTTAACGATTACGATTTTATTGACAGTTTTGTACGGCTGTGATTGCACCGACCGTTTTATATGGTCTAAAATGAATCTAAAGTTGTATAAATAAGGGTCATCTGTTGTTGAGAAAAATATCTTAGAATGTCTCTTTCTTTATTTTTATTAAGGCGGAAATGTACTTCAACAGGGTGAAACCTGTTGTAGAGTTTCGGTTTCCGAAGGACACCGCATGTTTCACCGTCTTGAGATCCACATTGAATGATTTGTTGCCCGACACCGAGAATAGAAAAGTGGGAAAGATCAAATTTCGTGCAGACTAGATTGATACTGATGAAAAGGTAAAATACGACCTTATTGAGTTGAAGACCGACGAAGATTTGAAGGTTATGTGGAGAATATTTCACCGTAGGCTAACTAAAAGACTAATCGAGTTTGATGCGATAATTTCAAGATTTATCGACCAGAGAATCAAGATGTTGAAATATATTGAATCATCTCGTAGTGTCTAGGTTTCATGTTCCTTATTGTTAATTTATGTTAGTTGTAATGTGTTAAGTTATGTTCATCTTCCAAACATGTAATCGACAAAATATTATGTAATAAAAAGTACAACTAAATGGTCTGAGTCACAAAATATACAAATAATACAAATGTAAAATCAAATAGATAAATAGGTCCCTAATATGCTATGTGTGCTACACGCGATAATTTGATAAAAACTTCATCACCTGGGTTTACAGAACCCATGAGGTTATCCATAATAACAACGATCATCTGCAGGCGCTGCTGGTCATCAACACTAGGTGGAGGCGACAACACGTCAACGATAGGTCCCCAATCATCAAAACACATATCATCATCATTTGTATACTCAACATGTGGGAGAATGCAAGAGTGTGAAATAGTAAGGTACCACTCCAAGTAACCATCCTCACACTGCACATCATGTTGAAACCTCATTACACTATCTCTAATGGCACATGTAGAGCTGATGATGTTACTCTGAAACCACCAGTCAATGTCCAAAGCTGGAACAATAGGAACTGACCGTGGGATGCCCTAGACATACTAATATAATCGCAAATACCTCTCAGGTAAGTGTCTAGACATTAAGGTCTCCCACCGTATATAACAGAAAAAATAGAGAAGACTCGTCAAACTCATGATGGACTCTGTGATCTATGTAGAGGTCCTGGTTAAATCCTCTATTGTTAGCATATCAAGTTTCCTCTTGTACTCTGCAACACCACCTGGATTTGCTTGCTTAACCTTCCATCTCTTCGCCAATGAGGAGCCAGCAGAGGTATGTTACACCCTCTTGTCACAAATGGTGGAAAAATGCTAGTATATCCAACACTGATAAAAGAACATACACAAATCAAGAAATATCATACATAACAATTAAATTAGAACTAAGTTACAAATAATAATTTTTAATATAACTGGAATATACTTAAATAGCCAGCAAGCTGTCTGGTCTCAAAGGCAATTACAACTCAAATTTCTGCATATAGGATAGTCAATGCAACGCATCCCTAAGCCTAGCTAGTATGCTCAAGGCTACTAAGAAACCACAAGTAATAAGAATCAATATAAACATGAGACTTATTTGCAAAGATAGTACATGCTACTAAATGTAGCGTGTACACCTTTGCAAGTGGCTCATACATTTGTCGCTCTACAATCTCGATATAGATGTCCTGAAGCCAAGACATCCGAAAGTGAGCTCCATATTAAAATCAAACTCCTTGAGCATGACCTCCTCAGTAATTCCCAAATTCCGTGTAGTCGGATACATCCATGCTCCTATTTAATAACATGAGCGGTGAAGAATCTACCGACAATGGAGAGATGGAACAAGGAGAAGACATCATCCAAATTGATAGTCATCTCCTCAAATAGAAGATGAAAGAAAAATGTCTCATTGTACCATCGCTTAACAAAGGTATACAAGAGTGAAGTGTCAAGTTGTGTGAGTGAGCAGTCACCCATTGATAGCAGATCGAAATCGGCAACAATCTAACTAACCGTCTTAGGCATCAGAACCTTACAAAATTTCTTCATCTTTTACCAGTGGGATGTCACGTTCAGCATGGGACTGTCCTATAACAAACAAAGTTAAAAAAAAATAGTTAGTTTCAACACATAAAGTATCAATAATAAATAAATTAAAGTTAAACAATAAATATATACACCTCTCTCTGTCATAATCAGTATGCCACATAGTCAACATATTCTATAAGCACTGATCGATCACTGGGTCCTCCAGGGAACTCTCTGTTAGTGTGCACAGATGGCTCCATCGAAGCAGGAGCCATATTCTTTATATCACAAGCAGCAATAGCCTCAACGTCAGTTGTCTCAGCGTCAATAGTAATAGGAATCACATCTGTCTCTATCTCATTAGTAATATGGGTCGCATCTGTCTCGACCACCTCATCAACAATAGGGGATGTATCTGTCTCGACCACCTCATCATCAATAGGGGTCGCATCCTGTCTCGGCCACCTCAGTTGGGTCAATAACAACCTGACCTTGCACCTCCTCAGCATGAACAACCTCAACAACCTACTAATCTACATCATCTCAAGGTTGCTCATCTAACTTAACCGCTAGACGTCGAGTGCTACGGTATACGTGGAAGAGTTGTGCAGCCAAACATTTTTTGTGAAAACCAGTTGAAGCTATTCTCTCAGCCCGTAGGTGTGAAGACTCTGCCTCAGTTGCCCTAGCATGGACTTCCTTTTTATCTGTGATCATGCCTGCAATAATGCCGTCATTTCCCTTGGTATTCACCACAAAATAGAAAAAATTCAAAAAATCAATGAACTACTGACAATTTCAAAATTTCCGGTATTCTACAGCAATTAACGACAACTTCAAAATTTTCTATAATATGTTAAAAAATTGAACTATCGACATTTTCAAAATTTTCGATACTATTTTTAAAAATTTAAACTATCAACATTTTCAAAATTTCCGATATCAATGTATGAATAAATATCGACAAGACTAAAATCTCCGATAAAAACTCATATATTTATACCGACATTTTTAAAATTCACGATACAAATACAAATAATTTTAACAAAAATTTGAAATTTTTTAATAAAAACTCATGAAACTTAAATAAAAAAATTTACTTTTCAATAAATTTCTGATATGAAATGTGAAATTTCCGATATCACTGATAAATGTGAAATTTCCGATATCACTGATAAATGTGAAAATTTAGAATGGATTTAAAAAATAATTTAAAAATGGTAGAGAATAACATAGTCAATTCACTCTATGTATAGAGGTGTTTGATATAAATTTTGGTGGCATAAGTTAAATTCTCCTGATAGAATAGATCTATAAACCCAAGTCAGGCCCAAAAATCCAAAATAATTCGCAAATCAACGTACCGTCAAATTTCCAGCTCCAACGTTTCTCCAATCAAACGTGTTTTGTATACGCGCGTATTCGAGCACACCAACTGTTCGATTATATGCGTCACTCAATGAAGAACAAAACACTTCCTCGTTTATGATCTAAACGTTGCTAAATGTCGATGAATTCAAGTCCTTTTCTTCGCAATTTCAACACCTTGCAACTTCGCATTCAATTTCGTTTCTATACCCGTCGTCGTGACCCTTTTCCCACAAAAATCTGCCACTACCTAAACCGTGCAAAGCTCATAGATTCAATTCGACTTTCTCTACGCTCCAACAACCCTAACTCCACACTCCCCACTCTCATAACCCACCGCTTATTCGACTCTTTTGTTGTCACTCATGCACTTCGTTCTGCACCTTGTGCAGATTCTGCACTTTCACTCATTCGTACTATAGAGAAAACAGAAAGTACACATTTTTCACATACCCAGAATACCCTTCACGCTCTTGCCACTGTGCTAGCAAAATCTGGTAGATGTGATGAGCTTAGATCCCTCATTGATGATATCCAAAGGAAAAGGTTTGGAAATGTTAAGATCAGTTTTATGAATCTAATGCAGTGGTATGCTGCAGCTAGGGATATTGATTCTGTTCTCGAGGTTTGGGATCGGTATAGAGTTGATGTGAGTAACCGTGTATGTACTGAATCTTATAACATTGTTATGTCTCTTTATGTAGAAATGGGTAAGGACTATGAGGCTGTTGGAGTTTTTTGTAAAATGGTTGATGAAGGTTCGGTTCCTAATTGTAGAAGCTTTAGTATAATAATTGAGCATCTTGTGAAAGCAAGGAAGTTTTTGGAAGCTATTGAGGTTTTTAATTTGTTGCCTTTGATGAGGATTAAGCGGACTTTGAAGCAGTACTCGGTTCTAATTGAAGGTTTGGTTGGTAGTAAAATGTTTGATGAAGTTGGAGTTTTGGTTACTGAGATGCAAGTTGATGGAATATTACCTAGTCGAACAGTGAGTTTGTTATTGAAGCAGGTGAAGGATGAAGGATTTCTTAAGGATATGGATGAATTGTTGTTTACAGAAATTTGCCCGGATGAAAGAATCAAGAATGTAAGATATTGTAATGATAGTAGTGATGGGGATGAGAATGAGGACGAGGGTGAAAATGAAAATGGGAATGGTGATTTGCAATGTGATCATGTAAATGGGATCCGCTTAAAACCCTGGCTGGACCTGCGGTCTCTGGCTAGTGCCTTACAGAACTGGAGTCCTGGTGAGGTATCAGCACTAGAGAATGCAAAGTTTGTATGGACAACTAGGTTGGTGTGCAAGATGCTTAGAAGTTTCAATAAACCAGATACTGCGTGGAATTTCTTTTGCTGGGTTGCGGGTCAACCTGGATTTACTCATAATATATACACGGTGCAAAGAATCATGACCCTTCTAGCGCGCCATGGACGTACTGAGTTAGTTGATAAACTCATCTCCAAGATCAGAATAGAGGGAATGAGACTACCATTCAGCACCTTAAGATTAATCATTGACTTTTATGGGATTTCAAAAAATGCTGATGCTGCTCTGAAGGTTTTCAATGATGATCGAATACTTTGTGGGTCTATATCAAAAGTTAATATGATGCTTCTGTATTCGTCTCTTTTAAGAACGTTAACCAAGTGTGGCAACGATTCTGATGCTCTGGAAATGCTTGATGAGATGATTTTAAATGGAATTTGCCCAGATATCCAAACATTTTCAGGTCTAATGCAATATTTTTCACAACTTGGTGACATTAAAACTGCACAGACACTCTTTTCAATGGTCAGACAGAGCGGTTTTGAGCCAGACGCGTATCTGTTTAAGGTCCTAATTGAAGGTTATTGCAAGTCGAAAAGAGCTGCACTGGCTTGGAGGCTATTTGAAGACATGAAGAATTCGGGTTTGATGCCTGATTTTGCCACCAAAGAGTTGCTTGTGAAGAGCCTCTGGAGAGAAGGGAGACGGAGAGAGGCCGCAGCGGTAGAAGAGAGCTGTGAGGAAGTGAAAATGGTCCTTCCACCTGCATTGCCTGGTCATGTATGGACTGTCAGCTCTGCAGATCTCACAAGAGTTTTTAACATTTATTCAAATTGTTTTACTTCAAAAGGTGGCTAGAGTTATCCATTGGGCTATATGATAGGGGTGTACTTCACCATGCATGAAATCTCAGCACAAAGCATAACGAGTGAAAAACAATACCCACATTCCTTAACCTTTGATATTTTTTTGGGAGGGGCTGCGAAAAAATTGTTAGTTGCAGTAATTATTTGAGTTTTAAAAATGTATTGTTGGCAAAACATGAGTTGATACTCAGGAATTAGCTCTTGTTCTGATGGATGCTTAATGCTTCATTGTAATTATATTAACTTGGTCAAGTGCTAGAAATCATCTTGGCACAATCACAGGATGAATGAACCTTTGGTTGAAAGCTACATTCGGTCGTCTGCTGACTTCTGCAACTTGAGGGGAATCTAATGATTTTTTATTTATTAGTATCGCTGTTGCTTATTGCAATTATCAATTCCTTTTAATTTTCTTACAAAAAGAGTTGGTTACAAGATCTCCTTAAGATATTGTTTTCAGTTTCTTTTGTTTATGAAGGGTTTCTCTATGCGGAACTGTGAAGACTAATCCTTCGAGTCAGGTTGTGTCCATGAGCGGCAAAGTTGTCCATGAAGAGTTTTAACACTGTTGTATTCTTATGAAGTACAAAAAGCCACACTCAAGCAACAAAGGGTATGGGTAAGAAGCACATCTTCTTATTCTACTTAATTTAGCAGGAGAAGTCAAGCTTATGTGGCGATGTAAATGTCGTTTGTATCCAAGTTAGCTTTGTACTAGAAATAGGGAACATATAAATTATAGAGTTTGTTAAGGTGTTTTCATATATTAAAACCTTGGTAACTAAAAGTGTCAACATTATTAGCTGTTCATTGCATTGTGTATATTATAATAGCATATATATCATAGACTTGGCCTTTGTTAAACGTTAAATCATATCTTTTGTGAGCCTGCCCCTTAAAAATATGGTAAAGGCATCAAGTTAGATAGTCTTTAGGTACCAGCCAGCTAGCTGACATTGTGTAAGGACACCATATTGGGTTACAATACTATTATTAATTTATTACCATCTTTATTATATTCTGCGCATGATTTATACTTAATTTGGATTTGTCCACAGTGTCTAAGATTTGAAATGGAAAAATAGTAAAACTAATGACAGAGACAGAAGCATATATTTTTAATATCAAACCAAAAGATATGTCCAAAGAAGAGATGGATTTAAAGTTAGAGGTATAACAATAAGTTTTGGTTGTTACTTGCCATAAGAAAATTTCTTTTCTCTTCCCCATAATTTGCATTTCTTCATAATTTCACAACAATGGCTATCTTCTTTCTTCCTTCTAGTTCTCATGCTCTTTTTCTTGCACTCATGTTGTTTTTTGTCACTAATATTTCAGCTCAACCACTACAACTCAGTGGAACAAACTTTTCATGCCCGGTGGATTCACCTCCTTCATGTGAAACCTATGTGACATACTTTGCTCGATCTCCAAACTTTTTGAGCCTAACTAACATATCTGATATATTTGATATGAGTCCTTTATCCATTGCAAAAGCTAGTAACATAGAAGACGAGGACAAGAAGCTGGTTGAAGGCCAAGTCTTACTAGTACCTGTAACTTGTGGTTGCACTAGAACTCGCTATTTCGCGAATTTCACCTACACAATCAAGCTAGGTGACAACTATTTCATAGTTTCAACCACTTCATACCAGAATCTTACAAATTATGTGGAATTCGAAAATTTCAACCCTAATCTAAGTCCAAATCTATTGCCACCAGAAATCAAAATTGTAGTCCCTTTATTCTGCAAATGCCCGTCGAAGAATCAGTTGAACAAAGGAATAAAGTATCTGATTACTTATGTGTGGCAGTCTAATGATAATGTTACCCTCGTAAGTTCTAAGTTTGGTGCATCACTGGGGGACATGTTTACTGAAAACAATCAAAACTTCACTGCTTCAACCAACGTTCCAATTTTGATCCCCGTGACAAAGTTACCGGTAATGGATCAACCGTCTTCTAATGGAAGAAAAAACAGCACTCAAAAACCTGCTTTTATAATTGGTATTAGCCTAGGAAGTGCTTTTTTCATTGTAGTTTTAACACTATCACTTGTTTATGTATATTGTCTGAAAATGAAGAGATTGAATAGAAGTACTTCATTGGCGGAGACTGCGGATAAGTTACTTTCAGGTGTTTCGGGTTATGTAAGCAAGCCAACAATGTATGAAATGGACGCGATCATGGAAGGTACAATGAACCTGAGTGAGAATTGTAAAATTGGTGAATCAGTTTACAAGGCCAATATAGATGGTAGAGTTTTAGCAGTGAAAAATATCAAGAAAGATGCTTCTGAGGAGCTGAAAATTTTGCAGAAGGTAAATCATGGAAATCTTGTGAAACTTATGGGTGTGTCTTCTGACAACGATGGAAACTGTTTCCTTGTTTATGAGTATGCTGAAAATGGATCACTTGATGAGTGGTTGTTCTCGGAGTCGTCGAAAACTTCGAACTCGGTGGTCTCGCTTACATGGTCTCAGAGAATAACAGTAGCCGTGGATGTTGCAGTTGGTCTGCAATACATGCATGAACATACTTACCCAAGAATAATTCACAGAGACATCACAACAAGTAATATCCTTCTGGATTCAAACTTTAAGGCCAAGATAGCGAATTTTTCAATGGCTAGAACTTCAACAAATTCCATGATGCCGAAAATTGATGTTTTCGCTTTTGGGGTGGTTATGATTGAGTTGCTTACCGGCAAGAAAGCGATAACAACGAAGGAAAATGGTGAGGTGGTTATTCTATGGAAGGATTTCTGGAAGATTTTTGATCTAGAAGAGAATAGAGAAGAGAGCTTAAGAAAATGGATGGATCCTAAGCTAGAGAATTTTTATCCTATTGATAATGCTCTTAGTTTGGCTTCTTTGGCAGCGAATTGTACTGCAGATAAATCATTGTCAAGACCAAGCATTGCGGAAATTGTTCTTTGTCTTTCTCTTCTCAATAATCAATCATCATCTGAACCAATGTTAGAAAGATCCTTGACATCTGGTTTAGATGTTGAAGCTACTCATGTTGTTACCTCTATAGTAGCTCGATGATATTCAAATGAAGGTAGCACTGAATCAATGCTTCAGTTTCTTATATTCAAGATGGTTACTTTGTTTAGATGATTATTGATTATATCTTTATTGTGGAACTATATGGTTATTTTAATTAAGGGAAGTGTTCTAAATTTCATTTTTTTTCTTCATGTTATTCTTTAATGTACGAGTTTCGGTAAAGTGAATTGTAAGCTGCTATTGAACTCCGAGTAATTTTGGTTATTATGTTAGTTTTCTTGTACCTCTTGAAACTCTATGGAACACAGACACTTCTGGAAAAAAAAAGTATATCTGTGTCTAATATGTGTTGGTGTCTAATACCGAAACGACACCGACGACTGTGATTATGTTTATTTTTTCAAATTATTGTGGTGTCGTGTCAAGAGTTTGTGTCTCTGTCTATTTATTTTTGCAAGAAAGCATTTGGAATCAGCCTTTGGCACCCATAAATGTAGATGGAAGTCAGCTATAACTTCTTTTTTTCTCTTTTTTTTTTGGGGATGGATGAGTATTCATGTAAAGCTAAAGGCACATTTTTAATCAAAATCATGTATATATAATTGCAAAAGTCTTCTTTGGTGTTTCAATAATTGATGAAGGTACCTCTTACCCTCGATGGTTGAGTTAACAATACCACGTCTATATACGTGGAGAATCTTTCTTAAGCACCAAAACTTCATTGACCTGCTGCTAAAAGACAAGGGGACAAATTTTTTGAAATTTAGAAGTGATGAATCAATATGATAATTGAATCTGCTTGGTCATTCATCAAAAATGATATTAATTCTTTTTTTCTTGTTAAAATGATATTAGCTCTAACTCAGAAATTATGTATTTTTGTTAGAAGTTGTTGAGAAATTATGTATTTTTATAAATATACATAAATAATTAATGAACTTTTTTTAATAGATTATTAATGGGATTTATTTGGTTAAATTTTGAACACAATATTAATAGTAAAATCGAAAGGACCGTATTTTTTTTACTCAATGCTTTGTTGATTATTCTAATTTAATTGTTCTGGATCGGTATCAAAATTATGTGTAAATTGAAATGGTGGATTCTTGATGTAATGTTGCAAATCTCTGCGTGATTAAATAAGAAGTAGATCGGTAAAATTAACACTCTTATAGCTAATTTAGTAATTAAATGAAAAAAGATAGAATATATATATATATATATATATATATATATATATATATATATATATATATATATATATATATATATATATATATATATATATATATATATATATATATATATATATATATATATATATATATATATATATATATATATATATATATATATATATATATATATATATATATATATATATATAAAATAGTAAAAAGTAAAATAAAAAAATCAAGTAATCTATTATCAATTCACATCACATTTTTTCTAACTCTAATTCTAATTTTATAATTGAATATTTCTTCATTCTATATAATGTTTGGCAATTGTATCTTGTACTTAAATTAAATAATTTTGGGAAAAATACCATTTTCCGTCTCTTAACTTTGCTTCCTTATCTTTTAAAAAGTGCAAAACAATCCCTTAAGTCTTAAAAATAGAGCACATTTGTCCTTTCGTCTGTATCCGTTAGTGAGTATGCAAAATATTTGTATATGTGACATGACTGACGTTACGTGGAAATTATATGGTATATGTTTAACTTTTATGAACAAACACAACATTCATACCTTGAATTTATTCGCTCAGAGAGAGAACTTGAAGGAGAATCGTCGTTTCTGCAAAACAAGAACCATCGTTCAGTGAATATCATTTGAAGGTGAACCATCGTTGCAAACAAGTTAGATATTTGATGATCTGTATAAGTTCTTATAGGAATTAGGGTTTTATGCTAAATCTACTGTTTGCATGTTTTCAAAATGAAAATTTAAGTTTTTCTGCTAAATCGTTTGTTTGCATGTTTTTCAAAATGAGAAATTAGGGTTATATGCTAAATCGTTTGTGATGCATGTTTTTAACCTGAGTAATTAGGGCGTGGTTGAAAATAGGGTTTATTGAATAAAATTCATTTTGAATTGTCTAGGTGAAATGGAAGAGTATATTGTATTAAGAATTCATCATAGTGGTGAATTTGTTGATGGTGATCTTAGGGTGTACGAAGGAGGGGAAGTTGCTGAGATGAAAATAGATGTTGACACATGGAGCTACTTTGAGCTTGCAGGGTCACTGAAGTGTTTAGGTTATAGGAATTTTGAGTCAATCTATTACAAAGACCCAACATTTGAGATGCAATAATTGATTGATGATTCTGGGTGTAATACGGTAGGAGAACTGACTTGGATGTTTTACGTTTTATCGCAATTGTTGCGGATAGCAAGAGTCGCCACCGACTTTTCTTTTATCCAATAAAGGAAAGGGTGAAAAGAACAGGAAAGACCTTTGAGATTATTTTCTTGAGTTCGGGGGGTAGATTATAAAAAGGAAAGGTGTTAGCACCCTTTTCATCCATAGTTATCTATGGGCTCTTAGTTGCTTTCTAGATCATTGCTTTTGCTTGAAAGTGTGCTTTGTGGTGGATTTTGAAAGTATTTTGAAAAAGTGTCTTTGTTTAGGCAAACTTTGTAATGATTCTCGTCTCTATAAGAATGTATACAAAGTGTTGGACTTTTTGAAAACATTTCATGTTTTGAAAGTGTTTAGTGTGTTTAAAAAGGTGTTTATGTTTGAAGATGAGAAAGCAACTAAGAACATTTCTACCTACTCAAAAATATTTGTTCTTTTCCCCCTCTTTTAGATGTTGCTATTTTACTATTGATTGGTAAGAAGCCTTAACTTTGGATGTAAAGGGACGGGCGAGAGTCATGGTATAGTCATGATAGCAATGTTATGAGATATCTTAGCATTTCTCTTGAGGGACTAAGATCATTTGTAAGGCAACATTCGAAGCGTCATCGAGGGACTATGATCATATATTTTTTATTGTTTTTGCTAAGACACCTCACATGTATGTCATGGCCATTTTCTCAAGGAAACAAGTGGAGTTATCCCTAGAGGTGTAAAGTGTGCAAGTGTTTGCATTTCATGTTTGGTTTATCTTGGATTAGTGTTTTCTAAGAATTGATTTTATATTTCCATACAAATCCTAATTACTAGCATTTATATGAAAGCGATAAATTGCGGAAAGTAAATATCCTACACTATTACAATCACTTGGGGATGGGGTGTACAAACTTACAAATGGGGGTTGCAATAAATTAAAGTCCTAATTATCTATTACAACCATATTAAAATAATGTACAAGAATCAAAATGCAAAATAGATTTGTTTTGTTTTTATTAAGAGAAGAAATAAATTTGCTTAAGGAAATATTTTTAGTCTTTTTGTTTTAAAAGAAACAAAGAAAAGTATATGAATATGAAGTATTTTTTTTGGTGTTTTTGATTAATGAAAATAAAAGTGATGATAAAAATAATAAGAGAATAAGAGTTAGAGTTAGCGTGTTACAGAAAGAATAGAAATAAGAGAGAGCAGAAGTTATGACTCAGGTGCGTTGCACATCAGAAAGAAAATGTTAGCAGAAATGGGGAAAGTCAGAAGTTCTGGATCCAGACGCACTAAAGTTCTAGGGTTAATGGGAACAAAGGAAAGCCTAGAAGTTCTGATTGCTGAGAGAGCCTAGAAGTTCTGAGGCAGCTGGAAACCTAGAAGTTCTAGTGTTACTGGAAGGTTAGAAGTTCTGGTTGTTGAGAGATCCTAGAGGTTCTGATGCAGCTGGAAACCTAGAATTTATAGTGTTACTGGAAGGTTAGAAGTTCTGGTAATGGGTAAGTGAGATGACAATGTTTTTGGATGAGAATGTCTAGAAGTTCTGGTCTAGGATTATTGTTTTGACAAACAACTGGGAGGGGGTTTATCTAGAAGTTCTGGTCCAGGATCATCATTTGATAAATGATGAGGTAAAAATGTTAAGAAATAAACGTAAAAGGTGCATCTGGGATTAGAACCCTGGACCCTTAACACTAATGCCTTATGCACGCGTTCTCTACCACTAGGGTGGCTGTACATCCAGTATTAGAAGCAAAAACATAAACATATATTACAAAGTAAGTTCTGATGATGAACTTCATTCTGTTCTTCGCGCCAGCCAGAGCATCTGCAACTTAGTCATTTCTCAACAAAAAAAGGAAAATGCAAACATAGAAGTTATGGAGAATTTTATCATGGTTTCAGAAATACCAAGTATCAAAATTGTAAACCAGAAGCAAGCATGAATTTTGGTAATCCTAATTCTGAACCATAATTTCTTCAAGAAGTTCTGATCTGAAATTCTATCTACTTAGGCCATATAAATGAAATCTATAAATATGTACAGATTCAGAGCCATGATATCTATATTGTGTCTTTGAAATTGCAAGCCTAACAATGTCTAAGTAATAAGATGAAAATCAGAAGAAACTTACCTAGCAGTTGGAAATTGTTCTATGAGTTAGAGCCTGGTTCAGACTGCTGTGATGTTCTGGTCAGCTTCCTCAAGTTCTCAGAAAGCTAAAGCATCCCTTAACTTGAGTTATGGATGGTTGGAATGCTCTGGAACAATCAAGATGCAAAATTCTGATTTTTGAAATGAAGATTGGTGAAGACTGTATTACAGTTTAAAAACAGAAGTTGAGAAAGCTTCTACAGGTATACCAAAAACTGTATGGATGATTTGGCCAAGAAACACACAAGGAAAATTAGAGTTTGGATGCAAAAACTAAAAACTAGTAGGTTTTGCATTTGTGCTGCAGTTTCAGGTTCTTGGGAATTTTCAGTAAGGTTTCAGAGCTTTTTTCAATCTTCGAATCCTCTTCAGTTTGCAAATGAAGTTTAATTTATAGGCAAAGGATTTAGAAGCTTACAGAAGTCAGGAGTACAACCATCATGTGTTATGGATCGTTGACTTGTTTTTGAAGCAAGTTTAGACAAGCATGGTTTCAAGGCAAGGTAGTGTAGTTAGAAACTTTAAACATGCCTAATCTGAGTTTGTAGGCATGATTTATGGGGAAATACACTCAGAAACAATGTAAAGTATGGGCTCAAAATAAACTTTGTACAAAAGTTTACTTTTCAAGGACAACAGTGGTACTTTTATGCCACACGTGGGAAGATCTTTTGGATAAAGGCTTGAACATTGGGATAAAGACTCAAAAGTTGGTGTGAGCATTAAATTATGATGAGATTTAACAAGCAAGAAGGCCTGCAACATGAGATTATGTAGCATAGCTTAAAACTGGATCAGAAGTTCAACATAAACGTAACTTGGATTAAGAACAAATGTCCAACTTCTGATCTTTGATTCTCCCTACTCCAGCATGATCTGAAGGAGTTCTCAGAATTTTAAGAAAGCTTGTAACATGATTTGTAACCCCTATTTGAATCATTTTTGCAAACTCTGATTGTACCTACGTGAAAACTGGCACAGAAGTTCTAACCAAATTCTGACTTGGAAATACTCAGAATTTATTAAGTGTTTTAGTTTCATGGACGTGTCTTCAAAGATTTATAACTTGAAATCTCAACATTTCTATGAGGAGTTCTATTCTACAATAATTTAGATCTCATTGAGATCTACAACTCTTGTTTCAGAAGTTCTTCTTAAATCAACTTGCATCATGATGAAAATCTGGCCAAAAGTTCTGAACTTATCATATTTTCTTAACACTTAGAAAAATTTCTAAGTGTTTAGAACTTTGACTTTTCTAAAGTAATTTTGACTTTTGATTTTCTTGATGAACCAACTTCACATTCTAACATGTCTTGATGAAATGTGATTCTTGAAAC
Source organism: Vicia faba (assembly GCA_948472305.1). Lineage (NCBI taxonomy): Eukaryota > Viridiplantae > Streptophyta > Magnoliopsida > Fabales > Fabaceae > Vicia > Vicia faba. The sequence goes on along the minus strand of OX451736.1, from coordinate 1,060,746,745 downwards.
TTGATTTTGATTCAAAAGTTAAAGTTTGACTTTTTAGTGTGCATTTTGACTATTTTACCCTTGTGCCAATTCCAAACCTAAATTGATGTATTTGTACTGCAAACTTGAGTCATGGAAGATCTTGTGAGAAAAATCTTGTGAAATGAGAGGGCAAATTTTGGGGTACAACAGTTGCCCCTGTTCAATCTTCTTAAACCTGAAGAGTTAGATTGGCAGGTCTGCCATTCATGACTTGAAGGTGGAAGGTGATTGAACACTAGAGTGTCCAGAAATTTGCACTCGACTATGTATTGATTATATCAGGAATGAGCTTAGAGATGCCATTTAGAGAAATGATGTAGAGTTGTCAGAGATGGGCTTATAGATGCCATCCAAAGGTGATTATTGATAGAAATCAGACTAAGTCTAAGCTTGACTGTAACTGGAAGAAATATAAGAATAAATCTTTGGTCGATTTAATCTGAATGATATGATGGAATAGACCCGTGTTAAGCCGTGTCTGGAAATGTATTAGAAGGAATCCGTGTAAGATTGCTTCAGGATGAGCCTGTGTGAAGTCTGCATCTGGAAATATATGAGAAGGAGCCTGGGTAGGGCTGCTTCAGGATGAGTCAGTATAAATCTACATTTGGAAGTTAGAAGGAATCCGTGTAAGATTGCTTTATGATAAGCCCGTGTGAAGCTGCATCTGGAAATTAGAAGGAACCCGTGTAAGATTGCTTCATGATGAGCCCGTGTGAAGTTGCATCTGGAAATTAGAAGGAATCCGTGTAAGATTGCTTCATGATGAGCCCGTGTGAAGCTGCATCTGGAAAGGAGAAGGAACCTGGGTAGGTTTGCTTCATGATGAGTCTGTGTAAAAATGCATCTGTAAAGGAGAAGGAACCTGGGTAAGGTTGCTTTATGATGAGTCAGTGTAAAACTGCATCTGGAAAGGAGAAGGAACCTGGGTAGGGTTGCTTCATGATGAGTCCGTGTAAAACTACATCTGGAAAGAAGAAGGAACCTGGGTAGGGTTTCTTCATGAGGAGTCCGTGTAAAACTGCATCCGGAAAGGAGAATGAACCTGGGTAGGGTTGCTTCATGATGAGTCCGTGTAAAACTGCATCTGGAAAGGAGAAGGAACCTGGGTAGGGTTGCTTCATGATGAGTCAGTGTAAAAATGCATTTGGAAAGGAGAAGGAACCTGGGTAGGGTTGCTTCATGATGAGTCAGTGTAAAACTGCATCTGGAAAGGAGAAGGAACCCGGGTAGGGTTGCTTCATGATGATTCAGTGTAAAACTGCGTCTGGAAAGGAGAAGGAACCTGGGTAGGGTTGCTTCATGATGAGTCTGAGTAAAAATGCATCTGGAAAGGAGAAGGAACCTGGGTAGGGTTGCTTCATGACGAGTCCGGATAAAACTGCATCTGGAAAGGAGAAGGAACCTGGGTAGGGTTGCTTCAGCTGGTCGTGTAGATAGCTGCCTTGGCTTGTTTCAAGTATTGATCTTTGACCTTAGAAAGAAAGATAGTTTTCCTGGTTTGTTACATGTATTAATCTTCAATCTTCTCATGTAGATAACTTTCCTGGTTTGTTACAGGTATTAATCTACAATTGGTCATCCATAAATAGTTGTCCTGTCTTGTTACATGTATTAATCTGGAACTATTGAAAATTATTGACGATAGTTATCTGTTATTTGATCTTTCCTGAAAAGGTAAAGAGTTAGTTGTATGCAATGTCATGATGTATGAAATGCATGGCGTAATGATGTTCTCAAAATAAATGAGATTATGCTGTACGTATTTATCATGTATGTAAATATGATGCATGAAATATTGTAGGAATGTAATTTTGTCTTGGAAAATAAATCCTTGACAAGTGCTAGGGAGTTTCGGGAAGCTGAATCCCAGACGGCCATTGGGAATGAAGAGTATGCACACCTTTCCAGACCTTGTTTTTAGAATGTTTCCGCTGGGGGTTCCTATTTTGAGGAACACTCCATTGAGGAATGTTGATTTTTCTCGAGAAGAAAACTCTGTGGGGAGTGTTGATTCCTGCTAGGGGAAAAGAGTTCAGGAGTCTTAACCATTCATTACTCTACTGGGGAGTTATCTCTTGAAAGTTAGATGTTATCTGGTCGGATTCCAGGCTTCACAACGACTTGCTAGGGATAAAGAAATTACAGTTATTTGGTCGAATTCCAGGCTTCGCAGAAAATTACTTGGGAGAGTGAAGTTAAACTGTTATCTGGTCAGATTCCAGGCTTCGTAGCAACTTACTAACATTAAACTACTATCTGGTCGGATTCCAAATTTCAAAGCAAATTTCTAAGGTGGATGAAGTTAACTATTATCTGGTCGAACTCTAGGCTTCGCAATAACTTACCTAAAAGGATGAAGTTGAATTGATATCTGGTCGGGTCCAGGCTTTGCAATAACTTGCTTGAAAGGATGAAGTTGAATTGATATCTGGTCGGGTCCAGGATTCACAGTAACTCACTGGGGATTGTAGAGCAGTCTACTGGGGTAGAGGAGTTGTAGTCCCTTGATTTGTGATAGTCTGAGAGGAAAATTCAAGCTGGAGAGTCTTGCCGTTTGTTGGGGAAATAAACCCTGTTTCCAATCTGCCGGAGAGACATTTTCTTTTGGCAGAAATCCTCGTGAATTCTTCTTGAGACCAACTCAGCTGGGAAGAAGGTTTTCCAGAGATTGAAACTCTGGCCGAGGAACACCTTATGAAAAGGAATTTGTGGGAGACTTGTCACTGCCCCTAGTAGCAAGTATTTGTAGTATTTCCAGAAAATGTTTGCTTGACCGTATATAACCCTTTGTCGGGATTCATGTTCAATGCTCCAAGTGATTCAGATACAAACCTGTCCCTGGTTATTCAGCATTTCTTGAGAGATTTCTTGGAATCTTGCCTTGACTGCCCCAGACGGGTTGGACAGTGGTATGTCATGCCCATTTGCTTACGGGAGATCTGTCATTGGAAGCGTCATCCCATTTGAGGTGATTTTGTTTCCAGAGAGAATTTATGTTTTATGGATATTCGCCGTGCGTATTTCTCTATTGTCAAACAATTAGCCATATGCAAACATCGATATTCAAATAATGCAAAGTTTATGCTTGTCTTGAAGTTTTGAAAATGCATTTTAGCAGATAAAATTTTGTAAGAAAATTCGACACAGGATTTGGAGCAAAGCCTTACAGGAGTCAAGATACCTTATGTAACAGTATGCTTTAGAACTAACCCATGATTCAATTATGACTTTTGAAGGGTTGTAACGTGGCTTGGTTCATGGTTTAAGAAACAAAGGATAAGGCTCAAAGTGTATTTGTACCCGTCCATTCTTCGTGATGTTCTATAGTCCCAAGCTCAGTCAATTGTGCATTTTAACTCCTATTAAATTTGGAATGATGGTTAAGATATTTAGAAGTTTATTTGAGAAGACAGTCATTTTTGCAACACTTTTCATGTTTTCGAGGATTTGTAGTGACCTCTTCTTGATTTATTATCCCTGATTTTTTGCCCGACTGTTCTTGTTTTGAGATTACAGCCAGCGGGATGCCCCAGTTCGTTCTTTTTTCTTAAGTCTCCTTCATAGGTTTTGACTTAGTGGGCTTTTCTTTTTTGAGAAATAATGTCTGCCTATGTGATAGGGAACCATTGCTGTCTTTTTTCTTGATTCAGAAGGATGTTTTTGGTGTCATTCTTTGTGTACGAAGTGAAAGTTTGCGACTGAATGCACATTTGAATTAACTGAGAGACTACCCCGCCCCAGGTTTTGATTAAAGGTTTCAATTTGTGTAAAAAGAAGAAACTCCTACTTCTTTGGCTCAAAGGGGTTGACTAGGGATTATCCTCCTTATAACTCCAGTGTTTAGGAATTGAAAGAACGTTTGTACATCGTCAGCAAGGTCTGTTCAAAAGCATACTATATGAGATTATGGCATTGTTTTCGTCATCCTCCCTTTAAAGGCTTGTAACTTTTAGCAAGAGTTGAATGTTATAAAGAGAGTAAAGAGCATAGTTTAAATATAGTGAAAACAATATGGATGAATTCAAGACAAACATATGCAATTCATTAACGAAACAAATTTTAACATTAATAGATAATCGTTTGAGTAACAAAAGAAATTACAATTGAAATTTCAAAATGAACTGGAACACTTAATGATTTTGCATGGGAGCGGTGATCACATTGGAAGTCTCCGGAGGATCCAACTTGATCTCCTTGGTGTCAAGCATGTTTTGAATCTTGTATTTCAGCGCCCAACAATAGTTAATATCATGCCACGGACTACCGGAATGATATGCACATGTTGCATTAGGATTGTAGTTAGGAGAAGAAGTTTTGGGTTTTGGATGAGGCCCTATCAAAGTAATCAGATTCATTTTCAACAAGTGTTGCAATGATTGAGACAATGGCATGTTGATTTTGGTAAACTGTCTCTTGGGTCTGTCTTGCCTTTGCTAATTTCCCCTTTGTTGTTTCTGCCGTGACGCAGGACCGGAGATCAGGACTGCCCCCACATGTTGGTCATAATTTCTCTTGTCATGACCCTTTTGACCATACACATCATATGACTCTTTCTTCCCATTGTATGGATTTTTCCGAGTATCAGAGGGTATAGCTCCTTGGATCTTTCCGCTTTTGATGCCAACTTCGACCCTTTCTCCAGTCAGTATTATCTCGGTGAACTCGGCTGAGGAGCTTCCGATTAGCTGATTGAAGAAAGGTCCTGTCAAAGTTCCCATAAAGATGTCAATCAGCTCCCTGTCAGTTAAGGGTGGCTGCACCCTGCCAGCCATGTCTCTCCACTTTTGGGCGTATTCTTTGAAGCCCTCGTTGGAACGCATGGTCATATTCTGTAATTGCACACGAGTTGGTGCAAGATCAGCATTGTATTGGTACTGCTTGTAGAAAGAAGCAACTAGATCTTCCCAAGTGTGAATATGGGAACTCTCCAATTGATAGAACCACTCAAGTTGCGTCCCAGCTAAGCTCTCTTGGAAGAAATGGATCCAGAGCTTCTGATCAGTTGTGTATGGTATAATCTTGCGGACATAAGACTTCAGATGCATCTTAGGGAAAGAGACCCCATCATACGTGGAAAAGGTAGGGACTTTGAACTTTAGTGGGATGACCACTCCAAAAATCAAACCCATGTCTCCTAAGTTCAAGCCAGGCACAAGTTGAATCTCCACAGCTTTTAGTCTATCTTCAAGCTGTTTATATTTTTCATCCGCCGGTGGATACTGCTTCTCATAATAGTCTTCGTCATCAGTAGCTATGTTATATCTAATGCTTCTAGCTTCCTCTTCTTGACTGTCTTCTTATTCAGAAGAAGCATCTTCTTTTTGAGCTAGTTGGGCATGCCCCTTGTACCTTCTTCCCACATTAAGGATGACAACCCTTTTTCTTAGTCTTCTTCTTACTCTCTTTGGTGAAGAGTGTTTTCAGATCTTCCTGCCCCTTAGCCAGAGCCAGGAACATTTGTTGGAATTGAGCATTTTATGCTTGGAGATCCTCCATCGTCAGTTCCATGTCCATTTTACTGAAATAAACAGTAAGAAGATAAGGGAATCTGTGTGGGAGAAACCTGTCATGATATGATGCATGGTAAGTGGATGCATGTTTTCAAGGATCTCGCGGGGTAAACACAAAAATATGTTTAGAAGTTAAATTTTGATCAATAGCTTTGATTGGAGAACTTCGTATCGATGGATATCCTTCCATGAGAATCAAGCTCACCATGTCAAGTGGGTCGTAGCCCTTGACTCAAGTTACCGTGCTTTGGCCTTGACGGCGTTTGATTAGAGAATGAATCCTTTTTCCCCTTGATAGGCATCTGGTTCAACACGACCATGCATCATAGGCCCTTGAGATCCTTGAAATGGTTATTGAAAATTCTATGGTATGATGTCATGATGTTATGTACAAGTATGCAAAGCAAGCAAGTTGTTATATACAAATAGTCATATATATACAAAGAAGACAAGTCCTTAGGTTTAGGCTTGCATGGGGTTTATAGGTAAGTACCCTCTTGAAGTTTAGTTGGCTCAACCTATCCTAGTAATAGTAAACAGGTTCTAGGGGATCTCAATATAATTGATCTTTCTTCGTTGGACATTGTTTCAGTGCAAACCTCTTTAATGGCGACCGAAATATCCCGAAAGTCTGATCTCAATGAGCGTAACATCGAGTGTCAACCAACTTTGGACTGCACCAAAGCTGGCTACCTCACTACTTACTAATGGCCAAGTTGGTCAAGTAAGGTTCTAAAGTAAGTTAGTGCTTCATGATACCACACAGCGGCCCCATATTCTCCTTGACTACTCAAGGGCTACTGGTACTAACAAATGTGTCACACTAACATAGCTATTGCTTAGACCATGTCGGTATACCCCACACAGTTTTCACAATTTATTGCTACTTATCTAAAAAGGTGCCCCAGATCTGGGTGGAGGATCAAAACAAGCCCAAACAAGGAACCATAATATAAAACAAGCAAGTCAAACAATATGAAATCAATTAAAGGTGATCTAGCCCTAAGGTAACCCCACTTTCAAAAATTCCCCAGCAGAGTCACCAGTTCTGTAATACGGTGGGAGAACTGACTTGGGTGTTTTGTGTTTTATCGCAATTGTTGCGGATAGCAAGAGTCGCCACCGACTTTTCTTTTATCCAATAAAGGAAAGGGTGAAAAGAACAGGAAAGACCTTTGAGATTATTTTCTTGAGTTCGAGGGGTAGATTATGAAAAGGGAAGGTGTTAGCACCCTTTTCATCCATAGTTATCTATGGGATCTCAGTTGCTTGCTAAATCATTGCTTTTGTTTGAAAGTGCGCTTTGTGGTGGGTTTTGAAAGTATTTTGAAAAACTGCATTTGTTTAGGCAAACTTTGTAATGATTTTCGTCTCTATAAGAATGTTACAAAGTGTTGGACTTTTTGAAAATATTTCATGTTTTAAAAGTGTTTAGTATGTTTAAAAAGGTGTTTATGTTTGAAGATGAGCAAGCAACTAAGAATATTTCTACCTACTCAAAAGTCTTTGTTCTTTTCCTCCTCTTTTAGATGTTGCTATCTTACCATTGATTGGTAAGAAGCCTTATCTTTGGATGTAAAGGGACGGGCGTGGGTCATCGTATAGTCATGATAGCAATGTTATGAGATATATTAGAATTTCTCTTGAGGGACTAAGATCATTTGTAAGGCAACATTCAAAGCTTCATCGAGGGACTATGATCTTGTATTTTTGATTATTTTTGCTAAGACACCTCACATGCATGTCATGGCCATTTTCTCAAGGCAACATGTGGAGTTATACCTAGAGGTGTAAAGTATGCAAGTGTTTGCATTTCATGCTTGGTTTATACTGGATTATTGTTTTCTAAGTATTGATTTTATCTTTCCATACAAATCCTAATTACTAGCATTTATATGAAAGCGATAAATTGCGGAAAGTAAATATCTTACACTATTACAATCACTTGGGGATGGGGTGTACAAACTTACAAATGGGGGTTGCAAGAAATTAAAGTCCTAATTATCTATTACAACCATATTGAAATAATGTACAAAAATCGAAATGCAAAATAGATTTGTTTTGTTTTTATTAAGAGAAGAAATAAATTTTCTTAAGGAAATGTTTTTATTCTTTTTGTTTTAAAAGAAACAAAGCAAAGTATATGAATATAAAGTATTTTTTGGTGTTTTTGATTAATAAAAATAAAAGTAATGATAAAAATAATAAGAGAATAAGAGTTAGAGTCAGTGTGCTACAGAAATAATAGAAATAAGAGAGAGCACAAGTTCTGGCTCAGGTGCGCTGCAAATTAGAAAGAAAATGTTAGCAGAAATGGGGAAAGCCAAAAGTTCTGGACCGAGACGCACTAAAGTTCTGGGGTTGCTGGGAACAAAGGAAATCCTAGTTCTGATTACTGAGAGAGCCTAGAAGTTCTGAGGCAGCTGGAAACCTAGAAGTTCTAGTGTTACTGGAAGGTTAGAAGTTCTGGTTGTTGAGAGATCCTAGAGGTTCTGATGCAGCTGGAAACCTAGAATTTATAGTGTTACTGGAAGGTTAGAAGTTCTGGTAATGGGTAAGTGAGATGACAATGTTTTTGGATGAGAATGTCTAGAAGTTCTGGTCTAGGATTATTGTTTTGACAAACAACTGGGAGGGGGTTTATCTAGAAGTTCTCGTCCAGGATCATTGTTTGACAAATAATGAGGTAAAAATGTTAAGAAATAAACGTAAAAGGTGCTTCTGGGATTAGAACCCTGGACCCTTAACACTAATGCCTTATGCGCGCGCGTTCTCTACCACTAGGGTGGTTGTACATCCGGTATGAAAATCAAAAACATAAAAATCTATTACAAAGTAAGTTCTGATAATGAACTTCATCTTCTTCTTCGCGCCAGCCAGATCATCTGCAACTTAGTCATTTCTCAACAAAAAAAAAAGGAAAATGCAAACATAGAAGTTATGGCGAATTTTATCATGGTTTCAAAAATACCAAGTATCAAAACTGTAAACCAGAAGCAAGCATGAATTTTGGTAATCCTAATTCTGAACCCTAATTTCCTCAAGAAGTTCTGATATGAAATTCTCTCTAATTAGGCCATATAAATGAAATATATAAATATGTACAGACTCAGAGCCATGATATCTACACTGTGTCTTTGAAATTGCAAGCCTAACAATGCCTAAGTAATGAGATGAAAATCAGAAGAAACTTACCTTACAGTTGGAAATTGTTGTGAGTTAGAGCCTGGTTCAGACTGTTGTCATGTTCTGGTCAGCTTCCTCAAGTTCTCAGAAAGCTAAAGCAACCCTTATCTTGAGTTATGGGTGGTTGGAATGCTCTGGAACAGTCAAGATGCAAAATTCTGATTTTTGAAATGGAGATTGGTGAAGATTATATTACAGTTTGAAAACAGAAGTTAGGAAATCTTCTATGGGTATACCAGAAACTGTATGGATGATTTGGCCAAGGAAAACACAAGGAAAATTAGAGTTTGGATGCAAAAACTAAAAACTAGCAGGTTTTGCGTTTGTGTTGCAGTTTCAGGTTCTTGGGAATTTTTAGCAAGGTTTCAGGGCTTCTTTAAATCTTTGAATCCTCTTCAGTTTGCAAATGAAGTTTAATTTATAGGAAAAGGATTTAGAAGCTTGGAGGAGTCAGGAGTACAACCATCATGTGTTATGGATTGTTGACTTGTTTTTGAAGCAAGTTTAGACAAGCATGGTTTCAAGGCAAGGTAGGGTGGTTAGCAGCTTTAAACATGCCTAAACTGAGTTTGTAGGCATGATTTATGGGGAAGTACACTCAGAAACAAAGTAAAGTATGGGCTCAAAATAAACTTTGTACAAAAGTTTACTTTTCAAGGACAGTTGTGGTACTTTTATGCCACACGTGGGAAGATCTTTTGGATAAAAGCTTGAACACTAGGATAAAGACTCAAAATTTGGTGTGAGCACTAAATTATGATGAGATTTAACAAGAAAGAAGGCATGCAACATGATATTATGTAGCATAGCTTGAAACTGGATCAGAAGTTCAACATAAACGTAACTTAGGTTAAGAACAAATGTCCAACTTCTGATCTTTGATTCCCCCTGCTCCAGCATGATCTGAAGGCGTTCTCAGACTATTTAGAAATCTTGTAACATGCTTTATAACCCCTCTTTGAATCATTTTTGCAAACTCTGATTGTACCTACGTGAAAACTGGCCCAGAAGTTCTAACCAAATTCTGACTTGGAAATACTCAGAATTTATTAAGTGTTTTAGTTTCATGGACGTGTCTTCAAAGATTTATAACTTGAAATCCCAGCATTTCTAGGAGGAGTTCTATTCTGCAATGTTTTAGATCTCATTGAGATCTATAACTCTTGTGTCAGAATTTCTTCTTGAATCAACTTGCATCATGATGAAAATCTGACAAAAATTCTGAACTTATCATATTTTCTTAACACTTAGAAAAATTTCTAAGTGTTTAGAACTTTGACTTTTCTAAAGTAATTTTGACATTTGATTTTCTTGATGAACCAACTTCACATTCTAACATATCTTGATGAAATGTGATTCTTGAAACTTTATTTTGATCCAAAAGTCAAAGTTTGACTTTTTAGTGTGCATTTTGACTATTTTGCCCTTGTGCCAATTCCAAACCTAAATTGATGTATTAGTGCTGCAAACTTGAGTCATGGAAGATCTTGTGATAAAAATCTTGAGAAATGAGAGGACAAATTTTGGGGTACAACACTGGGGCCTTAGAAATAACATATCTTTATAAGGTTCACTTAGGTGTAGACACTTATATTAACAACACAATTGAGTAGCCCGAGTATATAGAAAGTATTTCCAATGTCAATGAGGAGCATGATGTCAATGATGTAGTTGAAGAAGTTCTTTCTAAATTGCATGAAGAATGTGTCAATGAAAATGATAAGTCCAATGAAGCTGAGATGGAGGATGAAAAGGTTGTGTTAGAGGTTGAGAAATTAGGTATGAAGGCTGAACAAGCTGAGAAGGTTGTGCTGGAGGCTGAACAAGTTATGTTGGAGCCTGAGAAGGATGGTATGGATGCTGAGAAAGATGGTATAGAAAGTGGTGAGGTGGATGATGGCCTAAGTAGTGATGGTAGTGAGTTCAACTATGATAGTGCTCTAGAGGTAGATTTTAATGATTCTTTTGATGGATATGATGATATAGAGGAAGATGAGTTGGAAAATATAGTTGGACATGAACAACATGAAGAAAGAGATGATGTTGAACATAATGGGAGTGATAGTAAAAGTGAAGGTCTAGTGCATGGGTGTGATAGTGATGATAGTTGTGGTGTTAATAAAAAGGCTCTTCCAATGTTTAAGATGTCAAAGAACATGGTTGATTTCAAATGGGAGGTGGATGTGTACTTTAGTTCAAACGATGATTTGAAGGAGGAAATTGCTACATATGTTGTCCATAGTGGTATAAATCTTAAGTTCAACAAAAATAACAAGGTAAGGGTGAGGGTGAAATGTAAATATGGATGTGATTGGGAAGCCTATTGTGCCAAATTGTCAAATGAAGCAACTTGGTAAGTAAGGAAGATAAATGATGTGCATAGTTGTAGCAGAGATTACAATGTGAAAATGATGACTACCAAGTGGTTGAGCAAGAGGATACAAAACTCCTTAAAAACCAATCCTAGGATGAAAATTAAAGACATAAAGGTAAAGGCACAAAAGAAGTGGAATGTAGGTGTGAACAAAACAAATGCAATTAGAGTAAGGTTTAAAGCTAGAGATATGGTTGATGGATCATTCCTAGGGGATTAAACCAGAATCTATGATTACTGTCATGAGTTGTTAAGATCAAACCAAGGTTCCACAGTGAAGGTTGGTGTTGAACCAACTCAAGAAGGTTCAGATGTGCAAAGTCAATATTTCAAGAGTCTGTATATATGCCTTGCAACATGTAAGGAAAGCTTCAGGTTTTCTAGGCATGTAATAGGTTTGGATGGTTGTTTTATTAAGGGTATATGTGGAGGGAAAATACCGGATGCTATAGATAGGGATCCAAATGAACAAATTCTACCTATAGCATTTACAGTAGTGGAAGGAGAAAATAGGGACATCTGGACCTGGTTCTTTGAGTTATTGATTGATGATCTTGGAGGTAAAAAATGAGTGCCTCACATACACCTCCATGTCGAATCAACAAAAGGTATGTTGTCAATGAACATAATAAATCTGACTTAATTGACTTCTATTAATTTGTATTGATGTGGTTTGTTGTGTTGCAGGGTTTACTACCAGTCATGGATGAACTCTTGTCTAATATTGAGAAAAGGTTTTGTGTCAGGAACTTATACAACAATTTCAGGAAAAAATATCCTAGGAAGACTCTGAAGGAAATAATATGGAAAGCTGTTAAATATACATATGCACAAGCCTGTGAAAGAGAGATGATGAGGATGATGATATTAAATGGAGAAGCATATCTCCATATGATGAAGACACCTCCAAGATATTGGAGTAGATCTTATTTTAGGGGAACTAATAAATGTAATATTGTGGTTAATAACATGTCTGAATCTTTCAACAATGTTATTCTTGAGTCAATGTCCAAACCCTTAGTGACAATGGTGGAAGATACCATGACATATTTAATGAAAAAATGGGCAAAAAATAGAATGAGGTTTCAGAAACTTACTGATGATGCTATCTTTCCTAATATCAAAAAGAAAGTTGATAAAACAAATAGTTACACAAATTCATGGATTGTGAGGTAGGTCTTATGGATTGTATTAAATAGATATGTCATATGCTTTGAATTATGTCTCTAATGCTATTGTTATTATGTAGGATGGCTGCTGAACACATGCTTGAGGTACATCATGTGGAAAATCATGCAGATATATTTGCTGTGAATTTGAAAGAAGGGGTGTGCTCTTGTAGAAAGTGGGAATTAACTGGTCTGCCCCGTGTTCATGCACTGGCTAGCATTAAAAGTAGGAACTTCAAGATTGAGGATTACATCCCTGTTTATTATAGGAAATCACAATACATAAAGGTATATTCATCTGTCATTTATCATGTGAATGGATCCAACCTCTAGACCAGAACTGAATATCCAGATGTCCAACCTCCTAAGTATAGAAGGATTCTTGGAAGGCCAAAGAAATGAAGAAATATTGAGCAAGGAGATCTAGATGGGTATGATAAAAAACTGAAGAGAACAAGTTTTGCAGTCAGGTGTTCTAGGTGCAGGCATATAGGGCACAATAAATTAACATGTAAGGTGACTCCGACTACTCAACAGAGTGCACAAGGTACTCAACATAATGCACAAGGTACTCAATGGAATGCACAAGGTACTCAACAGGCTTTCAACCTTAGCCAACCAACTCCAGCTACTCAAGGGTCTCAAAATACTGTCAACCTTAGCCAACCAACTCCAGCTACTCAGGGTTCCAAGAAGTCAACTACTACTGAAAACAAGGAATTCATGCAACATCAACACTAAGAAAAACATATAAGTTGGGTGTCAATAGGCCATCAAAACCTTTTGTTCCTCCTGGACCAACTACAAGACTAACTACTGCCAAGAATGTGATTGACTCAACTATAAGGAGGACAACTCCAACTAAGAGGACAACTCCCAAGAAAAAAAAAGTTAGATCTGTATAGGATGTCATTTTGAATATCTATCATTTTGTGTAATGGTCTTAACTGATATTTGGAACCATCTACTATTGTTTTGTGTTATGCTTATGTATGTCATCTTGAATTGTTGTCATTTTGTGTAATGGATATGAATGTCATTTTGAACAAGTTCATGTTAATAGAAATTATGTGTTATGTTGAAATTATGTTTATTACAAGTTTATATGTTAATGCATAATTGATCAACATTACAACATTTTAACATTTCAATATTTGGAATATTACAACATTTCATTACAACTTAACAAAGAACAATACAATATTTCATTACAACTTAACATAGAACAATATAACATTTCATTACAAAATGATCAACATTACAATATTTCATTACAACTGAACTGATATTTGGAACATTACAATATTTCATTATAACTTAAAACCAGATCTAAATCGTTACACTGCAACTTAAACATTACAATTCATCATAAACCAAACCATAATTTATGCACCTAAAATAACAAATATAATACAACAGTTTTTCAAATTCAGAATCTTATTCATCTGCTTCCTTAATTCTTCATTTGTCAACTTAATTTTTTCAATCTCCATTGTTGCATTATCTAATTTCTTTGATAAATTTTCTAGTCTATACATTGTAATTTTCCTCTTATCATCTTGAGCTTCCTCATAGAACCATTCAAAAAACCCACACCCAGGTTGCCTTGTTCTCTGCAATTTATGATGTATTACTCAAACAGTAACAATGGAGATAAAAAGCTTGTACATTTCACAAACATACCTTATAATGAGTACAACCCCAAAAATGTTTCCCATAGCTCTTTGTCATTGAAGACCTGCAAAGAATAGCGAAATCTCCACAGTGACAAGTTGGTTTCTGTTGTACCCCAAAATTTGCCCTCCCATATTTCTCAAAACATTTCAAGAAAGATCCATAAGTTGCTCAAGATAGTCCAAGGGTTGGCCAGACAAGCTCTCTCCTAAGGCAGTCTACCTCAAATTAGGGTTTCATGTTGCATCAAGATACTTGAGTCCAAGGGACCCCAAATTCTCAACATTTTCCTAATATGTTCCCAAGATCATCCATGTCAAGTTTCAAGACTTGCAGAGAAAGTTTGCTCAGTCAATTGCTCAAAGGCCCAAAAATCGACTGTGCTAGGGCAAAAGTCAATTGTGGCCCACATACTGTCAAACTTCAAGATTTTTGGTCAACATCCTCATTTTGAAGTATATTTCATCATTTTATCAAGGTTTGATCATGATTCATCAAGGATTGCTCATAATTCATCAAGACTCAAAAGTTGCTAAATTAGGGTTTTGTAGGAAAAGTCAACTCAACTTTGACCAAGCATAACTTTATCATACTTTATGAGAAATGACCCATCCAAAGCTCATTTTTAAGAGGATGAAATTACCTACAATCCATATTCATCTCCCAAGTTCAAAATATGCACTCACAAGAAGTTGTGAATTTGGACATTATAGGTCATTTTGAAAAGTCAACAAAAACACCTTTTTTGTAAAAGCTTCATACATGAGCATGTAATATCAAATTGATATGAGACCAAAAGGGTTGATTAGAAGACATCTCAAGCTTTCTAAAAAGTCCAATAACACCTCCAAAGAGTTAAAATTGATTAAGTTATGCATTGGTGAAGTTGACCTTTTTTGCAAAATTGCCAAAAGTCAACTATGCCCAAAACTTCAAATTTTGCCAAATGGGCCCAATCTTTTTCACTTGTTTTGAGTTGGAAACATAGTCCATGAGCTCTAGCCCTTTCCACTTGTCATTATCATGTTTTTATTATTTATTTTGATTTTTATTTGATTTAAATCAATTTTAATCAAAATAAATCATATAAAATCCAAAATATTGAAAGCAAGAGATTTTGTGCTTGTTTCAGGTTCCAATTACAACTAGCAAGTATTCAAATTCGTATCAAGGCATGGTGTGAACAAAAAGATTGAAATAGGCCAATTTTGGAAAGTTTTCAAAGTGAATCAAATCAAGAATCCAATTCATTGTTGGAGGAAGATTGATATCAGTTATCAACCCTAATCCCTTCCTTGATACATATAGGGGGCGTGCAGACTCAAAACTAGGTTAGAAAGAGGCGCATGAACAAGAATCAAACTTGGAAAAATCAAGAAAAAGTGGTGAATCGAATTTGCATTTGGAGGCCAATACAAGACTCCTTGCCTATCCCAATCGATTCCTGGGAGTCTCAGCAAGCCAAAGCCATTAAAACCAAGCATTTTCAAGCCCCAAATCGCACTGTAAGTCAGTCACGTTGTCATTATCATGTTTTTATTATTTATTTTGATTTTTATTTGATTTAAATTAATTTTAATCAAAATAAATCATATAAAATCCAAAATATTGAAAGCAAGAGATTTTGTGCTTGTTTCAGGTTCCAATTACAGCTAGCAAGTATTCAAATTCGTATCAAGGCATGGTGTGAAAAAAAAGATTGAAATAGGCCAATTTTGGAAAGTTTTCAAAGTGAATCAAATCAAGAATCCAATTCATTAATGGAGGAAGATTGATATCAGTTATCAACCCTAATCCCTTCCTTGATACATATAGAGGGCGTGCAGACTCAAAACTAGGTTAGAAAGAGGCGCATGAACAAGAATCGAACTTGGAAAAATCAAGAAAAAGTGGTGAATCGAATTTGCATTTGGAGGCCAATACAAGACTCCTTGCCTATCCCAATCGATTCCTGGGAGTCTCAGCAAGCCAAAGCCATCAAAACCAAGCATTTTCAAGCCCCAAATTGCACTGTAAGTCAATCACGATACCTCTCTTTTCTTGAAATCGAATATCATGATTTAGGCATTGTTAGGATGAATTAATCACATATTCTTGATCTATGAGACGTATGAAAGATTTCTGCATGATTTAATTGCATTTATATAGCCTGTACCGGAATGTGCCATTGTTAGGGTTTACGAGCTCAATTTGGGATTTCTGTGTATAAGCAAAATTGGGCCATAAAAGGGCCACCAATGTAACCAGCAGGACCAGACGAATTCAACCATGGCTTTGTTTTTCACTTATCATGTTTGTGCTTGATTTTGAGAATGCACAGGGCTATAGCTACGGACAAACGTCCGTAGGTAAAAGTGTTTCACTTTTACCAACGGATCCAAGGAAGGGGACGACTGCGTGGCATCCATCCATTGGCCCATTCAAACCTGGCGCGCATTTTTTTATATTCTCCACTAATTCTTGATTTTTATATATTATTATTATTGTTCATCATATGTACAAACAGAAGCAGATGGCCCAGTGGTAGCCAGGTTGGTGTTAAGGCGTGGGAAGCTTGAGGTCAGGGGTTCGACCCCTGCCTCCAACAATTGTATTTTTCTTGATTTATTTCAGGAGATCACATGCGTGCATGAATCCAAGGCCCACCCTACATCCTCCCAATCTAGCCAGCCAAGTGGCAGATGGCCAAATCTGATGGCCATCATCTGAAGGTGCACCAAAGCCAAGTCAAACGCGCAGCATGGGATCCTCAAAGTCAACGTGGACCTTCTCTTTTGGGCCCAGAATTCTGCTTCTCACACCCCCATATTCAGGCCCATTTCCTCTTTCTATTTTCTTTTCTATTTTATTTTATTTCATTTAAAATATTTTTAAGATAATTATTTTTATTAAAAATTAATTAATTTAATTAGGTTATTAATTTTAGACAATTTTAATTCTTTTGTACATAATTAAAAATAATTAGAATAATTAGGTTTTATTCCAAATTTAATTTTTCTTTCTTTTCTTAAAAATAACAAAAACAAAAATAGGTCATGTAATTATTTTTATTAACCATTAACTAATTTTTTGTACTTAACTTAGAACTTTTATTTCTTTTATTAAAAACAAAACCAAAAACATTTTCTCTTTTCATTAGGATAGAAGGGTCAAAACCCTAGTTCGCATTCAATCTAATTTTTCTCGCGCGCTTTATTATTATTTGTATCATATTGATGTAACTGCCTACAGTTTGTAATAGCTAATTAAGTCGTTTATTTCTATTTACCGCTTTTTCTTTTAAAGGGTTTGTTTTTGGCTATGTAAATACCCGAAGCCTTGTAATAACTTAGTTTAATTTCCGCAGTTTAAATTCCGCAAATTGTTAAATGTTAGATGTATGATAATAGGATGCATGACAAGAATGTATGGTTAATTTTAAAACAGTTAGATCACCCTATATGTGCAAAGATAAAATAATCTGAAATTGAATCACTCGCACATGCGCACTCCTAGGGTACACTCTCACTTGGTTGCCTTCGGTAAACGGTCATTGAGTATATGATGCTTTAGTGGTCGTCCTTTTGTCTAAATAAAGATCAAAGTCTCGATTCGGAATAGTTGCTTCGGAATGGTTGCCTCGGAATTGTTGCCTCGAATAATTGATCTAAGACATTAGGGTTATTACTAAGACGTCCTAACATTGCTTTAGTGACCGTACGTCCCTTTCGAATTGACCCTCAAACTCCAACGACGATGCCACCTACTAACTAATAGTGGGACAGCGTTGTCTAAAGGAAACAAATACAGAATAATTCTTTTTTCGAGTAGGTAGATTAGCTCTTAAGTACTTGCTCAATCAAAAATTTTTTTTCACACTTACACTCCTTTATAAACAAAGTTTTCAAAACACTTCATTACACTCTTGAAGACAGAAGCAAGAGTTAAATCGAAGTCAAAACCAAAACTTTTCAAAGCGCACAAACACAAAGAAAATAATTTTGAAAATGATGAGCAAGTACCTAAGAGCCCGTGGATAACTACGGATAGAAAGGATGCTAATACCTTCCCTTTCTATAATCTACCCCCCCGTACTCAGAAATATCTCGAAAAAGAAATTTTTCTGTGCTTTTTTCCTTTTCTTGTTGGATAAAATAAAAGACAGTGGCGACTCTTGCTTACCGCGACATTTTGCAAACACAAACGCAAAACGCAAACCAGAAAATTCCTTATAAAATAGGGAAACAAGTCCCGGTTCTGGCCATCGTATCACAGAACTGGCGACTCTGCTGGGGACTTAATAAGTGGGGTGTACCTTAGGAATAGTTCATCATATTGTTTTCAATTGTTTGATCTGTTTGCTTTATCTTTGTGGGCTTTGTATCGGAGTTACTATAGATCCTAACCCGGATCTGGGGATACCTTTTAGGTAAGTAGAAATAGACTGTGAGGGAACTGTACGGCGTAGACCGATACGATTGAAGCAGTAGCTACGTTGATGTGACACATTAGTTGGTACCGATATCCCTTGTGGAGCAACAAGGAGAGTATGGGGCTGATATATGGGTCATTAACCATCAACTGACCTTAGAACCTATAATTGACCAACTTGGCCTTAGAAAGTAGCAGTATGCTACACTCATTGAGACCATACTCTCGTGATGGTTCCGGCCACAAGAAAAGATTGCTAAACTGGAACTATGACCGATCGAGGATGGTCAGTGATATTGAGAACCTCTAGAACCCGGTTACTATTATTAGGACAGGTTGAACCAACTAAACTGCAAGAGGGTAATACCTAGACCCCAAGCCAGCCTGAAATTTAAGGGCTATTGTGTGACTTGTGTGCTTTCAAACTTGAACTACTTGCATAGTTTTATTATCTGACAACATGAGTTCCTTGCAGTTTTTCTTTACAGTCCTTATCCAATAACTTGGATTTCTTGCCGAATTTACTTGTTTGCATCACCTCGCATTTTTGCTTAAACACATAGCATACATCATGCCTTAACATTTCCTTAACCATTTCAAGGATCTCAAAGGTTTGTGATGCGGGTTATGGTAAATCAAACGTCTATCAAGGGGCAAAGGGGATTTATTTTCCTCTAGCCAATGTCATCTAGAGCTCAAAACATGATAATTTGAGTCGTTGGCTATGTGTTGTACCCCAAAATTTGCCCTCCCATATTCATCAAGAATTGCCAAAGTCAAAGTCACAAAATTCCCCCAAGGGTTGTGCAGCTCAACTGTCTCCTAGACAGTCAAAACTAGGGTTTGAGTTCTGGTCAAGCAAATGAACTTTTCAAAGGCCCAATCAAGTCTCACATGCTTAAAAAGATGGTCAAGTATCTTCATATCAAGTTTCAAGGCATTCAGCTCAAAATTGCACAGTCAAAACCCTAGATTGCACTACAGTCAACTGTAGGGGCAAAATAGTCATTTGACAGTCAAAAGTTCAAATTTTTGGTCAATATATCATTTTGAAGCCACAAACATCATTTGATCAATGCTTGATCATGATTTTCAAGATTTGGCTCAGAAATCATCAAAGATGCAAAAGTTGCTATATTTGGACAGCTGAAAAAGTCAACTGAAATTGACCAAGGCATAACTTTCACATGGATTATCAGAAAAATTCCATCCAAAGCTCATTTTGAAGAGAAAAACATTTCCTACAACTCATCTTCATATTCCAAGTCCAAGAAATGCTCTCACAAAAAGTTATCAATTTCAACATTATAGGTCATTTTCAAAAGTCAACAAAAAGTGACTTTAAGTCAAAGGCCATAACTTGAGATTGGTAAATCAAAATGACATGGGACCAAAGGCATTGGTTAGAGGACTCAAAGACCTTTCCAAAATGTCCAAGAACATGTGAAAAGCTTAAAAATTGACCAAGTTATGCCTTGTGGAAGTTGGGAAATTTTTAGGAATTTTGAAAAGTCAACAAGGATGCAAAAGGCCTAAAAATGCAAATGGGCCCAATTATCTTCCAAATTTCTTCATGCCAAGCCTATGCACGACCACTAGGCCCAAAGGGAAGTATTCTCATATTTTTTAATTATTTATTTGAATTAATATTAATTTATATTCATTTAAATCATTTTAATTCATGAAAAATATAAACCTTAACCTAAAAAATCTTTTTATGCACATTATAATGTCAATATTTCGTGCTTAATGGATTATGGCAAGTTTTGATAAGATTTGATCAGATTTGAACCAAGTTGCACATGAAAAGATATGAAAAAAGATTTTCCAAAATCAAATATGTGAAACCATGAATGCTTGAGATTTTGTGCAAAGTTTTTGACCTAACATGTTCTATACATACTCAGCATCACAAACCTAATAGCATAAGACTAACAGCTGCGCATAACACACCTTTGGCATATTGAAATTTTTGACAAAAAAAACTCAACACTGAAATCTAGCTTTTAGGACGATTCAAGCTTTGATTTTTGTTTCAATAGCATCCTGAGATATCCCTGAACCTTTCTCAATCAAAAACAACAAGCCAAACGCATTGAAACGGTACCAAGACCTCAAACTGTGAAGCAATTTTTCCCAAATCGCATATCATTATCTAAGCATCTTTTTGCATTTTTCTTTGTGGATTATTGTTTGTCATGATGTTTCTGTGCTAACCAATATGTTCAATTGAATTTTCGTGCCATATTTATGCTTTCGCCATTGTCAAAAAACTAGGGTTTACAGGTTTCAAATTTGGGGTTTCTCACCCAAGGAACAATTGGGATTCGAGATTGTTACCATTGCATTCAGCGTGTTCTTCTGAATAAAACATATGCCTCGCGAACAATTTATGATGCCTAGAATGCTATTCGCTATTTTCTTGAATCCACCTTAAAACCACGCTGGAAAAACCGTTCCCCTTGAGTTTTGTTTTACAGGGTAGGGAAGGAGACGAAGACGTGTCTGAACCTGATTGGACATTTTGAATTTTCGCGCGAAATTCCAAAGCGTTAGTGTGTTCTCTTTATATTATTTACGCGTTATTATATATTAATTGAAACCAAAGTGATTCAGTGGCAGGGATACGTAGTGGTAACCTCAAAGACCTGGGTTCAAGTCCCAGGTCTTGCATAAAGTCCATATTATTTTTCTATAACTGATCCCATGCAGGCCTAACGTGAACGTTCACCATACACGCTCAATAATCCATCGCCCACGCATCCTGGAGATTTAGATCAAGGGTCAAGATTTAAGATGCACCATGCACCAGGTCAAAGCGCTGACATGTGATCCAGGAAAGTCAGCACGTTGCAACTCTTATTGGGCCAGGCCTCTTAAATTGGAACCTCCTTATTTGGGGCAACACCCCACCCTGGTTTGTTTTATTATTTTATTTTTTATTCTTTCTTTAATCTTTTTTTTTTCTTTTTATTACTTTTATTCAATTATGTTTATTTAATTAATTATTTTTAATAAAATATAAAAACACTAAAAAATCAGAAAGATACAAAAATATAATATTTATTTTATAATAATTATTTTCATAAACAAATTAATATGTAAATAAACTAGTGTAATTAGGTTTTAATTCTAATTCCTTTTTTTCCAAAAAAACATGTAGAATTAGGTTTAATATCTTTGTTGATTTTCTTTTTTTTTATTTCTCACAATACTATTTATTTATTATTTTTATTTTTATAATTAAAAATTGTACATAATAAATTTTAGGTTTAATTTAGACTATATTTAAATCTTTCATAACAAATAAAAAATACTAGAATTAGGGTTTGTCTTTTAATTTAATTTCCATTAATTTCTTTTCCTTATTAAATCTAAAAAATACAAAAATATCCAAAAAAACATTTAATCATTTAATTTTTTAATTCTCATTAACTTTTAATTATTTGCAAAAGGGTCCAACGCCCTAGTTTCGTTTTAATTATTTAATTTGCGCATTTATCTTATGTCGTAATTATAATTATGTAATTGTCCCTAAGCCATGTAATTTATTTTTCGCACTTTATTTCTTCGCATTATTTATTTTTCCGCTAAATCGGGTCCGGTTTAATTTTGGCGATGTGGACCCGCGCCATTTGTAATAGTCTAGCTTTATTTCCTCGCAAACTATAAACTGTTAAATATGCATGCAAGAATGAATGTCAATAATTAAAATCAAGCGTAGAACACGACAAATATGACAAGACAAATAACTGAAACAGGACACACAATTCACACACACCACCCCTAGGGTACGCCTCACTGTCGCCTTTCGAAAGGTGGTCGTCGAGTAGAGGACGTCTTAGTAAGTCCTCATGATCCGGGAACCTGGCATGAGGGTAGCTTCTAAGGTGTCTTCCCATTGCTCTGGTGATCACCATGTCCCTAAAATCGAATTGACCCGAACACCTCCAACGGTGGTGCTACCTACCTCTCAATGGTGGGATGGCACTACTTTAAAGGACATTTACACAGACGAATTCCTTAGGGTAGGTAGGTTCTCAAGGATACTTGCTCTAATTTCAAACAAATCAAAAAGACTTTTCACACTGACACTTTTCTAAAGCTTTCAAAGCAAATTTTTCAAACACTCTGACGTACGAGTCGAACTGAAATTTTTCAAAGAAACTTTTTAAACCCACATTGAAAAGCAAACAAACATTTTGAAAACACATTGAGCAAGTATCTAAGAGCCCATGGATAACCATGGATAGAAAGGGTGCTAACACCTTCCCTTTCTATAATCTACCTCCCGAACCGAGAGCGATCTCTTTAACGGAATTTTTCTGTGCTTTTGTCCTTCCAAATTGGAGAAAATAAAAGACGGTGGCGACTCTTGCTTCCGCGACATTTCGCGAACCAGCGTTAAACAGTCAGTTCCAGATCCACCGATCACAGAACTGGCGACTCTGCTGGGGACCCTTAAACTTAAAGTGAGGTGTACCTTAGGGCTAGCTTATAACCATGTTTTCAATTGTATTGCTTTGTGTGCTTTAAATTGTGGGTTGCTTGGGAGTTCTATAGGTCCTACACCCGGATCTGGGGGATACCTTTCTTAGAAAGTAGCAACAAGGCTGTGAGGGAACTGTGCGGGGTATACCGACATGGTTGAAACAGTCTGCTACGTTGATGTGGCACTTTGGTGTGTACCGGTAACCCTTGAGTTCAGTCAAGGAGAGTACGGGGCCTCCGCGTGGTGTCGTGAAGCATCAACAGACCTTAGGAACCTTAATTGAACTATCTTGGCCTCTTTAGGGTAGTGAGATAACTGACTTTGGTGCAGTCCGAGGTTGGTTGATACTCGATACTACGCTCAATTGAGGGTTGCTTTCCTGGGATATTTCGGTCGCCAGTTCAGTGGCTAAATCGAAACGATGAACAATGAAAGCAATCCCGTGATATTGGGAACCTTAGAACCCGGTTACTTTGATTAGGACAGGTATGAACCCACCAACTCAAGAGGGTATTACCCAGACCCCATGCTGGCCTTAAACCTTAAGGGCTTGTCTTGTGTGCCTTGTTTGCCCTACATGTTTGTCTTTGTAAATATCTGTGGTGTGTTTAATCATAGCATCATGACATCATCCAGCATCATATGCATTGACTAACCATTTCAGGGGTTCGAATTTTCATCTTTGTTCTTGTTTTGTAGGACATGGAAACTGCTCGTAGGAAGACAATTCAGGTCAATCTTGTAAGGATCCCTCCTCAGCTTAAGGAGCTTATATCCAGGATTCCCGAGAACTCTTCATTCAGTGACAGGCATGGAAGCCTCATCAGCTTGGTCAACACCAACATTGAGGAAGATATGATAAAGGTCCTGTTCCAGTTCTTTGATCCCCTGCATCACTGTTTTACCTTCTTGGACTATCAGTTGGTACCTACATTGGAGGAGTTCTCCCGGCTCCTGAAGATCCCTATCCTTGATCAGCTACCCTTCAGCGGTACAGAAAGGGAACCTAAGCTTGAAGAGATTGCTAAAGCCTTGCACCTACAGTCATCTGATCTCAAGGGACATTGGGAAGTCAGAAGTGGTATCAAAGGGTTCTTAGCCAAGTTTCTGTTTGAAAAAGCCCTTGAATGTTGGAACTCTCTTGACTTGCAAGCTTTTGAAGAAGTGGTAGCCCTCCTTGTTTATGGTTTGGTGTTGTTCCCTAATCCAGATCAGCTCATTGATATCAGTGCCGTTCAGATCTTTATGTCCAGGAACCCTATACCTACATTGCTGGGGGACATCCTTCACTCATGTTACACTCGAACCATGAGAAAAAGAGGTGTCCTTATGTGTTGCACTCCTCTCCTGGGAAGGTGGTTTATTTCGCACCTTCCCCAATCAGTCCTGAAGAATGAGCGGGGTTTGAGATGGTCACAACGGTTGATGACGCTTACACATGCAGATATACATTGGTGTCCTAGATCCAGAGGAGATGTCACTATCATTGATCGTTGTGGGGAGTACCCTAATGTTCCTTTACTTGGAATCAGAGGAGGTATTACTTATAGCCCATGCCTGGCTTGGAGACAGTTTGGTTATGCTCGGAGGGATGGTCCTCATGATATGTTAATTCCCGACATAGTTTTTGACTTCGACAGTGATACTCAAGGACTTCGTCAGAGATTTATCAGAGCCTGGAGGATGCCTAGTAGGATAGACAGCAAGACACTGGGGCATAGGAACTCCATCCCTTTGGAGCCTTATCTCAAATGGGTACGCGCCCGTTCTCAGAAGTTAGTGATGCCTTATCCTCACATGCTTCCAGTAATCAAAGAACCTGTCTTGGAAGGGGAAGTGTCTCATGTTATTCAGCACCCTGATATGCCCACATCCTGGGAAGAGATGCAGAAGAGCTGGATCCAGCTTAAAGAAGAGCGGAATTATCTTGAGACTAGTCTGCATGCCAGTGAAAAGAAAGTCTTGGAGCTCACCCGTCTGTTGCATGAGGAGAGGAATCTCAACACCTACATAGCTCCGAAGAGGATGCGCAGTGTATTCTGGGATTGACTTGACTTTTGTATTTCTTTTGGCCCATGAGGCCTTGATGTATTAAACAGTGATTTCATTAATAATAACGTGTGTTCTTTTCTTGTCTACAACGAATTTGAACTTTCGAACCCTTGAATGCATCGCATACGCATTTCATACATCATATGCATAGCAGGTTTTTCCCTTTTTCAGGTTGCTTACAGTTCTTCGCTGTTTATTTCAGCATCATGAATCCCGGATCTGAATCAACTGAGACTTCAATCAAGGCTCTCCAGGCGCAGAATGCGCAGTTTCAAGAAATGATCATGGGTCTAGCTAAAGGCCAAGAAGAACTAAAGACCATGCTCCTAAAAAAGAAGAAGAAGAGAAGAACTGTTCTGTTCAACTCGGGCCGAAGGTTGGGTAATACTCTGCATCAGGAAGAGGCTGGTTCTTCTGTTGGCAGGAGTCCTTCTCAGGCAGAAGTCAAAGTTCCTACTCCAGTGGTCTCCGACAACGAGACGGATTTTGATGAAGAGCAGTACCCTCCTGAAGACAACAAGTACAAACAACTGGAGGACAGGTTGAAGGCTATGGAGGTGCAACAGACACCTGGGCTGGATTTCGGAGATCTGGGTTTGTCGACCGGTATAATTATCCCGCACAAGTTCAAAGCTCCAACCTTTTCCAAGTATGACGGGGCATCCTGTCCCAAGCTGCATTTGAGGTCCTATGTTCGAAAGATTCAGCCGTACTCTGCGGACAAGAATCTATGGATCCACTTCTTCCAGGAGAGTCTTTCAGGGACTCATCTCGAATGGTTCTATCAGCTGGATGGGACCAAAGTTCGTAACTGGGAGGAGCTGGCTACTGCTTTCTACAAGCAGTATCAGTATAATGCCGACCTTGCCCCCACACGTACCCAACTCCAGGGTATGTCGTTGGGCGTAAGCGAAGGTTTTAAAGAGTACGCGCAGAAGTGGAGAGATCTGGATGGCAGGGTGCAGCCACCTTTGACTGATCGAGAGTTAGTGGATATGTTCTTGGGGACCCTATCTGGGCCATTCTTTAACCATCTCATTGGGAATTCTTCTGCTGGTTTCACTGATTTGATCTTAACTGGAGAGAGAATTGAAGCCGGGTTGAAGTCTGGGAAGATTGCAAAGGCTGCATCATCATCTGGGTCGGACAAGAAGCCGTTTAAAAAGGAGTCTAGTGCTGTGTATGGCTCCAGAAAATCAGAAAGACCTGATCACCGCCAATCTGTCAGCGCGGTAATGATCGCTAAGCCTGCTGCCGCTCCCCGGCCAAACAATCCTCAAAGGGCTGATAGACCTCGGAGAGAGTTTACCCGGTTAAGCATGACCCTATCGCAAATCCTGCCACAGTTACTATCCACCAATTTGGTGACTGTCAAGGAGGCGCCAAAGTTCTCAAACACTACCTCTCCCAAGTACAACCCGAATGCCCGTTGTGCTTACCATTCAGACAGCCCGGGGCATGCCACTGATGACTGTTGGGCGTTAAAGAATAAGGTGCAAGACCTTATCGATGCTAAAGAGATACAATTCGAAGCGCCCGCAAAACCAAATGTAGTTACTGCCCCTATGCCTCAGCACGGGGTAAATGCTATTGATGAAGATGTTTATGCTGTTTCTGTGGATGATCTAGCCACTCCTTTAAAGATCATCAAGAAGAATCTATTGCAGGCCGGTTTATTTCCGGGTTGTAGTGAAGATTGCCTGTTCTGTGTTGTGTCCCCATCCGGTTGTCCCTTGCTAAAGTTAGGCATCCAGAGCTTAATGGATAGCAAGGAGATTCTATTCAAGAAGTCTGCTGTTCGTATGGTTCCAATGGAAGAGGTCTCTGTGGTGACTATCTTCAACAATCCGATCCCGGCCCTCCAGAAGAAGCCCGTTCAAATTCTGACTGTTGCACCTGTTACTATCACTGTTCCTGGGCCCCTGCCCTATGTATCCAACAAAGCTGTCCCTTGGCACTATGGGGCAGATGTATATATAAACGGAGTTAAACAAGAGCTCAACGCTGGCGCCAGCATCTGTGACATCACTGGCCCGACCAAAGTTACCCGCAGTGGCAGGCTCTTCTCGCCTGACATTGCGCCACCTGCTGCTAGAAGACCACTCCTGATAATTCCTGCAAGTACACCTACTCCCGTTGCTGATCAAGTTGTTATTCCTGCTGCTGATCCTATTGTTTCTCCTGCTGCCGAATCATCCAATGCTCGGGGCAAGGGAATTGAAACTGAGCCTGCCCAGATGGAGGTACCCGTACCAATAGCTGCTGAAGCCTCCCCACAAGAGATGGAGGAGATTTTGAAGATTATAAGGAAGAGCGATTTTAATGTCGTGGAACAGCTGGGGCATACGCCCTCCAAGATCTCCATGCTCTCCCTATTGCTGTGCTCTGAGGCCCATGCAAAGGCCCTCATCTCATTCCTCAAGACAGCCCATGTGCCACATGAAACCTCTGCAGTCCAGTTCACGGATTGCGTAGCAAATCTGACGGCGGATAATGGCTTGGGCTTCTCAGATGCCGATTTGACCTCAAAGGGGAAAGATCATAATGATGCGCTGCATGTCTCAATCGAATGTAGGGGCACCACCTTGGCACATGTGTTGGTTGATACTGGGTCATCTTTGAATGTGCTACCCAAGAAGGCTCTGGATCGTCTAGATTGTGAAGGCCTGGATCTGGAACCCAGCAACATCATTGTCAGGGCCTTTGACGGTTCGAAGAGAATGGTCCGCGGGAAGGTTGACATTCCAATTCGTGTGGGTTCTCAGGTGTTCGATTCCACTTTTTATGTGATGGATATCCGTCCATCTTACTCTTGTCTGCTGGGTCGACCCTGGATACATAAGGCTGGGGCAGTGACCTCCACCTTGCATCAAAAGCTGAAGTACCCCGTCAGAGGGAAGATCGTCACCGTGCAAGGTGAGGAAGAATACATGGTGAGCCACCTAAACTCGTTCAGATACATTGAGATGGATGGGGAGTTCATCGAGACCCCCTTTCAGCATTTCGAGGAGGTGTTTCCAATCGCAGCAGAAACAGCAGAAGCAGGTGGTCCTCTGAAGATGGCTTCCCTAAAGGATGCCAGGGCTGTAGTGCAAAAGGGTGAAGGTGCCAACTGGGGCAAACTGCCAGACTTCACCCAGAAGACTGATAAACTTGGGCTGGGTTTCACTTCAGAAGGGCAGAGAGTCATGAGGAAAGAGAAGATCGGAAGGCCTCCGGTATTTATTAAAGGTTCAGAAGCGAATGCTGTCGGGGAAGACCTTGAAGTGGACGAAGCCGAATTCAACAGCTGGATTTATCCGACGGCCGAAGAAGGATTGAACAATTGGAGTGCAAA
Organism: Vicia faba; assembly: GCA_948472305.1. Classification (NCBI taxonomy): domain Eukaryota; kingdom Viridiplantae; phylum Streptophyta; class Magnoliopsida; order Fabales; family Fabaceae; genus Vicia; species Vicia faba. The sequence goes on along the minus strand of OX451736.1, from coordinate 1,060,718,517 downwards.
GGATCATACCCCTGTTACCTTTGTGGCACAGTAATGAATTCCCATGTTTTGTTATTTTGTAATAAACAATGATAAACTCTATGGCCCGGTGTCTTACCCGAGGCACCGTGGTTCTATTTGTGAGGGCATATGAACTGTCATTTTATACATCATGAATGAAAATCTTGGACTATTTTCGCATTGCAAATATTGTGTTCCTTTTCTACCTTTCCTTTTCCTTTACATAAATTTCAAAAACAGCTGTATTTACACACACACTCACTCATACAGGTTCCAATCCACTCTGGATCTCACTGATAACAGCTCTGCTAATGCCAATTATGACTTCGAAAATCCGATCAACTTAGCCGAAGACGAAGGTGAAGATGATTGCGAAGTGCCTGGCGAGCTTGCAAGACTGTTGCTTCAGGAAGAGAGGGCAATTCAACCCCATGAAGAGCCAGTGGAAACTATAAACCTGGGTACTGAGGCAGACAGAAAAGAGGTAAAGATTGGTGCCAACCTAGAGCTCAGCGTGAAGCAACGGTTAACCAAGATGTTACATGACTATATGGAGATCTTTGCCTGGTCCTACGAAGACATGCCAGGGTTGGATACCGATATTGTTGTCCATCATTTGCCGATTAGGGAAGACTGCCCTCCAGTTAAACAAAAGGTTCGTCGGATGCGTCCAGAGATGTCAGAAAAGATTAAGGCCGAGGTGATGAAACAGTTCGATGCCGGGTTTCTTGCAGTAACTTCTTACCCTCAGTGGGTTGCTAATGTGGTGCCGGTACCTAAAAAGGACGGCAAGGTCAGAATGTGTGTTGATTACAGGGATCTAAACAGGGCCAGCCCCAAGGATGACTTCCCCTTACCTCACATTGATGTCCTTGTGGATAATACAGCCCAACATAAAGTGTTCTCTTTCATGGATGGTTTTTCAGGCTACAATCAGATCAAGATGGCACCTGAAGACATGGAAAAGACTACATTTGTTACTCAGTGGGGCACCTTCTGTTACAAAGTCATGCCGTTCGGATTAAAGAATGCTGGGGCAACCTACCAGCGTGCCATGGTTGCCTTATTTCATGATATGATCCATCATGAGATCGAAGTGTATGTGGACGACATGATCGCTAGGTCCCAGACTGAGGAAGAGCACCTAGATCATCTGCAGAAATTGTTTGACCGGTTGAAACTGTACAAACTGAGATTGAACCCGAACAAGTGCGCCTTCGGGGTAAGATCTGGGAAGTTGCTAGGCTTCGTGGTCAGTGATAAAGGTATTCAAGTGGACCCTGCTAAGGTCAAAGCTATTCAAGAGATGCCAGTTCCTAAGACAGAGAAGGAAGTCAGAGGCTTTTTAGGACGCCTGAATTACATCGCTCGATTCATCTCTCATCTGACTGCTACCTGTGAGCCAATCTTCAAGCTGCTGAAGAAAGATCAGGTAGTACGTTGGAACGATGAATGTCAGGCCGCCTTCGACAAAATCAAAGAGTATCTCCAAGAACCACCTATCCTTATGCCGCCGGTTGAAGGGAGACCTCTGATCCTATATCTGACAGTGCTAGACAACTCAATGGGGTGTGTGCTGGGGCAGCATGACGAGTCTGGCCGAAAAGAGCATGCCATTTATTACCTTAGCAAAAAGTTTACCGACTGTGAGACCCGATACTCACTGCTTGAGAAAACTTGCTGCGCTTTGGTATGGGCTGCTCGCCGGCTGAGACAGTATATGTTGACTCACACTACCTTGTTGATCTCAAAAATGGATCCGATAAAGTATATATTTGAAAAGCCTGCTCTGTCTGGGAGAATTGCAAGATGGCAAATGATCTTGACGGAATACGACATTCAGTATACAACCCAGAAAGCCATCAAGGGAAGTGTATTGGCAGACCACTTAGCTCATCAAGCTGTAGATGACTACCAATCAATGAACTTCGAGTTTCCAGATGAAAGCATCATGATTGTAACTGATTGTGAAGTGCCTGGACCGGATGAAGGACCTGAACCAGGATCCCGATGGTCTATGCACTTTGACGGAGCTTCCAATGCTTTGGGAAATGGTATCGGCGCCATCATCATATCTCCACAAGGTACTCATACTCCACTCACTGCCCGGCTGTGTTTCAACTGTACCAATAACATGGCGGAGTATGAGGCGTGCATCATGGGTCTTCAAGCTGCGATCGACCTAAGGATCAAATTTCTAAGTGTTTTCGGAGATTCCGCTCTTGTGATCAATCAGATCAAAGGAGAGTGGGATACGAAACATCCAAACTTGATTCCTTACAGAGAATGTGTGTTGACCCTGATTCCCCACTTCACAGAGATAACCTTTGAGCACTTTCCAAGAGAAGAGAATCAGTTAGCGGACGCGTTAGCTACAATGTCTTCAATGTTCAAGGTCAAATGGGATAATGAAGCTCCCCGGATCATCATCTGGAAATTGGACGAACCGGCATACTGTTGTGATCTCGAAACTGAATTGGTGACTGAGAAGCCTTGGTACCATGAAGTGAAGAGATATCTGGAAGCTCAGGAATACCCTGAAGGTGCCTCTGTCAACGATAAGAAATTCCTGAGGAGGTTTGCAGCCAAATTCTTCCTAAGCAACGGCATCTTGTACAAGCGAAACCATGATTCGACCTTACTACGTTGTGTGGATAAGACTGAAGCAGAACGAATCATGGAAGAGCTACATGAAGGGACCTTTGGTACGCATTCCAGTGGACATACTATGGCTAAAAAGATCCTACGGGCAGGATATTACTGGTCCACCATGGAAGCTGACTGCTACCAACATTCTAGGACATGCCACAAGTGCCAGATCTATGCGGATAAGGTGCATGTTCCTCCGGTTCCCCTGAATGTTCTGACTGCGCCTTGGCCATTTGCAATGTGGGGCATAGACATGATCGGCGAGATCATACCTACGGCATCCAACGGACATCGCTTCATCCTAGTGGCGATCGACTATTTTACGAAGTGGGTTGAAGCAGCATCCTATGCTACAGTAACCAAGACTGTTGTGGCACGGTTTATTCGGCACAATCTGATTTGTCGATACGGCGTCCCTGAACGGATTATTACAGACAACGGTACCAATCTAAACAATAAGATGGTAGCTGAGCTCTACGAACAGTTCAAGATACAACACCACAATTCTTCTCCTTACAGACCGAAGATGAATGGGGCTGTAGAAGCAGCTAATAAGAACATCAAGAAGATCGTGCAAAAGATGACAGTAACTTACAAAGACTGGCACGAGATGTTACCGTTCGCTCTGCATGGGTACCGTACCTCAGCTAGGACGTCAACCGGGGCAACTCCTTTCTCTCTGGTTTATGGTATGGAGGCAGTCTTGCCGATCGAAGTGCAAATTCCCTCTCTCCGGATAATGAAGGATGCAAATCTGAACGAAGATGATTGGATCCAGGCACGACTTGATCAACTCAATCTCATTGACGAAAAGAGACTTGCTGCTATCTGTCATGGTCAGACGTATCAGAAACGGATGATCAGGGCATTTAACAAAAAGGTCAGACCACAGGAATATCAAGTTGGGGATCTGGTTATCAAGAGAATCATACTTCCTCAGAGTGATCCAAGGGGCAAATGGACCCCTACATACGAAGGGCCATTTGTGGTTAAGCATGTGTTCTCAGGAGGAGCAATGATCTTAACTAACATGGATGGTGACGACCTTCCTCACCCCGCCAATGCAGACATAGTAAAAAAATACTACGCATAAAAAGAGACCCGCTAGGCTGACATGCCTAGGCAAAAATTAGGGCTTCCCGTCGAACCAAAAGGGTTCGGGCAAAATGAAGGGATGAAAATGAAAAAATCTGTACACCCGGCAAGTCGAAAACCTGAAAGGGCGGCTTGGGAAAAAATGGGTATCCCGGTGGACTGAAAACCCGAAAGGGCGGTCCAGGCAAAAGTTAGGGATAAAGCGTAAAACTATGTCTCATTGATCACTGTGCATCCAGAATCCGGTATCTGCATCAAGTTCAAAACGGCATCAATCAGTCAGCTTCACCTTCAACCAAGGTCATCAAGTGATGAGACGCTCGGAGTTATAAAGGCAATAGCAGAGTTGAAACCCAGTGGATCATTCATCTTTCACACAGCTGTTTTATGTTCTTTTGTACAAAACTTGTATAAATTCTTTTGATCGGCGACGTACCTCTTACTAGGACGTCAGCCTCTTGTATACAAAACGCCTGTTCAGGCCATTCAAAATCAATAAAAATATATTTTCAGTTAAACGTGCCAAGTATTTTTCCTTTTTTCTGTTTTGTTTTGCGAAGAACGTCCAAGGTTCAATTTGTGATGTATGCATTGACAATAATTTGCTAACTCATGAATATTTGCATACGAAACAAAGGAATTCATTGCAGGTGACACTGGAAACAGGGGCAATAAAGAGTTGTCCGAGCAGCTAATTGTTCTATCCCCCAAGGTACTAAGGTAGGTTCAGCTAAAGAACACGGCCAAGTGTATCTTAATTCCCCAGAGAATGGTTCAACAAGTCAATACATTCTTCTCCAAGCAAAGTCATCAAATATCAAGGAAATTGAGTATCCTCCCGTAGATCTCAATACTTCCCCAGCAGCAATACACAAACATCCCCGGCAGTCTTGGTCTAAAGATTGTTCCCCGGCGGTATACCATTATTCAAAGGAATCACTTCCCTACAATTCAAACCTCCCCCAGAAGAGTCCAATCCAGCTTCACCAGCAAAGTTGGAAGTCATATCTCCCCAAGCAGCAAGCTTATCCCCAGTAGATTCTGGAAGCTTATCCCCAGTAAATTCCGGAAGCTTATCCCTCGCAGAACACGAACGCGTCGTCCCGGCTTGATTTAAAGAGTTATTTCCGTAACAGGATATAACTGGGTTATCCTCAGCCAAAAGCCACGGAAAGAGCGTCCTCGGCAAAGTATCTTCCTACCCCCAGCGAAGTCTATCAACACTTCCAGCACAACAGAGATATCCCCAGTATAACTCATCAACGGTATCCCCAGCGGAGTTATCCTCATCAACACAGCAAAGCACCGCTATCCCCACAGAGTAGCACTTCCCAGCATGATCGCTAGAGTATCTTTTCTCCCGCAGAAATTAGTTCATTTGCCAAGTTTATTCCTCAACGGAGTTATCTTCTCCTATCGGTATTCTTGCAACGAATCATCCACGGCGGAAGCAAAATCTCTTCCTCAACATCAGCCCAGGATATGACTTCCCGGCACCCGTCAAGGATTTATTTTCCTAGACGAAAACATACATGAATCATCACATACATCATTATAGCATGCATGTACACATCATATCATATAAATCGTATCCATGTTTGCTTGATCCATATCATGCATCGCATATAACTAACCTCTACCTTTCAGGAAGGGTGCAGTTGAGATTCTCAAACATATTTCAAAGACTTCTCCAGTCCAGTTAAATCGACTCCAAACAGGTTTTTCTGATAAAGACTCAGCAGAAGTTCTCTTGGTCCCCTCTCCAACGGCGTGTGAGGCGGTAATTCCTTTTTCAAGATGTTTTCCTCTCCGGCATGAGCGTGAGGTGATAGTCTTTTGTGGTCCCCTCTCCGACAGTGAGCGTGAGGTGGTAATTCCTTTTTCAAGATGTTTTCCTCTCCGACGATGAGCGTGAGGTGATAGTCTTTTGTGGTCCCCTCTCCGATGGTGAGCGTGAGGTGGTAATTCCTTTTTCAAGATGTTTTCCTCTCCGACGATGAGCGTGAGGTGATAGTCTTTTGTGGTCCCCTCTCCGACGGTGAGCGTGAGGTGGTAATTCCTTTTTCAGATGTTCTCCTCTCCGGCATGAGCGTGAGGTGATATTCTCTTATGGTCCCCTCTCCAACGGCGTGTGAGGTGGTAATTCCTTCTTCAGATGTTTCCCTCTCCGGCATGAGCGTGAGGTGATATCTCCTTTCAGATTATAATTTCCTATAGTTCCCTCTCCAGCGGTGAGTAAGGTGACTCCCTTCGAGATTATAATGTCCTTTGGTTCTCTTCCTGACACTACGAAGATGGTAATCCTCACCAAGATTTTCTCAACGAGCGTTGTTGAAGTTAAAATCATCCAAGGTTCACTTATCATTCATGCTAAGGCAGTAACCATCCCTGGTTCATTCATCAGCGTTTGAAGCTCCAGATTCAGTTCCTGTAACCAGTCAGGACATATCTATGTCAAGCATCTAAAATCAGCTCCTGCGACGTGTCAGGTACTCATTTTTCTGTTTTGCAGGTATGCAGGTTCTCGCTAAGGAATCTCCTACGCGATCAACATCCAGATGGCATCTATAAGCCCATCACCCTATCCAGCAATCTCTAAATGGCATTTATAAGCCCATTCCCATCATCACTGCTACTATGTGAGCGCAAATTTCTGGGCACTCTAGTGTCCAATCATCTTTTACCCTCGGATTACGAAAGGCACGTCAGCCAATCTGCATCCTCAGGTCTAAGAAGATTGAACAGGGGCAACTGTTGTACCCCAAAATTTGCCCTCCCATATTCATCAAGAATTGCCAAAGTCAAAGTCACAAAATTCCCCCAAGGGTTGTGCAGCTCAACTGTCTCCTAGACAGTCAAAACTAGGGTTTGAGTTCTGGTCAAGCAAATGAACTTTTCAAAGGCCCAATCAAGTCTCACATGCTTAAAAAGATGGTCAAGTATCTTCATATCAAGTTTCAAGGCATTCAGCTCAAAATTGCACAGTCAAAACCCTAGATTGCACTACAGTCAACTGTAGGGGCAAAATAGTCATTTGACAGTCAAAAGTTCAAATTTTTGGTCAATATATCATTTTGAAGCCACAAACATCATTTGATCAATGCTTGATCATGATTTTCAAGATTTGGCTCAGAAATCATCAAAGATGCAAAAGTTGCTATATTTGGACAGCTGAAAAAGTCAACTGAAATTGACCAAGGCATAACTTTCACATGGATTATCAGAAAAATTCCATCCAAAGCTCATTTTGAAGAGAAAAACATTTCCTACAACTCATCTTCATATTCCAAGTCCAAGAAATGCTCTCACAAAAAGTTATCAATTTCAACATTATAGGTCATTTTCAAAAGTCAACAAAAAGTGACTTTAAGTCAAAGGCCATAACTTGAGATTGGTAAATCAAAATGACATGGGACCAAAGGCATTGGTTAGAGGACTCAAAGACCTTTCCAAAATGTCCAAGAACATGTGAAAAGCTTAAAAATTGACCAAGTTATGCCTTGTGGAAGTTGGGAAAGTTTTAGGAATTTTGAAAAGTCAACAAGGATGCAAAAGGCCTAAAAATGCAAATGGGCCCAATTATCTTCCAAATTTCTTCATGCCAAGCCTATGCACGACCACTAGGCCCAAAGGGAAGTATTCTCATATTTTTTAATTATTTATTTGAATTAATATTAATTTATATTCATTTAAATCATTTTAATTCATGAAAAATATAAACCTTAACCTAAAAAATCTTTTTATGCACATTATAATGTCAATATTTCGTGCTTAATGGATTATGGCAAGTTTTGATAAGATTTGATCAGATTTGAACCAAGTTGCACATGAAAAGATATGAAAAAAGATTTTCCAAAATCAAATATGTGAAACCATGAATGCTTGAGATTTTGTGCAAAGTTTTTGACCTAACATGTTCTATACATACTCAGCATCACAAACCTAATAGCATAAGACTAACAGCTGCGCATAACACACCTTTGGCATATTGAAATTTTTGACAAAAAAAACTCAACACTGAAATCTAGCTTTTAGGACGATTCAAGCTTTGATTTTTGTTTCAATAGCATCCTGAGATATCCCTGAACCTTTCTCAATCAAAAACAACAAGCCAAACGCATTGAAACGGTACCAAGACCTCAAACTGTGAAGCAATTTTTCCCAAATCGCATATCATTATCTAAGCATCTTTTTGCATTTTTCTTTGTGGATTATTGTTTGTCATGATGTTTCTGTGCTAACCAATATGTTCAATTGAATTTTCGTGCCATATTTATGCTTTCGCCATTGTCAAAAAACTAGGGTTTACAGGTTTCAAATTTGGGGTTTCTCACCCAAGGAACAATTGGGATTCGAGATTGTTACCATTGCATTCAGCGTGTTCTTCTGAATAAAACATATGCCTCACGAACAATTTATGATGCCTAGAATGCTATTCGCTATTTTCTTGAATCCACCTTAAAACCACGCTGGAAAAACCGTTCCCCTTGAGTTTTGTTTTACAGGGTAGGGAAGGAGACGAAGACGTGTCTGAACCTGATTGGACATTTTGAATTTTCGCGCGAAATTCCAAAGCGTTAGTGTGTTCTCTTTATATTATTTACGCGTTATTATATATTAATTGAAACCAAAGTGATTCAGTGGCAGGGATACGTAGTGGTAACCTCAAAGACCTGGGTTCAAGTCCCAGGTCTTGCATAAAGTCCATATTATTTTTCTATAACTGATCCCATGCAGGCCTAACGTGAACGTTCACCATACACGCTCAATAATCCATCGCCCACGCATCCTGGAGATTTAGATCAAGGGTCAAGATTTAAGATGCACCATGCACCAGGTCAAAGCGCTGACATGTGATCCAGGAAAGTCAGCACGTTGCAACTCTTATTGGGCCAGGCCTCTTAAATTGGAACCTCCTTATTTGGGGCAACACCCCACCCTGGTTTGTTTTATTATTTTATTTTTTATTCTTTCTTTAATCTTTTTTTTTTCTTTTTATTACTTTTATTCAATTATGTTTATTTAATTAATTATTTTTAATAAAATATAAAAACACTAAAAAATCAGAAAGATACAAAAATATAATATTTATTTTATAATAATTATTTTCATAAACAAATTAATATGTAAATAAACTAGTGTAATTAGGTTTTAATTCTAATTCCTTTTTTTCCAAAAAAACATGTAGAATTAGGTTTAATATCTTTGTTGATTTTCTTTTTTTTTATTTCTCACAATACTATTTATTTATTATTTTTATTTTTATAATTAAAAATTGTACATAATAAATTTTAGGTTTAATTTAGACTATATTTAAATCTTTCATAACAAATAAAAAATACTAGAATTAGGGTTTGTCTTTTAATTTAATTTCCATTAATTTCTTTTCCTTATTAAATCTAAAAAATACAAAAATATCCAAAAAAACATTTAATCATTTAATTTTTTAATTCTCATTAACTTTTAATTATTTGCAAAAGGGTCCAACGCCCTAGTTTCGTTTTAATTATTTAATTTGCGCATTTATCTTATGTCGTAATTATAATTATGTAATTGTCCCTAAGCCATGTAATTTATTTTTCGCACTTTATTTCTTCGCATTATTTATTTTTCCGCTAAATCGGGTCCGGTTTAATTTTGGCGATGTGGACCCGCGCCATTTGTAATAGTCTAGCTTTATTTCCTCGCAAACTATAAACTGTTAAATATGCATGCAAGAATGAATGTCAATAATTAAAATCAAGCGTAGAACACGACAAATATGACAAGACAAATAACTGAAACAGGACACACAATTCGCACACACCACCCCTAGGGTACGCCTCACTGTCGCCTTTCGAAAGGTGGTCGTCGAGTAGAGGACGTCTTAGTAAGTCCTCATGATCCGGGAACCTGGCATGAGGGTAGCTTCTAAGGTGTCTTCCCATTGCTCTGGTGATCACCATGTCCCTAAAATCGAATTGACCCGAACACCTCCAACGGTGGTGCTACCTACCTCTCAATGGTGGGATGGCACTACTTTAAAGGACATTTACACAGACGAATTCCTTAGGGTAGGTAGGTTCTCAAGGATACTTGCTCTAATTTCAAACAAATCAAAAAGACTTTTCACACTGACACTTTTCTAAAGCTTTCAAAGCAAATTTTTCAAACACTCTGACGTACGAGTCGAACTGAAATTTTTCAAAGAAACTTTTTAAACCCACATTGAAAAGCAAACAAACATTTTGAAAACACATTGAGCAAGTATCTAAGAGCCCATGGATAACCATGGATAGAAAGGGTGCTAACACCTTCCCTTTCTATAATCTACCTCCCGAACCGAGAGCGATCTCTTTAACGGAATTTTTCTGTGCTTTTGTCCTTCCAAATTGGAGAAAATAAAAGACGGTGGCGACTCTTGCTTCCGCGACATTTCGCGAACCAGCGTTAAACAGTCAGTTCCAGATCCACCGATCACACTATGACCCACTCAATATGGTGAGTTTGACTCTTGAAGCAGGACTCTTGATGACACGAAGTTTCTTCAATCAAAGCTGCAAAATTCAAATTCTAACAGTTTCTTGTTTACCCCACGAGATCCTTGAAAACATTGCATACATATATCATACATATCATTGCATAACAAGTCTCCCAGTACAGGTCTCTCATGTTCTCGCTATTTATTTCAGCAATGGATCTTCAACAAGACAACCGAGATCTTCAAACTCAAGAAGCTCAGTTCAGGGACGTATTCCTAAACCTATCCAAGGGGCAGGAAGAGTTGAAAACACTCCTCGTTGGGAACTTGGTCAAGAAAAGTCATGAAGACAATAAGGACGAACGGATGGAACAACTACAAGCTGAGTTAGGTACAATGAGAACCCAGATGCTGGGGCAGATGGCTCTTATCCAAGGCTTATCCCGGGAACAAGAAGAGTTGAGAACCATTATCAACTAGCTTCATCAAGACAGATACAACGGTATGAAGCAAACAGTCAAGGTCGGGGACCAAGTTATTGATCAACCTTCAAGAAGACAAGGGTTTGGGTTGGTAAAGAATGGACCTCTCCAAGTTGCTACTACCTCAAGGGTCCAACAACGACCTCGTCAAAAGAAACGGGTTAATCAGAGTAAGCTAGATACGCCCAAAAGGCAGTTCACCGAGCTCAACATGCCGTTGTCTTAAGCTTTACAACACCTACTGAGATTGAATCTGGTGACGTTAAGGGACCCTCCTCAGAATCCCCACATAGCCTCCCCAAGGTACAATCCTGATGCTAGGTGTGCATACCATTCCAACAGCCCGGGGCATGATACTGATGACTGTTGGGCATTGAAAAATAAAATTCAGGACTTGATTGATAAAGGGGTGCTGGAGTTTACACAAGATGGTCAGGCTGAGTTCTTCCACCATCCCTCCAAGGCACGTCCTCTGAAGTGACGAGACCAGACGAGAAGACTTTTTGTTCATTAGAATTTTCAATTTGTAATTTTCTTTTGATTTTTCAAACATTTATTCATGTCAAACTTTGTTACTTTATCAATGCATTGCATATGTCTATTTTGAATCAATCCATTCATATTCACTATATTCAAATTGCTTTCATTTTTGTGATGATCAACTCTTGATTTAAAAATCCTAAGCCTTTAGAGGGAGGATGACGAAAATGATACCAAAATCTCTACAGTATGCTTTTGAACAGACCCCGCTGACGATGTACAGGCGTTGTTTCAAATCCTAAACAGTGGAGTTATAAGGAAGATAATCCCTCGTCAACCCCTTTGAGCCAAAAGAAGTAGGAGTTTTTCTTTTTACACAAATTAAAACCCTTAATCGCAACCTGGGGCAGGGTAGTTTTCTCAGTTAATCCAGGTGCACGATGAATGACATCAAAGACGTCCTTCCAAATAAGAAGACGGTGATGGTTCCCTATAATCGTCAAGACAGGCGATCATTATCTCTCAAAAAAATAAAAGCCCATTAAGTCAAAACCTATGAAGGAGACTTACCAAAAACTAGGGCATCCCGCTGACTGTAATCACAAAAGAAAAAGTTCAGGCAAAAAACAGGGATAATAAAATCAAAAGGAAAGAAGTCCTACAAACTCTCAAAAGAAATGACTGCCTATTCAAAATAAACTGTCAGTATCCGAACCATCACCAGAACGTCAAGGACAATATTCCAGAACTCAACTGGGGTTCTAAATGCACAATTAGCTGAGTTTAGGATCGAAGAATATCACGAAGAATGGGTGGGTACAAATAAATTTCGAGCCTTTATCCTTTGTTTCTCGAACCGTGAACCAGGCCACGTTATAACCCTTAAAAGTCCTAGCTGAAGCATGGGTTAGTTCGAAAGCATATTGTTACAAATGGTATCATGACTCCTGTAGGACTTGCTGTAAATCCTGAGTTGACGTCACATTTTACAAAATTTTCCTATCTTACTGAAAAATGCATTTTCACAAAAAAATATATATTTCAAGACAGGCATAAGCTTTGCGTTCTTAAAATAACATTATTTACATATGACTATTTGTTCAACAGCAGAGAAATTTGCACGACGAACATCTAGTGAACAAAAACCTTCTCAATAAAAAGGATCACCTCAGGTGGAAAAACACTTCCAACCAAGGGGCACGACATGATCATTGTCCATCATCTGGGGCAGTCAAGTCAAGATTCAAGGAATCTCTCAAAGATGCCAAATATCTAGGGGAAAATCTCCATCTGAATCACTTGGGGCATTGGACATGAATTCCAGCAACGATTCTTGCATGATCAAACGAACATCTTCTGGTAGAATGGAGACACAACACTACCGACAGTTGACAAATCCCTACACATTGAGAGCATGGACATAGTCAAAAAATACTGCGCATGAACAAAGACCCGCTAGGTTGACTGGCCTAGGCAAAAATAAGGGCTTCCCGGTGAACCAAAAGGGTTCGGGCAAAAATAAGGGATGAAAATGAAAAACTGTACACTCGGCAAGTCGAAAACCTGAAAAGGCGGCTTGGGCAAGAAAGGGTATCCCGGTGGACTGAAAATCTGAAAAGAAAGTCCAGGCAAAAGTTAGGGATTAAAGCGTACGACTATGTCCCGTCATCTCGTCACTTGCCTACCATAAGAAGACTTATCATTTCGATCGAAAGTTACCAAGCACCTTGTTGTACCCCAAAATTTGCCCTCCCATATTCCTCAAGATTTGTCAAGAATAATCTTCAAATTACTCAAGATGGCTCAAGAGGTAGACAATCAAACCATCTCCTAAGACAACTGAAATTAGGGTTTTGGTTCTTTCAAGGAATTTGGGGTTTTCAATGGTTCAATCAAGTCTCATAGGCCTATATACATCCTCAAGCACCTACATGCCAAGTTTCAAGACTCACAGTGCCAATTTGCACAGTCAAAAGCCTCATTTGAGCCACAGTCAACTGCAAGGGCAAAATGGTCATTTTGCAGTCAAAAGTCAGAATTTTTGGTCAACATCTTATTTTGAGTCCACAATCATCATTTGATCAAGTCTTGATCATGATTCCACAAGGATGGCTCAAAAATCATCAAGATGCAAAAAGTTATTATTTTTGGACAGTAGAAAAGTCAATTGTATCTTGACTAGGGCATAACTTTTTCATGGTTTGTCATAAAAATTCCATCCAATGCTCATTTTTAAGGGGATGTAATTTCCTACAATCCATCTTCACACTCAAAGTTCAAGAAATGCTCTCACAAGAAGTTACCAATTTTTACATTATAGGTCAAATTCAAAGGTCAACAAAAGTACACTTTGAGTCAAAGGCCATAACTTGAGATTAGTAAATCCAAATGACATGGGACCAAAGGCATTGGTTAAAGGACTTCAAGATATTTCCAAAATGTCCAAGAACATGGTCATATGATCAAAATTGAGCAAGTTGTGCATTGGAGAAGTTGGGAAATTTTCATGAATTTGCAAAAGTCAACTTTGCTCAAAACACCTTATTTTTGCTAATGGGCCTCAAATCTCTTCTTGAAACTTCATCCATGACTTATGCACGACCCATCAAGCTTAATGGAATTTATTTTCTTATTTTTATTGATTAATTGGATTTTTAATTAATATTAATTCATTTAATCAATTTAAATTATAGGAAAATAGAAGATTTGATCTTTTAAATCTTTTTGTGAAGCAAGTATGACCTAGACATGCTGGCAGATTCGTGCACAAGTCAAAGATATCAAAAGATCCAAAATTGGCAACTTTGTTCAATCATGAAGAATCAAAAATATTTGATTTCCAATCAAAGATTCAATCATCAATGCAATGGATTTTTGCCCAGCTTTTGACCTAATTCAATTGCCTTATATACAAGAAAGCTAACCCTGACCTGAAGGACGTGAAAAAACTGCAGAAACAACCATAGCCAATTGAAGAAATTCCAAGAAAATTGAAAATTGATTTTGGCATTCTAGGTTGATTCAAGGGTTTTTGATCATTCAAACACATTGTAGGAGGTTCCAGGAACATGTTGCAATCAAATTCCAGTACCAAAGCTCAAGGAATCGTTCATTACAGTTCCGCGGTTTTCCTTTTTTATTCCAAATCGTATTTCTTGATTCATGTGCATTTAACATGTTTTCATGATTGTTTTGCATTGCTAGAGGCCATATGAAGCTAATGGAATGGTTTAATTGAACTGAAACGCACTGAATCGAAAGATGCCATGAACAAAATTCTAGGGTTCTTGAACTTTAAATTGGGGCTTTCTGAACCAGGAAAAATTGGGACTCATGAGGCATATGACTGAAATCGTGAGGCCAAGACGAACCAAATCCATACCTCGCGAAATATTTATGCTTGCTAGATTTCTAATCGCTATTTTTTGTGCAAGCGTATAGTGGAGGTTAAAAACCCCCGCTATCTGTTTATGTTTTTGCAGGTACAGCGAAGAAGATGATGAAGTGTTAACATATGATTGGTTAATTTGAATCAGCGCGCGTTTTGTTTTATTTCCAGCATATTTGTTTATTTACTAATATAATAATTGATTCTTATCATAATAGCAATTGGAACAACTTGGCTGAGTGGCAGGGACGCGTGCATATGATCATTGGGACCTGGGTTCGAATCCCAGGTCCCCCCAAAACCTTTTATTTTTATTTTTCAGGCGTTCTTGTGCAGTTTGCCCAAAGGGTATCCACCATACACCTCAACTATCAACACGCCAAGTGGCTTGCGAAGCAAATCTGATGGTCAGGATTGAAAGACCACCATATTCCCCAGTCAACAGGCGTATGGACGAACCAAAAGGTCAAACAAGGCTGGAGTGATTAATGGGCCAAGGATTTCCAAATACATCTCCAAAGCTGGCCCAAACACCTCCTTGAGTTTGCACTTTTTTTTTATTTTCTTTCATTTTATTTGCTTGATTTCTTTTTATTCTTAAATAACTACCAACTACATAATTAATATTTTTCTAATAAAAATTAGAAAACTAAAAAATAATATTTTTTCTTAATTAAAATTAATTTCACTTTATTTTTGTAAATAAATACTAACATAATTTATTTAGTTTAATTAGGTTAATTTCAATACTTTTGTAATAAATTTAAAATCAAAGTAGAATTAGGGTTTTGACAACTTTTGACCATCTTTTATTTTTTCCTTAAAAAACATAAAAAACCAAAAAAATATCTTTCTTTTATTTAATTAATTAATTAGTCTAGGTTTAATTTAATTAAATACAAAATAACAAAAATTTCCTTCTTTCTCAAAAAAGGGTCAAAACCCTAAAAACTTTCCGATCCAATTTTGTTCTCGCGCATCTTATTTTTATTCCAATTATGTAATTGCTCCGAGGATGTAATATCTTTAATTAGGACCTATTTATTGCTTTATATATTTCCCGTAATTTATTTTTCAAGGGTTTGTTTTTGGCGATGTAAATACCCGACGCCTTGTAATAGTTTAGCTTTATTTTCCGCAACTATTAACTGCTAGATGTATGCTAACTAGGCTATGCATGATAAGACTTATCTTAAAAATAAAATCAATCAAAGCTCACCATAACATGTACAAAGATAACTTAACTGAAACTTGACACACTCGCACATGCCACTCCTAGGGTACACCTTACTTGGTTGCCTCAACGTGGTCATTGAGTATAAGGTGTTTTAGAGGTCGCCCTCCTGTCTAAAGATAAAAAGTTGCCTCGAAACGGTTGCCTCGATAAAAAATGATCTAGGACATTAGGGTTACCGCTAAGGTGTCCTACTATTGCTTTGGTGACCACATGTCCCATTAATCGAATTGACCCGGAAAACTCCAACCACGGTGCTACCTACTTCTCAATAGTGGGATAGTACTGTCTAAAGGACATTTACACAGCTTAATTTCTTTTGAGTAGGTAGAGGTTCTCAGGTACTTGCTCTTTCAAAACAAAAATACTTTTCGCACTTACACTTTTCTGACAAAAGTTTTCAAACAACACTTCATACACTCTTGAGGACAGACACAAGAGTTAAATCGAAGTTTTCAACCAAAACTCTTTTCAAAACCCACAAACACAAGAAAAGCAAAACATTTTGAAAACATAGTGAGCAAGTACCTAAGAGCCCGTGGATAACCACGGATAGAAAGGGTGCTAACACCTTCCCTTTCTATAATCTACCTCCCGAACCCGAGAAACATCTCGAAAAGGAATTTTGCTGTACTTTTGTACTTTCCTTGTTGGAGAAAATAAAAGACGGTGGCGACTCTTGCTTACCGCGACATTTTGCTAAACGCAAACGCGAACCAGCATTTCAAAACAGTCAGTTTTATTTCCACCGATCACAGAACTGGCGACTCTGCTGGGGAATTTATAAGTGAGGTGTACCTTAGGATTAGATCACTGTGTTTTCAACTGCATGCTCTGTATGATTTATCTTTGTGGGCTTGTATCGGAGTTCTATAGATCCTAACCCGGATCTGGGGATACCCTTTAGGTAAGTAGCAATAAACTGTGAGGGACCTGTCCGACGTAGACCGACACAGGTGAAGCAGTAGCTACATTGGTGTGACACCTTGGTCTGTACCGATATCCCTTGTGTTGGAACGAGGAGAATATGGGTCTTCTGAGGAGTCATTAAGCACCAACTGACCTTAGAACCTTAAATTGACCAACTTGGCCATAGAACAGTAGCAGTATGCTACACTCATTGAGGCTAAACTCTCGTGATGGTTCCGGCCACAAGAAAAGGTTGCCAAACTGGAATTATGACTGATCGAGGGTAGTCAGTGATATTGAGATCCTCTAGAACCCGGTTACTATTTTCTAGGACAGGTCTTAACCAACTGAAACTGTAAGAGGGTAATACCTAAACTTCATGCCAGCCTGAAATCTAAGGGCTCTGTGGTGTGACTTGTGTGCCTTTACCATGTTTGCCTTTTGTGAATACTTGTGGTGTGCCTTTATCATAACATCATAACATTGCATACATCTTGCATAGGGACTAACCCATTTCAAGGATCTCAAGGGTTTGTGATGCAGGTCATGATGAACCAAATGTCTAGCAAGGGGCAAAGGGGATTTATTCTCCTCTAGCCAAAGTTGTCTGGAGATAAAAACATGATAACTTGAGTCAGGGGCTATGACCCACTCATATGGTGAGCCTAACTCTTGAAAAAGGACTCTCAGTAACATGAAGTTCCTTCAATCAAGCTGCAAAATTCAAATTCTAACAAGTTTCATTGTTTACCCCACGAGATCCTTGAAAACATTGCATACATATATCATACATATCATTGCATTACAGGTACCCTTTTACAGGTCACTTATCTTCTTCGCTGTTTATTTCAGCAATCATCATGTCTACTGAACCTTCAACCGAGCAAGCTATCAAGGCCCTCCAGGCCCAGAACGCCCAGTTCCAAGAGTTGGTTATGAGCCTAGCCCAGGGTCAACAGGATTTGAAGACTCTGATTCTGAAAGAAAGGAAGAAGAAGAAGAAGAGGACCGTCTTGTTCAACACTGGACGCAGATTTGGGAATGGATTGCAGAATGAGGTTGAGCTGACCACCTCATCTGTAGGGAAAGACAACCCACAAGAGAGAAGGGTTCCTAGTCCCGTAGTCTCCGACAACGAGACGGATTATGATGAAGAACAGTACCCTCCTGATGAGGATAGGTACAAACAGCTGGAGGACCGCTTAAGCGCCATGGAAATACAGAAGGTTCCCGGTCTAGACTTCGGGGATCTAGGTCTATCCTCTGGGGTGGTGATTCCACATAAGTTCAAGGCACCTGCTTTTGCCAAATATGACGGAGCCTCCTGCCCAAAGCTGCACCTCCGGTCGTATGTAAGGAAGATCCAACCTTACACTGCTGACAAGAATTTGTGGATCCATTTCTTTCAAGATAGTCTTTCAGGGACTCAACTCGAGTGGTTCTATCAGCTGGATGGAGCCAGTATCCGTAACTGGGAAGATTTGGCTACTGCATTCTATAAGCAGTATAAGTATAATTCCGACCTCGCTCCTACGCGTACCCAACTCCAGGGTATGTCACTAGGGACGGGTGAAGGATTTAAAGAGTATGCTCAAAAGTGGAGAGACCTTGCCGGAAGGGTGCAACCACATTTGACTGATCGTGAGCTGGTTGATATGTTTCTGGGGACCCTGTCTGGTCCGTTCTTCAACCATTTGATTGAAAATTCTTCAGTCGGGTTTACATACCTTATCTTGACTGGTGAAAGAATTGAAGTTGGCATCAAAAGCAGGAAGATTCAAGAAGCTACACCTTCCGATGCTCAGAAAAATCCCTACAATGGGAAGAAAGAGTCCAATGCTGTGTATGGTCAAAAGAGTCGTCATGACCAACGCGTAGGAGAAATCTTGATCTCTAATCCTACGCCTGCTCAACAAAGACAGGGGCATCAACGTAAGGAGGTTGCACCTAAAAGACAATTCACTAAGATCAACATGTCACTGACTCAAGCGCTACAACAAATGTTGAAGGCAGGGCTGATTACATTAAGGGCTCCTCTCCGGAATCCAAACACTTCCGCTCCTACCTATCATCCCAATGAAAGGTGTGCATACCACTCTGATAGTCCGGGACATGACACAAACAACTGTTGGGCACTGAAGAATAAGGTTCAAGACATGATTGATGCCAAAGAAATCCAGTTTGACCCTCCAGAGACTCCAAACATAATCACTGCTCCTATGCCAAATCATTGAAGGCTTTTGTTTTATTTGAATTTTCAAGTTGTATTTTTCTTTGCTTATTCAAACAATTATTGTCATGGCAAACTTTTTTTATTTCATTAATGCATCGCATATGTCTATTTTGAATTAATCCATTCGTATTCACTATATTCAAATTGCTTTCATTTTTTTGTGATGTTCAACTCTCGATTAAAAATTCTAAGCCTTTTGAAGGAGGATGACGAAAACGATACCACGATCTTTACAGTATGCTTTTGAATAAACCCCGCTGATGAGGTACAGGCATTGTTTCAAATCCTAAACAGTGGAGTTATAAGGAAGAGAATCCCTCGTCAACCCCTTCGAGCCAAAGAAGTTGGAGTTTTTCTTTTCATAAATTAAAACCCTTAATTATAACCTGGGGCAGGGTAGTTTTCTCAGTTGGTCCAGGTGTACAATGTATGGCATCAAAGAAGTCCTTCCAAAACAAGAGAGTGATGGTTCCGAATAATCGTAAGGACAGGCAGTCATTATCTCTCAGAAATAAAAGCCCAATAAGTCAAAACCTATAAAGGAGACTTACAAAACTGGGGCATCCCGCTGACTATAATCATAAAAGAAACAGTTCAGGCAAAAGACAGGGATAATAAAATCGAAAAAAAAGGAGGTCCTGCAAACCCTCAACAAAAAATGACTGCCTGTTCAAAATAAATTGTCAGTATCCGAACCCTCACTGGTATATCAGAGCAAAGACTCAAACAAGATCTAATGCACGATTAGCTGAGTTTAGGATCGAAGAACATCACGAAGAGCGGGTGGGTACAAATAAAATTTGAGCCTCTATCCTTTGTTTCTTAAACCGTGAACCAGGCCACGTTATAACCCTTAAAAGTCCTAGCTGAAGCACGGGTTAGTTCGAAAGCATACTGTTACAAAAGGTATCCTGACTCCTGTAGGGCTTGCTGTAAAATCCTGAGTTGACGTTACATTTCACAAAAATTCACTTGTTTTATTGAAAACTGCATTTTAAAAAAAAAAACTTCAAGACAGACATAAGTTGTGAATTTTTAAAATAACATTGTTTGCATATGGCTATTTGTTCAAACAACAGAGAAATTCGCACGACGAATATCTAGTGAACAAAAACCTTCTCAAGAGTCACCTCAAGTGGAAAAACACTTCCAATCAAGGGGCATGGCATGATCATTGTCCATCATCTAGGGCAGTCAAGTCAAGATTCTGGGGCAGTCAAGTCAAGATTCAAGGAATCTCTCAAGATGCCAAATAGCCAGGGGAAAATCTCCGCCTGAGTCACTTGGGGAATTAGGCATGAATTCCAGCAACGAATCTTGCATGATCAAACATCTTCTGGTAGTACGGTGACACAACACTACTGACAATGACAACTCTCGACACTCTGAGAACGTGGACATAGTCAAAAAAATACTACGCATAATCAAAGGCCCGCTAGGTCGACTGGCCTAGGCAAAAATAAGGGCTTCCCGGTGAACCAAAAGGGTTCGGGCAAAAATAAGGGACGAAAATGAAAAAATCTGTACACCCGACAAGTCAAAAACCTGAAAAGGCGGCTTGGGCAAAAAGGGGTATCCCGATGGACTGAAAACCCGAAAGGGCGGTCCAGGCAAAAATTAGGGATCAAAGCGTACGACTATGTCCCGTCATCTCGTCACTTTCCTACCAGAAGAAGATTTGTCAATCGACGGTTATCAAGCACCTCATAGGCCTTCTTCTCCCGCAGAAACTGGGGCAATAAGAATTGTCCGAACTGTACAAGCTGCTCTGTCCTCCAGGTACAAGGTAGATTCAGTTGAAGAGTATGACCGAGATACCTTTACTCTCCGTAGAGTAAGACAGTAATGGTAGCTCTCCCCACAGAGACTTGCAACTACGAAGGAATCAACAATACTCTCCCCAAGCAGAGTTGGTCTACCATCAGCCCTAAAAAGTTGGGTATCCCCAGTAAGTCTTAATATTCCCCAGCGGAGTATATAAATATCCCTCAGCAAGCATCCCCGACAATCTTAATATTCGTCAACGAAATATAAGAATGTTTCCCGGCGGAATCCAAGATACCCCCAGTGGAGCCGTTTCCCAACGCAGTCTAAAAAAGGCTTATCTCCTGCAGAATACAAATGCATCTCCCCAGCCAAATTCAGAGGTTATCCTCACAAGGGTCTAACTGGGTTATCCTTAGCAAGTTGCAACTGAAAGATCATCCCCAGCGAAGTTCTTTCTATCCCCAACAGAGCTTATCAATGGAATCCCCAGCGGAGTTATCATTAAAACTCTCAGCAGAACATCCCTCCCCCACAGAGTATTTCCCCTCGGAGTAATCTCTTTCATCAATTTTATTCCCCAACGGAGTCCTTTTCTCCTACAGGTTTATTCTCACAATCATCTTCGTTCACCATCCCCAGCGGAAACGAAGAGCTCAACTCTATTCTCCAGCAGTTCCGAGATTTATTTTTCCAGCTAAAACATCACATCTTCATACATCATGATACATGCATATACGCATCATACGAGTAAAATCTCATTTATGTTGATAACATCATTGCTTGATACATCTCACGCATTGCATGTGACTGACCTTTACCTTTCAGGAAAGATGCAGTTAAGTTCTCAGCTTAGTCGAAGATCTGACCAGTTCTTAAATCTCAATCGGATTATCCTCGGTTGAAGTTCAGATAAGGTTCTCAATCTCGACAGTTTCTCTACATCATAGGGTGGACAAGTACTATAACCTCAACGGTATACTCCATTGAGCACGAGTCAGTTCCTAGATCTTGATGTTCTCCTCCGTCATAGTACGGACAAGTACTATAACCTCAACGGTATACTCCATTGAGCACAAGTCAGTTCCTAGATCTTGATGTTCTCCTCCGTCATAGTACGGACCAGTACTATAACCTCAACGGTATACTCCATTGAGCACGAGTCAGTTCCTAGATCTTGATATTCTCCTCCGTCATAGTACGAACCAGTTCTATAACCTCAGCGGTTTACTCCATTGAGCAAGAGATAGTTCAGATGTGACCCAAGCATGGCGGCATTCTGATACTTATTCCAGATTCCTTCTAGAGATGGTTCAGATGTGACCCAAACATGGCGACATTCTGATACTTATTCCAGATTCCTTCTAGAGATGGTGCAGATGTGACCCAAGCATGGCGACATTCTGATACTTATTCCAGATTCCTTCTAGAGATGGTTCAGATGTGACCCAGACATGGCGACATTCTGATACTTATTCCAGATTCCTTCTAGAGATGGTTCAGATGTGACCCAGACATGGCGACATTCTGATACTTATTCCAGATTCCTTCTAGAGATGGTGTAGATGTGACCCAAGCATGGTGACATTCTGATACTTATTCCAGATTCCTTCTAGAGATGGTTCAGATGTGACCCAAGCATGGCGACATTCTGATACTTATTCCAGATTCTTTCCAGAGACAGTTCAAATGTGACCCAGATATGGCGACATTCTGATACTTATTCTAGACTCATTCAGATACAGTATGGATACACCCCAGACACGGCGGTCATTCTACTACTCATTCGGACGTCAGCAATTAGGTACATACTAGATACGCTCCAGACACGGAAGCTATTCTATTTCTCATTCAGATTCAACTGTCAACTTCAGTTGCAGATATACTCCAGACACGGAAGTCATCCTGTCACTTATCCAGATCCCAGTTACAACACAGATACGCTCCGGACACGTAAATCATTCTGCTACTCATACAAATCTTAAATTCAAATACAGTTCAGATACGATCCAGATTCGGATGTCATTCTGTCACTCTCTCAAATAAAGTCCAGATACGATCCAGATTCAGATGTCATTCTACCACTCATTCAAGCACAGTTCAGATACGATCCAGATTCGGATGTCATTCTGTCACTCTCTCAAATACAGTCAAAGGAGACAAATCCAGTCAAAGAAGACAAACCCAGCCAAAGAAGATAATTCAGTCAATGGAGACAAATCCAGTTAAATCGATTCCTAAAGATTTTTCTGAGGTAAAGCCAGCCAATGGAGACAAAATCAGTTAAATCGATTCCTAAAGATTTTTCTGAGGTGAAGCCAGTCAATGGAGACAAAACCAGTTAAATCGATTCCTAAAGATTTTTCTGAAGACTCGTCAATGAAGACAACCCGTCAACGAAGACAAAACTACCTATCAACAATCTCCAGGTGGCATATATAAGCCCATCCTCCTATCCATCATCTCTCCAAATGGCATTTATAAGCCCATTCCCGACATCATATTGCTGATACTACACCATGCGAGTGCAAATTTCTGGGCACTTTAGTGTTCAATCATCTTCCACCTTCGGATCACGAAAGGCACGCAAGCCAATCTACATCCTCAGGTCTAAGAAGATTGAACAGGGGCAACTGTTGTACCCCAAAATTTTCCCTCCCATATTCCTCAAGATTTGTCAAGAATAATCTTCAAATTACTCAAGATGGCTAAAGAGGTAGACAGTCAAACCATCTCCTAAGACAGCTGAAATTAGGGTTTTGGTTCTTTCAAGGAATTTGGGGTTTTCAATGGTTCAATCAAGTCTCATAGGCCTATATACATCCTCAAGCACCTACATGCCAAGTTTCAAGACTCACAGTGCCAATTTGCACAGTCAAAAGCCTCATTTGAGCCACAGTCAACTGCAAGGGCAAAATGGTCATTTTGCAGTCAAAAGTCATAATTTTTGGTCAACATATTATTTTGAGTCCACAATCATCATTTTATCAAGTCTTGATCATGATTCCACAAGGATGGCTCAAAAATCATCAAGATGCAAAAAGTTACTATTTTTGGAGAGTAGAAAAGTCAATTGTATCTTGACCAGGGCATAACTTTTTCATGATTTGTCAGAAAAATTCCATCCAATGCTCATTTTGAAGGGGATGTAATTTCCTACAATCCATATTCACACTCCAAGTTCAAGAAATGCTCTCACAAGAAGTTACCAATTTTTACATTATAGGTCAAATTCAAAAGTCAACAAAAATACACTTTGAGTCAAAGGCCATAACTTGAGATTGGTAAATCCAAATGACATGGGACCAAAGGCATTGGCTATAGGACTTCAAGAGCTTTCCAAAATGTCCAAGAACATGGTCATATGATCAAAATTGAGCAAGTTGTGCATTGGAGAAGTTGGGAAATTTTCATGAATTTGCAAAAGTCAACTTTGCTCAAAACACCTTATTTTTGCTAATGGGCCTCAAATCTCTTCTTGAAACTTCATCCATGACTTATGCACGACCCATCAAGCTTAATGGAATTTATTTTCTTATTTTTATTGATTAATTGGATTTTTAATTAATATTAATTCATTTAATCAATTTAAATTATAGGAAAATAGAAGATTTGATCTTTTAAATCTTTTTGTGAAGCAAGTATGACCTAGACATGCTGGCAAATTCGTGCACAAGTCAAAGATATCAAAAGATCCAAAATTGGCAACTTTGTTCAATCATGAAGAATCAAAAATATTTGATTTCCAATTAAAGATTCAATCATCAATGCAATGGATTTTTGCCCAGCTTTTGACCTAATTCAATTACCTTATATACAAGCAAGCTAACCCTGACCTGAAGGACGTGAAAAAGCTGCAGAAACAACCATAGCCAATTGAAGAAATTCCAAGAAAATTGAAAACTGATTTTGGCATTCTAGGTTGATTCAAGGGTTTTTGATCATTCAAACACATTGTAGGAGGTTGCAGGAACGTGTTGCAATCAAATTCCAGTACCAAAGCTCAAGGAATCGTTCATTACAGTTACGCAGTTTGCCTTTTTTATTCCAAATCATATTTCTTGATTCATGTGCATTTAACATGTTTTCATGATTGTTTTGCATTGCTAGAGGCCATATGAAGCTAATGGAATGGTTTAATTGAACTGAAACGCACTGAATCGAAAGATGCCATGAACAAAATTCTAGGGTTCTTGAACTTTAAATTGGGGCTTTCTGAACCAGGAAAAATTGGGACTCATGAGGCATATGACTGAAATCGTGAGGCCAAGACGAACCAAATCCATCCCTCGCGAAATATTTATGCTTGCTAGATTTCTAATCGCTATTTTTCGTGCAAGCGCATAGTGGAGGTTAAAAACCCCCGCTATCTGTTTATGTTTTTGCAGGTACAACAAAGAAGATGATGAGGTGTTAACATATGATTGGTTAATTTGAATCAGCGCGCGTTTTGTTTTGTTTCCAGCATATTTGTTTATTTACTAATATAATAATTGATTCTTGTCATAATAACAATTGGAACAACTTGGCTGAGTGGCAGGGACGCGTGCATATGATCATTGGGACCTGGGTTCGAATTCCAGGTCCCCCCAAAACCTTGTTACTTTTATTTTTCAGGCGTTCTTGTGCAGTTTGCCCAAAGGGTATCCACCATATACCTCAACTATCAACACGCCAAGTGGCTTGCAAAGCAAATCTGATGGTCAGGATTGAAAGACCACCATATTCCCCAGTCAATAGGCGTATGGACGAACCAAAAGGTCAAACAAGGCTGGAGTGATTAATGGGCCAAGGATTTCCAAATACATCTCCAAAGCTGGCCCAAACACCTCCTTGAGTTTGCACTTTTTTTTTTATTTTCTTTCATTTTATTTGCTTGATTTCTTTTTATTCTTAAATAACTACTAACTAAATAATTAATATTTTTCTAATAAAAATCAGAAAACTAAAAAATAATATTTTTTCTTAATTAAAATTAATTTCACTTTATTTTTGTAAATAAATACTAACATAATTTATTTAGTTTAATTAGGTTAATTTCAATACTTTTGTAATAAATTTAAAATCAAAGTAGAATTAGGGTTTTGACAACTTTTGACCATCTTTTATTTTTTTTCTTAAAAAACATAAAAAACCAAAAAAATATCTTTCTTTTATTTAATTAATTAATTAGTCTAGGTTTAATTTAATTAAATACAAAATAACACAAATTTCCTTCTTTCTCAAAAAAGGGTCAAAACCCTAAAAACTTTCCGATCCAATTTTGTTCTCGCGCATCTTATTTTTATTCCAATTATGTAATTGCTCCGAGGATGTAATAGCTTTAATTAGGACCTATTTATTGCTTTATTTATTTCCCGCAATTTATTTTTCAAGGGTTTGTTTTTGGCGATGTAAATACCTGACGCCTTGTAATAGTTTAGCTTTATTTTCCGCAACTATTAACTGCTAGATGTATGCTAACTAGGCTATGCATGATAAGACTTCTCTTAAAAATAAAATCAATCGTAGCTCACCATAACATGTGCAAAGATAACTTAACTGAAACTTGACACACTCGCACATGACACTCCTAGGGTACGCCTCACTTGGTTGCCTCGACGTGGTCATTGAGTATAGGGTGTTTTAGAGGTCGCCCTCCTGTCTAAAGATCAAAAGTTGCCTCGAAACGGTTGCCTCGATAAAAAATGATCTAGGACATTAGGGTTACCGCTAAGGTGTCCTACTATTGCTTTGGTGACCACATGTCCCATTAATCGAATTGACCCGAAAAACTCCAACGACGGTGCTACCTACTTCTCAATAGTGGGATAGTACTGTCTAAAGGACATTTACACAGCTTAATTTCTTTTGAGTAGTTAGAGGTTCTCAGGTACTTGCTCTTTCAAAACAAAAATACTTTTCGCACTTACACTTTTCTGACAAAAGTTTTCAAAAAACACTTCATACACTCTTGAGGACAGACACAAGAGTTAAATCAAAGTTTTCAACCAAAACTCTTTTCAAAACCCACAAACACAAGAAAAGCAAAACATTTTGAAAACATAGTGAGCAAGTACCTAAGAGCCCGTGGATAACCACGGATAGAAAGGGTGCTAACACCTTCCCTTTCTATAATCTACCTCCCGAACCCGAGAAACATCTCGAAAAGGAATTTTGCTATGCTTTTGTCCTTTCCTTGTTGGAGAAAATAAAAGACGGTGGCGTCTCTTGCTTACCGCGACATTTTGCTAAACGCAAACGCGAACCAACATTTCAAAACAGTCAGTTCTATTTCCACCGATCACACACCTCATAAGTTGGGATAACACTCGATCCACAAAGCCTCCGCAGGCACCTTCTCCCGCAAAAACAGGGGCAGAAAAGTATCGATGCAAAGCCATCGTCATATCCTTAGCACGCGTCCTAGTAACATTCACTCCCCGCAGAGTAAGAAAAAGACAGTGATGTTAGTGGTCCCGAACAAGACACCACTCTCCCCAGCTGAGGCTCGCAACCGCGAATGAGTCGGCAAGATTCTCCCCAAGCAGAGTTTATCTACCATCAGCACTGGAAAATTATCCCCAGTAGAGTTTGGAGGATTATCCCCCAGTGGACTCTGGAAGATTGTCCCCAGTAGAGTCTAAAATAATATTCCATGTGAAGTCACAACGGGAAAATCATCCCCAGCGGAGTTCATTCCTTTTACAAACAGAAACTCAATCCCTAACAGAGTTTATCATCACCGGTAATGACGATTCATCCCCAACCGAGGTTATTTCTCCAAATCAACAGGTTCTCTAGCAAAAGTTGTCCTCCCCAGAGTCATTTCCTCATCAGTTTATTCCCCAGCGGAGTTGTCCTCTCCTACAGGCTTATTCTCACAATCATCTTCGTTCCCTATCCCCAGCAGGAAACAAAGAATTCAACTCTTTTCTCCAGCAGCAATCCGGGATTTATTTTCCCCAGCTAAGAACATCACATTTCCATACATCATGACACATGCATATACGTGTCATACAAATACAATCTCATTTATTTTAAGAACATCATTTCTTGATACATATCATGCATTACATACAGCTAACCTTTACCTTTTAGGAAAGATACAATCAAATTCTCACAAAATTCAAGCGGTGAAGCCCGGGTATGATTGGATAATAGTTTAATCCCCAGTTGAATAACGGACGACCGAAGTTCCTAAAATTCAACAGAGATGGTTCCTCAGTAGAATACGGACGATCGAGGTTCCTAAAATTCAACAAAGATGATTCCTCAGTCGAATACGGACGACCGAAGTTCCTAAAATTCAACAGAGATGTTTCCTCAGTCGAATACGGACGACCGAAGTTCCTAAAATTCAACAGAGATGATTCCTCAATCGAATACGGACGACCGAAGTTCCTAAAATTCAATAGAGATGATTCCTCAGTAGGATACGGACGACCGAAGTTCCTAAAATTCAACAGAGATGTTTCCTCAGTAGAATACGGACGACCGAAGTTCCTAAAATTCAATAGAGACGGTTCCTCAGTAGAATACGGATGATCGAGGTTCCTAAAATTCAACAGAGATGATTCCTCAGTCGAATACGGACGAACGAAGTTCCTAAAATTCAACAGAGATGTTTCCTCAGTCGAATACGGACGACCGAAGTTCCTAAAATTCAACAGAGATGATTCCTCAATTGAATACGGACGACCGAAGTTCCTAAAATTCAATAGAGATGATTCCTCAGTATAATACGGACGACTGAAGTTCCTAAAATTCAACAGAGATGTTTCCTCAGTAGAATACAGATGACCGAAGTTCCTAAAATTCAACAGAGATGTTTCCTCGGTAGAATACGGACGATCGAAGTTCCTAAAATTCAACAGAGATGTTTCCTCGGTAGAATACGAATGATCAAAGTTCCTAAAATTCAAATTGAGATGATTCCTCAGTAGAATACGGACGATCGAGGTTCCTAAAATTCAATAGAGATGTTTCCTTAGTAGAATACGGACGATCGAGGTTCCTAAAATTCAACAGAGATGTTTCCTCGGTAGAATACGGACGATCGAAGTTCCTAATATTCAACAGAGATGTTTCCTCGGTAGAATACGGATGACCGAAGTTCCTAAAATTCAACAGAGATGTCCCCCCAGCGGAATAACGGATGACCGAAGCTCCTAAAATTCTATTTCTCTCAAGATAGAGATCAGCATTCCCCAGTGGAATCTTCCTCAACAACAGGCATACAAGCTCTCGTTAAGGAATCTCTTATGCGATCGACACTCCTTCGGATAGCATCTTTAAGCCTATCCCCCATCAGCAATTTCTAAATGGCATCTGTAAGCCCATTCCCGACATCACAAAATGGACACCACTTCATGCGAGTGCAAATTTCTGGGAACTCTAGTGTTCAATCATCTTCCACCTTCAGATCACGAAAGGCACGAAAGCCAATCTACATCCTCAGGTTTAAGAAGATTGAACAGGGGCAGCTGTTGTACCCCAAAATTTTCCCTCCCATATTTCTCAAAACATTTCAAGAAAGATCCACAAGTTGCTCAAGATAGTCCAAGGGTTGTCCAGACAAGCTCTCTCCTAAGGCAGTCTACCTCAAATTAGGGTTTCATGTTACATCAAGATACTTGAGTCCAAGGGACCCCAAATGCTCAACATTGTTCTAATATGTTCCCAAGATCATCCATGTCAAGTTTCAAGACTTGCAGAGAAAGTTTGCTCAGTCAATTGCTCAAAGGCCCAAAAATCGACTGTGCTAGGGCAAAAGTCAACTATGGTCCACATACAGTCAAACTTCAAGATTTTTGGTCAACATCCTCATTTTGAAGTATATTTCATCATTTGATCAAGGTTTGATCATGATTCATCAAGGATTGCTCATAATTCATCAAGACTCAAAAGTTGCTAAATTAGGGTTTTGCAGGAAAAGTCAACTCAACTTTGACCAAGCATAACTTTCTCATACTTTATGCGAAATGACCCATACAAAGCTCATTTTGAAAAGTCAACAAAAACACCTTTTTTGTCAAAGCTTCATACATGAGCATGGAGTATCAAATTGAGATGAGACCAAAAGGGTTGATTAGAGGACATCTCAAGCTTTCTAAAAAGTCCAAGAACACCTCCAAAGAGTTAAAATTGAGGAAGTTATGCATTGGTGAAGTTGACCTTTTTTGCAAAATTGCCAAAAGTCAACTATGCCCAGAACTTCAAATTTTTCCAAATAGGCCCAATCTTTTTCACTTGTTTTGAGTTGGCAACATAGTCCACGAGCTCTAGCCCTTGCCACTTGTCATTATCATGTTTTTATTATTTATTTTGATTTTTATTTGATTTAAATCAATTTTAATCAAAATAAATCATATAAAATCCAAAATATTGAAAGCAAGAGATTTTGTGCTTGTTTCAGGTTCCAATTACAGCTAGCAAGTATTCAAATGCGTATCAAGGCATGGTTTGAACAAAAAGATTGAAATAGGCCAATTTTGGAAAGTTTTCAAAGTGAATCAAATCAAGAAACCAATTCATTGATGGAGGAAGATTGATATCAGTTGTCAACCCTAATCCCTTCCTTGATACATATAGAGGGCGTGCAGACTCAAAACTAGGTTAGAAAGAGGCGCATGAACAAGAATCAAACTTTGAAAAATCAAGAAAAAGTGGTGAATCGAATTTGCATTTGGAGGCCAATACAAGACTCCTTGCCTATCCTAATCGATTCCTGGGAGTCTCAGCAAGCCAAAGCCATCAAAACCAAGCATTTTCAAGCCCCAAATCGCACTGTAAGTCAGTCACGATACCTCTCTTTTCTTGAAATCGAATATCATGATTTAGGCATTGTTTGGATGAATTAATCACATATTCTTGATCTATGAGACGTATGCAAGCTTTCCGCATGATTTAATTGCATTTATATAGCATGTACTGAAATGTGCCATTGTTAGGGTTTACGAGCTCAATTTGGGATTTCTGTGTATAAGCAAAATTGGGCCATAAAAGGGCCACCAATGTAACCAGCAGGACCAGACGAATTCAACCATGGCTTTGTTTTTCATTTATTATATTTGTGCTTGATTTTGAGAATGCACAGGGCTATAGCTACGGACAAACGTCCGTAGGTAAAAGTGTTTCACTTTTACCAACGGATCCAAGGAAGGGACGACTGCGTGGCATCCATCCATTGGCCCATCAAAACCTGGTGCGCGTTTTTTTTATTCTCCACTAATTCTTGCTTTTTATATATTATTATTATTGTTCATCATATGTACAAATAAAAGCAGATGGCCCAGTGGTAGCCAGGTTGGTGTTAAGGCGTGGGAAGCTTGAGGTCAGGGGTTCGACCCCTGCCTCTAACAATTGTATTTTTCTTGATTTATTTCAGGAGATCACATGCGTGCATGAATCCAAGGCCCACCATACATCCTCCCAATCTAGCCAGCCAAGTGGCAGATGGCCAAATCTGATGGCCATCATCTGAAAGTGCACCAAATCCAAGTCAAACGCGCAGCATGGGATCCTCAAAGTCAACATGGACCTTCTCTTTTGGGCCCTGAATTCTGCTTCTCACACCCCCATATTCAGGCCCATTCCCTCTTTCTATTTTCTTTTCTATTTTATTTTATTTCATTTAATTAATTAATTTTATTTATTTACTAACACAAATAATTATTTTCTTTTATAAAAAAAATCACAAAAATATTTTTCTATCCAATTAAATTTAAGATATTTATTTTTATTAAAAATTAATTAATTTAATTAGGTTATTAATTTTAGACAATTTTAATTCTTTTGTACATAATTAAAAATAATTAGAATAATTAGGTTTTATTCCAAATTTAATTTTTCTTTCTTTTCTTAAAAATAACAAAAACAAAAATAGGTCATGTAATATTTTTTATTAACCATTAACTAATTTTTTGTACTTAATTTAGAAAATTTATTTCTTTTATTAAAAACAAAACCAAAAACATTTTCTCTTTTTATTAGGATAGAAGGGTCAAAACCCTAATTCGCATTCGATCTAATTTTTCTCGCGCGCTTTATTATTATTTTTATCATATTGATGTAACTTCCTACAATTTGTAATAGTTAATTAGGACGTTTATTTCTATTTACCGCTTTATCTTTTAAAGGGTTTGTTTTTGGCTATGTAAATACCCGAAGCCTTGTAATAGCTTAGTTTAATTTCCGCAATTTAAATTCCGCAAATTATTAACTGTTAGATGTATGATAATAGGATGCATGTCAAGAATGTATGGTTAATTTTAAAACAGTTAGATCACCCTAAATGTGCAAAGATAAAATAATCTGAAATTAAATCACTCGCACATGCGCACTCCTAGGGTACACTCTCACTTGGTTGCCTTCGGTAAACAGTCATTGAGTATAGGATGCTTTAGTGGTCGTCCTTTTGTCTAAACAAAGATCAAAGTCCCGATTCAGAATAGTTGCCTCAGAATGGTTGCCTCGGAATTGTTGCCTCAAATAATTGATCTAAGACATTAGGATTATTACTAAGACGTCCTAACATTGCTTTAGTGACCGTACGTCCCTTTCGAATTAACCCTCAAACTTCAACGACGATGCTACCTACTCACTAATAGTGGGATAGCATTGTCTAAAGGAAACAAATACATAACGATTCTTTTTTCGAGTAGGTAGATTAGCTCTTAAGTACTTGCTCAATCAAAACAAAATTTTCACACTTACACTCCTTTACAAACAAAGTTTTCAAAACACTTCATTGCACTCTTGAAGACAGAAGCAAAAGTTAAATTGAAGTCAAAACCAAAACTTTTCAAAGCGCACAAACACAAAGAAAATAATTTTGAAAATGATGAGCAAGTACCTAAGAGCCCGTAAATAACTACGGATAGAAAGGGGGCTAATACCTTCCCTTTCTATAATCTACACCCCCGTACTCAGAAATATCTCAAAAAAGGAATTTTTCTGTGCTTTTTTACTTTCCTTGTTGGATAAAATAAAAGACGTTGGTGACTCTTGCTTACCGCGACATTTTGCAAACACAAACACAAAACACAAACCAACAAATTCCTTAAAAAATAGGGAAACACGTCCCGGTTCTAGCCACCGTATCACAGTTTCCATGTGAGATTGGAGCTCGTGAACACACTAGAGTTGTTTGATTCTTGGATTTTTTGGTTCATAGGGGACGAAGCATAACCTAATGCCATTGATGTTGAATCCTATGCTTCAATTTGGGCAAGAAATTATTAACCCTAGATACAATGAAAGAAAACGATTCGGTGAAACATAATAAAGGAAATGAAGGAGACAAGCCATGTCATCTGCCACATATGCAGACACAAATGTCTGTTTGCAGTAAATGGATGGAAAGGACCTACGTGCTCCATTTTTAAGACTTAAGGGATTGCTTTGTACTTTTTAAAAGATAAGAGACTAAAATGGACCCCGAGGCAAAATTTAGGGACGAAAAAGGGTATTTTCCCAATAATTTTTATCATCTATTATTTTAAATTGGAGCACACGATTATAAAAATAAAAAAGTTAATTAGACTCACTTTAAATTTGTTGTATATGTAAGAAACAT
This sequence comes from Vicia faba, assembly GCA_948472305.1. NCBI lineage: Eukaryota > Viridiplantae > Streptophyta > Magnoliopsida > Fabales > Fabaceae > Vicia > Vicia faba. The sequence goes on along the minus strand of OX451736.1, from coordinate 1,060,685,264 downwards.
TACATAAACAAATTTTCTAGAAATGAATTAAATAAAATACAATGTGATTCTTTTTATTAGGGGTGTAATCGATTTGATTTGAACTGATTTTTGGTCATAAAAAGTCTAAGCCGATGATATTTTCATTGATTTTGTTTGGTTCACTTTTTAACATTTTTTTAAAATAGAATTGAACCAAATTAATCAGTTTGGTTCGATTTGGTTTGGTTCGGTTGATCGGTTTACAATGCTTTTTTTAAACATTATATTCATCAGTGTATTCTCAACTATCATTTTTTCAGTGTATTTTATGCTATTATTTTTTAAAATAATAAATTTCATGTAATTTATTTCATACTATATTTTTTTCAAACAAATTACAAGTTGCTCTTAATCCAAACGAAACAGCGACGTAATTTCCATTGCATTAAATTCACTGTCAAATATAAAAGTTGACACTTGACATTAGAAGATTGGGAAAGGATTCAAAAGCTTAACAAATAGAACGCAACAAAACACACATTAATTAACTAGTTTCACACCCTAAATATGTTGGAACAAAGGGGTTTCAAGAAAAATGATCGATAAAGGAAGAAGAAGAAGAGAGAGATTTCAAAGTTTGTTAATGATTCTAACTGAATTATTAAAACTGAATTATGATTGAATTATTTGTTACAAACTAAGCAGCCCCTTATATAGGCTTGCAAATCCCAAACCCAATTCGACTATATACAAGCATTGGCCCAAAACTACATTTCGACAAACTATCATAACTTCTATATTCGACTCTGTTGAATACATCTGACAACCTATCCAACTAGCTAGTTCGACATGCTTTTGATACCACTAGTTCGTCGTATGGTCAACGATATTCGACAGAACAAGAATTACAACTTCTAACACACCCCATAATTCATGTTCTCGAGACTTCTCATCCCGATGCTTCTCTTTAACTCGTCGAATATGACTTTCTTCAGAGGTTTGTGGAATATGTCAGCTAGTTGCACTTCTGTCTTGCAATGCTTTAGTTCCAGCTTCCCTTTGTTGACTTGATCCATCAGAAAATAATACCCTCTTTTTATGTGCTTACTTAGACCATGACACACTGGGTGATTATCCAGGTCAATAGTTGACTTGTTATCAACAAATAACTTCATCTTCTTAGGTTCCATTATCTTGAGTTCTTCAAGTAACATTTCGACCTATGCTGCTTGGCATGTAACATATGATGTAGCCACATATTCTGCTTCACATGATGACAAAGCCACAATGCTTTGCTTCCTCGAGCTCCAAGAGATTGGATCACCTTCGGTCATGAAAATGTAGTCTGTAGTGCTTTTCTTTTCATCTTGATCTCCACTGAAATATGAGTCAATGTATCCTTGAACTTTGACATCTATGTTGTTCTTCGACTTCTTTGGAAACAACACACCATGATCAATTGTTCCCTTTATGTATCTCAACACCCTCTTTACTGCAATGATATGAAACTCTTGGGGTTTCTCTATAAGTTGACTCAACAATCCGACACTTTGGCAGATATCTGGTCTAGTATTGCAAAGCTACCTTAAGGATCCAATGATTTGTTTGTATAGGATCGAACTTATAAACTCATCATTCATTTTCTTTTTCAACTTTGCTCCAGTTTTTAATGGAGTGACAACTGCATTATAGTTTCTCATATTGAATCTCTTCAGTATATATTGGGTATATTTTGTTTGATGCAAGAATACTCATTCTTCAGTATTTTTGAATTCCATCCCTAGGAAATATGAAAGATTCCCTAAGTCGGTCATCTCACATTCCTGCATTAGTTTCGACTTGACTTTCATTATCTCAAATTCGTCTGCTCCTGTAATTAGTAAATCATCTACATAGAGGCATAAAAGGATTTGACTATCACTGTTGACATTATTTATATACACTTCATGTTCAGAGACACACTTTGTAAAGCCTGTTTTGATTAGGAATCTATCTATTATCTTATTCCAAGATTTAGGGGCTTGTTTTAAACCATAGAAAGATTTCATTAATATATAAACCTTCGACTCATGCCCTTTGATGTTGAATCTTGGTGTTTGAGTAACTAGACCTCTTCTTCTAATGGTCCATTCAAAAATGCTGATTTTACATCCAACTGATGCATCTTCCATCCTCTATATGTTGTTGTTGAAACAACAATTCTGATTGTTTCTAGTCTTGCAACAGGTGCATATACTTCATCAAAGTCGATACCAGTTTTTTTATAAGAAACCACTCACCACCAATCTTGCTTTATACTCGGAAATCTCACCATTTGGTCTTTGTTTCACCTTGTAGATCCACTTTACATCGATTGGCTTCTTATGTGTTCTCTCGACAAGCTCTCAGGTCTTGTTCTTCTCAATAGCTCTGCGTTCTTCTTTCATGGCTTCACACCAATTCAAACTACTCATGGCTTGATCCAAGTCAGTTAGTTATGCTTCATCCATCATCATGGCTTCTTCAATTAAATTACCATCTGTATCAACTGCTTGATCTGGAAATATTCCATATCTAGCTAGCCTTGTCGACTTAGTTATTTTTCTTATCGACCTTATTTCATTTTGCACATGTGGTTCTTCATTTTTACTGGCTGAAGCATCACCTTGTTCATTTCAACTTGTTGAAGCCTCATTTTGTTGATCTTCTTCGAAAACAATTGTGATTGTGTCTGATTCCTATCAAACTGAACCTTGACTCCAGTCTCACCCTTTTCTTTCATCCACAAGAACATCTCAACTGATCACTAGTTTATCTTTGTTTGGTGAAAAAAAATTGTATGCACCAGTCGAATGATAACCTATGAGCACCATGACTTCACTTTGATCATCCAGCTTCTTTCTTAATTGTTCACGTACATGCCTGAAGCACATTGATCCAAAAAATCTAAGATGACTCACATTTGGATTCGACCCTGTCCAAGCCTCATAAAGTGTTTTTCTGACCATCTTCTTCGTTGGAAACCTGCTTAGAATATATACTATTGTCGAAGTTGCTTCAGCCTGAAATCGTTTAGGCATATCTTTAGCTTTCAACATACTTCTCGTCATGTTCAATATGCTTCTATTCTTTCTCTCAGCTATGTCATTATGCTGAGGTATATAGAGTGCAATAACCTCATGCTTTATACCTTCCTCATTGCAAAATATAGCAAATTCAACATAAGTATATTCACCACCTCCATCAGTTCTCAACTTCTTCAACTTGCATCCACTTTGTTTCTCAGCATGCAACTTGAACTTCTTGAATTGTGTGAATACCTCACTCTTCCTTTCAATAAGGTAAATCCACACATGTCTGGTGAATTCATCAATGAAAGTAAGGAAATACCTATTACCTTTATTTAACTTTACTTCAAAAGGTCTACACACATCATAATGAAACAACTCCAATTTTTGCTTTGATTTCATAGACAAGTCATGTTTGAACGCTTTCCTAGTATGTTTTTCTTTGTAGCATTCTTCGCATACCTGCTTTCCTTTATATACAGTAACCTAAACACCATCCTGTTTTGGTTGAGCATACCTAAACTTCTAAAGTTTAAATGTCCAAACATGTGGTGCCATAACCAATCCTTGTATTCTGCTGTAGTTAAAGCAAGACACTTGTGATATGATGTGTTGAGTTCAACTTTGAAGGTTTTGTTTTCTGCCAACAGTGCTTTCATTATTAGCCTCACATCAACCTTATATACCTTCAACTTATTCTTTTCTAGCAAGTAATTGACTCACACTTATCAATTTACTTGTCATAGAAGGTACATACAATACCTCAGTGATGATGGCCTTTCGACCATCCTTTCTGACAATTGAAATATCTCCTTTACCAACTGATTTGATGTGTCTTCCATCTGCAAACTTCATTACCTTTTCGACTGACTCATCTAACTTGGTGAACCAGTTTTTGTTACCAGTCATGTGGTTGTTGCATCCTGAATCTAGATACCACATGTTGTTTTTCTCAGTGTTCGAATGAGTGTTAACCATTAATAATACACATCATAATCACTATCTCCAACTCGTGTATATTGAACTTCATCACTATCTTTCTCCCTCGTTTCTTTCTTTCTTCGACAGTCTCGAGCATATTGACCAAAACCTTGACAATTGTAACACTGCACCTCTTTCGTGTCAACTTTCTTCCCAGAATACTTATTGCCCACACCTTTCTTGATTGAATCGATATTCTTGCTTGACTTCTCATCACTAGCAAGATTCTTTCGCTGCTTCGACTTCTCTTTTCCAGCTTTCTTGCTGAATATTGATTGCAATTCCTATTCAGCCACCTTCTTTCTTTCTCAGTTTCTCTACTTCAACCTCATCTCATGAGCCTCTAATGAAGTTTGAAGTTCTTCTAACTTCATCTCAGATAAAGTCTTGGCCTCTTAAATTGCCATTAATATGTAGTCAAAATCTGCAGTCAGAGATCTCAACACTTTCTCTATCTTTTGCAGATCTGTAACTGATTCACCATATGCCTTCATCTGGTTTGTTAGCGTCATAATTTTTGAAAAATACGCAGAGATTGATTCATCTTCTTTCATCTGAATCATCTTGTATTTCTTCCATAATGTCTGCAACTTCACCTTCTTCAATTTCTCATATCCACCATACAAGTTTTTTAACTTGTCCCACACTCCTTTTGTCATTTCTTCTTCAATTATCTTCTCAAATACATCAGAATCCATACACTAGTGAATCAAGAACAATGCTTTACCATCTTTCTTCCTTTGATCTTTGTGTACCCCCTTCTGAGCATCTGTCGCATTTGCTTCTAGTTCTGATACTCCATCATTCAAGATTTCAACAACAACTTAAAATATGAAGTTAACCTTCATCTATGCAACCCAACGTCGATAGTTTTCACCTTTAAAAATCGGTAGATTCGCTGAAAATTACATTGACGTTGTTGTTCCGTTTGCCATTAGATTCTCTCTGAATCGCAATTGAGCTCTGTTATACATATTTGTTGGAACAAAGGGTTTTCAAGAAAGATGATTGATAAAGGAAGAATAAGAAGAAGATAAAGAAGAGAGAGATTTTGAAGTTTGTTAATGATTCTAACTGAATTATTAAAACTGAATTGTGATTGTATTATTTGTTATAAACTAAGCAGCCCTTTATATAGGCTTGCAAAGCTCAGGCCCAATTCGACTATATACAAGCTTTAACCCAAAACTACATTTCGACAAACTATAATAGCTGTTGTATTCGACTCTGTCGAATACAGCTGACAATCTATCCAATTAGCTAGCTCGACATGCTTTTGACACCACTAGTTCGTCGTATGCTCAACGCTTTTCGACAGAACAAGAATTACACCTTCTAACAAAATACACATCAAAACTACTTTGTAACAAGACTAGAAGGAATTTTGTTGAAGAAGAAACAAAAAAGGTATAAAAAATGAAAATTAACTAAGAGAACTTGAACACGAAGAAGGCGACCATAACATATAAGAATGACAGTAGATAGAGCAACAATTATGGTGGACAATGAGAGCAGCAGTCTAATAAAAGCAAACTTTTGTGACTTATAGTGTCTACTTTTTATGTTTTGTAGTTTGGTTCTAGATCGTGTTTTACTGAAATGAAGGAAGTCTAAACAAAGATTGAGAATGGTTGAACCAAAATAAAATTTGAGTTTAATGTTGAATTAAATAAAATATTTAGAGTGTAATTATATTCATTGGTTCGATTCATCGATTTGACAGTTCCTAAAAACAAAAATCGAAAACTAAACCAAATCACATCGATCTTTATTAGTTCGGTTCAATTTTAAAATCGAACTAAAAACAATTGATTTTATTTTAATATGATTTAGATTGGATAGTCGGTTTAACTGATTTTTTCTAATCCGTTTAAAGTTCTACTTTTTATTGCATAAAAACAAAAATTAAGAAAGGAGAGAGATCTAAATATTACCTTAAACATAGTCTCAAATTTTACTTTTGTATTTTGTGATTTAAATAATATTTAACTCTTTCGTAAAAATTATATAGCATGAAAAAGAAGAAAAAAAATGAATAAATAATAAATAAATTTGTGAGAAAAATAGAATAGATAAATAACTAAGAAGCAACATGATTCATCAGTAGAATTGCTATGATCAATTTAATACTCTAGATGATATTACCATGTAGACAATTAATGAAAATTAGGGTTATGGTTGCATCCATGACCAAAATCACACTGATTACAATTTCAAAAGCTATATAAACAGAAGAGTTTAACACATTACTGTTTCTTATTTATAAAACTCTTTGATATCACGACAACACAATAAAAAAACTATAAACAATAAATATATTCAAATTAGTCTAAATTACATACCACATTCACAATTGAATTCATTCCAAACACTTGAAAATGTACAGAGTATTTTTGCAGATGTTACTTCTCAGTCTTCTCACTGCTTTCTAGAATAGAAAGTTGTAATTTAATCATCTAGTAAAAACTATCACTAAAATAAATCAAACAAATAAATAACAAATGAAATTGTGAGAAAAATAAAACTTACAAATGACCAATGTAAGAAACAAAACAAGATAACTTACAATTGTTACAATCAATTTAATACTCTAAATGCTATCACCATACGTGTAGTGATGCACCGATTTAATGGTAGTGAAAAAGAGAGATGATAGAGTTAGTAGAACTAATTAGTTTTCTTTTATTAAACAAGCTCACATGAAGGCATAAGATAATACTGTATTAAATCAAACCTCTGGTTGTTCATGGAAAATAAAAGGGTCATTGTCCCTGTCTTCTCAATTCCTCTATTTCTATTATAATTCCTTTATTTCTATTATAATTGAATTTGTAATTTTTCAGAACAATTAAAAAAAATGAAAATAAAATTAAGCAACAGGTCTATTACAATACGAATCCCTCACGCATTTTTTTACTGTATAAATGGTGAGTGGTGAGGGGGTGAGTAGCAACCTTAAATTTATATAAAAACAAAGGATTATCATGGTAAAGAAAGTGTATAAAATCATAAATTCATTTCATCTCCATAAACAATCTTTCATGTGATAATCAAACTCCACAAAAACTATTATTTTTACCAGGAAGGATAATCATTACCGCCACTCTTAAAATCATAATGCAAGTGTGAGTAAATAGGAAAATAGTACTACATTGAATAGAAACATCACTACAAAAATATATGTCCCCAGCGACATATATTAGCGACGTGCTTATCACGTGGGTAGTAGCGACGTGATAACCACGTCGCTAATATATTTTAATGACATTTAATGGAAATTGGTGAACGTTTTTCAGGGGGAAGTTTGAAATTTTGTAGCGACGTGATAGCCACGTCGCTAAATTTTTTGGGGGAAAAATAATTTCGCTGATGGCAGAGTTGCAGTGTTGGAGAGAGAATAGTATTTATGATTAGTTTGTAGCGACGTGATTATCACGTGGCAACGTTGCGACGTGACAGTCACGTCGCTACTAGAAGTTACATATGTTCAACATTTTGATTTACAGTAGCGTGCAATTCTTCTTCTTCCTTACAGCAACTCTTCTTCTTCCTTACAGCAACTATCACAAACCCAAAATTGTTCCTCTCAAACCCAATTTCGCGAATCAATTTTCTTCCATTCCAATTTGTTGAAGAAATCTAAGGTATTCCTATTTTGTTAAATGTTTATTTCGTTTGTTCTTTATTTTTTATACTGGAATGAAATATTTAACATGGTATTTGTTCGGTTGTTCATTATTATTTGTAGAGAAATTTGAAGAACACCAAGAACTATCCAAGAAGACGCAAATTTATTGAAGAAATTATATAGAGGTATTTATGCATTTTTTTTTAGATTTTATATGTATTATATAGATTAGATTTGTATATGTATTTTGTGGTTAGGAAGTATATATGTATATACTGTTAGTAGTGTAAATGTACTGATAATAAAATTTTTTAGAAAACATAAAATTAAAAAAAAAAAAATTTATAAATGTATATATATATATGTTAACAAATATATTTGTTCAGATTGCATATTTTTTAATAACATATTTAATATATTTTTTAAAAAATTTCAGAAAACATAAATTTAATAACATATTTAATAACATGTTTTTTATAGATGTATATTATATTTATTATAATAGTTTTATTTTTTTATTTATATGTTAAAGATATGGAAAAAAAATTATATATTAGAATAAGAATTTATAAAAAACATAATTAAAAAAAGAATATATATATATTATATTATTATTTTAATATTATTGTTATATATATAATAATAAATAGTATGTATCTTACATTATTTGTTTTCTAATATTATTGTTGTATATATAATAAAAAGTAAATATGTTATATTATTGTTTTTTGATATTATTGTTATGTAATAAAAAATTATATATTTTACATTTGAATATTTATTTATATGTTAGTATATATATAAAAAAGCAAAATTTATATTTTTAAGAATAGTATTAAATAGTTTAAGAATATTTCTAATGAAAAAGACAATGATTGTATAAATGTGCAGTATGGAATATTATCGGTATTATCGCAGTTGGATGTACGATAGAACATATCCAGGAAGAAGTGGACTTAAACCCAATTTTATAGTAGGAGTTGATGGGTTTATTAAGTGGGCGTTTGCTCAGGATTGTTGTCGAAGCGAAGGAGGGGTTAGATGTCCCTGTCTTAAGTGTGAATGTAGACCAATAATTAGTGACCCAGAGGAAGTAACACGTCATCTGCATAGAAGGGGATTCATTGAAAATTATTGGGTTTGGACGTATAATGGTGAAGAACTACCGGTTAATGTACCAGAGACTAGCAACACACATGCTTCAAGTAGTCGACCGGTTATGGAGTATGAGGAGAACTTTAATTTGATCGGTGACATGGTTGAGGATGCTTTTGGTGTGAACGTGACATATGATGAACCTGAAGATTTTGACGGGGAAGAGTTGCCGAATGAGGAAGCACAAAGATTTTATCAATTATTGAACGAGATGAATACGCCGTTGTTTGAGGGGTCGTCAGACTCGAAGCTATCAATGTGTGAGATTATTGGCTGCCAAGTCAAATTGGAATGTTTCTGATCAATGTTTGGAACATTTTGCAAAAATGATGTTGGACTACACCGCTACGAAAGACAATTTGCCTACAAGTTATTATGATGCAAAGAAGTGGGTGTCGAAGTTGGGTTTAAAAGTAAGAAAGATTGACTGTTGCATTAACGGTTGCATGTTGTTTTATGACAATGAGTTTGGTACTCAAGATGGATCGTTAGAGGAGTGTAAGTTTTGTAATAGTCCAAGATATCAAGTTCGCAGTAGAGCCGTTAACAGCAAGCAAAAGCGTGTAGTAGTAAAATCCATGTTTTATCTTCCTATAATACCAAGGTTAAAAAGAATGTTTGCTTCAATGCACAGTGCAAGTCAAATGACATGGCATCATACAAACCAAACAAGTTCTGGCACTATGCGACATCCATCTGATGGTGAGGCATGGAAGCACTTTGATCGGACACATCCAGATTTTGCTGCAGAACCTAGAAATGTCAGGCTTGGATTATGCTCTGATGGATTTGCCCCATACGTGCAAGCGTCAGGAAGTGCGTACTCTTGTTGGCCAGTTATTGTAACACCTTACAACCTCCCTCCTGAGATGTGCATGACAAAACCATACATGTTTTTGACGTGTGTTATTCCAGGCCCGCACAGTCCAAAAGCCGGAATTGATGTGTACTTACAACCTTTAATTGATGATTTGAAGAAGATGTGGATTGGAGAATGGACTTATGATATATCCCGTAAACAGAACTTCACATTACGAGCTGCCTTGATGTGGACCGTTAATGACTTTCCAGCATATGGCATGTTGTCTGGTTGGGGTACGCATGGAAAAATGGGTTGTCCGCATTGCATGGGATACACCAAAGCATTTACGTTGGATAAAGGTGGGAAAAGCTCATGGTTTGACTGTCACCGCAGATTCCTACCAGCAAATCTCCCGTATAGAAGAAACAAGACAAATTTTAAAAAAGATGTACGAGAGAAAGATTTGCCTCCGCCTCGATTGCCACCAGGGGTTATATGGAACCAAGTATGTGAACTACCAAAATTTACAGATATTGGGAAAGCATGCCGAATTGAAGGATACGGCGTCACCCACAATTGGACAAAAAGAAGTATATTTTGGGATCTTCCGTATTGGAAAGATAATTTGTTGTGCCATAATCTTGATGTTATGCATATTGAGAAGAATTTTTTTGATAATGTATTTAACACAGTGATGGATGTGACAGGAAAAACAAAAGATAATGAGAAGGCCAGACAAGACATGGGAATTTGGTGTAATCGAAGAGAGTTGGAGTTGAAGCCTCAACCGAATGGAAAATTATTAAAACCCAAGGCTTGTTTTAGTATGACTTCCCAAGAAGCTAAAGCGGTTTGTAGATGGTTAAAAGAATTGAGAATGCCCGATGGGTATTCATCAAATTTAGCAAGGTGTGCTGACCCTAACACTGGAAAATTACATGGTATGAAAAGTCATGATTGTCACATTTTTATGGAACAGTTGCTACCAATTGCATTTGGATCGCTACCCAAACATGTTCTTGACCCACTAACTGAAATTAGTCAATTTTTTAGAGATATTTGTGCGTCAACTTTAAAAGTGGAAGACATCATTAAGTTGGACCAAAACATTGCACTCATTCTTTGTAAGTTGGAACAAGTATTTCCGCCTGGTTTCTTTGACTCCATGGAACATTTACCTGTGCATCTTGCATATGAAGCTTATCTTGGTGGACCTGTTCAATATAGGTGGATGTATCCGTTTGAAAGGTTCATGGGTGATTCAAAGAGATCGGTAAAAAATAAAGCTAGAGTAGAAGGATCTATATGTGCACATTACTTGCATCGGGAAACATCACATTTTTGCAGTCACTATTTCAATCACTTGATGTTAACTCCTAGAATCATACGGAATCCTGTAAATGTCAATCAGAGGAGTCAATTCACCTTATCAGTCTTTGCGCTACCAGGTCGACCTTCTGGAAAGAAAGGTGTGCATTGGTTGACCCAAAAAGAAATGCAATCTGCACATGTCCATGTCTTGATCAACTGCGTTGAAGTTAAACCATATCTTGAGTGAGTTTACCAAAACTTTTTAAACTTATGGTGTGTGTATACCAAACTTATTAAACTTATTGTGTGTTTTTTGTAGGGAATTTAACAATGCCTATTTTCATAGTACCGGGGTACAGTCAACATCAGGTGTCATTCATGCTCAATTTCCCTCATGGTTCAAGCAAACATTGTCTAGCGTTCCTGCACTAACTCCAGAAATACTCCATTTGAGAAACTTGGCAGAAGGCCCTATCCAAAGCGCAAATGATTGGCACACATACTTCGTGAACGAATATAAATTTCACACTGAGGCATGGACCGAAGGGAAAAAAACCATAAATAGTGGTGTTTTTGTAAAAGGAGTTACAGATGGCGGTGAAGACGACTTCTATGGATTTGTTAAACATATTGTTAGGCAAGTTTATTATGTTCCTTATCCTTCATTTGTAATACGTAAAAGAGGATGGTGTGTTGTAATAAAAACAAAATCGCTAGGTCATATTGAAACTGGAGATCTAGTGGAAGATGTTGCCTACCAAGTTGATGACGTTGAACAAATTAATGATGTGGTTGCAGCTGAAGACATTACAACTTTGTCCGATACAACTGTTGAGGGCCTTCAAGTTGATGCGTCTATATTGTTGGTTGATAATAATGTGGATGAAGACAATGATGAAGAGTTTGAATCCGAGGACAATATTACATCGGATGATGAACATGATATGGATAACGAGCATGAAGATTTAGATTAATTAATCACTTAATGTAATATTAATGAATATCTATTGAACATGTATATATTGAATTTGTCAATGAATATATATTTATGTCAATGACTTTATTATCTTTGTTTATGAAAATATATATAACTAGGTAAAATGGCACCGAAGAATAAGGATACCGGTAAGAAGTCTCAGCGTCCGAGGGTAGTAACATGTGAGTCTCCTCACTCAGCCATGTGCCCACCCCCTCAGAGTCAGGTTGATCATATGTCCCTGGCCAGTACTCAGGGTTTTGTCCCATTACTCTCCTCCCATACATTCCCGTCTGGGGTACCTGCATCTTTTGTGCCACCTGGAGGCCCCGGTTTCCTTTTCCCACAGACTCAGATGTCGTCTTCCTTCCAGCATGCGGGAGGATCTAGTTTCCCTTTCCCACCGACCCAGATGCCGTCATCCTTCCAGCAGGCGGGAGGATCTAGTGTTCCTTTCCCACAGACTCAGATGCCATCTTCCTTCCAGCATGCGGGAGGATCTAGTTTCCCTTTCCCACCGACCCAGGTGCCTTCATCTTTCCAGCAGACTGGTGTCCCCTCATCATTCCAGCAGACGGGGGGAGGACCCAGTTTTCCATTTATACAGACTGGCGTGCCTTCATCATTCCAGCAGACAGGGGGGCCCACACAGATGTATTCATCCTTCCAGCAGGCGGGAGGGTCCAGCACCCCACACTCCACACACATTGGAGGACCCAGCAGTCCACGTCCGGCACAGGCTGCAGGATCCCGCGCCCCACGTCCTAGACGGACCGGAGGGTCACGCACCCCTCATCCCACACAGGCTGCAGGATCCAGCACCCCACGTCCTACACAGGCTGGCGGTGATGCAGATGTCGTAGCTGATGATATAGATGGAGCTGATATTCGTGAGAGATCAGATGATCCGAGTGAGATTCATGTAATTGACGGGAGGTTTTGGATTTGGCCCGAAGGAAGCAAGTAAGTTTCTTATATAAACTTTTATTTAAGTACATATTCATTTTAATATTTTGTATAAATTTATAATTAATATTGTTTATTCAAAATCTTGTTGTTTAGTTTCGCGCCGAGTCGGACGGCTGCCAAGGTTATTAATTATATAATCCAACAGATGTATAAATCCTCTTGGAAGAACTTTGGCGAGGTTACAAATAAAGAAGAATGGTTTAAAAAATTTAAGGTATTGTTATTTATTTAAGTTGTAAATTTATTATATTTTTTTAGTATTGTTATTTAAGTCACATTTTAATGATAATTGCTTAACTTTTTATTTTAATGTCATACAACATTGCAGGAAAAATGTGTGTGGGATCCGTTGAATGAGAAAATAATGGAAAAAATATATTATAGCAGAACTTCTAGAAGATTTTCTGATATCATGCGGCGGGTTAGGGAGAATTATGAGCTGCATGGTATCCGTCCTAACTGGATAGGCGTAGAGGTTTTTGGCGAACTTCGTACATATTGGAGTTCGCCAGAATTCAAGGCCAAATCCGAAAATTTTAAGAAGATGAGGGCATCCGAAAAGGGGGGATGTGTCAATACTGTTGGAAGTATTAGCACTGCAGAGCATGTCCGGCGGATGGTAAATATTACTAATTTTTTAAGTTATATATATTTTTATTCATAATATTTTTTACTAATTATTTTTAACTTTATTGTTTAGACTAAGGAGATGGGGAGACCACCATTGATCATTGAGTTGATTACGAGGACTCGGACAAAAAAATCGGGAGGTTTTGTCGACGACCGCACCCAGAAAGCTTTTGTAAGTAATTAAACTTATGTTTTTTTTTAAGTTAATAACAAAAATAGTGACGTTATTTCCACGTGGCAATCTATAAGTTGTGGCGTGATTATCATGTGGCAACTGATAAATTGCCAGGTGACTGATTTTCATATGGCAACTGATACATTGCCACGGGAAACTCACGTGGCAATTCATAAGTTGATTTGTGAAAATCACGTGACAAATTTTTAATATATTTGAATTTAGTATAATTTAATATATAAATGTTTTAATTTTTTTTAATTGTATTATTTAATGTATGTGTAGGATGATTATCAGACATTGCTAGCACGTTTTCTGGAACACAATCCGCAATATAGGCCAGCAGAGGGGGAGCCGCTTAATGGGGATGTTGATTTCTATATTTGGAATGAGGTTGTTAATGGAAAAGGGCCTAATGGTTGCTTTTTTGCGGGAGGAAATTTGGCCGCCGGCTTGAGAGTTGGTGATCGTAATCTGTTTCAAAGACTTAGAGATGGAGAAGGGGGGTCACGTCAACCCAATCTGACTCAGGTTCAACTTGAAACAGTACGACAATTGGCGGCCAGTGAAGTGAGACGCGAAATGGAGGCCCAAATGACGACAATGAGGCAAGAGCAGGAGCGTCAGTTAGAGATCATGCGGAAGCGGCAATCTGATATGGAGGAGCAGATGAGACAGTTTATGCAAGGCGGTCGAAATCAAAATGTTCCTGATCATACACAGCCGGATGATGACGGACTTGATGACTTTGATCTTGATAATTTTCCGGGTGAAGATGCCCCGTGAAAACATTTTTTTTATTTCGTTTTTATATTTGCATTTATGTAAGATATTTATTTTTATCATTTTAAATTAATAAATTATATAACATTTAATTATGTGAATTTATTTTATAAAATTCTATTATTCGAAATATAAAATAAAATACTATTATTCTAATAATTTTAATATATAAATTTTATTATATAAAATTTATTATATAAATTTTAATATATAAATTTTATTATATAAATTTTATTATTTAAATTTTATTATATAAATTTTATTATTTAAATTTTATTACATTAATGAATTAATATAAAAAATAATTATTAACAATTTTTTAAAAAATAAAAGCGTCCCCTGTAGCGACGTGGGAATCATGTCACAAATTAGTGACATGACTCTCACGTCGCTAATAAAGCTGCCATTAACAAATATGTAGCGACGTGAATACCACGTCACAACTTTGTGACGTGGGAATCACGTCGCTACTTGCTTGCCACTTACTCCCCAGCGACATAACTCACCACGTCGCTAATTTTGCTTTGCCACGTGATTTTGATGTTTGCCACGTGATTTTCACGTGGCAACTAAGCTTCTTTTTTGTAGTGCATGGAGACTTGAACATATATAAGTCGGAGAAAAGAAATATGAATTATATTCTTTACTTGAATTGTACAAATAATAATACAAACTATGATTATTTATATACAATCCTAGTTAGATTTGGGCTTACTCAACTTGAATTATATTTGATATTATATCTAATATCTCAACATAACCTTCCTATAATCTGTCAATCTTCAATCTTTTGGTGAAAATATCGGTCAATTGTGCTTCACTTGAGCAATGTCTAACTTCAAGTTCACATCGATTTACCTTTTCTCTCAACAAGTGAAATCTAGCTTCGATATGCTTACTTCTTCCATGCAAAACTGAATTCTTTTCCAGATTTATGGCTGACTTGTTGTCGATTTACAACACAAGAGGTTTCTTCACTTCGACCTCTATTTCTTCAATTACCGATCTGATTCAAATTGTTTGACATGCAGCATAAGATCCTTCTATATATTCAGCTTCACACGATGATAATGCCACCACATATTGCTTTTTCGAGCACCATGAGATTATAGCACCAAATACTTGAAAGAAATATCCAGTTGTACTTCTTCGATCTTCCATATCTCCACACCAACCAGCATCTGAAAAACAAGTAATTGTAGCTTCTTTGCCTTCATAAAATCGTCAAAATAAAATTTCATAGTCTATCGATCCTTTTAAGTATCTCAGAATTTTTTTGCAGCCTTCATGTGTGACACTCTTGGTTCACCATGTATCTGCTCACTAATCCGACTCTGAAACTTATATCAGATCGACTATTGCACACATACCTCAGAGATCACACAATTTGCTTGAACAAAATTACATCGACTTTGTCTTTCTCTCCATGCTTCTCCAACTTCACATTTGGTTCGACGGGTGAGGATGCAGGATTTGAATCATCAATTATGAATCTCTTGAGTATCTCTTTGAAATACTTTCTTTCATGTAGCACCATACCTTTCTTCGATATTTTAAATTTCATTCCTAGGAAATAAGACAATTTTCCCAGGTCCGACATTTCAAATTCCTTCATCATCAGCTCTTTGAACTTCAATAAGTTCTCCAAGCTATTTCCAGTTACTAGCAAGTCACAAACATATAAGCAGATGATTGCTATATCATGTACTACAACTTGAACATAAACACCATACTCTGATTTGCGTTTGACATATCCCAATTCAACTAAGTATGAGTCGACTTTCTTGTTCCATGCCCTAGGTGTCTGCTTAAGGCCATAAAGCGCTTTGTGTAACTTATATACTTTAATCACTTCCTTCTGAATCACAAATCTTGGAAGTTGTGTGACATAAACCTCTTCGTCTAAATCACCATTCAAAAATGCTGATTTCACATCTAAATGAAATGTTGACGAATCTTGGTTGCATGCCAAGGCTACCACTAGTCGAGCAGTCTCTAACCTTGCTACTGGAGCAAATACTTCAGAGTAGTCGAGTCCTTCTCTTTGAAGAAAACCTCGAGCTACTAATATTGTTTTATGTCTTGATATTGACCCATCAACATTGTGTTTCAACTTCAACACCCACTTTACTTTGATAGATTTTGTATGTGCTGGCAATTCGACTGACTCTCATTGTATTTCAACTTCAACATCCACTTTACTTTGATAGATTTTGAAATGTTTTTGAGCAAGAAACTATGAACGTTCTACCTACTCAAAAAGTCTTTGTTTATTTCCTCGTCCTTTAGATAGTGTTATCTTACCATTAGTTAGTAAGTAACCATATCATTAGATGTAAAGAGACAGACGTGGGTCATCGGACAGTCATAGAAAGTAACAATGTAGGATACCTTAGCAATTTGTTGTAAGGGTCTAAGATCGTTTACCGAAGGCAACATTGAAGGATCATCGAGGGACTATGATCTTGTATTCAAGAGTTTTTGCTAAAGTATCTCACGTTCGAGAGACATGACTGTTTATATCTGAGGCAACAAGTGGAGTATACCCTAGAGGTGCAAGTGTGAAAAGTGTTTTGATTGCATGCATTTTTTTTCTTGAGATTTAGGGTTTTTTCTAAGGGTTGATTTTAGTCTTTCCATACAAACTCTAGTTACTAGCAATAATATTGAAAGCGATAAATTGCAGAATTTTAAAGTTCTACGCTATTACAACATTTGGGGATGGGGATACAAATTACAAATGGGGATGAAAGCAATTAAAACCTAATTACTATTACAACCATATTGAATAATAGAATATACAAGAATATAAAGATGATACAAAAGAAAAATGTTTTTTATGAGTTTTGGTAGAAAAAAGATTTCAACCTAATTAGCTAAATTAATAGAAAGAAAGAAGTTAATTAGTTAAATTCCTAAATTCTAAGTTAATCTAATTAGAAAAGAAAAAAAAAACTAAATTTAAATTAATTTTCCTATAAAATAATTTTGTTAATATTAATTTAGGAAGAACTAATTAGTTTTCTTTTATTCACTACGCCAAAAACAAGTTTTAGCAGCGCCTCTACTAAAGCGCTTATTGAAAAAGCGCTGCCATAGCCTTCACAAAAAACAAAATTAAAAAAAGGGAAACCTACGAAGGCGCTTTTTTAAAAGCGCTGGCATAGGGTTCCCTACGAAAGCGCTTTTCAGAAAGCGCTTTCATAGGTATTTGAAATATCTAACCTACGAAAGCGCTTTTGAAAAGCGCTCTTATAGGGAACCCTATGCCAGCGCTTTTGAAAAGCGCTTTGAAAGGGGGACCTACGAAAGCGCTTTTTACCTCAGAAGCGCTTTGAAAGGGGGACCTATGCCAGCGCTTTTTAAAAGCGCTTTCGTAGGTTGTTTTTATAATAAAATTAAAAATCCCTAAATCTGTTCTTTAGTCTTCTTCATTTCTTTCGTTCAGAGCTTCTTCATTTCTTCATTTCTGTCGTCGCCGCCGTTCGTTCCTTCCTCTTCAGTCGTCGTCGCCGCCGTTCGTTCCTTCCTCTTCAGTCGTCGCCGCCGCCGGTCATTCCGTCTTCTCCACCTTGGTAAGATTCTTTGCTTTAATTCTTGGTTTACTTTACATACGCAACTGTATATGTAAATCAATATGCATGTGTTTAATGTTATAATGAGTTAGTGAACTCTATTAGGTTTAAGATTATGAGGCTAGAAAATAGATCTCATGTAACTCTTAGTTGCAACCCTGTTAGAGAAATTAGCTTCTGAGTGGTAGTGCTAACAATGTCCTCAGTGTGTCATCAATAGTCTGGAACAAGGAAGTATACTTAATCTCCACCTCCAAAAAGATCTTGTGTTTCATCTAGATAGTTGAGAATTTTTTTTAAAAGAAAGTGGAGTGGTCTCATAAAGATTCTGAAGGGGCTTAAGGAGGTATAGTCATTCTTTGGAGAAAGAATTTGTTGAATCTTGTCTGCAGTTTTCGGGGCGAAAGTTTCTTGGGTTTGAAAGAGGAGTGGAAAGGGGAATGTTACAACTTCGTTAATGATTATTCTTCTTGTTCATCAATTGTTAGAAGAAGATTATGGCAGATTTATTGAATTACAAGTCAGCTTCGGGTTCGGATGATTGGTACATTGTCGGAGACTTCAACACAGTTCTGCACACTGAAGAAAGATTAGGGAAAAGGATCAACAATATTAACAGGGAGTGCAAGGACTTCAAAATTTTTGTTTTGGACATGAATTTGATTGATCTTCCATCTGTAGGAGGCAGGTTCACCTGGTTTAATGGTAGTGGTATGGCCATGAGCAGGCTTAATAGATTTATTCTATCTGATAAGCTTGTCCATATTTGGAAGCTGATAGCGCAGAGGGTGGGGAAGAGGGAGTTGTTTGATCATTGTCTGGTATGGTTGGAAGATGACTGTATAGACTGGGTTCCGAAACCATTTAGGTTCAATAATTGTTGGTTCAACCACGAGGAGTTTGGAATTTCATACAGAAGGAGTGGAAGCAAATCAAGATAAGAGGTAGAGGGGATTATTGTTTGTACGAAAAGTTAAAGATTCTTAAAGCTAACCTGAGAGTGAAGAATAAAGAGGTTTTTGGCTGGATAAACTTATTGTTAAAATACTTAGCACCATAAACCTTTCCTTCTTGATAACTATTCTCACCAAAACTATTAATCCCAATATCAAGGTCTCTATAGTTTAAAAAAGCACTTCTAGGATTCTTTGACACATATGGTTCCATAAAACTATATAGGCTCTTGGCTTGATTCAAATACTCTAATGTAGCATTAGGTTCTGGATCCTTCCAGTTCACTGAAATTTGAACTTTGAAATTTGAAATTTGTCAGGGTAGTGATAGGATTCAAACAGAGTAGCAACGAACAAAAGGTGTGTGGTGTAGGGAAACTAAAAAACATTCTCGTCAACCTAAAGAAATTGTCAAAAATGTGATTAATGAGTTAAATTATAATATTATAGGAGATAAAGAACCTCAAATGTACAGTAATTTCGCTCCATTAGTTAAACAAGAAAATGTCAATGATTTTTTTTTTGAGAAACTGACCTGTGTCCGTCTCTTAGTACTGTAGTTAATTCTGTGCAGTCATCTTGGGTACCTATGTAACATGATTAATTATAAGCCAAGTAAGACTTTTACTAAGAGACAAGGGAATTAATCTGATGTGAATAAACAAGCATTCTATCTGCTAGTCAGATTGTGCCAGCAGAAAGAACAACAGATTTATCCATACAAGTAGTTAAATGCTTTTAATTTAAATAATAACCAACAGTGTCGCAGTCAAATTGTCCAATTATAGTTGTTCTGAGTACTACACAAGCTAAGCAGTGGTATATGTTGAAATTAGATTTATCCATACTATGTTTTCCTTTCCTTTGCACTCTACTTTTGTATCTTTTCTGTTGTTCTGGTGTATATGTTGAAATATAATTTTTGTATTACTAATAGAAATATCAAGTAAAATATATGTGTAGTTCTGAAGTTTTAATTTTTACATAAGTGAAATTAAAAAGACCCGGGAATTTATTATGTATATAAAAATTGAAAGCTCCATTGTCACTCTCATTTATCCTGCATTTATGATTTGTTTTTCTTCTCTCTCTGAACCTTAGTATGAATTTTGATTGAATCACAGGGAGAAAGAATTAGCTGCTGTTAAGATAAATGCAGCAAATGTTGATATAATTGCAAACGAACTAGAGGTAACTTCTTCAACATGTACAGAAATATATCTAGTAAGCTTACATTCCAATTAATTAACATACTTTTCTTATACAACAGTTGGACAAAAAGGTGGCTGAAAGAACCTTGCGTTGCTGCCATTCGTCATTTGCTTCACTAGTATGGTGGAAACAAATAAGGGAATGTGATCTGTATTGTCAATGAAAATGTTTTGTTTTTAGTTACTCCTAAGTTTAACATGTTGTTTACATTCAAATCATGCAGCGGATAGTTCAACGATTTAATATCGATTGTGGTAGGAAAAAGCTGTGAAACTTTCTCCGATTGAAGAAATTTGAACTGTCCTTGATCGTAGTGTACGCGGGACGCTCTCAACATTTTCAAAGGTTTCTATCCTATTCTTGAACTGACTTGAATAACTGATTGTTTTTACTTTTATTTTCCGGCTCTGTGTGAATTTCTAATGATTATAGTTGAGTGGAATTCATGAGCTGCGGTTGTGTTTTTGTTTATATCCGACTTCACTAGTTAGTAATTAGTTATGAGTTGTTTAGCACATGCTTAAGGTGAGGCAAGAATAACTATGAATTTGATTACCTGATATGTTGAATTTCTTTACAGGTAATTAATTATTATTTTGCTATAGTTGCGTGACTAATTAGTTGCTATAGTCAAACCATGGATAAAAAATGGATGACTGCCAATCGATTGTCGAAAGAGTATGAGGATGGGGTATCAGAATTCGTTAAGTTTGCCGTTGCGCACGCCAGAGAACCCAATGGAATGATATGTCCTTGCTTGAGATGCTGTTATGGGAGACGGGTTGACGCGGTTCAGTTGGAATCGCATTTACTGATGCATGGAATTGATAGAAGTTATGCATGTTGGAATTTGCATGGTGAGAAAAGTAGCGGGAATGTTGAATCGAGTTATAATACGACGTATGCTTCAAATGAGGATTTCGCAGACGCATACGATTATGATCGAGTCGAAGAGATTGCAGAAGCGCTTGAAGAAGATCTTGAGGATTGTCCCAAAATGTTCGAGAGGTTGGTAAGCGATGCAGAGAAACCGTTGTATGATGGTTGTACAAAATTCACAAGATTGTCTGCGGTGTTAAAGTTGTACAACTTAAAGGCGGACAACGGATGGTCGGATAAAAGTTTCACACAGTTATTAGCCCTCGTGAAAGAAATGCTACCAGAGGATAATGTTCTTCCCAATCGAACGTATGAGGCCAAAAAGATGTTGTCCTCTATTGGCATGAGCTATGAAAAGATACATGCATGTCCAAAAGATTGCGTTTTATTTCGAAACGAGTACGCAATGTTAAATGAGTGTCCTAAATGCGGTGCCCCTCGATATAAGGAAAAGTTGTCTCCGGAAAAGGTGTTATGGTATTTTCCTATAATTCCGAGATTTAGGCGCATGTATCGTAGTGAGACCGATTCAAGACACTTGACTTGGCATGTAGATGAAAGAATTATTGATGGGAAGTTGCGACATCCGGCAGACTCACCACAGTGGACGAAAGTTGATATTGATTATCCTGAATTTGGAAAAGAAGCAAGAAATCTTCGCTTGTCGTTGTCTACTGATGGAATGAACCCGCATGGTATTCAAAGTATCTCGCATAGCACCTGGCCTGTGATTCTTATGATATATAACCTACCTCCGTGGCTATGTATGAAGCGTAAGTACATGATGCTATCTATGTTAATTTCTGGGCCCAAACAACCAGGGAATGACATAGACGTGTACTTGGCACCCTTAGTCGAAGATTTGAAGTTTTTGTGGGAGACCGGTGTGGAGGTTTACGATGGGTATAGGAAAGAAAGTTTCAACTTGAGGGCGATGTTGTTTGGAACAATTAATGATTTTCCGGCGTACGGAAATCTATCAGGGTACAGCATTAAGGGTCAAAAAGCGTGTCCTGTTTGTGAAGATGAAACCGATACGATGCGATTGAACTTTTGTCAGAAGAATGTTTTTCTCGGTCATCGTAGATTCTTAAATTCTAATCATCACTATCGTGGGTGGAGAAAGGCATTCAATGGAGAGGCAGAACACGGTAGAGCTCCACATATGTTGACAGGTGATCAGATTTTTGAAAAGGTGAAAGATGTGAGTACTGAGTTTGGCAAGCCTTTTGCACATAGACTTGTCACGAGTGGGTGGAAGAAGAGGTCGATTTTTTTTGAACTTCCATATTGGAAGTCGTTGTACGTAAGACATTTCCTCGATGTTATGCATATTGAAAAAAATGTATTTGATAGTGTTATTGGTACGTTACTCAATATACAAGGAAAGTCTAAGGATGGCATTAACATAAGGAAGGACATGTTAAACATGGGAATTAGAACTGAATTGGCACCCGTGACGAAAGGAAGACGCACATATCTACCACCTGCTGTTTACACTCTATCTAGAAAGGAGAAGAAAATATTGTGTAAGTTCCTCAGTGAAGTTAAAGTTCCAGAAGGCTACTCATCAGATATTAGAAGACTTGTGTCAATGAAAGACCTAAAGTTAAAGAGTTTAAAGACTCATGATTGCCATGTTATAATGGAACATTTTATACCAATAGGTATACGTTCTATTCTGCCAGAAAAAGTAAGGAGCGCAATAACTAAGTTGTGTTTTTTCTTCAAGTCAATTTGCAGCAAGGTGATCGATCCTGCGATCTTACCAACATTGCAAAAAGAGGTGGTTGTTACTTTATGTGAGCTTGAAATGTATTTTCCTCCCTCGTTTTTTGACATAATGGTTCATCTAGTCGTTCATCTTGTCAAAGAGACACAGTTGTGCGGACCAGCTTATATGAGATGGATGTACCCTGCTGAACGTTATATGAAAATTTTAAAAGGGTACGTGAAAAACCGAAGTCGACCGGAGGGTTGTATTGCGGAACGATACATTGTTGAAGAAGCGGTTGAGTTTTGCACTGAATATCTGTCAAATGTTCAATCAATTGGACTCCCCAAATCTCATATTGTCGAGAAAAAAGAAGGAAAAAGACTAATTGGAAATAAAGTTGTGACAGTGTCAATGGTCGAACGGGATCAGGTGCATTTGTATGTTCTGCACAATGAGATTGAGGTTGAGCCGTATGCTGAAATGCACAAGGGTGTTCTTCGAGGTTTAAATCTGAATAGAAATGAGAATTGGATAGTACGAGAGCACAATCGAAGTTTCATACCGTGGTTTAAGGAACAAATTTATTCAAAGTATCGTTCGGATCCTGCTTCAGTAACAGAAAGGTTGAGATGTTTAGCATATGGTCCAAGTATGATTGTGTTTTCTTATAGCGCATATGCAATTAATGGATACACATTTTATACCAAAGAACAGGATGATAAAAGTACTATGCAGAATAGTGGTGTTACCTTGGTAGCTGAAGCGATGCACATATCAAGTGCGAATGACTTAAACCCGAAATTTGCAAATCTGTCATATTTTGGGGTTATCGAGCGCATTTTGTTGTTTGATTACGGGAAGTTTCAGATTCCTGTATTTGATTGCAAGTGGGTTGAAAATAATAATGGCGTACGAATGGATAAGTCAGGATTTTTGCAAGTGGATCTCAATAGGGTGGGGTACAAAGATGAACCTTTTATTCTAGCCTCTCAGGCTAAACAAGTGTTCTATGTCAATGATCCGACAAGTACGAAATGGTCTATAGTGCTTTTGTCTAACAAAGTAATTGATGAAAACATTGGAGATCAAGGTGATATTGGCGTTGGCATTGAATCTTGTACAAGAAACGATCAAAATGAGAATGGACCTTGTACTAGAGATGATCATAATGAGGGTATTTGGATCAATCCAACCATCCGAGTTGTTAACAGAAGCGTAAAATATATTGCTACCAAGAAAAGAAAGAGACGTTAGTGAAAAAGGTATTATTATAATTATAGCCTAATATTGTAAGTAATATGTGAATATTGTTTTGAATTTTTGGCATATCTTTTGAACCGTTTTGAATTTTTGCGAATGTGCTTGTGCTTAATTAGTAGAACAATGTTTCCGGAGCTGATGGTGAGGTTTATTTCTTGCAAGTTTGGTTTTTTAGCATTTTATTCAATTTTGAGTTCCTTTAGTGCTATTCATATCTTTTTCGACTATCCATTTTCATGTAGTGTACTAATGTGCTTGTTTGACTTTTGTTACAGGTCTAATGGCTAGCAATGAAGAAAACCCGCAAGGAAACCAACAAGAAAACCCACCAGGAAACCAACAAGATCATGAAAACTCACAAGAAACAAATCATGCAGCGGATGATACTTCAGCAAATGATGTTGCACGAGGCATCACCATAATGCGCGAAATCATTCGTGCTAGAGATAAGGGAGTGAAATATAATGTAGATTGGAATCATTCAAATCAAGTAGTTGGGGTTAATGCTTCAAAATTCACAAGCTACGTTGGTACACTTGTTCGTATGCATGTGCCAATCTCCATATCTAGATGGAATGCGAAACAATGTGAAGCATTGAAGCAAGGAAAAGAAATGTTTTGGGAAGATGTTAAGGTATGTATGTTATATGGTTTATATGGTTATATGTTTATAAGTTTATAAGTTTATATGGTGTATATGGTTTTTAAACTACTTATATGTTTATATGGTTTATATGGTTTTTAAATTACTTATATGTTTATATGGTTTATACGCAGCGGTCTTTTAACGTTCCAGATGAGCGTAAAGGCTTCGTACTTGGGTTGGCCGGGAAAAGATTTAGAGGGTGGAAAAATCTGTTGACGAACACCTATCTTAAGGATGACAAAGGAAAGTGGCTGGAAGAGTTCCCGGCCGGAAGGCCAGAAAAGTATAATCTTTTCATTAAACAAGAAGATTGGACTGAGTTTATTAGACAAAGAGATGACGAATTCCGGCAAAAGAGTGCCAAAAATAGTGAGAGAGCATCAAAGCCCGCGTACCCATACAAAAAAGGGCGTTTGGGATATGCGCGCTTAGAGGAAAAAATTGTAAGTAATAAATAGAAATGATATGTTCTTATTAATTGTCTAAATGTGTTGTATTTGACGATCTAACCGTTTGTTTCTATGCATAGTTAGAGGAGACGAAAAGTGATGAAACCTCACTTCCAGCACATTTGCTGTGGAAGGAAGCCCGTGTGGGCAAGAATCAAGCTGTTGATCCAAGTGTTCTAAGAATTTATGATGAATGCGTAAGTATAACATTGTGTCTTTAATTAAATCAAATTTTTATGACTATTTAATTGATTTTTTTATCTCCATTATTTTTAGGAGACATTGTCACAAACGGAGTCCACCGGTGACGACCAGGATACGAGGAGCGTACTTAGTAAAGCACTGAATGTTCCTGAGTATTCCAGTCGGGTGAGGGGTAAAGGTCACGGTGTGACTCCAACCTCTTTCTACCAGCATCATCGGAAAAGAAATCCTACCAATGCAGAAGTGATGAATGTACTTATGGAATTACAAGCAAAAGTCAATGCATTGGAAAGAGATAAAGAGGTATTAATGAGGGAAAAGGGCAATGCGGCAATGGCGAAAGAAACTAGTGACAACGCTAGTATCAACCGTCAGAATAAATTTCCTGAGGTAATTATAAATATATTGATAAATCTCTATTGTTCAAGTTTCTCATTTTTATTCCACCTCTTTCTATTATTGAATTAAAAGTAATATGTATGCATATTGGTTTAGGGCATTTCATCTTGCCAACTATACGTAATGGCATCAGATTATCACCTTGTTGGCAAGGGAAAAGTGTACAACACTTTGGGAGATTTAATTCATAATACACCGATCCCGGCTGGACACCTGAGAGTATCAGTAGATTATCCTATTGATCCCGATGCGTTGGTACCGGTACCTGACGTGGCCTTGGATATAAGATCGGTGTGAGACGCAATAGGGTCGTTTGTTGCATGGCCCTTGGACCTCATTTTCATTGATGATGAGGTATGTTTAAAACCGTTAATATGAATCATTTAGATTTCAAATGTCAATTCTGAACCGTTAAGTTAATTATTTTTTAATATTAGCCTCCTACAAAACCCGCTAATAAGGGTAAGGAGATTTTGCAGCAAGGCGGCGAGTCTATGGCATCAATTCCAGAGGTACACTTAAATTGTTTATTATATGATATGAATTTAAAACTGAACGATTTTATAATTTACCTAAGTTATATGATTGTTAGGTATCTGCGAAAGTGTCACAACAAGTGACCCAGCCTGTTCGTAGCAGACCACCCCCGAAAAAGTCAATGCATAAGGGGGGAAGAGGCGGGGGAAGAGGCGTTTTTGTACCTCGATATCGGAATACACTTGGAGTACTTTTGGAAACCTCAGATTTGAAGTCAGGTGGTATTCGTACAATCCTTATGGATGCAGATATCTTTGGTCTTGACTGCCAAGAAACAATAGGAATGGACGAAATGACTGAGATTATGACGCATGGTGAATTAGGCATCGGCAATGTTCACGCATACATCCGGTATTCCGATAAATATATCATTTAATTAGTTGAACAATTTATTTACACATTTCAATGAAAATAGTCTAATGTTTATATGTTTTTATTTAAGGTTGTTGTACGATAAAAAAATGCGCGAGACTGTATTGGCAAGACGCTTCCATTTCTTGTCTGCCCATATTGTCAGCGGAGCGACAATTGTCAGGGAACCGGGTTCAGTTAGGGAGTACTTAGTGAATCGATACACGGCCTACGTCGGCAACCCAGATAGCTTGTTTATTTTGCCGTATAACACTGTTCCAGTGGGGTGAGTTTTTCATTTATTCTAATATATCTTTGTTTATTTTGCGTAGAAACTTTTCTTCTAAACTGTTGCTTAACTTTTTAGAAAACACTGGTTGTTGTTGGCTATCGATCCGATTAAAGAAGTTGTGTACTTTCTGAATTCGGTAGACGGGGAATGGACTAACTATCCCGCTATGAAGGAAACTGTTGATCAGTAAGTGAGATCGTTCTAACTATTCGTGTATATTTATATATTTAATTATTTCTGTGATATTGATCTAAATATATGTTTTTATTTTCTTAGATCAATACAAATATTTCGTAGTCAAAGGGACGCACAGGTACCCCGGAGTAAATCATCAAATATTACTTGGATCAAAGTGCAGGTACAAAATTAGTTGCTTATAATAATAATGTTACTTGATAAAATTACACGACAACTATAAAATATATTCTGTTTTTCTATGCAGTGTCCGTTATAGAATAACGATGTAGATTGCGGATACTTTTGCTTGAGGTTTATGAAAGAAATCCTTCATAAAAATCAAGTAGAGATTCCAAGCACGGTATGGATTTATAACTTAGAATAATTTTGTATGATTTCTACATTTAATAACATCATGCATATACTGAAGTAATAATTTCTTATGTAGTACTTTGATGACCTCTATACTATGTCGTACACGAAAGTTCAAGTGGAAGAAGTCAAAGAGGAAATATGTCAATTTTATGTTGAAAACAGATTATTCTGATGGGTATGAATAAAATATTATTGTACGTGTTAGTTTGATTGTGTTGGAGCCTTTAATATTGTTTGTTTAATTTACCGTGTTGTTCATATTCATACTTTGCAGGATGACGACCGTGTCGGTGGAGCATTATTTTCGATGTAATTATATATGATTTAGTTACATATGTATATATATATGGTTACAAATTAACACGATACTTTGTATGTGATTTAGTTATGGTTACAAATGTATATATGGTTACAAATTTAGTTATATATGATTTAGTTACATATATATAGATAAGGAGTGAATATTATATGGTATACCGGTTTCTGTTAATATAATACCGGTTTCTGTGAATATTATAAGGATTGAATTACAGGTTAAATTATTGGACCAAAAAAAAATTACAGGCCGCACAGGGAACCTCAAATTATAGGTTTCACTTTAAAAAATTTGTATGAGCTACGAAAGCGCTTTTGGCTAAAAAGCGCTTTCGTAGGCAGGATAAATAAAAAAAAAATTAAATAGAAACCCCCTATCAAAGCGCTTTTTATGGAAAAAGCGCTGTGAAAGACCCCCCTATCAAAGCGCTTTTTCCATAAAGCGCTGTAAAAGCCATGATAAATAAAAAAAAAATTAAATAGAAACCCCCTATCAAAGCGCTTTTTATGGAAAAAGCGCTGTGAAAGACCCCCCTATCAAAGCGCTTTTTCCATAAAGCGCTGTAAAAGCCATGATAAATAAAAAAAAAAATTAAATAGAAACCCCCTATCAAAGCGCATTTTATGGAAAAAGCGCTGGGAAAGACCCCCCTATCAAAGCGCTTTTTCCATAAAAAGCCTGATAAATAAAAAAAAAAAATTTAAATAGCACACCTATCAAAGCGCTTTTCAAAAAGCGCTGGGAAAGACCCCCCTATCAAAGCGCTTTTTAAGGAAAAAGCGCTGGGATAGGTCCACCTACGACAGCGCTTTTGGCCAGAAAAAAGCGCTTTCGTAGCCTACGCCAGCGCTGGCTACGGCAGCGCTTTTAAGCGCTTTTAAAGGGCAAAAAAAAGCGCTGTGAAAGCCCATTTTCGTAGTAGTGATTAAACAAGCTCACATGAAGGCATAAGATAATACTGTATTAAATCAAACCTCTGGTTGTTCATGGAAAATAAAAGGGTCATTGTCCCTGTCTTCTCAATTCCTCTATTTCTATTATAATTCCTTTATTTCTATTATAATTGAATTTGTAATTTTTCAGAACAATTAAAAAAAATGAAAATAAAATTAAGCAACAGGTCTATTACAATATGAATCCATCAAGCATTTTTTTACTGTATAAATCGTGAGTGGTGAGGGGGTGACTAGCAACCTTAAATTTATATAAAAACAAAGGATTATCATGGTAAAGAAAGTGTATAAAATCAAAAATTTATTTCACCTCCACAAACAATCTTTCATGTGATAATCAAATTCCACAAAATCTATTATTTTCACCTGGAAGGATAAACATCACCATCATTGTTAAAATCATAATACAAGTGTGAGTAAGTAGAGAAATAGTATTATATTGGATAGAAATATGGAGACTTGAACATATATAAGTGGGAGAAAAGAAATATGAATTATATTATTCACTTGAATTGTATAAATAATGATACAAACTATGACTATTTATATACAACCTTAATTGGGTTTGGGCTTACTCAACTTGGATTATATTTGATATTATATCTAATATCTCAACATAACCCCCCTATAATCTGTTGATCTTCAATCCTTTGGTGAAAATGTCGGTCAACTGTGCTTCACTTGAGCAATGTCTAACTTCAAGTTCACCTCGATTGACCTTTTCCCTCAAGAAGTGAAATCTAGCTTCAATATGCTTACTTCTTCCATGTAAAACTGGATTCTTCGTCAGCTTTATAGATGACTTGTTGTCTATTTACAACACAAGAGGTTTCTTCACTTCGAACTCCATTTCTTCAATTACCGGTCTGATCCAAATTGCTTGACATGCAACATAGAATCCTGCTATATATTCAACTTCACACGATGATAATGCCACCACATGTTGCTTTTTCGAGCACCATGAGATTGGAGCACCAAATACTTGAAAGAAATATCCAGTTGTGCTTCTTCGATCTTCCTTATCTCCATATCAACCAGCATATGAAAAACAAGTAATTGTATCTTCTTTGCCTTCATAATCTCGTCGAAATAGAATTTCATAGTCTATCGATTCTTTTAAGTATCTCATAATTCTTCTTGCAGCCTTCATGTGTGACACTCTTGGTTCACTCATGTATCTTCTCACTAATCTGACTCCGAAACTTATATCAGATCGACTATTGCACACATACCTCAGAGATCACACAATTTGTTTAAAAAAGTTACATCGACTTTGTCTTTCTCTCCATGCTTCTCCAACTTCACATTTTGTTCGACAGGTGAGGATGCAGGATTCAAATCATCCATTATGAATCTCTTGAGTATCTCTTTGACATAATTTATTTCATGTAGCACCATACCTTGCTTCGACATTTGAAATTTCATTCCTAGGAAATAAGACAATTTTCCCAGATCAGACATTTCAAATTCCTTCATCATCAGTTCTTTGAACTTTGACAAGTTCTCCAAGCTATTTCCAGTTACTAGAAAGTCATCGACATATAAGAAGATGATTGTTATATCTTGTACTACAACTTGAACACAGACACCATACTCTGATTTGCGTTTGACAATTCCCAATTCAACTAAGTATGAGTCGATCTTCTTGTTCCATTTTCTAGATGCCTACTTAAGGCCATAGAGCGCTTTGTGCAAATTATATACTTTACTCACTTCCTTCTGATTCACAAACCCTGGAGGTTGTGTGACATATACCTCTTCGTCTAAATCACCATTCAAAAATGTTGATTTCACATCTAAATGAAATATCGACCAACCTTGGTTTCATGCCAAGGATACCACTAGTCAAACAGTCTCCAACCTTGCTAATGGAGAAAATATTTCAGAGTAGTCGAGTCTTTCTCTTTGAAGAAAACCCCGAGCTACTAATATTGCTTTATGTCTTGCTATCAACCCATCAACATTGTGTTTCAACTTCAACACCCACTTTACTTTGATAGATTTTGTGTGTGCTGGAAATTCAACTAACTCTCATGTGTTGTTTCTTTCGATTGCCTATAACTCATCGACCATAGCTAACTTCCACTGTTGAATCTTTAAATCCTCACTATAGTTGATTGGTTTAGCACCTGCAAGTAGAGAAAAATGAACTAATTCCCCATCTAGTGTGACCTTATCATCACCAACCACTTCATAATCCTGAAGTCTTCTTGGAAGAAATCTAATTCTTTGAGGTCTTTGGCTTGTGCTAGCCACACCCTCTTCGACTTCAGAAGTGTCGGGAATGTCAACATTTTATTAGACTAGAATATTTACAATTTCATCGACTTTGACTTTATCAGTTTCTTCGTTGAAACCATAGCTCATCAATGGCTTGTTAATTGCATCATTAGAATTCCAATCCCAAGCAAAATTTTCATCAATCACAATTTCTCGACTCAACACAATCTTCTTATTAATTAGGCTGAATAACATATATGCACCAGTTTTATGATATCCTACCAGAACCATAGGTTCACTTTTGTCATCAACCTTTCTTCTCCTTGCATCAGGAACATGCTTGTAACACATAGAGCCAAACACCTTCAGATGGACCACTGATGGTCGTTTTCCACTCCACACTTCTCCAGGAACCTTATTCTTCAATTTCTTGGTAGGGCACCTGTTTAAAATATGAATTTTAGTTGTAACAACTTCTCCCCACAAAGATGTTGGAAAATTCTTCTACTTCAGCATACATATTGTCATATCCTATATGGTTCTGTTTCTTCTTTCTGCAATTTCATTATGTTGAGGCGTATAAGAAGCAGTTATCTAATGATATACACCATGCTTTGCATAGAAATTTGCAAACGTCTTAGATGTGTATTCGCCACCTCCATTTATTTGCAGAACTTTGATCTTCTTCTCACTCTGGTTTTCGACAAGCATCTTGAATCTCTTAAAGATTTCAAATACTTCATCCTTTCTCTTGATCACATAGATCCATAGATTTTGACTAAACTCATCAACAAACGAAAAAATAATATTTGTCTTCACCATTGCTATGTTCTTCGAATGGACCACATATATCTGAATGTACCACTTCGAGTATGCAAGATGATCTAATTGGCATATTCGAAATGAAAGAATTTTTGGATTTCTTTCCAACTAAACAACCTTCACAAAGCTTTTCGGGCATCTCAAGACTTGGAATACCAGTAACTATATCTTAAGTAATCAGCTGATTGAGTGATTGAAAATTCAAATGTCCAAATCTCAAATGCCACAACCAACCATCCTTGTGGGCGACAACAATTTTTAGACATTGTAATTCAGTCGAACTGATCATGGTCTTAAATGTCTTGTTATTCGACAAAGGATATTTTAAGACCAAATTATTCTTGGTGTTGAACAATTTTAAAGCCTCATCTTTCATAACAACTGAGTAACCTTTTCCGACAAGTTGTCCAACACTTAGCAGGTTGTGTAACAACCCAACTTTTAGAATTTCTTATTTAATGAATTATTAGATGTATTTGTGAATTAAGGATGGATAATAATGTTTTATATGATTGTGTTTTATGCGTGTTGGAATGTTGTTGTTTACGACATGGAGCAACATGATGTGAGTTATGGTGAATAGGAGTATTAGAATAATTAAATAATTATTTAGTAATTACTTGGATTATTATTAAGAATATAATAATAAGAATAATTATTTAAATGATTATTTTAATTAGAGTGGTGTGTTGGTAATTAGAAGAAAGAGTGAGGACATGATGGTAATTTGGGGTTCCCTAAGTAAGGGCAATTGGAGAAGATATTAGGGGTCCTTTGTGATAACATAGAAAAAAAGAGAGTTATACGGTTCATTCTGTACGATCGAGATATTGGGAGAAGAGAAAGAGAAGAGGTTAGGACACAAAAGTTGGAGAAGTTCACCGTAAGAGGCACGAAGAATAGATAATTGTAAGATTGCCTTTGTGTGATGATTTTGGGATGAATATTTATGAAATTAGGGAAAAATCATATGTTGAATGAATGAATGAATCCTTGATGAATGTGTGATGTTAGGACCTTTAAATAAGTGTTATAGGATGTTAAGAATGTTGTATAATCATAGGATTTCAAATTCTCAAACTGAGACTTTTTACGGAATCAAATTCGGAGTTCCAGAAGGCCTCCAATGATGGAAACTCGCAGGAGAAGAAGTGTTGTCTGCGATGCAACACCGAGTGACATAAAGGAGACGCAAAAGTGACGCATTGTCGGGCGATGCTAAGGTGGCACCGGGCACCGGGTGACATAATTGAGTGGTTGTCTAATTTTCTTTAAAATACCATAACTTGAGTTTCAGGAGTCTGATTGATGCACCGTTCGAAGCAGTGTGTAGCTAACATAGTAAATCTTAATTTGGTGAGATAAAATATAGAATTAGGAATATTTTTACAATACCTAAGTTAGAATAGGAATAGGTTCCCCGTGTTGACTCGCAATGATGATTTGTTTGATTATGATGTTATGTTGTTACTATGATGATATAATGATGTTATGATGATGTTTTGATTATATGAGTATATATGATATTGTTTTATGTATGATGT
Organism: Vicia faba; assembly: GCA_948472305.1. Classification (NCBI taxonomy): domain Eukaryota; kingdom Viridiplantae; phylum Streptophyta; class Magnoliopsida; order Fabales; family Fabaceae; genus Vicia; species Vicia faba. The sequence continues at coordinate 1,060,651,965 of OX451736.1, read as the reverse complement.
TGATTGGTACATGAATGATGATACGTATGACTGGTTATGGTCTTTTATGTTGTTGTTGTGTATCATGCATTCATTGGACATCTTTGATCCATTTTGATGAGTTAGGACGTTGGTCTAGTGATTTGGTCTCAATCCCATTGTTTAGATTTGGGATATCTATGATTTTGCTCCAGTTCTAAGAGGGAATCGATCCTATGATTGGGGTCTTTGGAGGGTAATGGCCCAGTGTCCATCAAGTGATTTGGCACCACATGTATGAGTCTTGTCCTTGCACTACATCTTATGTGGCATTGCATGGTTCTTGATTTTGGTGATATTGTGTTGTGTTATTGAATTTGGAAGATGATATTAATGAATTAATTATTGTGATACTTTTGGCTTACTCTGCTATGTCTATTACTTACATCTTATATAATGATTGTGATAAAGTCACTCTTTCTGCTTGAATGTTGCCTCTACATGGATAACATGCAGGTAATCAAGAGTAATCCTTAAAGGCTTGGAAGAATAGCTTTGCAGTGTGATTTATTTCCATTGAGTCTAGAAGGTCTTGCTCTGATATGTAACATTGGGGACGAGAACACTTTATTTTGAAAACTATTTTTCCTTGTTTTGTTATGACATTTAAACTGTTTCCATGGAGTTTAAATTATGTTGAATTATGAACCATGAATCATGGGGCACTATGAAGTGTTTTTAATTAAACTTGTTTGAACTATGATTCTGCTGCAAGTATGTGAAACATTGATAATGCATATGTCATGAATAATTTTGAAAACCCGTGTTATGGAGTAAGACTAACACGTATGATTATTTCACAAATAAAATGTGACACCTGTTGTACCCCAAAATTATCCCTCTCATTTATCAAGACTTTTCTCACAAGACTTCTTGGACTCAAGACAAGATTAGGGTTTGGTCAGCTCAAGACATCTCATCTTGCACTGATAACCCAAAATTAGGGTTTGAGTTTGCACAAGGATTTTTGGACCATAAATGCTTCATGTGACCTTCATACATCATTTTGGACCCCTAATATTGTTCATGTCAAGTTTCAAGCCTTGAATCACATTTTTGATCAATCAATTGGACAGTTGACCTAAAAATCAACTGTATTGGGGAAAAAGTCAACCATGGCCAATTTACAGTCAAACTTCATAATTTTTGATCCACATCAACATTTTAGACTCATATGTACCATTTGATCAAGTTTGGATCACAACTCCTCAAGAAATTTAATCAAATCATCAAAAGGGCAAAATGGTCAAAATTAGAGTTTTGACTTAGAAAGGGCAATTTCTGATTTTTAACCTAGCCAATGACCAATTGAGTTCAAACATGATTTCAAGGGTTAAATGGCATCATGTTGACCTAATTACATGGTTCAAAAGATCTCAAGTTCATTGGATTGACAGATGAATTTTACAATCAACTGATCAAAAGTCAACTGTGCACTGAAAAGTCAAACTTTGACTTTTTGGTCAAAATCAAGTGCCAAGGGTCATAATTTATCAAGATATGTCAAAATATGAAAATTGTTCACCAAGAAACTCAAAATTGAAAATTAGGGTTTTAATTTGAAAATTTTCATAACTTAGAATTTTTCTAAGTATAAAAATTTTCTTATTTTTTCCCAACTTTTCACCACTTTTTCACCATGATGCATTTTGATTCAAAGAAAACTTCCAACATGAATGTTGTAGTCCTCCATGAAATCTACAACTTTTCTTCACAAAGTTTTCCCTAAAGATGATTGGATCTCAAGATATGAATTTGTGAATATAGGTCCATGAACTTCTTAACTTAGTGATATTTTGCCCTAATATAGGCAGGTTTTGGACCCAACTTCATGGACATATTTCACCTAGTTCCAAGAGGTATCTCAAAATTCATTTCAAATATGGATTACAGAGCACATTAAAAGCTTTCCAAAATGTCCAAGAACTCTCCAAGATCATTTTTGGTTAGGGAGAATCGAAGAAGGGAAGTTGGCATTTTCTCACTTTTGTTCAAGCCATTTTCGCATAGCATCAAGTTGCAAATCAGATCTATGATAGTTATATCTTGCTTTACAGGTCCTAAGCTCAATTTACACTCCATAATTAAATGCAAACTCAGTTGACAAAGGCATTATCTTTGCTTTTGAAGCTTTATACAAGAGATAATTCCATTTTAGGCATAAAGTTCACATTGCCATTTTCATAAAGAGAAGCTTTTGCAACTTTGTCAATCTTGAGCATTGAACCTGTTCCCTTGGTGCAAGTAATGTACACAGGTATCAAGCAAATTGTACAAGTGCATTTCATCTCTCAAGCAAGCAAGGACAGGCATGTTAGTATGGTCACTTCACTTTACTTCAAATGCAAGAGAAGTTGCCAAAAGGTCAAAAACTTGTACAACTAGTAAGGGATGACCTTTGTGTCATTTCTATACAAATACACAAACTTATGGCAAGGCACAACACGGTTGCTTGACACTAGAAACTCTCCAAAACTCAAAAACTCCAAAATTCTGTCCAAACACTCAGAATCTGCAAAAGCATAGCCAACCAATTTTTGGCTCGTGCGTTTTGTGTTTAAACACTTGAAACATCTCATAAACATCCTACCAAAGCAATCCAAGCCATCACCCTGGTTCTGTAACCCCTGTTTCAGTATCCACCATATTCACTTTGGAAGCTTGCAGCTTGACTTGTCCAGAGAGTTTCAGCCATCCTCAGAGCAAGCTAAGCATTGGAATCGCTTTAGGGAAGTTCAAGGAAGCTCAAACAATCCTCAGGCCTCCATTAAAGTCCCTACATTGCTCTACTCGAATCCAACTGAAGGAGGTATTTTCTTGAACTCTATCTCTCTGAATAAGCATCCTCAAGCCACGATCTGTGAAGAAAAAATGTAGTCCATGTCACAATGAAACTGTACATATCCATACTTTTCATTTATATTAACTATGCTGAGAGAATTTAAAGGTTGAATATGCTGAAATTTTTAGGTCACGAATTAGGGGTTCCAAAATTCTCTCTGATCTTTGAGAGTAAGGTTACAAAATTTATATTGTTGGAATCGTGAGCTCAAATGCCACATGTTTCATGTTATGGGTTTTTGTTTTTGTGCAAGCATTAGCAAGTTACAGGTTTGAACAAAAAATGCGCGTAGAAGCTGGCCAGAGGACAGGGATGAAGCGTGCTTGGGATTTTTGGCGCTTTAGGCCTTTTTGTTTCTGATATTTGCACCTCCTGACTTGATATTTGTACCCCCTTGACTAGTTTCTTATATTTTTGCATTTTCTTTCATATTTTTATATTTATTATTTTCATTTATTTTTCTTAAATGATAAAAAAATACCAAAAATTGATTGATTTATTTTCCCACTTTTATTTTTTTTTTAATTATTTTCTCACATGAAAAATAATTTATTTTGATAAATAGAACTTATTTTCTTAAATAACTTGTAAATATATTTAAAAATACTTAATATTTTTATTATACATTTTTATATTCATAAATATTTATTTTCTACACATACTTAATTTTTAATATTTACATATAATATTATTTATTATTTTCTTGTACAAAAAATAGACAAAATAATAACATAAAGCATTATTTTCTTTTAATTAAAAAATTAGGGTTTCACCCCTCCAAAAATAATAATATTTTTTCCTTATTTTTTTAGGGTTTAAATTAAATTATTTTTTCATACAAAAAACAAATACCAAAACATTTTTTACATAAATACATTGCATTGCATTTTAAATATTTGTACATTTATTTAATTCGCGCAATATTCGATTTGGTTGTAATAATATATTTAGGATGATATTTGTGCAAAATCCCCATTCAAAACTTGTATCCCCCCTCCCATAATAATTGTTGTAATAGCTTAGTTTATTTTATGCAAATTATTGCTTTATATACTATGCTTAGTAAATTAGGGTTTGCATGACAAGAACAAAAACAAAGCAAAATAGAAAACCCTAAATGCAAGACAAAAGCATGAAAATGACACACTTTGCACACAAACACCCTTAGGGTTTCTCCCACTTGGTTTCCTAAAATAAATGGCCATGTTACGCATGCGAAGTATCTTGGCAAAATAAAACAAGTATAAGATCACAGTCCCTCGATGACGCTATTCAAAGGTTGCCTAAAACAAAATGATCTCGGTCCCTCCAAAATGCTAAGATACTTGGAAACATTGCTATCATGGTCATACGATGACCCACGCCCGTCCCGTTTACATCCAAAGATAGGGTTGCTTTCCAAATCAATGGTAAGTCGACAATGTCAAAGGAATAAAAATGCACAAGAAAGACATTTGAGTAGGTAGATAGCTTCTAAGTTACTTGCTCCTTTTCAAACAATCCTTGCTATTTTATAAAACAAACACACACACATTTCAAAAACATCTTACAAAATATTGAAAAACATTTTCAAAAGACAAACATCTTTGTATACATTCTTACGAACAAGAATCATTACAAAGATTGCCTAAACGAATAGCCTCTTTTCAAAATACTTTCAAAACCACATCAAACACCATTTCAAACAAAACAAAGCAAGTGATCTAAACAAGTAACTAAGAGCCCATGGAAAACCATGGATGAAAAGGGTGCTAGCACCTTCCCTTTCCATAATCTACCCCCCGAACTTAAGAAAACATCTCAAAGGTCTTTCATGTGCTTTTTTACCTTTCCTTTTGGATAAAAGAAAAGTCAGTGGCGACTCTTGCTAACCGCGACATTTGCGATAAAACGCAAAACCTAAGTCATTTCTCCCACCGTATCATAGAACTAGAGACTCTGCTGGGGAAAATTCTAAAAGTGGGGTTACCTTAGGGTTTAGATCACCTTTATTTGCTTGCAATTGTTTGACTTGTTTGCTTCACAATTATGGTTCTTTGTTTGGGTTTGAATCCTCCACCCGGATTTGGGAAACATTATAGGTAAATAGCAATACGTTGTGGAAACTATGTGGGGTATACTGACATGGTCTAAGCAATAGCTATATTAGTGTGACATATTTGTGGGTATCGGTATCCTTTGAGTCAATCAAAGAGAATACGGGGCCGCTGAGTGATGTCATGAAGCACTAATGAACTTCTAGAACCTTTACTTGACCAACTTGGCCTTTTAGGATGTAGTGAGATGACCGGCTTTGGTGCACTCCGAAGTTGGTAGATACTCGATACTACACTCATTGAGGGTTGGTTTCTTGGAATATTTCGGTCGCCAGTGAAGAGGCTTGAACTGAAACAATGAACAAGGAAACAATCCAGTGATATTGAACTCCTTAGAACCCGATTACTATTGCTAGGACAGGTTGAGCCAACTAAACTTCAAGAGGGTACTTACCTATGAAACCCCATGAAAGCCTAAACTAGGAACTTGTTTGATTTGCTTGTACATATACACTTGTGCATAACATCATGGACATCATGAACATCATATGCATTCACTAACCATTTCAAGGATTTTGGAGATTCATCTTTGTTCTTGTTTGGTAGGTTATGGATTCACTTCGCAGGAAAACTATCCAAATCAACCTTGTAAGAATTCCTCCACAACTCAAGGAGCTAGCTTCAAGGATTCCTGAGAACTCTCCATTCACCAAGGGACATGGTCGTCTACTCAACTTGGTCACTTCCAAAAAAGAGGAGGATATGATGAAGGTTCTCTTCCAGTTCTTTGACCCTTTGCATCATTGCTTCACATTTCCTGACTATCAACATGTGCCTACTTTGGAGGAATTCTCTCAACTTCTGAGGATTCCTATTCTCAATCAACTACCCTTCAACGGTACGGAAAGAGATCCAAAGCCATAAGAGATTTCCCAAGCCTTGCACTTGCACTCATCTGATATCACAACACATTGGGAAACTAGAAGTGGTGTCAAAGGTTTCTTGGCAAAGTTTCTGTTTGAGAAGGCCCAAAGCTGTTGGAATTCCCTAGACTTGTAAGCTTTTGAGGAGATTGTAGATCTTCTCATCTATGGGATGGTTTTGTTCCCTAATACTGACCAACTCATAGATGTGAGTGCTGTCAAAATCTTCATGTCTCGCAACCCGGTGCCTACATTGCTTGGGGATATCCTACACTCTTTTCACACTCGTACAATGAGGAAAAGAGGTGTTCTTATGTGTTGCACTCCTCTCCTAGCAAGATGGTTTATTTCTCATCTTTCCAATCAGTCTTGAAGAATGATCAAGGTTTGAGGTGGTCACAAAGGTTGATGACACTTAAACATTTAGATATTCATTGGTGCTCTCGATCCAAGGAGAATGTTACCATTGTGGGGAATTCCCTAATGTCCCTCTACTTGGCATTAGGGGAGGCATCACCTACAACCCGTGCTTAGCTCTAAGACAGTTTGGTTATGCCTGAAGGGATGGCCCACATGATATGCTGATTCAAGGATTGGTTTTTGACTACGACAACGATGATCAAGAACTTCGCCAGAGATTCATCCGAGCTTGGAGGATGCTAAACAAGGTGGATAGCAAGACTTTGGGACACAAGAATTCCATCCCTCTTGAGCCTTACCTCAAGTGGGTACGAACCCGCGCTCAAAGTCTTATGATGCCTTATCCCTCCATTCTCCCAGTGATTATTGAGCCCGTTAAGGAAGGAGAAGTTCCATACACTATCCTACATCCTTACATGCCGACATCACTCGAAGACCTACAAAGGGATTGGATACAGCTCAAAGGAGAGCGCGACACTTTCGAATCCCAATTCTACGCAAGCGAGAAGAAGGTTTTGTAACTCACTCGGCTACTTCATGAAGAGCATACTCTCAATACCTACATTGCACCAAAGAGGAAGCACAATGTCTTTTTACCTTAGAGTTTTGTATTATTTTTCCCTAGGAGCATTGATGTATTCAAATTCTATTTTATTAATATAACGTGTGTTCCTTTTTGTTTGAAGCAAATTTGAATTTCTAAATCCTTGAAAACATTGCATGAATACATATCATTCATCATAAAGCATAAACAGGTCTTTGCAACAAGTTTCCTCATCCTTCTACTATTTATTTCAGCAAGATGGATCTCGAACAAACGGTCAAAGATCTGCAAGCTCAGAACTCACAATTTCAATAGTTACTCTTGACCTTAGCCAAGGGGCAAGAGGAGCTAAAGAATCTGCTAGAGAAAGAGAAAGAGAAAAAGAAAAAGAAGCCAACTGGTGTGGTAATCATGGGCAGAAGGTTTCAGGGACAAGCCAGAAGGACCTTAGATTTTCCAACAACATCTGATGAAGGGGAAAGAAAAGGAAAAGAAATGGCAGTACCATCAGATTCTGAAGCAGAAGAAGAGGAAGAAGAGGACTACTCTAAACAGCAATACCTCCGGCTGATGACAAATACAAACACTTGGAAGAGCGTTTAACCGCTATGGAAATACAGAGAGTACCGGGGCTAGATTTCGAGGAATTGAGGCTGGTGTCAGGAATAATAATCCCGCCAAAGTTTAAAGTGCCATTATTCGCCAAGTATGATGGGATGTCTTGTCCCAAAATGCACCTTCGATCTTATGTCAGGAAGATTCAGCCACACTCTACTGACAAAGACTTATGGGTCCACTTTTTCCAGGACAGTTTATCAGGAACACAACTTGATTGGTTCTACCAGTTGGAAAGGGCCGATGTCCATAATTGGGAAGACTTGGCAGCCGCTTTCTATAAACAATATCAGTACAACACCAACTTGGCACCTACCCGTACTCAGCTTCAGAGTATGGCTATGGTTTCCAACGAGGGCTTCAAAGACTACGCACAAAATTGGAGGGATCTAGCCGGAAGGGTGCAACCACCTTTATCTGAAAGGGAGTTAGTGGACATGTTCTTGGGAACTCTATCAGGTCCTTTCTTTAATCATCTGATTGGGAGCTCCACTACAGGGTTCACTGAATTGATTTTAACTGGAGAGAGGGTGGAAGCCGGTATAAGAAGTGGGAAGATTCAGAAAGACGCGTCTGCCTCAACAGCTGTAAAAAATCCCTTCACTGGGAAGAAGGAAGTGTATGCTGTTTATTCAGAGGAATCAAGGAAGAACTGAGTGTCGACCAATGGTGGGGGCCGTTATGATTCAAAAGCCTGCATCAGACCAACCAAGAAACAACCAACCGAGAAATAACCAGCAAAGGGTGGAAAGGCCAGTTCGGCAATTCACCAAGATAAACATGACTCCAGCTCAAGTTATACCACATCTTCTGAAATTGAATCTGGCCATGTTAAAAGAGGCCCCAAAGAATCCCAATACTACGTCTCCACATTACCATCCCAACACCAGATGCGCGTACCATTCTGAAAGTCCAGGGCACGACACCAACAACTGTTGGGCTCTGAAGAATAAAATTCAAGACTTGATAGATGCGAAGGAAGTTGAGTTTGAAGCGCCTGAGAAACTGAATGTTATTTCCGCTCTAATGCCTAGGCATGGTCACAATGCCAATGTTGAAGAAGATTTATTTGTTGCTACCGTGGATGAACTGTTAACTCCGCTCCCGATCATCAAGTTGAATTTGTTAAAAGCTGGTATTTTCCCAGGTTGTGACAAAGACTTCCATGTTTGCCTGTCCTCATCATTTGACTGCCCTCTGTTGAAGAAAGGTATCCAAGGACTGATGGATAACCAAGAAATTTTGTTTGAGAATGCTCCAGTTTCACCCGTTCTAGTTAAAGAAGGTTCAATTATAACCATCTACACCAATCCTTCCAGGTCCCCTAAAAGACCCGCTAGGATTACACCTCCTCCAAAGACTACTCCACTTAAGATTACAATGCCCGGGCCGGCCCCTTACAAATCAGATAAAACAGTACCATGGAATTATGGTGGAGAAATCTACTACCATGTGTGATACGGTGGGAGAACTGACTTGAGGTTTCGCGTTTGTGTTCGCAATTGTGCGGTTTAGCAAGAGTCGCCACCGACTTTTTATTTTATACTAAGGAAAGGTCAAAAAGAACAGGAAAGACATTTGAGATGTTTTCTTGGGTTCGGGGAGTAGATTATGAAAAGGGAAGGTGCTAGCACCCTTTTCATCCATGGTTTTCCATGGGCTCTTAGTTACTTGTTTTAGATCGCTTGCCTTTGCTTTTCAATTGTTTGAAATGGTGCTTTGTGTGTGTGGTTTTGAAAATGCTTTGAAAAAGAGACCTTGTCTAGGCAACCTTTGTAATGATTCTTGTTTGAATATATACAAAGGTGTGTGTCTTTTTGAAAAGATATTTCAATGTTTTGAAAGTTTATTTTGAAATTGTGTTGTGATGTGTGTTTGAAAGTAGCAAGGATGTTTTGCAAGCTTTTGATCAAGTAACTAAGAGTTGTCTACCCTATTTTACTCAAAAGATCTTTCTTATGTTTTTAACCCTTTTGATAGTGTTATTTCACCATTGTATTTGGTGAACAACCTTGTGTTAGGATGTTAAACGGGACAGGCGCGGGTCATCGCATACAATCATTGAAAGCAACTTGTGAGACGCTCTAGCAATTTTGTAAGGGACGAGATCGTTTTATCAAAGGCAACATCGAGGGTCATCGAGGGACTACGATCTTTGTTTATCGAAGGGGCATTTGCTAGAGTGTCTCATACTCGAGGGACATGATTGCATTTTCCGAGGCAACAAGCGAGGTTACCCTAGAGGTGCAAGTGTGCATTATGTTTGTCATTTTCATGCATTTTGATTCTTGTATTAGGTCATATAGCGATTGATTTTAGATTTTCGTATACAAACCTAATTACTATACAGTATATTGAAAGCAATAAATTGCGGGAATTTAAAGTCTAAGCTATTACAAAAAAGTATCCGGGGATGGGGGTACAATTATTTACAAATGGGGATGAGTCTCATAAGAATAATAATGTCCAAATATGTGTTACAACCAAATCGAACTGTCGCAATTAAATATAGAGTTATAACAAAACGCAAAAATAAAGAGAACTAATGAATGATGAAACACATGTATTTATTAACTTAAGAAAAGATAAATAAAATCTATTCTAAAAAAGAAGAAAGATTAAGAATTATATTATTATTTGAATGTATCTTATTAATTAATAAAAAGGGTTTAAAGAAAACAAAATTTATTAACTCAAATTATAAACCCTTTTTTTTACATTTTTATTATGTGATAATAAAAAGAAGATGGTTTAGAATAATTAAGAAAAATAAAATTATTTTAAATATTATTTTAAGTATTATTAATGTTAATAAAAGAAAAGAAAGCAAATTACTTTTTAAATGAATAAAAAAAACATTTGTTTAAAATAGGGAATGGGCTTAGTTTGCTTGTGGTTGGCCCAAATGAACAAAAGAAGAAGAACAAGTCAGAAAGAAAGAGGGGGTGCAGGCAGAAGTGTTAGTGGGCTTAAGGCAAAGTTTGGGGTGGGTCAGGCCCAAAACAAAGTTGTACAACGTTTTTTTGTTCTCAGAATTAGGGTTTGAAAGGATTAGGGTATTTTGTGTTACAACAGCGCCGCTCTATCTCATCTCTTCTCCGTTTTAATCTTTCTCAGTCACGATGCTCTGATTCTCATACTCCCTCCAAGCTCTAGCCACCGGAGCGCCACCCTACTCTCTCATCTCCTCACGATAAACCTTGGTTTTGGACTGAGCGGTATGACTTGTTATCTCTTTCGCATTTTACAGTTGCTTTTGTTTGTTTCATTTTTGCTTATGTTCTTGTTTCATCTTTTAATCCATAGTTATTATGTCTGAGATGCAGCAAAGTTTGAGAAGAAAAATTGTACCTTGTAGATTTGTTTCTTGAAAATGGAGGGAGAGGGTGAGCCGGTGGCACTCCTTGGAGGCTAAGGGCGGAGGAAGAACGTGATGGACACTTTTCTGGTATCTCTGTCTTCTTTCTTGGCTTGTTGATTGTTTGATGATGAAACTTTTCTGAGAACTGTTGATTTCTGTTGTCGATGATGAATATGCTTCTGAAACTGTTTTGGTTGATTTTGTTGATGATGAACTTGATTTCTGAAACTATGCTTTGCTTCTGAATCTCTTCCTTTCTCTTTGTTGATGATGATATACCTCTGAAACTCGTTGCCTTTGAATGATGATTTCTTGCTTTTGAAACCTGATGATGGTTTGAACTGAGTTTATTGATTTATGATGAAATGTGTTCTGAAACTTTTCCTCTTTCTCTTGAATGTTAATGTTAGTGATGAAGATAGCTTCTGAAACAGATTTTTGGTGGTTGCTATTTGTTGAGATTTGGTTGATGATGAAGCTTGTTACAAGCTTCAGAAATCTTGTTTGTTGATGGTTTTTTCTGTAGTTTTGCAGGCTTGTGATTTTGTAGTTGTTTGAAAACTGTCAACACAAGTTTTTGTGATCTTTGTGAAACTGTTGTACAGTTTCTTCTATATTGCAGTTTTCTTTTTGAACAGTTTGGGATTGCAGGTCTGGAACTTGGGCAGGTTTTATTGTTTGGCCATTTTCTTGCTAGCAGGTTTTGGCTTGTTTGCAAATTGTGCAGGTTTTGTCGTTCTGTAGCTTATGCAGTTTGTACTATTTTGGAATTTGTTTGGTTATGCAGGTTTGTTGTTGTAGCTTGCTTGGTTGTGGTGTTGAGCTTGTTTTGGCTTATGGTTTGAGCAGTTTGGTCCTTTTGATGACATGTTGTCTTGTTTTTGGATATTGGGTTTGGATACTGTCACAGGTTTTGGTTTTAAGGTTTTGTTGTGTTTTGAGCAAGTTGGGCTTGTTTTGTTTGACTTGCAATTTGGTTTAACAGTTTGGTTTTACAGGTTTGGGCAAGCTTGGTTGTGGTTTCACAGTTTGGTTTGACAGGTTTTGGGCAAGCTTGGTTGTGGTTTCACAATTTGGTTTGACAGGTTTGGGCAAGCTTGGCTGTGGTTTCACAGTTTTGTTTGACAGGTTTTTGAGAGTTTGCAACTTTGAAGGGCTTTGTGGTTTTTTTTTCACAAAGTATTTTCTCTCCTTAGACTGTTATGCAATCCTTTTGTTTTATATCTTTTTGTTATTAGACTTGTGACAGCCTGTTTTAGCCAAACTGCAAACTTTTCACAAAAGGTCCTCTCTTTCTCTCAAATAAGCACTTTTGCTTATTATTTTTAATTCTGAAAAGTTGCCTAGGCCTTGGAACATGATGACAGCTATGACAAGCCTTTGGCTTGTCAATTGGTTTTCCCTCTGCATTAGCTGCTGCATTTTCTGTACTTGTATGCTTTTTGCATCTAGTTGGCTTGTAACTCAGTTTGCATATGTTTGTATAACAGTTTGCCTTGCAACTTGTTTCAATGTTTGCAATGTTTAGTTGCTTATGTTTGCATTCAACTTGGTTATTGCAGTTTGGTATTCAGTTTGATTTTGCTTTAGTATGCAGCCTTGTATAGCATGGCCCATGTTTTTGCATTTGAACCAATTGTATGCTTGTATTTTATTTTTTACTTTTCTCTTTGTGAACCAAGAAGAGTAATCTTCTTGTGATTTGCAAAGAGGAAAATAAAACATGATGAACAAATAGCATTCTGATTCCGGCCGGCAAACTTTAATGATGACTTTCTTTTCTTTCTTTTCATTTGAAAATTCTTGTACTAATTTTCTTTTCCTTTGTCTTTTTCAGGTGAAAGCAACTTGGACGGTGATAAAGCAGCAGGAACCAAAGACCTTGAGCATGGGAGCACTGAAGCTTAGAAGACTTAGGCTTAGATTAGATAGACTCTTTTTTTTCATTTATTGTAAATATTTATTTCTTTTTAAAATACTATAAGTTGTAAAAACTTACAATATTCAAAAATAATAAATTATTCTTTTGTAACAATATTTAAGAATGAATAAAAAGAATCTTTATCCAAAAGAAACATTTCTACTGTCAGATATCTTTCAATTTTCCTTTGCCTCTTCACTTTTTATTTAAGATTCCTGATTAAAAGTGACTGAAATTGCATTCCAGCATTTCCAATACAGATAACTTAAAATCCAAGTAATCCCTAAAACTCTGTAATCTCATAACTTGTGACAACATTCAAATCAACATACACGTGGTATTCCAACCAAGAAAGCATTCCATTAACTAGAAAGCATTTTATTCCATTAACAAGCAGATGTTTTAACAGACATACATCATCTGGTTAATTCGGATTAGACAGTTTCAGCTCCTATCCCTTATCCCATATTAATCAAGCCTTGGGAACAACCAATAAATTTGAACAAACGTGAAAACAATGTAACAATTAACTGAATTTCTGAGGATTCAATTTCTTCTGAGAAATGCGAGAGAAAACCCTAATTCTGGATTAACTGCTAAAGAAAAGTCTGTTTGATCGATTCTTGAGCCAATCTTAAAAATCAGAGAAAACCCTAGGGTTGTGATTTCTTATGAAAAAGAGAGGGCAAATTTTGGGGTACAACAGTTGTCCTGTTCAATCTTCTTGGACCTGAAGAGTTAGATTGGCGAATCTGCCTTTCTTGACTCGAAGGTATAAGAGGATTGGACACTAGAGTGCCCATAAATTTGCACTCGTCAAAGCATAGTTGAGGGAATGAGCTTAAAGATGCCATTTGGAGATGTGACATAACCTTGTCGGAGATGGGCTTAAAGATGCCATCCAAGAATGTTTGTTGAACTATATATTGTAGGTGAAATAATGAGTATCAGAAAGGTATCCGTGTTTGGAACGTCTCTGAGCTAGGGGTCTGAATAAGCAATAGATTAACAACCATGTTTGGAGAATCCGTAAACTGTTTTCAATGAGTTGAATCTGAACAAGCGATAGATTGACATCCATGTTGGGAAGCATCCGTAAACTGTTTCATGATTTTGGTGTTTGAACAAGCCATAGATTAACATCCATGTTGGGAAGCATCCGTTAACTGTTTTCAGAAGTTGAATCTGAACAAGCGATAGATTGACATCCATGTTTGGAAGCACCCGTAAACTGTTTTCAGAAATCCTTGAAGTTTGAAACTTGCTAAACTTATCTTGTGACAGGTAAAATATTAGCTGAAACACAAAGTTATGTTGCATGGAATGTATGATGCAATGTATGTGTTATATCAATGTTTATGATATATGAATGCAATGTATGCGCATGTAAGCCGATGAGCTGTCTTGCTGAGGAAGATAAATCCTGGATAGCTGGATATAATAAAATCTTTGACCGCTGTCGGGGAAAATAAATCCTTGATTGTTGTTGGGGATTGAAAATCCTTTGATCGTTGAGAATGAGAAGTCCTGGGACCACTGCTGGGGATTGAAAATCCTTGGTGACTTGTGAGGATTAAAAAGAGCTTTGACAACTTCTTTGGGGAATGAGAACCCTTCATGACTTTCCTGAGGGATAAGGAACACTCTGAAGACCTCCACCGGGGAATTAAAACCTGGGAGGCTTCAACTTGGACAAGTGAGAACAAGAATCTTTGTTCTACCGGGAAATAACTTTGTGGGGAGAATGTTTATCCTGCTGGGAAAATCAGGAATTCGGGTTGTATGTCGATCTACTGGGGATTCCTGCTTTGAGGAGAACTCCGTTGGGGGATATTTGAAAACTCTGTGAGGAATTGAGAATGAGAATCTTCATTCTGCTGGAGGAAATTTGTGTTAAGGAGCCAAGAACGAGAATCTTCGATCTGTAGGGGATTAAAAACTTTGACAAATTCAATGCTTAAAGAAAGCTCTGGAGAATCAAGGATGAGAATCTTGATTATGTTGGGGAGTAAGAACTCTGTGGGGAGTAGCTGTACTGCTGAAGAGTAGCTATCATGTTGGAGAGTAAAACTCAGGACTCTGGGAAAAGCTTATTACTGTTTTCAGAAGTTAAGTCGTATGCCACTTCGAGAATGAGAATCTTCATTCTGTCGGGAACATCGGGGATTCAAGTTATATACCACTTTGAGAATGAGAATCTTCATTCTGTCGGGAATATCAGGTTATATGCCAATTTGAGAATGAGGATCTTCATTCTATCAGGAGTATCAGGAGTTTAAGTTATATGCCACTTTGAGAATGAGAATCTCCATTCTGTTGGGAATATCAGGTTATATGCCACTTTGAGAATGAGAATCTCCATTCTGTCGGGAATATCAGGTTATATACCACTTTGAGAATGAGGATCTTCATTCTGTCGGGAATATCAGAAGGTTGGGTAATATGCCACTTTGAGAATGAGAATCTTCATTCTGTTGGGAATATCAGGAGTTCAGCTTATACGCCACTTTGAGAATGAGAATATTCATTCTATCGTTTGGGTCAGAAGGTTGGGTGTATGCCAATCTACTGGGGTTTTAAGGATGAGAATCTTCATTCTATTAATGGTATCAGGAGCTTGGGAGTATACCAATCTTCTAAGGTTTCAAGGATGAGAATCTTCATTCAGGCGCTTGGGTCAGGAGGTTGGGAGTATGCCAATCTACTGGGGAAGCAAGAATGAGAATCTTCATTCTGTTAACGGTATCAGGAGCTTGGGAGTATACCAATCTTCTGAGGTTTCAAGGATGAGAATCTTCATTCTGTTAACGGTATCAGGAGCTTGGGAGTATACCAATCTTCTGAGGTTTCAAGGATGAGAATCTTCATTCTTGAGAGAAACAGAATTTTAGGAGCTTCATTTGTCCATTATTCTGCTGGTGGGTTGTTTCTGCTGAGATTTAGGAACTTGTCCGTAATTCAACTGAAGTAAAAGCTTTGTCGAGATTTAGGAACTTGTCCGTAATTCGACTAAAGAAAAGATTTTTCGCTTGAATTTGATTGTACCTTTCCTGAAAGGTAAAGGTTAGTGGCATATATCAAACAATGATGTTCTCAAAATAAATGAGATTGCGTTGCATGATGTCCTGATGCACGGAGGTGTAATGTATTTCAAGACGACCTTTCGCTGGGGAAAATAAATCCCGAACTGATGAAAGAGAAAAGAGTTGGATTCTTCATCTTTGATAGTGAAAAGATCAGAATAAATCGCTAAGAGATTTATCTGAAACAACAAAAACCCGGAATATCTTCCACTGGAATAAGAATCAGGGAGATCTTAGTGTCGATCTAACCAAAACAGAGAGAGTCTTGGGTTAACTTTGATTCAACCGGATGATGGAGGAATCTTTGACGACTATAACTCCAACAGGTGATGAAGGAATCTTCGACGACCATAACTTCCAACAGGTGATGAAGGAATCCTCGACGACCATAACTTCCAACGGGTGATGAAGGAATCTTCGACGACTGTAACTCCAACAGGTGATGAAGGAATCTTTGCCTGCCGATCAACCTGAGTATGTTATGACTGTTGTTGAAATGTAATTTTTTTTGGAGAATAAATCCTTGACAAGTGTTGGGGAAATAAACCCATGACCGCTGGTCTGCTAGAGAGGTGATGAACTTCTCGAGGATGCTTGAATTTCTTCTCAGAAAGATTTTGGAGAGATTCGTCATTGCCCCTAGTATCAAATGTTTGTGGCACTACCAGGAAACTTGGACTGTACGTAACCCTTTGATGAGATTGACGTTTTAATGCCCCAAGTGATGGTGATGGAGACTTGCCCCAGGTTAATCTGCAATTGAGATATTTCTTTGAAATCTTGACTGGACTGCCCCAGGTTTACTGGACTTTGAAAGATTTCTTGATATCTTGACTGGACTGCCCTAGGTTTACTGGACAATACCAAGTCCCCCTTTTGTTGATAGGTGATTTTTGCAACGGGAGTGTCATCCCACTTGAAGTGATTTTATTCGCTGAGAGAGCTTTCGTTAATCCGAACATTCACTGTGTGAATTTCTTCGCTGTCAAACAAATAACCATGTGCAAACAACGATATTCAAATAATACAAAGTTTATGCTTGTCTCGAAGTTTTGAAAAATGCGTTTTTTAGCAGAAAACTTTTATAAGACAAATTCAACACAAGATTTAGTGCAAAGCCTTACAGGAGTCAGGATACCTTTTTGTAGCAGTATGCTTTCGAACTAACCCATGCTTCAATTAGGACTTTCGAAGGGTTGTAACGTGGCTTGGTTCACGGTTTAAGAAACAAAGGATAAAGGCTCAAAGTATATTTGTACCCACCCGTTCTTCGTGATGTTCTTCAATCCTAAACTCAGTCAACTGTGCGTTTGAACTCCAAATGAATCTGGAACGACGTTTTGGTGATGGTTCACACAAGTTGGATTTTGGAAGGCAGTCATCATTTTTTTTGCAACATTTTTCATGTTGTTGAGGATTTGTAGTGACCTTTTTCTTTTGATTCATTATCCCTAATTTTTGCCTGACTGTTCCTGTTTTCGAGATTATAGTCAGCGGGATGCCCCAGCTTTCTTAAGCCTCCTTTGTAGGTTTTGGCTCAGTGGGCTTTTTTTCTTTTTTTTGAGAGGTAATGACTGCTTATGAGGTAAGGAACCATCACTGTCTTTTGGTTCCAAAGGAATGTTTTGATGTCATTTGCTGTATTACAAAATGGGAGTTTGCGGCTAAACGCGCGTTTTGAATTAACTGAGAGACTACCCTGCCCCAGGCTTGATTGAAAGGTTTCAATTTATGTTTAAAACATAAAACTTCTACTTCTTTGGCTCGAAGGGGTTGACTAGGGATTATCTTCCTTATAACTCCAGTGTTTAGGATTTGAAAGAAACGCCTGTACATCGTTAGCAAGGTCTGTCCAAAAGCATACTGTATGAGATTATGGCATTGTTTTCGTCATCCTCCCTCTAAAGACTTGTAACTTTTAGCAAGAGTTAAATATCATAAAGAAAGTAGGAAGCATAATTCAAGAATAGTGAAAACGAATGGATGAATTCAAGACAAACATATGCAATGCATTAATGAAACAGAGTTTGACATCAACAGATAATTGTTTGAATAACAAAAGAAATTACAACTTGAAAATTCAAATGAAACAAAAGTCTCTTAGTTCGAACTTGTCATTTCAGGTGGAGAATCCTCAGCGGAAGATTTTCATCTGGCCATCCGGCATGAATTTCAGCACTCCTCTGTCAATCAAATCTTGGATTTTGTTTTTCAAAGCCCAACAGTCGTCGGTGTCATGTACAGGACTATAGGAGTGGTATACACAAAATGCGTCGGGGTGATAGCCAAGAGCAGAGGTATTGGGGTTCCGAAGAGGATCCTTTAAAGCAGTCAGATTGACCTCCAACAAGTGTTCTAGTACTAGAGATAATGGTATGTCTGTCTTAGTGAAATGTCTTCCAGATGTATTTTGCTTACGCCGATTACCCCGTTGACGCTGGCGAGGTCGTTGTTGGGCTTGTGACCCTGAAGCAAGCTGGGGAGCCTTTCCCTTGTCTTCTTGTCTCAAAGGAGGCTAAGTGATGACTTGATCTTCAACCCTAGTTGTTTTCCCCACTTGGTTATCTTGAAGCAGTTTGTTGATGAGGACCCTTAGCTCTTCTTGTCTTTGAGACAGGTTTTGAATGAGAGCCATCTGGCCCACCAGTTGTCCCATCATCTGGATTTTCATTATTGCCAATTCAATCTGTAGCCCTTCCAACTGATCATTCCTGATGCCGCCTGGATTCCCTAGGACCATGCCCCTTGTGAGGAGAGCTTTCACTTCTTCTTGCCCCTGGGACAGGTTCAAGAATATTTCTTGAAGTTGAGCGTTTTGAGCCTGGATATCTTCGACAGTCCTCTCTAGAGCCATCTCTACTGAAATAAATAGTAGGAGAATAAGGAGACCTGAAAGGGAAAACCTTTCATGATACAATGCATGATATGTGGATGCATGTTTTCAAGAATCTCGCGGGGTAAACACAAGAAAATGTTAGAAATTGAACTTCGATCAACATCTTTGATTGGAGAACTTTGTATCGGCGGATATCTTTCCACGAGAATCAAGCTCACCATGTCGAGTGGGTCATAGCCCTCGATTCAATTTATTGTACTTGATTTTTGACGGTGTTTGTTTAGGGGAAAATAAATCCTCTTGCCCCTTGGTAGACGTCTGGTTCAACGTGACCCTGCATCAAAGACCCTTGAGATCCTTGAAATGGTTATTGAAAATGCTATGGTATGATGTTATGATGTTATGTACAGGTATGCAAAAGTAAGCAAGTGTATATACAGATAATCACATTCACAAAGCAGACAAGTCCTTAGGTTTCGGCTTGCATGGAGTTCGTAGGTAAGTACCCTCTTGAAGTTAGTTGGCTCAACCTGTCCTATAAATAGTAACCGGGTTCTAAGGAGCTCAATATCACTGGATTATTTTGTGTTCATTGTTTCAGTTTAGCCACTTTACTGGCGACCGAAATATTCCAAGAAAACAACCCTCAATGAGTGTAGTATCGAGTATCTACCAACTTCGGACTGCACCAAAGCTGGTCATTTCACTACCCCTAAAAAGGCCAAGATGGTCAAGTAAGGTTCTAAGAGTTCATTAGTGCTTAATGACATCACTCAGCGGCCCCGTATTCCCTTTGATTGACTCAAAGGCTACCGGTACCCACAAATATGTCACACTAACATAGTCACTGCTTCAACCATGTCGGTATACCCCGCACAGTTCCCTCACAATTTATTGCTACTTACCTAAAAGGTGTCCCCAAATCCGTGTGTAGGATTTAAAACAAACCCAAACAAGGAACCAAAAAGTAAAGCAATCAAAGCAATCAAGGTAGGCATGTAAAGTTGATCTAAATCCTAAGGTAACCCCACTTTTAGAATTCTTCCCCAGCAGAGTCGCCAATTCTGTGATACGGTGGGAGAACTGACTTGAGGTTTCGCGTTTGTGTTTGCAATTGTGCGGTTTAGCAAGAGTCTCCACCGACTTTTTATTTTATCCTAAGGAAAGGTTAAAAAGCACAGGAAAGACCTTTGAGATGTTTTCTTGGGTTCGGGGGGTAGATTATGAAAAGGGAAGGTGCTAGCACCCTTTTCATCCATGGTTTTCCATGGGCTCTTAGTTACTTGTTTTAGATTGCTTGCCTTTGCTTTTCAATTGTTTGAAATGGTGCTTTGTGTGTGTGGTTTTGAAAATGATTTGAAAAAGAGACCTTGTTTAGGCAACCTTTGTAATGATTCTTGTTTGAATATATACAAAGGTGTGTGTCTTTTTGAAAAGATATTTCAATGTTTTGAAAGTTTATTTTGAAATTGTGTTGTGATGTGCGTTTGAAAGTAGAAAGGATGTTTTGCAAGCTTTTGATCAAGTAACTAAGAGTTGTCTACCCTATTTTACTCAAAAGATCTTTCTTATGTTTTTAACCCTTTTGACAGTGTTATTTCACCATTGTATTTGGTGAACAACCTTGTGTTAGGATGTTAAACGGGACAGGTGCGGGTCATCGCATACAATCATTGAAAGCAACTTGTGAGACGCTCTAGCAATTTTGTAAGGGACGAGATCGTTTTATCGAAGGCAACATCGAGGGTCATCGAGGGACTACGATCTTTGTTTATTGAAGGGGCATTTGCTAGAGTGTCTCATACTCGAGGGACATGATTGCATTTTCCGAGGCAACAAGCGAGGTTACCCTAGAGGTGCAAGTGTGTATTATGTTTGTCATTTTCATGCATTTTGATTCTTGTATTAGGTCATCTAGCGATTGATTTTAGATTTTCGCATACAAACCTAATTACTATACAATATATTGAAAGTAATAAATTGCGGGAATTTAAAGTCTAAGTTATTACAAAAAAAGTATCTGGGGATGGGGGTACAATTATTTACAAATGGGGATGAGTCTCATAAGAATAATAATTTCCAAATATGTGTTACAACCAAATCGAATTGTCGCAATTAAATATAGAGTTATAACAAAACGCAAAAATAAAGAGAATTAATGAATGATGAAACACATGTATTTATTAACTTAAGAAAGGATAAATAAAATCTATTCTAAAAAAGAAGAAAGATTAAGAATTATATTATTATTTGAATGTATCTTATTAATTAATAAAAAGGGTTTAAAGAAAACAAAATTTATTAACTCAAATTAAAAACCCTTTTTTTTTACATTTTTATTATGTGATAATAAAAAGAAGATGGTTTAGAATAATTAAGAAAAATAAAATTATTTTAAATATTATTTTAAGTATTATTAATGTTAATAAAAGAAAAGAAAGCAAATTACTTTTTAAATGAATAAAAAAACATTTGTTTAAAAAAAGGGAATGGGCTTAGTTTGTTTGTGGTTGGCCCAAATGAACAAAAGAAGAAGAACAAGTCAGAAAGAAAGAGGGGGTGCAGGCAGAAGTGTTAGTGGGCTTAAGGCAAAGTTTGGGGTGGGTCAGGCCCAAAACAAAGTTGTACAACGTTTTTTTGTTCTCAGAATTAGGGTTTGAAAGGATTAGGGTATTTTGTGTTACAACAGCGCCGCTCTCTCTCATCTCTTCTCCGTTTTCATCTTTCTCAGTCATGATGCTCTGATTCTCATACTCCCTCCAAGCTCTAGCCACCGGAGCGCCACCCTACTCTCTCATCTCCTCACGATAAACCTTGGCTTTGGACTGAGCGGTATGACTTGTTATCTCTTTCGCGTTTTACAGTTGCTTTCGTTTGTTTGATTTTTGCTTATGTTCTTGTTTCATCTTTTAATCCATAGTTATTATGTCTGAGATGCAACAAAGTTTGAGAAGCAAAATTGTACCTTGTAGATTTGTTTCTGGAAAATGGAGGGAGAGGGTGAGCCGGTGGCGCTCCTTGGAGGCTAAGGACGGAGGAAGAACGTGATGGACACTTTTCTGGTATCTTTGTCTTCTTTCTTGGCTTGTTGATTGTTTGATGATGAAGCTGTTCTGAGAACTGTTGATTTCTGTTGTTGATGATGAATATGCTTCTGAAACTGTTTTGGTTGATTTTGTTGATGATGAACTTGATTTCTGAAACTATGCTTTGCTTTTGAATCTCTTCCTTTCTCTTTGTTGATGATGATATACCTCTGAAACTCGTTGCCTTTGAATGATGATTTCTTGCTTTTGAAACCTGATGATGGTTTGAACTGAGTTTATTGATTTATGATGAAATGTATTCTAAAACTTTTCCTCTTTCTCTTGAATGTTAATGTTGGTGATGAAGATAGATTCTGAAATAGATTTTTGGTGGTTTCTATTTGTTGAGATTTGGTTGATGATGAAGCTTGTTACAAGCTTCAGAAATCTTGTTTGTTGATGGTTTTTTATGTAGTTTTGCAGGCTTGTGATTTTGTAGTTTTTTGAAAACTGTCAACACAAGTTTTTGTGATCTTTGTGAAACTGTTGGACAATTTCTTCTATATTGCAGTTTTCTTTTTGAACAATTTGGGATTGCAGGTCTGGAACTTGGGCAGGTTTTATTGTTTGGCCAATTTCTTGCTAGCAGGTTTTGGCTTGTTTGCAAATTGTGCAGGTTTTGTCTTTCTGCAGCTTATGCAGTTTGTACTTGTGATACGGTGGGAGAACTGACTTGAGGTTTTGCGTTTGTATTTGCAAATGTTTCGGTTGAGCAAGAGTCGCCACCGACTTTTTATTTTATCCTAAGGAAAGGTTAAAAAGCACAGCAAAAACCTTTGAGATGTTTTCTTGGGTTCGGGGAGTAGATTATAGAAAGGGAAGGTATTAGCACCCTTTCTATCCATGGTTATCCATGGGCTCTTAGTTACTTGCTTAGATCACTTGCCTTTTGTTTTCAATTGTTTTAAATGGTGCTTGTGTGTGTGTGGGTTTGAAAATGTTTTGAAAAGAGGCCAATGTGGTGGCAACCTTTGTAATGATCCATGTGGGGATGTATACAAAGATGTATGTCTTTTGAAAAGGTTTTCATTTGTTTTTGAAAGTTGTTTTGAAAGTGTAGTGACGTGTGGTTTTTGAAATAGGCAAGTGTTTTAGTTTGCAAGATTGATTCAAGTAACTAAGAGGTTATCTACTCCTAAATTTCTCAAAAGATTATTGCTATGTTTTAACCCTTTTAACAAGTTTGTTCCACCATTGCATTTGGTGGACAATCTTGTGTTAGGATGTGAAAGGGGCGGGCGCGGGTCATCGTTTAGACCATAATTGCAATGGTGCCAAGTATCTTTGGGCATTTTCTTTAAGGGACTTGATCATTTGTTTTGGAAGTATTTTGAAAATGTTATCGAGGGACTATGATCATTTGGTTTGTTTGTTTTGCCCAAAGAGACTTAACATGCAATATGGCCCAATTTTGAAAGGCAACAAGTGGAGTACCCTAGGGGGTGCAAGTGTGATTTGTGTGTCCATTTTCATGCTTGTTTGTCTTGAGATTAGGTCATAACTATTTTGTCGTTTTTCGCATACAAACCCTAATTCTAACATGGCATAATTAGAAAGCAATAAAGTGCGAAAATAAATTTACTAAGCTATTACAAAACCAAATATGGGAAGGGGGATACAAATGTTCAAATGGGGATTTTGACAAGGAATTTAAACCTAAAACTATTACATCAATATTGAATATTTACAAGACAAATATTTTGCATAGATTAAATAAAATAAGACAAATATGCAAGAATGCAAAAAGAATTTTTATATGTATGAAAAAAAATTATTTATGTAAAATAAATAGAAAATAAAAGGGTATTATTTTTGAGTATTTTCATATTTAGGGTAAAACCCTAATTCTATTAAATAAAATGTGTTATTATTTAATTTAATACAAGTATTTATTTATTATGTACAAAAATAAAACAGAGTGAAGTATTTGTCAAAAATGTATTTTTATATTAAATATTAATAATAATAAAAAAAACAAAAAGTGTATATATTTTGTATTTACCCTAAATATATTAATAAATATATGTATATATGTATTATTTTAAATATGTGTTACATATATATAAATAATAATAATTTTTAATATTTGCAAAAAAAGTATTTTTTATGTAAAATATTTTCAGAAGGTATAATAAAATAAAAATGAAAATAAAAGTATTTTTACATATTTCTCAATGTTTTAATGAAATGTATATATTCATTTATTTATGTATTAATCAAAAGAAAATCACATAAATACCTAATAAATTAAAAAATGGTGAGAAAAAAGATTTTTATATTTTTAATAACATGAGAAAAAATAAATGAACCAATCAAAAAAAGAAAAAGTCAGAAATCATTAAAAATAAGCCAAATGGGCCTAAGGGGTGTGAAAGCAAAAGAGTGGTGCAAACAGAAATAACCAAACAGGCCCAGCCCAGAAAACTCCTTCTTCAACCTCCAGACTGTATGAACAACAATGAACACGCGTTTTCTATCTTCCAATTACTGGACTTTCAAGCAAAACTCATAACATGAAAAGTGTAGAGCATTAAGAGACGAATTCAGGGATATAAAGAACTTGACTTAACTCTCTAAGATGAGGGAGAATTTCTTCTCCCCCAATTTCTGACCTAGTTTTTCATCAATGTTCAGAACCAAAATTCTCTAAGCATACATAATATAAATGAAATCTAATCATATGGGCATGTTCAGGGCTATGATTGTGACATGTTTCCTTCACAAACCTAAAGCTAACAATGCATATACTGAGAGATAGAACTTCATGAAGATACCTGTTCAGTTGGAATCGTGCTTTGCAATGGAAGAGTTTTCAGAGCAAGATGATGATTTGTATAGCTTCCTTGAAGTGTAAGGATGCTATTCCAAGTTCTACTTTGTCTTGAAACTCCCTGAATCGTGCTAGAGAACTTCAACTGCAAAACAGAAAAATAAAAATGGTGAAGTGGCTTGGAGGTGTTACAGATCGTGCTTTAGCTTTTGGATAGCTTGCATAGATGGTAAGGAAGGTATATGAACTGGTTTGGGCAAGAATGCTTGAAAGGATTGAGAGTTGGAACTCAATCTGCAGAGGTTGCTCTGTTTGGGCAGTTTCAAGGTGATTCTGAGTTTTGGGATGGATTGGAGGTAAAAGGCTCGTGCTTTAGCTTGGTTTTGATGTGTGGAATGTGTTTGATCAGTTTGTCTAAGTGTTTGTAAGCTGGTTTGTAAGTTGGTTTGTAAGTTATGCCATGTTTCTTCTATGTGAAGCAAGAAAATGCCAACTTTTTTCTAGGCTTGTACAGGCCCCTCAAAATGTGCTGCATCTTTTAGTCTTGATCAGTGTGTTATGTCCATGAATCTTGTGTCTAAAGATATGCATTGTACCTCTTGATTTTTAAACTTGACATAAAGTTCTACTTTGCAAAAATGGATAAATCACTTTTTCCAATTAAGGCTTAATTCCTTGTGTAATGACTATATGAACAAAACAAAGCTAAAACACAATGGATTGGCATTTAATTATTGAGTAAGAAAAGGATTAGAGGCTTGTAACTAGCTTGCCCATGCTGATTTGAAAAATTGCAAAGTGTATGAACATGTACATGGCCATGAATCAAAGTGACTTTTGCCCATTTTGAAAAATTCGATTCTCCCTAACCATGAGGTTGTTTGAGAAGTTCTTGGACATTTTGGAAAGCTTGGAATGTGTACTACAATCCATCTTTGAAATGAAAATTGAAATTCCAAGTTGAAGTGTATGGAAAATGGCCTGGAAGTTAGGTAGAAAACCTTGTCAAAAAGGTCAAATTTTCACTAAGTTATGAATGGTTTAGTGCCCTTATTCAAAAATTTATAACTTGAGATACAAGCCTCATTTGGGAAAACTTTGTGAATCAAAGTTGTAGATTATGCAACAAGCTACAACTTTTATGTTTTGACTTTTGTTTGAATCCAAATGAATCTTGGTGAAAAAGTGGGGCAAAGTTGGGAAAAAATTAGGGTTTTCCATATCTTAGAAAAATTCTAAGTTATGAAAAATTCCATTTCAAACCCTAATTTGCATTTCTTGGTTTCTTGGTGAACAAGTTTCATGATTTGGCATGTTTTGATGAAAAATGGATCTTGACTCTTGATTTTGACCAAAAAGTCAAAGTTTGACTTTTCAGTGCACAGTCAAAATTGATCAATTGACTGGGAAATTCAACTGTCAATCTTGTGTACTTGGGATCTTTTGAGCTTGTTGAGCATGTCAAAATAATTCCATGGGGTCCTTGAGTCCATATGTGAGCTTGGTTTGCCATTGGCTAGGTCAAACAGTCAAAAATTACCCTTGTGCAGTCAAAACCCTAAAAATGACCATTTTGCCCTTTTGGTGATCTGATCAAATTTCTTGTGGAATTATGATCCAAACTTGATCAAATGGTCCATATGAGTTCATAATGTTGATGTGGGTCAATTTTCATGAGATTTGACTGTCAATTGGCCACAGTTGACTTTTTCCCCAATACAGCTGATTTCTTAGGTCATCTGTCCAATTGACTGGGCAAAACTTAGAATCAAGACTTGAAACTTGGTATGGATAAACTTGGGAGTCCAACATGAAGCATGAAAGTCATCTTAGGCATTTTAGGTCAAAACATCTTTGTTCAACCACAAACCCTAATTTGGGTTAACAGTGCAAGGAGAAGTCTTGAGCAGAGGAAACCCTAACTGGATCTTGATCTTCAAAGGTCTTGTGATGAGAAAATGTTGAGGAAATGGGAGGGCAAATTTTGGGGTACAACAGTTTCCCCTGTTCAATCTTCTTGGACCTAAAGAGTTAGATTGGCAAGTTTGCCTTTCGTGACTCGAGGTTAAAAGGAGATTGGACACTAGAGTGCCCGGAAATTTGCACTCGCATGTTGGAGTCTCAACAATGTGATGTCGGGAATGGGCTTACAGATGCCATTTGGAGAGATGGTGGATAGGGAGATGGGCTTATAGATGCCATCTGGAGATGTGACAGAACCTTGTCGGGAATGGGCTTATAGATGCCATTTGGAAGTGTTGATCGCATAAGAAATTCCTTAGCGAGAACTTGTGTATTTGAGAAAGACAGATGTTTTCCTGGCTTGTTACAGGTGTTTGATCTTCAATCTCTTTATGCAGATATGCCCTGGCTAGATACAGGTGTCGAGTATACAAACGGTTACTCACAGATGTGCCCTGGCTGGATACAGGAATCGAATCCGGAAATAGTTGTCAACAGATATGCCCTGGCTGGATACAGGAATCGAATCTTCGAACTCTTCAGACGTGCCCTGGCTAGATACAGGAATCGAGTCTGGAAATGTGGTCAACAGATATGCCCTGGCTAGATACAGGAGTCGAATATGGAAATGTTGTAGTTGATTGATGTGCCCTGGCTGGATACAGGAATCGAATCTTCGAACTCTTCAGACGTGCCCTGGCTAGATACAGGAATCGAGTCTGGAAATGTGGTCAACAAATATGCCCTGGCTAGATACAGGAGTCGAATCTGGAATTGTGACAGTTGAGGGTAGTTGTCTTTGGGATTGTCTTTTTCCTGAAAAGGCAAAAACATAAGTTGTATGCAATGTCATGACGTATGATATGCATGATGTCATGATGTTCAACATGAGATAGTGTTGTATGCACTTTATCATGTATGTAAGCAAGATGTATGGAAATGTGAAATGTTTATGAATGTAATTTTGTCTTAGGAAAATAAATCCTTGACGAACGGCCGGGGAGTTGCTCTGTGGTAGAGATACTTTGCTGAAGTTTGACGAGAGGCCTGCTGAGGACTTTAATGATGGATTCCGCTGGGGATAATGAAAGATAAACTCCGCTGGGGAATGGAAGAACCTTGCCGAGGGCGATCTTCCGTGGCAATTAGCTGAGGATAACCCAGTTATAAGCCCTTGTGAGGGATAACTCTGAATAAAGCTCGGGAGTGACGTCTGTATCCCGTAGGGAACAAACTTCCAGAATCTACCGGGGATGAGCTTTAAGACCTGCCGGGGAATGTTGTGCCTTTTCAGGATCGACGGGGAATCAACTCTGCTTGGGGAAAGTATTGCTGAATTTTGTCTTACTCTGCGGGGCGTTGAGATGATTTGGTCACATTCTTCGGTCGAATCTACATGGGTACCTTGGCGGACAAAGCAACCAGACTGCATCAGGCAACTTCATATTGCCCCTGTCTCTGATGTCACCGGTAATTAATCTTTTGTTTTATATGCGAATATTTATGAATCAGCAATTTAATGTCAAATGCATATATCAAAAATGAACATTGGACGTTCTTCGCAAAACAAAACAGAAAAAAGAAAAACAATGGCAATTTGTATGGACAAGTGAATTTGTATTGATTTGAACTTTGCCTGTGAATAGGCGTTTTCGTACAAGAGGCTGACATCCTAGTAAGAGGACGCTGCCAAATAACATAGAGTTTACAATTTTGAAAAGAAAATAAAACAGCTATGTGAACAATCCCACTGGGTTCCAACTCTGCTATCGCCTTTATGTCTCCAAGCGTCTCATCGCTTTGCTGCCTAGTTGAAGATGAAGCTGATTGGTCGATGCCGAAGTCTGAGCCAGATAGTTGATGCCGAATTCCGGATGCGAAGTGATCCAACGAGACATAGTGTTACGCTTTATCCCTAACTTTTGCCTGGACCGCCCTTTCGGGTTTTCAGTCCACCGGGATACCCATTTTTGCCCAAGCCGCCTTTTCAGGTTTTCGACTTGCCGGGTGTACAGATTTTTATTCATTTCATCCCTTATTTTTGCCCGAACCCTTTTGGTTCGCCGGGAAGCCCTTATTTTTGCCTAGGTATGTCAACCTAGCGGGTCTTTTATTTATGCGTAGTATTTTTTCACTATGTCTGCATTGGCGGGGTGAGGAAGGTCGTCACCATCCATGGTGGTTAGGATCATGGCTCCTCCTGAGAACACATGCTTAACCACAAATGGCCCTTCGTATGTAGGGGTCCATTTGCCCCGGGGATCACTTTGAGGAAGGATGATGCGTTTGATTACCAGGTCCCCAACTTGATACTCTTGTGGTTTGACTTTCTTGTTAAATGCCCTGATCATCCGTTTTTGATACGTTTGACCATGACAGATAGCAGTGAGTCTCTTTTCATCAATCAGATTTAATTGATCAAGTCGAGTCTGGATCCAGTCATCTTCACTCAAATCTGCATCCTTCATAATCCGGAGAGAGGGTATCTGGACTTCAATTGGCAAGACTGCCTCCATGCCGTAGACCAAGGAGAAAGGAGTTGCCCCGGTTGACGTCCTTGCTGAGGTACGGTACCCATGAAGAGCAAATGGTAACATCTCGTGCCAATCTTTATAGGTCACTGTCATCTTCTGCACAATTTTCTTGATATTCTTATTAGCTGCCTCTACAGCCCCATTCATCTTCGGCCGGTAGGGAGAAGAATTGTGGTGCTGTATCTTGAATTGTTCGCAGAGCTCAGTGATCATCTTATTATTGAGATTGGTACCATTGTCCGTAATGATTCTTTCCGGGACGCCGTACCGACAGATCAGATTATGCCGGATGAAACGTGCCACAACACTCTTGGTTACCGTTGCGTAGGAAGCTGCCTCAACCCACTTCGTGAAGTAATCGATCGCTACTAAGATGAAGCGATGCCCATTGGATGTCGTTGGTCGGATTTCACCGATCATGTCAATTCCCCACATTGCAAAAGGCCAAGGTGCCGTCAGGACGTTCAGAGGAACTGGAGGAATATGCACCTTGTCAGCATAGATCTGGCATTTGTGACAAGTTCGGGAGTGTTGGTAACAATTAGCTTCCATTGTGGACCAGAAATATCCTGCCCGAAGGATTTTCTTAGCCATGGTGTGTCCACTAGAATGTGTTCCAAATGTGCCTTCATGCAGTTCTATCATGATCTTCTCTGCTTCAGCCTTATCCACACAACGTAGTAGAGTCGAATCATGATTCCGTTTATAGAGAATGTCGTTGCTGAGGAAGAATTTTGCAGCAAACCTCCTCATGAACTTCTTGTCATTGACAGATGCGCCTTCAGGGTATTCCTGAGCTTCCAAGTACCTCTTCACCTCATGATACCAAGGTTTTTCAGTCACCTTTCCAGCCTCAAGCTCGCAGCAGTATGCCGGTTCATCCAACTTCCAGATAATGATCCGGGGAGCCTCATTGTCCCATTTAACTTTGAACATTGAAGACATCGTAGCTAGTGCGTCCGCTAGATGATTCTCCTCTCTTGGGAAGTGCTCAAAAGTTATTTCTTCAAAGTGGGGAAGCAAGGTTGACACATACTCCTTGTAAGGAATAAGATTTGGGTGTTTCGTATCCCACTCGCCTTTGATCTGATTGATCACGAGAGCGGAATCTCCGAAGACACTCAGAAATTTGATCCTTAAGTCGATTGCAGCTTGTAAACCCATGATACATGCCTCATATTCTGCCATGTTGTTGGTGCAGTTGAAACACAGCCGGGCGGTGAGTGGAGTATAAGTTCCTTTGGGAGATATGATTACAGCGCCGACGCCATTACCCAAAGCATTGGAGGCTCCGTCAAAATGCATAGACCATCGGGATCCTTCCTCAGGTCCTTCATCCGGTCCAGGTACTTCACAGTCAGTTACCACCATGATGTCTTCGTCCGGAAAATCAAAGTTCAAAGATTGGTAATCGTCCACAGGTTGGTGTGCCAAATGATCCGCCAGTACACTTCCTTTAATTGCTTTCTGAGTTGTATACTGGATATCATATTCTGTCAAGATCATTTGCCATCTCGCTATTCTTCCAGACAGAGCAGGTTTTTCGATTATGTACTTGATGGGATCCATCTTTGAAATCAATAGAGTAGTGTGAGTCAGCATATACTGTCTCAGCCGGCGAGCAGCCCATACTAGAGCGCAACAAGTTTTCTCAAGCAGTGAGTAACGAGACTCACAGTCGGTAAACTTTTTGCTCAAGTAATAAATAGCGTGCTCTTTTCGGCCAGACTCGTCATGCTGCCCCAGCACACACCCCATTAAATTGTCAAGTACTGTCAAGTATAATATTAGAGGTCTTCCTTCCACTGGTGGCATAAGGATGGGTGGCTCTTGGAGATATTCCTTTATCTTTTCAAAGGCAGCCTGACATTCATCGTTCCAGCGTACTACTTGATCTTTCTTCAGCAATTTGAAGATTGGCTCACAAGTAGCAGTCAGATGTGAGATGAATCAGGCAATGTAATTCAGTCGTCCCAGGAAGCCTCTGACTTCTTTCTCTGTCTTTGGAGTTGGCATCTCTTGTATGGCTTTTACCTTGGCAGGGTCCACCTGAATACCTTTATCACTTACAATGAAACCTAGCAATTTTCCGGACCTCACCCCAAAGGTGCATTTGTTGGGATTCAACCTCAGCTTGTATAACTTGAGTCGGTCAAACAACTTCCTCAGATGGTCAAGGTGCTCCTCCTCAGTTTGAGACCTTGCAATCATGTCATCAACGTATACCTCAATCTCATGATGGATCATATCATGAAATAAAGCAACCATGGCACGTTGATAGGTTGCCCCAGCATTTTTCAATCCTAATGGCATGACCTTATAACAGAAGGTGCCCCACTGAGTCACAAAGGTAGTCTTCTCCATATCTTCCGGGGCCATCTTGATCTGATTATACCCTGAAAAACCATCCATGAAGGAGAACACCTTGTGTTGTGCAGTATTGTCAACAAGAACATCGATGTGAGGTAAGGGGAAGTCATATTTGGGGCTTGCCCTGTTCAAGTCCCTGTAGTCGACACACATCCTGACTTTACCGTCTTTCTTCGGCACTGGCACCACATTGGAAACCCACTGAGGGTAGGAAGTTACCGCTAGAAACCCGGTGTCGAATTGCTTCATAACCTCAGCCTTGATCTTTTCAGACATCTCTGGGCGCATACGGCTGACCTTTTGCTTTACCGGAGGGCAGTCTTCCTTGGTTGGTAGGTGATGAACTACAATGTCGGCATCTAAACCAGGCATGTCTTCATAGGACCAAGCAAATATCTCCATGTAGTCACGTAGCATCTGGATCAATCGTTGCTTCACGCTGAGCTCTAGATTAGCCCTAATCTTGACCTCTTTCCTATCTGTCTCAGTACCCAGGTTAATTGTTTCTACCGGCTCTTCATGTGGTTGAATAGCCCTCTCCTCCTGGAGCAGCAGTCTTGCGAATTCACCAGGCACTTCGCAATCATCTTCACCTTCGTCTTCGGCCAAGTTGATCGGATTCTCGAAGTCATAACTGGCGGTAGCAGAGCTGTTACCAGTGAGATCCAGAGTGGATTGAAACCTGTATAAGTGAGTGTGTGTAAATATAGTTGTTTTGCAATATATATAACACAGAAAGAAAAAGAGCACAAGATTTGAAATGCAACAAACTTCCAATGTTTTGATTGATGATATATGGAAATGTCATACAAAAAGCCCTCACAAATGGAGCTACGATGCCCCGGGTAGGACACCGAGCCAACAAAGTTTTAACATATTGTTTGTTACAAATTTGAAATCAAAAGAAATTAATTACTGCGTGACAAATGTGATAGGTGTAAAATCCTTTGCCGTCCAGTTGCTTGGTCCGTCGCTGGTAGTCGGGTAGATCCAGCTGTCAAACTCTGCTTCCTCTACATCCTCCTCAATAGCATTCACCCTTGGGTTGGAGATAAATACTGGTGCCTTTCTGATCTTTTCCTTGCGCACAGCCCTCTGAGCCTCTGCAGTAAAGCCCAGCCCAAACTTGTCGTTCTTTTGAGTGATGTCAGGAAGCTGACCCCAGTTTGCACAATTGCCTTTCTCGATTACAGCCCAAGTATCCTTCAAGGACGCCATCTTCAACGGAAAATCTTCTTCAACCACTGCCTCAGCTGATGCCGATACTGGAGGTACCTCCTCAAAATGCTGAAAGGGGGTTTCAATAAACTCCCCGTCCATCTCGATATACCGGAATGAATTCAAATGACTAACCATGTATTCCTCCTCACCCTGCACAGTAACAATCTTCCCTTTGACAGGGTATTTGAGCTTTTGGTGTAGAGTGGAAGTTACTGCCCCAGCTTTGTGAATCCAGGGTCGACCCAACAAGCAGGAGTAAGATGGACGAATATCCATCACATAGAACGTTGAGTTGAAAACATGGGAACCCACACGAATAGGGATGTCTACTTCACCGTGCACCATCCTTTTAGAACCGTCGAAGGCTCTAACAATGATGTTACTAGGTTTCAACTCTAGGCCCTCACAATCCAAGCAATCCAATGCTTTCTTGGGCAAAACATTCAGGGAAGAGCCGGTATCCACTAACACGTGTGCGAGAGTAGTGCCCCTGCATTCCATGGAAACATGCAGAGCATCATTGTGATTTTTCCCTTTGGCGGTAAGGTCAGCATCCGAGAACCCTAAGCCATTGTCAGCCGTCAAATTAGCCACACAGTCGGTGAATTGATCCGCGGAGGTATCTTGCGGCACATGGGCCGTTTTCAGAAATGAAATCAGGGCTTTTGCATGGGCCTCTGAGCATAGTAGCAATGATAACATAGAGATTTTGGAGGGAGTATGCCCCAACTGTTCAACAACGTTAAAGTCACTCTTTTTGATAATTTTAAGAATTTCCTCCATTTCTTGTTGGGAGGCTTCCACAACAGTCTTCTTTTTTGGTGCCTCCGTCCTAGCAGGCGAATCAGTAGCAACTTCTTTGCCCCGAGTATCAGAGGACTCGGCGGAAGTAGTAGACACATGAACTTGAATTGGAACATGCAAACTTGCGGGTGTGATGGTGAGAGGTTTTCGGATAACTGGCGGTGCAATGTTAGGCGAGAAGAGCCTGCCACTGCGGGTAATCTTGGCGGGACCAGTGATGCTACTGATACTGGTATTGGTGTTGAACTCCTGCTTCACCCCAAGCACATACACGTCGGCTCCATAATGCCATGGGACCGCTTTATCAGACTCATACGGGAGAGGCCCCGGGACAGTAATAGTGATGGGTGCAATAGACATAATTTGGACTGGTTTCTTCACGGGAGCTTTGACAGGATTATAAATCGTGACAACAGATATTTCTTCAATGGAAACAGACGGAACAGCAGTTTTCTTGAACAAAATCTCCTTGCTATCCATCAGGCCTTGGATGCCTGATTTCAGCAGTGGACAACCGGTAGGGATAACAGCACACAGGAGGCAACCCTTACTACAACCCGGAAATAAACTGGCTAGTAGTAAGTTCCTCTTAACAGTCAAAAGAGGGGTAACAACTTCATTCACCGAAACAACATACAACTCGTCCTCAATGGCATTTACTCTATGCTGGGGCATAGGAGCAGTTACAACATTCGGTCTCTCAGGCGCTTCAAACTGAATTTCCTTCGCGTCGATAAGATCTTGCACTTTGTTTCTCAAGGCCCAGCAATCATCAGTAGTGTGCCCGAGACTATCAGAATGATAAGCACACCGGGCATTTGGGTTATACTTAGGAGACGCAGTGTTGACGACCTTAGGAGCTTCTTTGAGGGTCACCAAGTTGGTTGATAACAGTTGGGGTAAAATTTGAGATAAGGTCATACTCAGCCGAGTATACTTCCTCTTGGGCCTTTCACTTCTTTGTTGATTGTACTGCTTAGGAGCAGCAACAGGTTTTGAGATGACCAAAGCATTGACGGCTTGGCGACTTTCGGGCTTGACTTGTCGTCTAGGACCATAGACGGCGCTTGCTTCTTTCTTAAACGGCCTCTTCTCAGTACTTGTAGAGGCAGCCTTTTGTATCTTGCCTGACCTGATGCCAGCTTCAATTCTTTCTCCCGTTAGAATCAAATCCGTAAACCCAGTGGAGGAGTTACCAACCAAATGATTGAAAAATGGACCAGACAAAGTCCCTAGGAACATATCAACCAGCTCACGATCAGTCAATGGAGGCTGCACCCTGCCAGCCAAATCTCTCCATTTTTGTGCGTATTCTTTGAACCCTTCACCCGTTCCTAGAGACATACCCTGAAGTTGGGTACGCGTAGGAGCGAGATCAGAATTGTATTGGTATTGTCTGTAGAATGCGGTTGCCAAATCTTCCCAGTGTCGGATGCTAGTTCCATCTAATTGGTAGAACCATTCAAACTGTGACCCCGAGAGGCTATCTTGGAAGAAGTGAATCCAGAGGTTCTTATCTGCCGTGTAAGGTTGGATCTTCCTTACGTACGACCTCAGATGCAGCTTTGGGCAGGAGACCCCATCATACTTGGCGAAGGCAGGCGCCTTAAACTTGTGTGGAATTACTACCCCAGAAGATAACCCCAGATCTCCGAAATCCAGTCCCGGCACATTCTGAATTTCCATGGCGCTCAAGCGGTCCTCCAATTGCTTGTATCTATCAGCAGCAGGTGGGTATTGTTCGTCATTATAGTCCGTCTCGTTGTCGGAGACTGCGGGACTAGGAGCTCCTCCCCCTTGGGGACTGTTTTTCTCAGCGGGGGAAGTAGTTGGTTCAGCTTCATTATGGAGTGTGTTCCCAAATCTGCGTCCGGTGTTGAACAACGCATTCCTCTTTTTCTTCTTCTTCTTCAGGAGTAGAGTCTTCAACTCTTGCTGACCTTGGGCTAGGCTTAGGACCATCTCTTGAAACTGTGCACTTTGGGCCTGAAGGGCCTTGATTGCTTGCTCACTGGATGAGTCTGGATTCATGATGACTGTTCAAAATAAACAGCGAAGGAGATTAAGCAACCTGTGAAATAGGGTACCTGCTATGCATATGGTGCAATGGAATGCGTATGTTTTATGTTTTCAAAGACAAACAAGATTCAACTTTGTAGACAAAAAGGGAAACACACTTCATTAGATTAAAATTTTCAATTGTTCAACAATTTGCCCTTAGGCATTACAGGAATGAAAAATACTGGAAAGGAAATAAAAGCTATAAAAGGAAATATCCAAAGCCCATCAATGCTCCCATGGCCTCCTTTTCTCAGTGTTGATGTAGTTGTTCAGGACCCCCTCTTCCTCCAATTGCTTAGTCAGCCTCTGGATCTTCCGTTCCTACTCGTTGAACTTCTCCCGATAGAAATCCCGTTCTTCCTTTAGATGCGCCCAAGATCTCTTCATTGTGTCAAAATCAGTAGGTATCTAAGGAGGGAGGACAGTTGGAGGAACCCCATCTTCATCAGGAGATTCAAGAATGAGAGGTCTAACAGCTTCGTATGGCATACCTAACCTCTGAGCATGGATGCGGACCCATTTGCAATAGGGTTCCATTGGTAGAGAAGTCTTTGGTCCCAACTCAAGTGGGTCAGCTTTGTGAATTCTGTCCCAAGCTCTAATGAATCCATGGCGTAGTTTGTCACTGTCTGCCTGAAACTCAAAATGGAAGTGAGGAACCAGCATTTCATGAGGCCCATCTCCTCTGGCTCTTCCAAACTGACGGAGAGCTAAGCATGGATTGTAAGAGATTCCTCCTTGGATACCAATCAACGGAACATTAGGGTATTCTCCGCAACGGTCAATAACAGCTACCTCATCCAAACCTCTGAGGGTCCAGGTGATGTCATTATCAATGAGAGACATTAACCTCCGAGCCCAACCTTTTCCTTCTTCATTCTTCAGCACGAACTTAGGAAGGTGCGAAATAAACCACCTTACTAGCAAAGGAGCACAACACCACAGAGTTCCCCGTTTTCGAGCAATACGAGTATAGAGTTGTTGTAGAATATCACCCAAAAGAGTGGGTACTGGATTCCGAGACATGAAGATCCTTATGACATGGATACTGATAAAGGTGTCAGGGTTGGGAAACAATACCAGACCATAGATCAAAAGATCCAGAATATCCTCGTACGCCTTGAAGTCCAAGTCATTCCAGAAATCATTAGCCTTGCCAACTAGAAATTTGACCAAAAATCCCTTGACCCCATTTCTAGTTTCCCAGTTGGACAATACCTCTTCTTTGGTCAAGGGGAGAATTGTAGCAATCTCTTCAGGCCTAGGAGTCCTTTCCAAACCAGTGAATGGAGTTTGTTCCAAGACAGGTATCCCCAGCAAATAAGAGAATTCTTCCAGGGTAGGAACCAGCTGGAAGTCTTGAAAGGTGAAACAATGATACAGAGGGTCATAAAACTGGGTCAGAACACTTATCAGTTGTTGGTCCCATTTTGCAGTGATCAAGCCAAGGAGAGAACCATGTCTGTTGATGAAGGAGGAAGTGTTTGGAATCCTTCCAACCAACTCCTTGAGTAAAACTGGCGGTTGAACAAAGTTGAGCCGGATGGTATTCCTACATACGGGCATCATGATGTCCTACAAAACAGAGCAAAGATGAAACTTTTTTGTCTTTGAAATGGGTTAGTCCTTTATACAGGATGCATGCAATGGTATGATGGCATGATGCTATGATGAAGCACACCACAAGAATTCACACAGGCAAACATGATAAGGCACACAAGTCATACAAGACAATCCTTAAGTTTCAGGCCAGCATGAAGTTTAGGTATTACCCTCTTTTAGTTTTGTTGGTTAAAACCTGTCCTATCAAAAGTAACCGGGTTCTAGAGGATCTCAAATCATTGGCTACCCTCAATCGGTCATAACTCCAGCATCGCAATCTTTTCTCGCGGCCAGAACCATCTCGAGAGTTTAGCCTCAATGAGTGTAGCATACTGCTACTGTCCTAATAGCCAAGTTGGTCAATTTAGGGTTCTAAGGTTGGTTGGTGTTTTAATGACTCCTTAGAAGACCTATATTCTCCCCGTTGCGACACAAGGGATATAGGTACAGACTAAGATGCCACACCAATGTAACCACTGCTTCACCCATGTCGGTCTATGCCGGACAGGTCCCTCACAGATTATGCTACCTAAAAAGGGTATTTCCCAGATCCGGGTTAGGATCTATGAAACTCCGATGCAAAGCCTCCAAATATAAAAGCAAACAAAGCAAACAATTGAAAACAAAGGTGATCTAACCCTAAGGTTACTCCACTTTTAAGTTATTCCCCAGCAGAGTCGCCAGTTCTGTGATACGGTGGGAGAACTGACTTGAGGTTTTGCGTTTGTATTCGCAAATGTTTCGGTTGAGCAAGAGTCGCCACCGACTTTTTATTTTATCCTAAGGAAAGGTTAAAAAGCACAGCAAAAACCTTTGAGATGTTTTCTTGGGTTCGGGGAGTAGATTATAGAAAGGGAAGGTATTAGCACCCTTTCTATCCATGGTTATCCATGGGCTCTTAGTTACTTGCTTAGATCACTTGCCTTTTGTTTTCAATTGTTTTAAATGGTGCTTGTGTGTGTGTGGGTTTGAAAATGTTTTGAAAAGAGGCCAATGTGGTGGCAACCTTTGTAATGATCCATGTGGGGATGTATACAAAGATGTATGTCTTTTGAAAAGGTTTTCATTTGTTTTTGAAAGTTGTTTTGAAAGTGTAGTGACGTGTGGTTTTTGAAATAGGCAAGTGTTTTAGTTTGCAAGATTGATTCAAGTAACTAAGAGGTTATCTACTCCTAAATTTCTCAAAAGATTATTGCTATGTTTTAACCCTTTTAACAAGTTTGTTCCACCATTGCATTTGGTGGACAATCTTGTGTTAGGATGTGAAAGGGGCGGGCGCGGGTCATCGTTTAGACCATAATTGCAATGGTGCCAAGTATCTTTGGGCATTTTCTTTAAGGGACTTGATCATTTGTTTTGGAAGTATTTTGAAAATGTTATCGAGGGACTATGATCATTTGGTTTGTTTGTTTTGCCCAAAGAGACTTAACATGCAATATGGCCCAATTTTGAAAGGCAACAAGTGGAGTACCCTAGGGGGTGCAAGTGTGATTTGTGTGTCCATTTTCATGCTTGTTTGTCTTGAGATTAGGTCATAACTATTTTGTCGTTTTTCGCATACAAACCCTAATTCTAACATGGCATAATTAGAAAGCAATAAAGTGTGAAAATAAATTTACTAAGCTATTACAAAACCAAATATGGGAAGGGGGATACAAATGTTCAAATGGGGATTTTGACAAGGAATTTAAACCTAAAACTATTACATCAATATTGAATATTTACAAGACAAATATTTTGCATAGATTAAATAAAATAAGACAAATATGCAAGAATGCAAAAAGAATTTTTATATGTATGAAAAAAAATTATTTATGTAAAATAAATAGAAAATAAAAGGGTATTATTTTTGAGTATTTTCATATTTAGGGTAAAACCCTAATTCTATTAAATAAAATGTGTTATTATTTAATTTAATACAAGTATTTATTTATTATGTACAAAAATAAAACAGAGTGAAGTATTTGTCAAAAATGTATTTTTATATTAAATATTAATAATAATAAAAAAAACAAAAAGTGTATATATTTTGTATTTACCCTAAATATATTAATAAATATATGTATATATGTATTATTTTAAATATGTGTTACATATATATAAATAATAATAATTTTTAATATTTGCAAAAAAAGTATTTTTTATGTAAAATATTTTCAGAAGGTATAATAAAATAAAAATGAAAATAAAAGTATTTTTACATATTTCTCAATGTTTTAATGAAATGTATATATTCATTTATTTATGTATTAATCAAAAGAAAATCACATAAATACCTAATAAATTAAAAAATGGTGAGAAAAAAGATTTTTATATTTTTAATAACATGAGAAAAAATAAATGAACCAATCAAAAAAAGAAAAAGTCAGAAATCATTAAAAATAAGCCAAATGGGCCTAAGGGGTGTGAAAGCAAAAGAGTGGTGCAAACAGAAATAACCAAACAGGCCCAGCCCAGAAAACTGCTTCTTCAACCTCCAGACTGTATGAACAACAATGAACACGCGTTTTCTATCTTCCAATTCCTGGACTTTCAAGCAAAACTCATAACATGAAAAGTGTAGAGCATTAAGAGACGAATTCAGGGATATAAAGAACTTGACTTAACTCTCTAAGATGAGGGAGAATTTCTTCTCCCCCAATTTCTGACCTAGTTTTTCATCAATGTTCAGAACCAAAATTCTCTAAGCATACATAATATAAATGAAATCTAATCATATGGGCATGTTCAGGGCTATGATTGTGACATGTTTCCTTCACAAACCTAAAGCTAACAATGCCTATACTGAGAGATAGAACTTCATGAAGATACCTGTTCAGTTGGAATCGTGCTTTGCAATGGAAGAGTTTTCAGAGCAAGATGATGATTTGTATAGCTTCCTTGAAGTGTAAGGATGCTATTCCAAGTTCTACTTTGTCTTGAAACTCCCTGAATCGTGCTAGAGAACTTCAACTGCAAAACAGAAAAATAAAAATGGTGAAGTGGCTTGGAGGTGTTACAGATCGTGCTTTAGCTTTTGGATAGCTTGCATAGATGGTAAGGAAGGTATATGAACTGGTTTGGGCAAGAATGCTTGAAAGGATTGAGAGTTGGAACTCAATCTGCAGAGGTTGCTCTGTTTGGGCAGTTTCAAGGTGATTCTGAGTTTTGGGATGGATTGGAGGTAAAAGGCTCGTGCTTTAGCTTGGTTTTGATGTGTGGAATGTGTTTGATCAGTTTGTCTAAGTGTTTGTAAGCTGGTTTGTAAGTTGGTTTGTAAGTTATGCCATGTTTCTTCTATGTGAAGCAAGAAAATGCCAACTTTTTTCTAGGCTTGTACATGCCCCTCAAAATGTGCTGCATCTTTTAGTCTTGATCAGTGTGTTATATCCATGAATCTTGTGTCTAAAGATATGCATTGTACCTCTTGATTTTCAAACTTGACATAAAGTTCTACTTTGTAAAAATGGATAAATCACTTTTTCCAATTAAGTCTTAATTCCTTGTGTAATGACTATATGAACAAAACAAAGCTAAAACACAATGGATTGACATTTAATTATTGAGTAAGAAAAGGATTAGAGGCCTGTAACTAGCTTGCCCATGCTGATTTGAAAAATTGCAAAGTGTATGAACATGTACATGGCCATGAATCAAAGTGACTTTTGCCCATTTTGCAAAATTCGATTCTCCCTAACCATGAGGTTGTTTGAGAAGTTCTTAGACATTTTGGAAATCTTGGAATGTGTACTACAATCCATATTTGAAATGCAAATTGAAATTACAAGTGGAAGTGTATGGAAGATGGCCTGGAAGTTAGGTAGAAAACCTTGTCAAAAAGGTCAAATTTTCACTAAGTTATGAATGGTTTAGTGCCCTTATTCAAAAATTTATAACTTTAGATACAAGCCTCATTTGGGAAAACTTTGTGAATCAAAGTTTTAGATTATGCAACAAGCTACAACTTTCATGTTTTGACTTTTGTTTGAATCCAAATGAATCTTGGTGAAAAAGTGGGGCAAAGTTGGGAAAAAATTAGGGTTTTCCATAACTTAGAAAAATTCTAAGTTATGAAAAATTCCATTTCAAACCCTAATTTTCATTTCTTGGTTTCTTGGTGAACAAGTTTCATGATTTGGCATGTTTTGATGAAAAATGGATCTTGACTTTTGATTTTGACTAAAAAGTCAAAGTTTGACTTTTCAGTGCACAGTAAAAATTGATCAATTGACTGGGAAATTCAACTGTCAATCTTGTGTACTTGGGATCTTTTGAGCTTGTTGAGCATGTCAAAATAATTACATGGGGTCCTTGAGTCCATATGTGAGCTTGTTTTGCCATTGGCTAGGTCAAACAGTCAAAAATTACCCTTGTGCAGTCAAAACCCTAAAAATGACCATTTTGCCCTTTTGGTGATCTGATCAAATTTCTTTTGGAATTGTGATCCAAACTTGATCAAATGGTCCATATGAGTTCATAATGTTGATGTGGGTCAATTTTCATGAGATTTGACTATCAATTGGCCACAGTTGACTTTTTCCCCAATACAGCTGATTTCTTAGGTCATCTGTCCAATTGACTGGACAAAACTTGGAATCAAGACTTGAAACTTGGTATGGATAAACTTGGGAGTCCAACATGAAGCATGAAAGTCATCTTAGGCATTTTAGGTCAAAACATCTTTGTTCAACCATAAACCCTAATTTGGGTTAACAGTGCAAGGAGAAGTCTTGAGCAGAGGAAACCCTAACTGGATCTTGATCTTCAAAGGTCTTGTGATGAGAAAATGTTGAGGAAATGGGAGGGCAAATTTTGGGGTACAACAGTACTGTTTTGGAATTTGTTTGGTTATGCAGGTCTGTTGTTGCAGCTTGCTTGGTTGTGGTGTTGAGCTTGTTTTGGCTTATGGTTTGAGCACTTTGGTCCTTTTGATGACAGGTTGTCTTGTTTTTGGATATTGGGTTTGGATACTGTCACAGGTTTTGGTTTTAAGGTTTTGTTGTGTTTTGAGCAAGCTGGGCTTGTTTTGTTTGACTTGCAGTTTGGTTTAACAGTTTGGTTTTACAGGTTTGGGCAAGCTTGGTTGTGGTTTCACAGTTTGGTTTGACAGGTTTTGGGCAAGCTTGGTTGTGGTTTCACAGTTTGGTTTGACAGGTTTGGGCAAGTTTGGCTGTGGTTTCACAGTTTTGTTTGACAGGTTTTTGAGAGTTTGCAACTTTGAAGGACTTTGTGGTTTTTTTTCACAAAGTATTTTCTCTCCTTAGACCGTTATGTAGTCCTTTTGTTTTATATCTTTTTGTTATTAGACTTGTGACAACCTGTTTTAGCCAAACTGCAAACTTTTCACAAAATGTCCTCTCTTTCTCTCTCTCTCTCTCAAATAAGCACTTTTGCTTATTATTTTTAATTCTGAAAAGTTTCCTAGGCCTTGGAACATGATGATAGCTATGACAAGCCTTTGGCTTGTCAATTGGTTTTCCCTCTGCATTAGCTGCTGCATTTTCTGTACTTGTATGCTTTTTGCATCTAGTTGGCTTGTAACTCAGTTTGCATATGTTTGTATAACAGTTTGCCTTGCAACTTGTTTCAATGTTTGCAATGTTTAGTTGTTTATGTTTGCATTCAGCTTGGTTACTACAGTTTGGTATTCAGTTTGGTTTTGATTTAGTATGCAGCCTTGTATAGCATGGCCCATGTTTTTGCATTTGAACCAATTGTATGCTTGTATTTTATTTTTTGCTTTTCTCTTTGTGAACCAAGAAGAGCAATCTTCTTGTGATTTGCAAAGAGGAAAATAAAACATGATGAACAAATAGCATTCTGATTCCAGCTGACAAACTTTAATGATGACTTTCTTTTCTTT
This sequence comes from Vicia faba, assembly GCA_948472305.1. Lineage (NCBI taxonomy): Eukaryota > Viridiplantae > Streptophyta > Magnoliopsida > Fabales > Fabaceae > Vicia > Vicia faba. Next base: position 1,060,609,114 of record OX451736.1, on the reverse strand, counting down.
CTTTTCATTTGAAAATTCTTGTACTAATTTTCTTTTCCTTTATCTTTTTCAGGTGAAAGAAACTTGGACGGCGATAAAGCAGCAGGAACCAAAGACCTTGAGCATGGGAACACTGAAGCTTAGAAGACTTAGGCTTAGATTAGATAGACTATTTTTTTTCATTTATTGTAAATATTTATTTCTTTTTAAAATACTATAAGTTGTAAAAACTTACAATATTCAAAAATAATAAATTATTCTTTTGTAACAATATTTAAGAATGAATAAAAAGAATCTTTATCCAAAAGAAACATTTCTACTGTCAGATATCTTTCAATTTCCCTTTGCCTCTTCACTTTTTATTTAAGATTCCTGATTAAAAATGACTGAAATTGCATTCCAGCATTTCCAATATAGATAACTTAAAATCCAAGTAATCCCTAAAACTCTGTAATCTCATAACTTGCGACAACATTCAAATCAACATACGCGTGGTATTCCAACCAAGCAAGCATTCCATTAACTGGCAAGCATTTTATTCCATTAACAAGCAGATGTTTTAACAGACACACATCATCTGCTTAATCTGGATTAGACAGTTTCAGCTCCTATCCCTTATCCCAGATTAATCAAGCCTTGGGAACAACCAATAAATTTGAACAAACGTGAAAACAATGTAACAGTTAACTGAATTTCTGAGGATTCAATTTCTTCTGAGAAATGCGAGAGAAAACCCTAATTCTAGATTGACTGCTAAAGAAAAGTCTGTTTGATCGATTCTTGAGCAATCTTAAAAATCAGAGAAAACCCTAGGTTGTGATTTCTTGTGAAAAAGGGAGGGAAAATTTTGGGGTACAACACCATGGTATTAAACAAGATGAACTGACAGCCGAAGAAGAAAGCTCTGAAGAGGACAATTCTGACATTAGCAATATTGTCGGAACTAGCAAGATTACCCGCAGTGGAAGAATCTTCTCTCCAGAGATTGCTCCTCCAACAGCAGTCTTTGGACCCATGGCCGTTCCGAAGATTACCTCTACCCCAGTGATTGTACCTGCAAGTGTACCCACCGACAAAGACAACACAATTCCTATCCCTTCTTCCACTGCTGAGGATAAAGGAAAGAGCGTTCAAGAAGAGCCCGTCCGAATGAAGGCTCAATCACTAGCTATTCCTGAAACATCCAAGAAGGAGATGGAAGAAATCCCGAGGATAATTAAGAAGAGTGATTATGATGTGGTTGAACATTTGGGGAAAACCCCTTCCAAGATCTCTATGCTAGCCCTGCTTCTATGCTCGGAAGCACACGCCAAAGCTTTGGTAAAATTTCTGAAGATAGCTCATGTGCCGCAGGAGATGTCTGCGGATCAATTCCAAGAGTGTGTGGCCAATTTGACAGCTGATAATGGCCTGGGTTTCTCTGATGATGACTTGACACCCAGAGGGAGAAAACACAACGAGGCATTACATGTCTCAGTGAAGTGTAGAGGAACAACCCTAGCCCGTGTTTTGGTTGATACTGGATCATCTTTAAACGTCTTACCGAAGAAAGCCCTTGATAGGTTGGATTGCGAGGGGCTGACTTTAAAGCCCAGCAACATAGTGGTGAGAGCATTTGATGGTTCGAAGAGGATGGTCCATGGGGAGGTGGACATCCCAATAAAGGTGGGAACTCAGGTTTTCAACTCTAAATTCTATGTGATGAACATCCGTCCTTCTTATTCCTTCCTGTTGGGACGCCCCTGGATCCATAATGTCGGTGCTGTCACCTCCACCTTGCATCAGATGCTAAAATACTCGGTCCAAGGAAAGATCATAACTGTCAACGGGGAGAAGGAGTATATGATTAGTCATCTGAATTCTTTCCGATATGTGGAGTTAGATGGCGAGTTCATAGAGACCCCTTTCCAACATTTTGAAGAAGTCTCTCCGGAAGTAGCGGCAACCAAGGCGGTATCCTCAATTCCTAAAATCACAAGACCTCCACCTCGGATGTCATCTCTAAAGGATGCAAGGGCAGTAGTAGAAGAAGGTGGATGCACCATCTGGGGGCAGCTTCCAGACATTCCCTACAAATCAGACAAGTTTGGCTTGGGGTTTACTTCGACTGCTCAGAAGGCCGTGCGCCGCGCCCGTGCCGGAGGGACACCTGTGAAGATTAGCAACCAAGGGGTTAATGTAGTAGAAGATAATGAGGAGGATGGTAGCTTGGAAGATTGGATATTTCCTACTGTCAACGGAGGACTTCGCAACTGGGAAGCCAGAGACTTTGTCCCGATAACTTTCATATCTCAGTAATTTATCTTTTACATTTTTGTTGGACTTTGTAATATTCATGAACAATTCGCACTTTAAAAACCTTGTGTCTTACCCGAGGCACAATGGTCCATTTGTAAGGGTTTTTATTTCATCTTCATATGACATTCAATGAATCATGGACGCTTTTTCATATATAAACCTTTTATGCTCGTTGTCTTTCTTTTACATTTTATTGTTTTAAGATGGCTATACCCTTACACACACCCACGCTCACAAATGCAGGTACCCTTCCATTCCGGATCCTATGGGTAACTATACTGCTATAGCCTTCAGTGAATCTGAAGATATGATCTACCAAGCCGAATACGAAGGTGAGGAAGGTTGTGAGGAGCCAGGGGAATTGGCCAGACTACTACAACAAGAGGAAAGAGCTATTCATCCTCATGAGGAGCTGTTGGATACAATCAACTTGGGTATCGAGGAAGATAAAAAGGAAATCAAAGTGGGTGCCAATCTAGAGCCGAGTGTCAAGGAGCGCCTAATTCAGCTATTGCATGATTATGTTGAGATCTTTTCTTGGTCATACGAAGACATGCCGAGACTCGATACAGACATTGTGGTACATCGTCTACCCACAAGAGAAGACTATCCACCAGTGAAACAAAAAGTCCGCCGCATGAGACCTGACATGTCAGAGAAGATCAAAGCAGAAGTTATGAAACAGTTCAATGCTGGATTTCTGGCTGTTACTTCTTATCCTCAATGGGTGGCCAACATTGTTCCCGTGCCTAAAAAGGACGGCAAAGTGAGAATGTGCGTGGATTATAGAGATTTAAATAGGGCCAGCCCTAAAGATGATTTTCCACTTCCACACATCGACATTCTGGTTGACAATACAGCCTAGCACAAAGTATTTTCTTTCATGGACGGATTCTTAGGCTATAACCAGATCAAAATGGAACCTGAGGACATGGAAAAAACTACATTTGTCACACAGTGGGGTACGTTCTGCTACAAAGTGATGCCATTCGGACTGAAGAATGCCGAGGCAACCTATCAACACGCCATGGTAGCTTTGTTTCATGATATGATACATCATGAGATAGAGGTCTACGTAGATGACATGATAACCCGATCACAAACTGAAGAAGAACACCTTAATCACTTGCAAAAGCTGTTTTTCAGATTGAAGGAGTACAAGCTAAGATTGAACCCAAACAAGTGCACATTCGGAGTCCAGTCCAGTAAACTCTTAGGATTCATTGTCAGCAACAAAGGCATCGAGGTTGATCTTCCCAAAGTCAAAGCGATACAAGAAATACCTGCTCCTCGTACTGAGAAGGAAGTCAGAGGTTTTTTGGGACGCCTAAACTATATTGCTAGGTTCATTTCTCACCTAACATCTACTTGTGAACCAATCTTCAAACTGTTGTAGAAAGATCAAGTAGTCAGATGGAACGATGAATGTCAAGTTGCTTTCGATAAAATCAAGGAGTATTTGCTAGAGCCTCCTGTCTTAATGCCACCAGTCGAGGGAAGACCGCTAATTATGTATCTGATCATCTTAGAGAATTCAATGGGGTGCGTAATGAGGCAGCATGACGAGTCTGGCCGAAAAGAGCACGCTATTTATTACCTGAGCAAAAAGTTTACCAACTGTGAAACCAGATATTCACTACTTGAGAAAACTTGTTGCGCTCTGGTATGGGCTGCTCGCCGGCTAAGACAGTATATGTTGACTCATACCACTTTGCTGATATCTAAGATGGATCCGATAAAGTATATCTTCGAAAAGCCTGCTTTGTCTGGGAGGATAGCTAGATGGCAGATGATCTTAACAGAATATGACATACAGTACACGACCCAAAAAGCTATAAAGGGCAGTGTGCTAGCTGATCATCTAGCCCATCAAGCTGTAGAAGATTATCAATCCATGAAGTTTGACTTCCCTGACGAAGACATCATGACATTGGACAACAGTGAAGAAATCAGGCCATATGACGAACCTGAACAAGGATCCCGATGGACCCTGTACTTTGATGGGGCATCCAATGCACTTGGTAACAGTATCGGTGCTGTACTCATATCTCCGGAAGGATGCCATACTCCGTTCACCGCTAGACTTTGCTTCAACTGTACGAACAACATGGCAAAGTATGAAGCATGCATCTTTGGTCTCAAGGCTGCCATAAACTTGGGAATCAAATATTTGGATGTGTTTGGGGATTCATCTTTGGTCATCAGTCAGATCAAAGGACAATGGGACACTAAGCATCCAAACCTTATCCCTTACAAAGAACATGTTTTGACATTGCTACCACATTTCGAGCAGATTACCTTCGAGCACTTCCCGCGAGAAGAAAATCAGCTAGCAGATGCTCTAGCTACAATGTCATCCATGTTTAAACTTAATTGGGACAACGAGGCTCCCCAGATCACCATTGAACGAATGGACGAACCAGCACATTGTCACGAGATTAATACTGAAGAAGTAATGGACCAACCGTGGTTTCATGAAGTCAAAAGGTATCTCGAGACACAAGAATATCTAGAAGGAGCTTCAGTCAATGACAAAAAGTTCTTAAGGAGATTCTCTGCTAAGTTCTTCCTAAGTAATGGCATCCTGTACAAACGTAATCATGATTTTATTCTGCTCCGTTGTGTGGATAAGGCTGAGGCTGAAAGGATTATGGCTGAATTGCATGAAGGTACCTTTGGCACTCACTCTGGTGGGAATACGATGGAAAATAAGATTCTACGGGCAGGCTACTACTGGTCTACCATGGAAGCAGACTGCTATCAGCATTCCCGGACCTGCCACAAGTTTCAAATCTATGCAGACAAGGTGCACGTGCCTCTGGTTCCTCTAAATGTCTTAACAGCTCCTTGGCCCTTTGTTATGTGGGGAATCAATATGATTGGGGAGATCAAGCCTACAACATCCAATGGACACCGCTTCATTCTGGTGGCCATTGACTATTTCACCAAGTGGGTCGAAGCAGCTTCCTTCGCATCCGTTACTAAGAATGTTGTTTCCCGCTTCATCAAGCAGAATCTTATTTGCCGGTACGGTATCCCAGAAAGGATCATCACTGATAACGGTACCAACCTTAATAATACTATGATCACCGCCTTGTGCGAGAAGTTCAAGATTCAACATCACAATTCATCCCCCTATCGGCCAAAGATGAATGGTGCAGTCGAAGCTGCTAATAAAAACATTAAAAAGATCATACAAAAAATGACAGTCACCTACAAAGACTGGCATGAGATGCTACCGTTTGCTCTCCATGGGTACCGTACCATCGCTCACACATCAACTGGGGCAACACCCTATTATTTAGTTTATGGCATGGAGGCTGTCCTGCCTATCGAGGTTCAGATCCCCTCTTTGAGAATCATGAAGGATGCAGGTTTAAGTGAAGACGATTGGATCCAGACCCGACTTGACAGTTGAACTTAATTGACAAAAAGAGACTTACTGCTGTTTGCCACGATCATACGTATCAAAAACGGATGATCAAGGCCTTCAACAAGAAATTCAGACACCAGGTATATCAAGTTGGAGATCTAGTGATCAAGCGCATCATTTTGCCACAAAGTGATCCCAGGGGCAAATGGACTCCTACCTATGAAGGGCCATTTGTAATCAAGAACATCTTTTCTGGTGGGGCAATGATCTTAACCACCATGGACGGCGACGACCTGCCACACCCTGCAAACGCAGACATAGTCAAAAGATATTATGCATAAGAGACCCGCTAGGTTGACACACCTAGGCAAAACAAGGGCATCTCGGCGAACCAAAAGGGTTCGGGTAAAAATTAGGGATAAAATAAAAAAAATTGTACACCCGACAAGTTGAAAACCAGAAAGGGCGACTTGGGCAAAAAAGGGTTTCCCGGTGGACTGAAAACCCGAAAGGGCGGTCCAGGCAAAAGTTAGGGAATTAAAGCGTATGACTATGTCTCGTCGGATCACTTTAAGGACAATCTCTTCACTGAAAAACTCTGAGCTTCTGATCAACTCAATCATCTTCGAACGAAGCAACGAATGGATAAGATATTCCGAGATACGAAGGCTATAGCAGAATGGGAACCCCATGGGATTATCACACATAACTATCTTTATAAATTTTTATTGTTTTTATGACACTATCATCTTACTAGGATGTCTGTCTCCTTTGTACAAAATACTTATTCAAAGTAAATACAAAGATATCTCTTTCAAAGTACAGAAAACTATTTGCCTTTTCTTTACACTTGTGTTTTTATTTGCAAAAATGTCCAATTTCATTAATGAACATATGCATTTGAACATAATTACTGTTTACAAATAAACAAAATAGAAAAGAGCAATTACTGACAGGTTGAAAGGATAGGAAAACGTCTTTAGGCTATTCCATGAGCAATCCCCACAGTACTTCATTAAGATCCCCAGTGGAGCTGAAACTTCTAACTATCAATCCCCAACGGAAACCATTCAGTTTCTCCAAATTCCCCAACAAGGTTGTCTTGAAGCCTGAAAAGTAACCGGATAACAGCTAACTTTTGTCTCTCCCCAACCTAGGATAATTCCCCAGTAGAATGGCAGACGACCGAAGCTCCTGAACTTTTTCCAAACAGAAATAAGTTTCCTTCCCCACAGAGTTTTCTTTATTCCCCAGTAGAACAAGGATTCCCATTGTTTATTCCCCAGTAGAAGTCGTCAAAATTCTCTGTATTCCCCAAGAAGACTACTTAAGCAGTATATGGCTTTGCTCACAACAGAATTTTTGTCAATACTCCAACTTCAAGACATGAAGAATTCACATGTCCTCAGCAATCAAGGATTTATTTTCCTCAACAATACAGCAAATCAGCTTACATGCGCATACATTACATCCACATATCATAAACATTGATAAAAACACATATATTGCATCATACATTTCATGCAACATAACTTTGTGTTTCAGCTAACATTTTACCCTTTTCAGGATAAGATTAACAACTACCGTTTAACAATATGAAATCATGATACAGTTCAGATACGCTCCAGACACGGAAGCCATTCTGATACTCATTCGGATTTAAACTTTCAGATACAGTTCAGATACACTCCAGACACGGAAGTCATTCTGTTACTCATTCAGATTCAGCTTTCAGATACAGTTTAAATACACTTCAGACACGGAAGTCATTCTGCTACTCATTCAGATTCAGCTTTTAGATACAGTTCAGATACGCTCCAGACACAAATGCCATCCTGATACTCATTCAGATTTCAAGTTCAGATACGCTCCAGAAACGGATGCCATTCTGGCCCTTATTCAGATTTCAAATTCAGATACGCTCCAGACACGGAAGCCTTTCTGATACTCATTCAGTTTTCAAATTCAGATACAGTCTAGATACGCCCCAGACGCGGATGCTATTCTATTACTCATTCAGACCTCAACTTCAAGATACAGTTCAGATGCGCTCTAGACGCGAAAGCCATTATGTTACTTATTCAGACTTCAACACCCAGATACAGTTCAGATACGCTCCAGATACGGATGTCATTCTGATACTCATTCAGTCTTCAAAATCAGATACAGTACAGATACGCTCCAAACGCGGATGCCATTCTGTTACTTATTCAGACTTCAACACCCAGATACAGTTCAGATACGCTCCAGATACGGATGACATTCTGATACTCATTCAGTCTTCAAAATCAGATACAGTATGGATACGCTCCAGAAACGGATGTTGTTCTGTTTCTCATTCAGATTCCAGGTCTCCAGATACAGTTCAGATACATTCCAGATACGGATACCATTCTGATACTTATTCTTCTGACTTACAACTTACAACTCAGTAAACACTCTTGGATGGCATCTACAATCCCATCTCCAACAAGGTTCTATCACCTCTCCAAATGGCATATTTAAGCCCATTCCCTCAACTACACTTCGTCGAGTGCAAATTTATGGGCACTCTAGTGTCTAATCATCTTTTACCTTAGAGTCACGAACGACAAAACTCGCCAATCTAACTCTTCAGGTTCAAGAAGATTGAACAGTGACAACTGTTGTACCCCAAAATTTTCCCTCTCATTTATCAAGACTTTTCTCACAAGACTTCTTGGACTCAAGACAAGATTAGGGTTTGGTCAGCTCAAGACATCTCATCTTGCACTGATAACCCAAAATTAGGGTTTGAGTTTGCACAAGGATTTTTGGACCATCAATGCTTCATGTGACCTTCATACATCATTTTGGACCCCTAAGATTGTTCATGTCAAGTTTCAAGCCTTGAATCACATTTTTGATCAGTCAATTGGACAGTTGACCTAAAAATCAATTGTATTGGGGAAAAAGTCAACCATGGCCAATTTATAGTCAAAATTCACAATTTTTTATCCACATCAACATTTTAGACTCATATGTACCATTTGATAAAGTTTGGATCACAACTCCTCAAGAAATTTGATCAAATCATCAAAAGGGCAAAATGGTCAAAATTAGGGTTTTGACTGAGAAAGGGCAATTTCTGATTTTTAACCTATCCAATGACCAATTGAGTTCAAACATGATTTCAAGGGTTCAATGGCGTCATCTTGACCTAATTACATGGTTCAAAAGATCTCAAGTTCATTGGATTGACAGATGAATTTTGCAGTCAACTGATCAAAAGTCAATTGTGCACTGAAAAGTCAAACTTTTACTTTTTGGTCAAAATCAAGTGCCAAGGGTCATAATTCATCAAGATATGTCAAAATATGAAACTTGTTCACCAAGAAACTCAAAATTGAAAATTAGGGTTTTAATTTGAAAAATTTCATAACTTAGAATTTTTCTAAGTATAAAAATTTTCTTATTTTTTCCCAACTTTTCACCACTTTTTCACCATGATGCATTTTGATTCAAAGAAAACTTCCAACATGAAAGTTGTAGTCCTCCATGAAATATACAACTTTTCTTCATAAAGTTTTCCCTAAATATGCTTGGATCTCAAGATACGAATTTATGAATATAGGTCCATGAACTTCTTAACTTAGTGAAATTTTGCCCTAATATAGGCAGGTTTTGGACCCAACTTCATGGACATTTTTCACCTAGTTCCAAGAGGTATCTCAAAATGAATTTCGAAGATGGATTATAGATCACATTTCAAGCTTTCCAAAATGTCCAAGAACTCTCCAAGATCATTTTTGGTTAGGGAGAATCGAAGAAGGGAAGTTGACATTTTCTCACTTTTGTTCAAGCCATTTTCACATAGCATCAAGTTGCAAATCAGATCTATGATAGTTGTATCTTGCTTTACAGGTCCTAATCTCACTTTACACTCCATGATTAAATGCAAACTCAGTTGACAAAGGCATTATCTTTGCTTTTGAAGCTTTATACAAGAGATAATTCCATTTTAGGCATAAAGTTCACATTGCCATTTTCATAAAGAGAAGCTTTTGCAACTTTGTCAATCTTGAGCATTGAACTTGTTCCCTTGGTTCAAGCAATGTACACATGTCTCAAGAAAATTGTACAAGTGCATTTCAGCTCTCAAGCAAGCAAGGACAGGCATGTTAGTATGGTCACTTCACTTTACTTCAAATGCAAGAAAAGTTGCCAAAAGGTCAAAAACTTGTACAACTAGTAAGGGCTAACCTTTGTGTCATTTCTATACAAATACACAAACTTATGGCAAGGCATAGCACGATTTCTTGACACTAGAAACTCTCTAAAACTCAAAAACTCCAAAATTATGTCCAAACACTCAGCATCTGCAAAAGCATAGCCAACCAATTTTTGGCGCGTGCGTTTTGTGTTTAAACACTTGAAACATCTCATAAACATCCTACCAAAGCAATCCAAGCCATCACCCTGGTTCTGTAACCCCTGTTTCAGTATCCACCATTTTCACTTTGGAAGCTTGCAACTTGACTTGTCCAGAGAGTTTCAGCCATCCTCAGAGCAAGCTAAGCATTGGAATAGCTTCAGGGAAGTTCAAGGAAGCTCAAACAATCCTCAAGCCTCCATTAAAGTCCCTACATTGCTCTACTCGAATCCAACTGAAGGAGGTATTTTCTTGAACTCTATCTCTCTGAATAAGCATCCCCAAGCCACGATTTGTGAAGAAAAAATGTAGTCCATGTCACAATGAAACTGTACAGATCCATACTTTTCATTTATATTAACTATGCTAAGAGAATTTGAAGGTTGAATATGCTGAAATTTTTAGGTCACGAATTAGGGGTTCCAAAATTCTCTCTGATCTTTGAGAGTTAGGTTACAAAATTTATATTGTTGGAATCGTGAGCTCAAATGCCACATGTTTCATGTTATGGGTTTTTGTTTTTGTGCAAGCATTAGCAAGTTACAGGTTTGAACAAAAAACGCGCGCAGAAGTTAGCCAGAGGACAGGGATGAAGCGCGCTTGGGCTTTTTGGCGCTTTGGGCCTTTTTGTTTCTTATATTTACACCTCCTGACTTGATATTTGCACCCCCTTGACTAGTTTCTTATATTTTTGCATTTTCTTTCATATTTTTATATTTATTATTTTCATTTATTTTTCTTAAATGATAAAAAATACCAAAAATTGATTGATTTATTTTCCCACTTTTATTTTTTTTTTAAATTATTTTCTCACATGAAAAATAATTTATTTTGATAAATAGAACTTATTTTCTTAAATAACTTGTAAATATATTTAAAAATACTTAATATTTTTATTATACATTTTTATATTCATAAATATTTATTTTCTACACATACTTAATTTTTAATATTTACATATAATATTATTTATTATTTTCTTGTACAAAAAATGGACAAAATAATAACATAAAGCATTATTTTCTTTTAATTAAAAAATTAGGGTTTCACCCCTCCAAAAATAATATTATTTTTTCCTTATTTTTTAGGGCTTAAATTAAATTATTTTCTCATACAAAAAACAAATACCAAAACATTTTTTACATAAATACATTGCATTGCATTTTAAATATTTGTACATTTATTTAATTCGCGCAATATTCGATTTGGTTGTAATAATATATTTAGGATTATATTTGTGCAAAATACCCATTCAAAACTTGTATCCCCCCTCCCATAATGATTGTTGTAATAGCTTAGTTTATTTTATGCAAATTATTGCTTTATATAATATGCTTAGTAAATTAGGTTTTGCATGACAAGAACAAAAATAAAGCAAAATAGAAAACCCTAAATGCAAGACAAAAGCATGAAAATGACACACTTTGCACACAAACACCCTTAGGGTTTCTCCCACTTGGTTGCCTAAAATAAATGGCCATGTTACGCACGCGAAGTATCTTGGAAAAACAAAACAAGTATAAGATCATAGTCCCTCGATGACGCTATTCAAAGGTTGCCTAAAAAAATGATCTTGGTCCCTCCAAAATGCTAAGATACTTGGCAACATTGCTATCATGGTCATACGATGACCCACGCACGTCCCGTTTACATCCAAAGATAGGGTTGCTTGCCAAATCAATGATAAGTCGACAATGTCAAAGGAATAAAAATGCACAAGAAAGACATTTGAGTAGGTAGATAGCTTCTAAGTTACTTGCTCCTTTTCAAACAATCCTTGCTATTTTCAAAATAAACACACACACATTTCAAAAACATCTTACAAAACATTGAAAAACATTTTCAAAAGACAAACATCTTTGTATACATTCTTACGAATAAGAATCATTACAAAGATTGCCTAAACGAATGGCCTCTTTTCAAAATACTTTCAAAACCACATCAAAAACCATTTCAAACAAAACAAAGCAAGTGATCTAAACAAGTAACTAAAAGCCCATGGAAAACCATGGATGAAAAGGGTGCTAGCACCTTCCCTTTTCATAATCTACCCCCCGAACTCAAGAAAACATCTCAAAGGTATTTCCTGTGCTTTTTTACATTTCCTTTTGGATAAAAGAAAAGTCGGTGGCGACTCTTGCTAACCGCGACATTTGCGATAAAATGCAAAACCTCAAGTCAGTTCTCCCACCGTATCATAACACTTTTTGTTGTATTACTATGATATTGTTTTAAATAATTATGAATATTCTGTTGGGTTTAGAAGAGTGTTACGTTAGTGGTATTAGAGCAGGTCGGTTCATCCGGCCAGGATTTATATGATGTTTATTCTTTGTTAATCGATTAGTATCCAAATTTTGTCGATGTGTTGGTGTTTATAATGTTGGTTGTCTATGCGCAAGAGTTATGGCTGGATGAAGAAATGATAACGCGATTGCTAATGCTTTTGAAGCCATGGCTCGGGAAATGCAGAACAAACATGGACAACAGAACCAGAATGGAAGGAATGATGATGAGGCTCGTGCTTGAGAATGGAATGCGTCCAGAGATCAAGCAGGGTATTGGGTATTTGCAGATTCATCAGTTGCATGAGATGGTAAATAAGTGTAGGATTTTTGATCAAGATAGTAGGGACATAGCTTCTTATTATAAGAATTATAATGAGAAGAAAGGGAAGAATCAAGATCGTAGTAAGCCGTATGCTGCTCCAACTGATAAAGGGAAGCAGAAAGATTATGATGAGAATAAGCCAAGTGGGGGAGGAGCTCCCGTTTCTGCGAAGTGCTACCAGTGTGGTGAAGTAGGACACCGTGCTAATGCTTGTACTAATAAAGTGTTGGGATGTTACAAGTGTGGAAAGGTTAGTCATCACAATACTGAGTGCAAGAATGAAGGTCCAACTTGTTTCAATTGTGGTGAGTAGGGTCACATTAGTAACTTGTGTCAGAAACCCAAGAAAGATGTAGTTGCTCCGAATAGTGGCAGAGTGTTAGATTTGAATGGTGCTGAGGTTGACAAGAAAGACAACCTAATCAAAGGTAATTGTTTTATTAACAATACTGAGTTAATTGCTATTATAGATATTGGTGCTACTCATTCGTTTATTTCGCTTGACTGTGCTACTATGTTAGGATTAAAATTGTCTAAAATGAATGAGGGAATGGTAGTGGAGCTTTCGACTAAAGGTTTCGTTACTACTACTCTAGTTTGTTTTAAGTGTCCTTTATCTATCTATGGCAAGAATTTTATGATGGATTTGGTGTGTCTACCCTTACACAAAATTGATGTTATTCTTGGAATGAACTGGTTGGAATTCAATTATGTTCATATCAACTGTTATAATAAGACGGTAAGATTCCCCAAGTTTGGTGATAGTGGAGAGTTGATGTTTTTGTCTACTAAGCAAGTAGATGAGCTTTTGGCATATAAAGCTTTGATGTTTGCAATGTTCGTGTCGTTACTAGTTGATCGTGAAACTACGAGTGTGGAGTTACCTTTTGTTTGTGAATTTCCAGAAGTATTTCCGAATGACATTGGTGAATTACCTCCAGAGAGAGAGAAGTTGAATTTGTTGTGGACTTAATACCAGGTGCAAGTCCAGTGTCGATGGCTCCTTATAGGATGTCATCTTCGGAGTTGAATTAATTGAAGAAACAATTAGAATAATTGTTAGATAAGAAGTTTGACCGTCCGAGCGTCTCTCCGTGGGGTGCTCCGGTGTTGATTTTGCCAAATCCGAATGAACCTTTTATAGTTTATTGTGATGCTTCTAATATGGGTCTTGGTGGTGTAATAATGCAAAATAGACAAGTTGTTTCTTATGATTCTAGAAAATTAAAAGTTCATGAGAGGAATTATCCTACGTACGACTTAGAATTGGTGGTTGTGGTGTTTGTGTTGGAAATTTGGAGACATTATCTTTTTGGATCTAAACTTGAAGTGTTCAGTGATCATAAGAGTTTAAAATACTTGTTTGATCAGAAGGAGTTGGACATGAGGCAGAGAAGATGGCTCGAGTTGCTAAAGGATTATGATTTTGATTTGAGTTACCATCCCAGTAAAGCAAATGTAGCAGCTGATGCTTTGAGTAGGAAATTTTTGCATATGTCAATGCTTATGGTTCGAGAGTTAGAGATGATCTAACAATTTAGAGATATGAGCTTGGTATGTGAAGAGACATCCAACAATGTGAAGATGGGAGTGTTAAGACTGACTAGTGGGATTCTTGAAGAGATATGAGAAGGTCAGAAGTCTGATTTGAGTTTGGTGGATCGACTAATGTTGATTAACCAAGGCAATATAGGTGAATTCCGAGTGGACAAAATTGGTGTGATGAGACTTGGTAATAGGGTATGTGTCCCTGATATTCCAGAACATAAGAATATTATTCTTGAGGAAGGGCATCAAAGTGATTTGAGTATTCATCCAGGTGCTACGAAAATGTATCAGGATTGGAAGAAAATGTTTTGGTGGCCAGGTATGAAGAAATAAATTTCTAAGTTTGTGTATGTTTGCCTAACTTGTGAGAAGGCAAAGATTAAACATCAGAAGCCTGCAGGTCTTATGCAACCTTTGATTATTCCAGAGTGGAAATGGGATAATGTTTCTACGGGTTTCGTATCGGGGTTAGTGAAGACTGATAAAGGTAATGATTCAATTTGGGTAATAGTGGATAGGTTGACTAAGTAGGCTCATTTCTTGCCGATGAAGATCAGTCATTATATAGAAAAGCTGGCTAAGATGTATGTTGAAGAGATTGTAAAGTTGTATGGGATACCTTCGAGTATTGTGTTAGATAGAGACCCGAGGTTTACATCAAAATTCTGGACAGGTTTGCAGAATGTTTTCGGTACCAAGTTGAAGTTGAGTTCCGCATATCATCCGCATACGAGCGGTTAAACGAAGAGGACTATCCAGTCTTTGCAGGATTTGTTGAGGGCTTGTGTTCTAGAACAAGGAGGATCTTGGGATAGTCACTTGCCATTGGTTAAATTTACATACAATAGTAGTTTCCATTCAATTATTGATATGGCACCATACGAAGCATTATTTGGTAGGAGGTGTAGAACTCCATTATGTTGGTATGAGTCGGGCGAGAGTGTTGTACTCGGACCTGAGATTGTGCGAGAGACAACTAAGAATATTAAGATGATCCAAGAGAGGATGAAGGCTTATCAGAGTTGTCAGAAAAGCTATCATGATAAGAGAAGGAAGGCCTTGGAGTTTCAGAAAGATGATCATGTGTTTTTGAGAGTTACTCCGGTAACAGGTGTTGGTAGAGCTCTGAAATCAAGGAAGCTTATGCCGTGTTTCGTTGGTCCATATCAGATATATGAGAAGATAGGTGAGGTAGCCTATCAGATTAGTTTACCACCATCACTTTCAATCTTCATGATGTGTTTCATGTATCTCAATTGAGAAGGTACATTCCAGATCATTCACATGTGGTTCAGATGGATGATGTAAATGTCAGAGATAATATGACTGTTGAAGCATTACCATTGAGAATATAAGGTCGTGAAGTTAAGAAATTACGAGGTAAGGATATTGCCTTAGTGAAGGTGTTATGGGGTGGATCAACCGGTGAAAGTTTGACTTGGGAGCGTGAGAATCAGATGAGAGAGTGGTATCCGACTTTGTTTTCCTCAGGTAATCTTCGAGGGTGAAAATTCTTTAAGTGAGGGAGAGTTATAACACCCCAACTTTTATAATTTCTTATTTAATGAATTATTAGATGTATTTGTGAATTAAGGACGAATAATGATGTTTTATATGATTGTGTATGATGCGTGTCGATATGTTGTTGTTTACGACATGGAGCAACATGATGTGAATTATGGTGAATAGGAGTATTAGCATAATTAAATAAATATTTAGTAATTACTTGGATTATTATTGAGAATATAATAATATGAATAATTATTTAAATGGCTATTTTAGTTAGAGCGATGTGTTGGTAATTAGAAGAAAGAGTGAGGACATGATGGTAATTTGGGGTTGGCTAAGTAAGGGCAATTGAGGGAGATATTAGGGGTCCTTTGTGATAACAGAGAAAAAGAGAGATTTATATGATTCATTCTGTACGATCGAGATATTGGGAGAAGAGCAAGAGAAGAGGTTAGGGTACATAAGTTGGAGAAGATCACTGTAAGAGGCACGAAGAATATAATCAATCACTCGAAACAATAAGGTAAGGGGTTTTATCTGATTATTATGTTTGATCTAAGGTCTAGATAATTGTAAGATTGCCTTTGTGTGATGATTTTGGGATGAAAATTGATGAAATTAGGGAAAAACCACGTGTTGAATGAATGAATGAATCCAAGATGAATGTGTGATGTTAGGACCTTTAAATAAGTGTTATAAAATGTTAAGAATGTTGTATAATCATAGGATTTCTAATTCTAAAATCGGGACTTTTTACGAAATCGAATTCGGAGTTCTAGAAGGCCTCAAATGGTGGAAAATCGCAGGAGGAGAAGTGCTGTCTACGATGCAGTTCCGGGCGATGCAAAAGTGACGCATCGCCGGGCGACGCTAAGGTGGCGCTGGGTGGGAGAATTGAATGGCTGTCTAATTTTCTTTAAAATTCCATAACTTGAGTTTCAGGAGTCTGATTGATGCGCTGTTCGAAGAAGTGTGTAAATAACGTAGTAAACCTTAATTTGGTGATATAAATGGAGACTTAGGAATATTTTTAAAATACCTAAGTTAGAATAGGAATAGGTTCCCTGCGTTAAACTGCAATGATGATTTGTTTCATTATGATGATATATTGTTACTATGATGATATAATGATGTTATGATGATGTTTTGATTATATGAGTATATATGATGATTTTTTATGTATAATGTTGATTAATACATGAATGATGACGCGTATGATTGGTTATGGTGTTTTATGTTATTGTTGCACATCATGCATTCATTGGACATCTTTGATCCGTTTTGATGAGTTAGGATGTTGGTCCAGTGATATGGTCTCAATCCCATTGTATGGATTTGGGATGTCTATAATTTTTCTCCGGTTCCAAGAGGGAATCGATCCTATGATTGAGGTCTTTAGAGGGTGATGGCCCAGTGTCCATCAAGTGATTTGGTACCACATGCATGAGTCTTGTCCTTGCACTACATCTTATGTGGCATTGTATGGTTCTTGATTTTGGTGGTAGTGTGTTGTGTTGTTGAACTTGGAAGATGATATTGATGAATTGATTATTGTGATACTTTTGGCTTACTCAGCTATGTCTATTACTTACATCTTATATAGTGATTGTGATAAACTCACCCTTTCTGTTTGAATTTTGCCTCTACGTGGGTAACATGTAGGTAATCAAGAGTAGTCCTTAAAGGTTTGGGAGAATAGATTTGTAGTGTGATTTATTTCCGTTGAGTCTAAAAGGTCTTGCTCTGATATGTAACATCGGGGAAGAGAACACTTTGTTTTGAAAACTATTTTGTCCTTGTTTTGTTATGACATTTAAATTGTTTCCATGGAGTTTAAATTATGTTGAATTGTGAACCATGATCATGGGGCACTATGAAGTGTTTTTAATGAAACTTATTTGGACTATGATTCCGCTGCAAGTATGTGAAACATTGATAATGCATATGTCATGAATAATTTTGAAAACCCGTGTTACGGAGTAAGACTAACACGTATGATTATTTCACGAAGAAAATGTGACGCCATTTTTTTTATTACTCTGATATTGTTTTAAAAAATTATGAATACTTCATTGGGTTTAGAAGGGTGTTACAGGTTGCGCTTTATTCCAGGTACATAGAGAACATATTTGATCATAAATTTCCCTCTATTACTCATTTGAAAAACTATGTTGCTAGTACCTTCTACTTGCAACAAACTATTATCAGCAAGTTTTACCTTGCTCTTCTTCGACTCGTCGAAATCTACCAACCACACGTTTTGACCAGTCATGTGATTTGAATAGCCTTAGTCGAGGAACCAGATCTTGGATTTGACATGGTTATCTAGTATTGCAGCCATAACCACCATACCTTCAGAATCATCTGAGCCTTGGCGTGCAAGATTCGCTTATTCGTCCTTGCCTGTTGATCCCTTGTGTTTCCTATACCAACAATTCTTGGCCAAATGATCCCACTTTACACAGTTATAACACTGCATATGTTTCCTATCTTTTTTTTCCTTTCGATAGTTTCCTCCCCCTCTTTTCGAGGATTCAGAAGCTCTATCTTCGACCTGATGCTTGTAAGGCTTCGACCAAGACTTATTTCCTTTAGAATTGTTGACTCCGCCTTTGAATTTTTTGGAATTACCATTCGTTTTCCATGATTGAACTTGCAGAGCTTGTATCGAGTCTTGAACTCCTTTCCTGTCGATTATCCTAATCTAATGTGCTTCCAACAAACCAACCAAATCTTCCAGTTTTAGGGTTTTAAGTTGATTGGATTCTTGAATAGCTACAATAACGTGATTAAAGTGAGAGGTCAATGTTCGCATTACCTTCTCAACTATCATCTTATCAGTTATGGTTTCACCATAATCCTTTATGAGATGGACGAGTTTCGGGACCTTCGAAATATATTTTGCAACTTTTTCGTCTTCTCCCATTAACAACAATTCATATTATCGACGTAAGGTCTGCAACTTGACAATCTTAACTTTCTCACCCCCTTCATAATACTTGACCAAAATATCTCACGTGTCCTTCGCCGTTTCAGCATGAGAGATTCTACCAAAGTTAGCAGCATCAACCGCCGTCTGAATGCATTAAGAAGCCTTGCAATCTTTATAATTGACTTGCAATCTAAACATTACGATATTTTATTCCGTTATTTTCTATTGTGTACTATTTTGTTGTGTGTGATCACTATATTTAAAATTTGAATTCAAAGAGTGAATTTATAAATTATGATATTTTAAAATTTCTAAGGTCTCATGACTTTTTTTAGAGATCAACTCATATGGTTCGTCCGATTTAATAACTATATAATTTTGTTATAGAGACTATTTTATTTAACTGAGTTATCTGATTTAATCAAATTTAATCATGTAATTCGACCAATGACCCGGTCGTTCGGTTAATAAACCAGTGACACAATACTTTCGTCGATTTGATGACCGGTTCAATTTTTAAAATACTGATGGTGAGGTTTGAGACAGAGAAGAAATGTGAAATTGTGAGAGAGGAAAAGAAAGAAAATTAGTTAAGTTAAAATTTTATATTTAATCTAATATATTACATATATATATAAATATTAAAAAAATTAAAAAATTTGTGTGGCTATAGCCACACCATGGCTCAACATGTGTCCGCCCCTGTCTATAGAGAGAGAAGTATACTCTCAAGAGGAGTAAAGTATACTTTCTAATTAATTGAGGGGGAGTTTAATCAATCCAAACATATATCTATTGTCTCTTTTACCATTTAAATGAGAGATGCCTTGTCATCATCAAAAATGGAGAGAATGTGGAATCATGCTTTACAAGTTATTGATCAAGGAAGCTCTATTAAAGATGAACATACTTTTAATAATTACAACTAGACTTTGATGATAACAACTAAAGTCAAGTATAAAATGGTTAATGATGCAAGCAAATCAATAGAGTTTGATAAGCTTTGACTCTTTAATTGTGAAACCTAAATGAAATACAACTCAAGCATCATCTCAAAGTAAACTTCAAGAAAGTGTCTGCAATATTTAGGCATATGATAAGTCTTGAAGTGTGTCAAAGCTCGTCCAGACGCAAATGAGTAAATAAGTATTGTAAAATATTAAGGCTTTCTCATAAAGTTATACGACTAATAACACACATACACCAAAACAACTTTTGCAACTTATTTTTCTCAAGAAAATAATTCTAAAAATATCATGAAGTCGTGTCAGGTGATTTGGGAGTTGTTAGAAAATTTTTGGGCAATTTTTTGTTCTTACCAATCGATTCGCACTTTACCCAATCAATTGAGTTAGTGTAAACGTGCCCTAAACGTTTACGACAACATCTTAATAAACGGTGACACACACACACACACACACACACACACACACACACACACACACACACACACACACACACACACACACACACACACACACACACACACACATATATATATTCTTGCCTTTTGAAACTTTCTAATCAATTATTTTTATGCCAATCAATCAATTGGTGCATATGCCAATCGATTGACTCATGAATTCAGGTGGCAAAAAAAAATTTTTTTTTGTCAACCTCTAACCTATAAATAGAAGTCTCTTCTCTCATATTTTCGCATCCATAAACGCGAGTTCTCATACTTCACTCCTCACTCTCTCAAAAAAATATTTTTTTACTTTCTCTCACTCAAATTTAGTTGTAGCACTTTCGAGAAATTTATTTTGCAAGTGAGACATTTGTAATTATGGAAGAGTAGTGTTGTAAATTCACTAAGGAAGTTTTATTTTGCCTTGGTTGAATAATTCAACTATTTAGAGATTATTTATTTGGGCACGAAGATGAACCAGTTAAAAGCTTGGATTTGGGGATTTAGTTACTAAGTAATCGATTTAGTTTGAAGGCTCGACATGTTTAAAAATCTTCATTTGTCGATATCAGATCAGTATTAAAATCTCAACTTGGTTGGTGGTTATCATGTGTAAAATCTCTTTTCGGTTCGTAAGCTCATCCCGATATTAAAAGTTTACTAAGGTTGGAGATCATGCAGATATAAAATCTCCTATGTTCGTGAGTTTGGACCGGATTAAAAGCTCACTCAGGTTCATGATCAACCCTCGTAAAATCTTGGTTTGAAACTTGAAGATTAACAGCTCCAAGTTTCTTGTGGGAAAAAAGACTAACTATTTTGATCCATCGATTAGATGGAAGACTCACCGTTTCTCTTTGTGTTTACTGTTTGGTTGAAAGTATAAACTTCATTTTTCCTTGTATAAAGGGGTTACTAAAAACTCTTAAGAATATTGGACATTCTTAAGAACAAATCCTGGGGAGACGATTAGGTCTTTTTCTTTTGAACGAACCCCTTATAAATTCTGATGTTATCTTTCTATCTCTTAACTTTTTAATTTCCGCATTTTATTTCCCGTTGCTTACTTCTAAAACTTTTCTAAAATGTTTTCAAACTCTGAAATTAATCTTAAAAGTTTTTCAAACTCAATATTTTTTTAAACACACAATTCACCCCTCTCTTGCGTGTGGAGGCATATGTCCAACATTGTAGTCTAAAAGCACTTCGCTTTTGTAAAAGGCCTAGCCAAAGGCAGGAGGGCTATAGTCCTCAGAAGAGGCGAGGACCATATATGTCGCCCTTTAGGAGAATCCCATTGCCCTATGCGTCTCCAAATTGCCTAGTCGTGAGAAACGTGGAGAAAAACATTTTTTAGCCAGAGTGCAGTCAAGGTCAATAGTTGATCCACGTCCTCCTAAAAAGTAGAGATTCAATCGTCCATCACTGACTACTAAAAGACTATCATTTCTAAAGAAACCCTAGGCCTAAGGGCCCGTAAATATCTCACTCATAACTGGAGAAAGAAAAAACATTCATACCTTAAGCACAATACTTACATACAAAGCTTCTCACCTCACATGAATTGACCCTATAAAACCAACGTAAATAATCTAACACCACCATACAAGGCCTCTCGCCATCGCAGACAAACTCTAATTGTTATAACTTACTAAGACCTCTGAGTATCTCCTACCCTTATAAAAATACTACATATACTTGTACTTAATACATTTTGCATTCCAACAGTCAGAATAGAAACTTTTTGTAATGTCTCTTTTGTTTTTCTTTGAATGAAAAGCTTGAATTTATAAAATAAAAAAAAGAAATAAAGAAGTATATTTGCAGTACCAATATTAACAACAAAGTAATTTAAAGAATATTTGGTTATTGTTTTTGAAAATTCCTCAATAACCATCAGGTTTTGAACAACCTAAAACAGATCAATCTAAGTCAGTAGCGGAGCCACGTTAGGACATGGGTGACCATCATGGTCCTCTCGATTAAGTATATATATATATATATATATATATATATATATATATATATATATATATATATATATATATATATATATATATATATCGCCAGTTTTAATGAGTTATGAAATTTGGAGGAGTGGTTTGTGAAGGGGATTCCTTCCTACATACACCAATTCAGTTTTCTTTTGGCTCTTCAATGTTTTCAAGCCACTATCTAAGTGTAATTGGGCCCAATGAAAAACAGGAGTGTACCAGATAATTTGTTTGATCATAGGCTCCTTTCTAGGATGTATCTAAACTTTGTAAGCTTTGAGAATTACAATTTACCTTATGGAAGAGGAGGCACTTGCTTTGATGTGGTTACCATCTAGGGAAATCCAAGAGATAGTCTTATTTATAGCCAGTTTTCAATGGTAGAGTTTATTGCTAAATCTATTTTGATTTCTATAATACCAAATAATACTAATAACTATTAACCAACATGGAACCAGATTATGATCATGTATGGACTTGCCCTATTACACTTGAAAAAGCTAAAATTCTTATTCATTCATCTTCACACCATACATCAAATTTATATACATGCTGATCTACAAAATCCTACACATTAGTACTATCATACAACATAACATACTGGTAAAAAAAACCAGAACTTAACAAACACAGAAACATCACCAACTGATCTAACTATTAAGTATTATCCCTTTAGTATCTAGCAACATTCACTCACATTTCCCAACTCAATGAAGAGTTTAATGTTCTTGACAAAGCCGATACAATCTCATTCATCGCAGGACGATTTCCCGGATCCTTCTTTAAACAACTCTCAATAATTTCGACCACAAACATAGCAAGTTCAAATGGATAATTCCCTCGCAACGAAGAATCCATTAACTCCTTCACCTTCTCATTACCACTTAAAAAGTCTATCAGATTCTCATTATCTTCTGTCAAAATAGCAGCAACCTCTTTCCCTGTGATGATTTCCAACATCAACACACCAAATGCATAAACATCAAGCTTCGCAGAAACAATTCCATTTTCCAAATACTCTGGTGCCATGTAACCTCTTGTCCCAACAATATGTCTTGTAGCAACAAATTGTTCATCATCATCATCATCCAATCCACCCACACACCTTGCAAGCCTTAAACTTCCAACCTTTGCCTTGAAATCGTTGTCGAGAAGAACATTACTACACTTAAGATCCTTATGAATATACGGAGGTGAAGTGAAACTATGCAGATACTCAACTCCTCTTGCAACATCCAATGCAATCTTGATTCTCTGAATCCAACTCAGAAACTTCTCATCACTCATTTTGTTCTTAGAAAATATCCAATCGCTTAACGATCCATTTGCAGCATACTCATAAACAAGATACCAATGTCCTTCGTTGAAGCTAACGCCCGAAAGGCGAATAACATTAGAATGGTTAACTTTGTTGAGAATTTGTATCTCCTTTGAAACATCTCCTTCTGTTATCTTAATCACAGCCAAATCCCCGTTAATAACACCGCGATAAACACAACCTCTAATCAAAAAACTTGGACTAAAATCATCTGTTGCAACCTTAATTTCCTCAAAATCATACACTTTGAAAGATTGGCCTATACCAGTCATAATAATCTCTAACAATTTTTCTTCTTCTTTCTTCACAGGTTTCTCTTTCGCCGAATAACTAGTACTCTCCGAAACATTCACCAAAAAATCATTTTTCTTTTTACCCTTTTTGAAGAAAATTAAAGCACATAGAATTAATGTTAAAGCTATAACTACAAGTCCTCCAAGTACTCCAACCACAATATAAACCAAAGTTTTTTTCGATTTTCTATCGGTGGTAGGCGAGGTTGATGAAGGAGAAGGTTGTTGATGTGGTGAAACCGAAACAGTTTGAATTTGAGAACTTTTAGGCTTATCAAAAAGAGGAACAAGAAGTGTTGTAAAAGGATAAATTGTAGAATGTGTTAAAGTAAGTGTATTAGCTACAAGAGTGGTTTTGAAGTTAACACCAAATTTTTCACTAATGAGTGAAACAGAATCACCCCAATTAACCAAATAGCTTAAGAGATACTTAATGTTTTTTTCAGTTTGGTTCTTTGTAGGACAAGCACATCTAAGAGGAACAAGTAATTTTCTACCGGGATATACATCAGCAGGGTTATGATTCTCATGCATCAAAGCTTGACAAGTTGAAAGACCTTCGAAAGTGTTGTTAGCAACTAGGAAATAAGTGTCTGTGTTTTGAAAAACATAGGATGTGTTTGCTTGGTAGTAGTTACCAGAACAAGAACAGTTGACAGGAACAATTACCATCTTGTTTGTTTCGAAGGTTTCGTTTAAGGAAACCGAGTTGATTTCGGCGAGATGAGAAGGGTTTGAGCCTAGTAATGATGAGATTGTTGAAACTGAACTGTAAATTGGTTGAGATCTGAAGGTGAGGTATGCTTGGCATGTGTGAGTTTGGCCGTTACATGTGTAGCCTCGGATCGATTTCGAGTCGCCTTTTCGAGGACATGCTGTTGTGGATAGCCCAATGTATGGTTGTTGTCCTAGGATGAAGGAGATGTTGGTGGTGATGATGATGAAGAAGAAGAAGAGAGTGAAAATGAAGGGAAAGATATGCATGTTGTTTTTTGATTCAAGAGAATGAGATGTGATATTGTTATGATAACGTAATATATATGAAGAGCCTAAAACAAGCAATCAATGTAGCATCACATGCAATAAGAGAGAATTATAATAGACGATAAAACTTTTCTTTAAGAGAATTCTAACCACATATTTAATTATTTTTATATTTCTTTTGGAAAATTTAATATCTGATTTTACGATAGACTAATTTAAAAATCAGTTTTATAATTTATTTCCGAAAACTCAGTTGAAATCAGAACAAAATCATATATAGAATGATCTGACCCAAGAATATTAGAAACAACTGAACATAAATATGCAATTTTGCGAGAAACACATAGTTAATCAGCCTTCGTAAATAGGTTGTTATTTTAAAATTAAATTACATTTTTTTTGAACAATTTCTAAGAAGAAACCTGCATTGTGGTGATTTGGTTGTAGAAGTTGAATTATTTCTTAAAGTAATTGCAAAATAGTGGCAGGGTTGGATTCTTATTGACTAAATATCATGACAAATATTTGTTTTTTCTTATGAAAGGATTATAAATACTAATATATCAATGCTTGGAAGATACTCGTTTACTTGACTTTCTGCCTTATCACTTCGGGTCATATTTTTGAAATATAAAA
Source organism: Vicia faba (assembly GCA_948472305.1). NCBI lineage: Eukaryota > Viridiplantae > Streptophyta > Magnoliopsida > Fabales > Fabaceae > Vicia > Vicia faba. The sequence goes on along the minus strand of OX451736.1, from coordinate 1,060,583,842 downwards.
ACAATGTGATTCAGCAGAGTAGATTTTTTTTATTGAAGGTATTATTTACATTATCCAGTTGCTATACTTTTTTCTATTACAAAATACATCTAAGGGAGAAAATGTCTATATGATGTCTTTGTATTGATATTTTTAAAATATATACCACAGTTAAAAAAAAATTGATTTCCTCTCATATCTTTCAAGATAGAGAAGAAAATTTATAAGGATTCGAGGGTTAACTCCAAGGTTTTCTATCACTTGAATTTTTCCTTTTTTCTTTTTCCTTTTTGTTTTTTCTTTCAATCTTCTCCTACCTCTACAGAAACAAACTCTATATATTTTAAATTAAGAATCACTCTAACCGTTGTTAATATTTATTCTTTTATATTGTTGAATCTTTACAACTAGTCTAGCATTCCAATATATAGATGAATTTTGAAGTTGGTTGAATTTCTAACAAACTTCTAAATGTAATAACAAACTAATCAATGTTTAAAATACATGTTACTATTTAAACTAAGTTCTAGACTAGTGAGTTGCTATGATTAATGCTTGTAATTCCGCTTTGAGTTTGACTCTGAGATCTCGAAAAACAGTGGTGTTTAGAGATTTGATGAGTGGGTCAATTATATGGAGGGAAGCAAGTATATGTTGGACAACCAACTTTTTGAAGGATATTCGTTTTATAACAAAATGAATGACCAACTCAACGTATTTTGTGAAAACATGTAGAATAGGGTTGTGTGGCACATGAACAACACTGAGATTGTCACACAACAAATTGAGAAGGAAAAATGGAATGCACAATTCAGACAAGAGAGACTCTAACCATAGAAGTTTAGAGGTAGTGTATGCAAGAGTCTGATACTCGGTCTCTTCATTTGATCTTGCAACTAGATATTGCTTTCTAGAACTGCATGAAACCAAGTTTGGACCAAAGAAAATGCATGAACCATAAGTTCATCTTCTATCATCAATGTCACTACCCAATCATTGTCGTTGTAGGCTCTAAGAGAAAACTTGTTATGAGTATTTGAGGGAAGAAAATTTAAATCATATTTGAATGTTCCACTTAAGTAACCGATAATTCTTCTAACAATAGACCAATATGAGATAAGATGATAAGCCATGAACTCACATTTCTTATTCTCACTGAAGGCTATATCAGGTCTAGTGAAAATGACATATTGTATGCCACCAACAATTGATATGTATTAATGAGGATTTGAGAAAGTATTTATGCCATGCTTGCTTAGTTTGAGATTGTTGAGCATTAGTGTAAGGACTCCATTAGCATCCATCAAATTGGTTTTACCACATAGATCTTTGATGTATTAGGATTGGGACAATAGAATGGATCCTTGGGCATGATATTAACTTCAATGTCACGGAAGTACTCAACTGTTCTTAGATTTTTTAGAGAAAGTTTAAGATGAGATTTGTTGGTAAGGTTACATACCAACTTGGAAGAGGATCATGTAATTAAGATATCATCTACATAAACTAAAGCATATATGATGATGCACTGATAAGATTAAAATAAAAGGGAGTGGTCACGTTTTTTTGACATAACCAAACTAAAATAGGTTTGTTGGACTTTTCATACCACTTTCTTTGTGCTTGTTATAAAGAGAATTGCGAAACTGGAAAAATAGAACATTGTCAGAGTTGGTGAATCCAGAAGGTTGGTGCATGTACACCTATTCTTGCAATGAGTTATTGAGGAACACATTGTTGATGTCAAACTGTTGTAGTTCTCATTTATGTGTGATTGAAAAAGTAAGGGTGACTCTTATAGTTGAAGCCTTAAGCACATGATAAACGGTCTCATTATAGTTAAAACCAAGTTGTTGATGGAAGCCCTTGGTTACTAGTCAGGCGCTTCATATTTTTCCCCTATAGTCACTTTTATTAAAAAGAACAAGGGATGCTAACCCAATACAAAAGGAAAAGGGCCAACAAAACCAAACCCAAAAACCAAGAAGCTACAAACCCGGATTAGTGAACTAAATTTCCAAAAGAAAATCATCACGACCTTTGGAATGATGGACAGCCAATCCCAACCCAACCTCTTAATAAAGATCAAAGTCTTAACACTATTCCAAACACCTTTATCAAACACAACCTTATTTCTACCCCTAACCACACACACCAACCAACCAACAACAAAAAAAAAAGTGACAAAAGAAAGACTAATGGAAGCAGACAAAGAGACCAAAACATCCTCCAAAGAAGTAAATTCCATAGCAAAATCCATACCCAACCAAAGAAAGACATCATTCCACAAATGAGCCACCTTACTACACCCGACAAAAAGGTGATCCTATGATTCAACCTCCAACTCACAAAGCGGACATGAAGTATTATTCAACAGTAACTAGATACCTCGACGACTCATTTCAAGTCTAATTGTAACACCCTTTTCTAACCCCAAACACTTTATAACATAATTAGAGTAAAATAGCATGCATAACGCAAAAGGGTGTCACATGTGTTTACAAAAAAAAACACAAAACAATATCAACACAAAGATACACCTGATCATAATCATAGCACATATTTAAACTTCATGTTTCCACAAACTATGCACATCACAGCGGAATAATTTTTTACTTAATTAATAATAATAATTATTATTATATCCCATACTATAATCATAAGCCAACATAATAACCAATTCATAACATAACAAGTCATATGAATCCAAACATTGGACACCAAGGCCACTCAACATACAAATAACAAATATGAGAGTATAACAATATCTCTCAACAACAAACATGAGTTCAAAATATCCCCCAGTGTTACATGACCAGAGTATTGACTAACTACCTAAACAAGTGAATAGACTGAACTAAGCTCCTCAACTATCCTCGTGTGAAGCACTACTATCTTCGGTACCTGCACGATATCGCATAGAACATCATTTCAATAGAAGGGTGAGAATTCAAATCATTATATATATATATATATATATATATATATATATATATATATATATATATATATATATATATATATATATATATATATATATATATATATATATATATATATATATATATATATATATATATATATATATATATATATATATATATATATATATATATATATATATATATATATATATATATATATAATATAGAGTAATGCATAACAACATTCATCAAAAGAATTCTCCACAGTTCAAATGATCATTCATACAACATAGCTTGACAATTCAAGTATCAAAGAAATCAATATAGAAACATTACAAGTATATGAATACACGTATAGCTCGCATATAGCACAATTACCACCAACGTAACATTCATGTACAATTTACCAATTATCACATAATGTGATTTGAGACAATATCATATAATGACTCATGAGACTTCCAATGTAACTCAATGCGACTCATGCATGTGGTATCCACGTGAACATCAAGCTCACCTCGCTCTCGGTTCCATATCTAAAATCAGAGTCACGCTTCCGATCCAAACAAGATCAAAGCCCATCATTATGAACGTATAGTCCACCGCTTCTATTTTCACACAAGGATCAAAGCAACCAATCGGGGTTCAATCTCCCCATGAATGCATGTGCAATTTCCAATGAACATATGAAATTAAGACCATCTCATAATCTTAATCATCCAAACATATCACAATAATTCAACAAATTAAATTGTCCACCAACAATTGCACAAACATCATGTATCATATAAACATCGTTAACAATACATTTACATAGTATTAATCATCGTCACAACTCACGAATAACATATAACGTATAAGCCAACCAATGTCATTTTCAACAATCACCAAAATACAACATACATATACTAAAATCAAGTGTCATGCATTCATCGAAGCGCATCCAAAATCAATTCAAAACACATCGAATAAATTATTAAAATTCATGTAAACTAATAATAATTCATAAGTATGCAAACCCATAATCCATTCATGAAAAAATAGAAATTCTATATCCAGGAACCCGCATTGAGCGGCCCTACTCGCGCTAAGTGTGCTTCGCGTTATACAGAAAAATCTGCAGCAAACTTCTACTGACTTGTGCATGAAAATCATCATAGAGACATGTTCTAATGCTCATTTTACCAAACAAATATATTCTAGCATGTATATATCATAGGTAACCTATTTGTATCATAAAAACTAGATTTCACAAACCTAATTTCCAAATCCCTAAATCAAATTGGGTGAATCAAAGCCTAGAAATTAACATACCCAATCCTATTTCATGTTACTGATCATTATCCAATCATATACAAACCCATAATAACAAGTATTATCCCCCTTACATTGATTGTAGCCACCTTAGGGTTCTTCCTCATTTTCTCTTCTTTTCTCCTCTTTTCCTCTTTTCTTCTCTTCTTTTCTTTTCACAAAAATGAGGATTCTAATCTTTGTTTTCACATAACCCTTACTAAGTATTGTTTCTCTTATTGGTCTTAGCAACTCATATCACCTTATTGCTTCTATTTCTCATGATTTGGCCCAACTTATTATTTCATTCAAATGTGACACAAAACCCAAATTTAATAAATTCTATTTTTACTCATAAACCCCATTATTCAAATAACACCTATTCAAATAATCCAAATAATTAAATAATTATTATACCATATAATAATTAAATAAATTAATAACAATCATAAAAATAGCTAATAAAATAAATCAATATGTTACAACTCTCCCCTACTTAAAGAATTTTCGTCCTCGAAAATTACCTCAAACGAACAACTCAGGATACGAATCCTTCATCTGACTCTCAAGCTCCCAAGTCACATTACCATATGTCGTCCTCCCCAAATCACATTTGTTGTATCCCAAAATTTTCCCTCTCATTTTTCTCAAAACATACTCCTAGAGATCCTCAATTTGCTCAAGGTTGCCCAAGAGTTGACCAGACAAACTCTCTCCTAAGGCAGTGTGTCTCAAATTAGGATTTCCATTTTCATCAATATAGGTGAACTACAAAGACCTCATATGCTCTCCATGGTCCTAATATATTATCAAGACCATCCATGTCAAATTTCAAGCATTGCACAAGAAGTTTGCTCAATCAACTGCTCAGATGCTTGAGAATCGACTGTATTAGGTCAAAAGTCAACTATGGCCCACATACAGTCAAACTTCAAGATTTTTGGTCAACATCAACATTTTGAAGTGATATCCATCATTTTATCAAGGATTGATCAGGATTCTTCAAGGAAATCCCTAAATTCATCAAAACCCAAAAGTTGCTAAATTAGGGTTTCTTAGGAAAAGTCAACCAAACTTTGACCAAACATAACTTCGACATACTTTATCATAAATTTTCCATCCAAGGCTAATTTTTAAGAGGATTCAATTACCTACAACTAATCTTCATCCCACAAGTTCAACATATGCACTCATAAAAAGATATGAATTTCTACATTATAGGTCCTTTTCAAAAGTCAACAAAAAACACCTTTTGGGTCAAAGCTTCTTACATGAACATGGAAGACCCAATTGAAATGATAACAAAGGGGTTTCTTAGGAGACATCCTAAGATTTCTAAAAAGTCCAAGAACACCTCTCTAGGGTTAAAATTGGAGGAGATATGCCTTGTTAAAGTTGACCTTTCTTGCAAAATTGCCAAAAGTCAAATATGCTCAAAAGTGCATTTTTTACCAAATGGGCTTAGCATTTCATGATTGCACCTCACTTGTAGCATGGTCCACGACCCAAATGTTCACTCACATGTTATTTTCTTTGTTATTTATTTTATTTTTATTTTTTATTTATTAAAAATTGAATAAAATTAAATAATTGGTAAATAATATCAAAGTTATGTTTTGATATGATTTTTGGACAGGATCTCAATCAAATTATGTTGAGATATCAAGACCAAATCGAATCAAGCATGATTGGTATAAAAATGGGATAATTTGGCTCAATTTAGAAAGTTTGCATATGGTTAAAGAACCAAATCAAATCTTCTCAAAACTTCAAGATTTAATCTGTTTTGCAACCCTAATTCACTCAAGGGTATATAATGAACAAGAACAAAGCATAAAATAAGAAGGTTGGCAGTCGTGAATGAGCAAGAACAAACTCAAAAATCTTAACAGAAAGTGTGAATCGGTTTCAGTCATACAGGCCATCTCAAGCCATCCTAGCATTTCCAATCGATTATTGGACGTCTCAGGAAGCTATCCTAGTCATTTGCAAGGTCTGAAACACCAAGAAACCCGCGCTACAACTCACCCGGTTTTCCCTGTTTTTCCAAATTCGTTTACTATGATTCACGCATCATGAACATGTTTTAATGGCATATATGTGTTTGTTATCATGTTTGCAACGTATTGGTTATGTTTGATTGATGTTTTAGCGCATATACTGACAATTGCCATTGCTAGGGTTTGAAGTCACGTTTTGGGGGTTCTTGATACAGGAAAAATTAGGCCACGAATAAGGTACCATGATGCTCGTGAGACCAAGACGACTTGATTGGTATAGTCACAACTAATTTATCATGCATGTGCTAGATTTTTTAGTTTTGCAGCTTTGTAGCTACAGAATTTTGTCTGTAGGTAAAGGTGCAATGGTCTAAGGCAACAGAGGAGGAAGAAGATGGTGGCGTGGCAACCATCTATTTGTCTGTTTAAATCTCGCGCGCGTTTCCCACTAACTCATTTATTTTGTTATATTATATTTTGTTTTCATTCTATGCACAACAAAGCAGATTGGCCCAGTGGTAAGAGTGCTTGGTGGGAAGTATGAGGACCTGGGTTCGATCCCAGGTCCATGCAATTTTGGCTATTTTTCTAACGTTCCAACGTAGGATTCAGTGTGCCTCATACCTAGGTATCAACCTTGCAGCCTCCAGATCTGGCCATTAGATCTAGCCTCAAGGGAGATCCAACGCTCATATAGGAGTAGCGCATGGTAGACTTTCAGGAGATGACTTCACATGATCAGGCGCTGGTATGCTGGGCTATCAACCTTGGGCCCAGCAATTTCAATAGTGCACCCCCCAGATTTGCTACTCAACACAGACCCATTTTCTTTTCTTTATTTATTTCCTTTATTTAATTATTTTGTTTAATTGTTTTTCCACATAAATTAATTACCTTTTTTATTAATCATAAAATCAATAAATCACAAAACACCAAAAAAGCATTTTTTTCTAATAAAATATTTATTTTAACTTAATTAGAAATATAGGTTAATTTAATTTCTTTTTTCATAATTAAAAGCAATTAGAAATTAGGGTTTTAATTAATTTACAATTAAATTATTTTCTCAAATAAAAAATGTACAAAAATATTTTTCTCTCAATTAGGGTTTTAGGTTATTTTTTAAGCGTCCTCGTACTAATTTGCCACGCGTTTAATTAATTCTTTTCATATTTTTTGTAACTGCCGATGGTTTGTAATAGTTAAACTAGGGTTTTCATTTATTGCTTTGTCCCTAATTTTGGTTATGTAATTAATCCTTATCCCCGAAGCGTTGTAATAGCTAGGTTTATTTTCTCGCACTTTTAATTTCCGCAATCTTTAACTGTTAGATGCATGGTTAATAGGATTGTATGGAAAGATGTTTCAAAATTAAAACGGTAGCTCACTTAATGTGCAAAGACTAATTAACTGAAAAAATCACGTGCACATATTTTACTCCTAGGGTTTGCCTCACTTCGGTTGCCTTCGGTAAAATAGTGATTTAAGCATAGGAGATTTTAGTGGTTGCCCTCTCGTCTAAAAGATCAAATGTCTCATTCGAATGTCGCCTCGGAAATGTTGCCTCGGGAATGTTGTCTTGGAAAGATCTTAAGACTATAGGGTTACTACTAAGGTTTCCTACCCATTGCTCTGGTGACTGTACTTGTCCCTTTCGAACGTCCCTTACAAACTCCAACGACGGGGTGTTGGCTGAAGATTTTGATGATACAGTTCGAAATGAAACAAATTGGATGTTTCGTTGGAATAAAGCAAGATGTTACGATTCGGAATGGTAGAAGCAGTTCTTCGAACGAACATGTCAAAGCTCGGAGCTTCGAGTGATAGTTGTATTTAAAAGAAGCCTCGAAGTGGTAACAAGATTGTGTCTAAGAAATGAGTTCGAAGCGAAGAGTGCCAAAGCATTTGAAATTCAAACGCGAGCGGGATGTTGGAATTCAAATATATATGCGCTGGAGCATTCGAAGACGCGTGGAAGCTAGAAAGGAGCAGTGCTCTGCATGTTCTGAACGTGGCAGAATCTTATAGGCAAGACCGTTATGGTCGAAGTAGTATAAATAGAAGTCTTAGTATTAGGATTTCGTGTGTCATATCTATTGTACAAAATTCAGTAAACATTCAAAATACCACATGGCTATGGAAACGAATGCTCGAACAATGTATGTATGATAACACCAAACATTTATAATTCAGTAAAACTCTTTATCTTTTCCAGTTTATCTTCTATCTTCATGTCAATGTCATTCAAACACCTTTGCTTTCAAAGTCATTTACTGATTTCTTGCATTTAAACGCTTTCGTTCTATTTTGAATCCTTTACATTTCAGAAACTCTTTTACATTTCATGCTTTTATGTTCATGCTTCTTACATTAAAATCTTTACATTCAAAGTCATTTACTTATTTCTGCATTTAAACATTTCTTTGCAATCGAATCTTTATTCATACAATTCAGTTTCGTATGTCTTTACTTGATTATGTCATTAGATCCTTTTAATATGGTAATCGAAGTGAGTTGAACGTCTATAAAACATTTCAAATACAAATCCTAACTATGAATATCAGTTTTACAATTAGAGTTATCCAAACGACCAATACCCCATTGGATCAATCTAGTCGATCCTGCAAGTTACCAGAGAGATTAAATAACAGTCATTAAGATTATTTGATAGTTTGGAGGACTAGCGGTTGTTTACAAGAAATCACTGTAAACAAATTGGCACGCCCAGTGGGACCGTAATTGGTCGTTACGAAATTTAGAACAAAGTAAAGATTGTTGGGACATAACCATTGTAAAAGTGCTTTCTGAGTGATAAGTTCGTTGTTATATGAACCTTAGAAGTGGTAGAATAACCAATAGCAACCAACCCTTACCCAGAAGAAAACTTAATAACAATATGTCTAATCCAAACAATCAACAAGGGGAACAAAGTGCCTCACATGGAACATGCACTAATATGTCTGTTTCAACGGGAGCGTCTAATGCGATCCCTTCGAGCGCACAGTCTGTTGCATCCTCTACCAGTAGTGTAGCCACGGATGGAACAAGTGGCATGTCGACTAACAGTTCGATCCTAGGAAATACAGGAACCATTGGTTATCCTGGGGGATTCTCCCCACCACCAGGGACACAAACCCATTTCGCCACCCCACTAACTAGACCACCCAGTTTCGATGGTAACAGACACAAAAATTCCTCTTATGGGATGCCAACATCTTTTATGGCGGGTCTGCACACTTCGACATCGAATACGTCACCACAATTAGGGTCTGGATCTGGGGCTAATCAATTTATGACAAATAACCAAGGGTCAGTGGGTTATAGTGTAATGCCTATCTTAACCACAGAAAATCAGATGGTCTTTAGGCAATTAATGGATGATAGTAACCATAATATGATAGGAGTGTTAGCACAAACTATGCAAGAGATCTTTGCCCCAATAGTACAAAATGTAACTGTGACAAACAGAGAAAACGCGGATAACATGAGTCGAATAGCAGATTTTTTCGCTCCCCCAGAAAGGCGTAGGCAGAATCAGGTGGGAGTTCGAGCAAACGTACCTATCATAGAATAAATTGCTGATGACCCACCCTACAGACCAGCCAGAGAGGGGGTTAATTTAGGGGCAAGGGGACAAAGGTTAGAAGCCCCAATGATTCAAGGCCCACAAAGGGAAATTATAGAACCAGGGGCAAGGATCGAAAGGTTAGGAGTCCCAGAGTTTTGAGAAGAACAACCTAGAGGAGTTGTCATGGTGGGTCGAAATCAAGATGCTGATGCAGTCGTTCACAGAATTCGAAACGATAACATCTTGGCAGAAAATAATTTAACCACCATGATAGAGAGGATCATGGCCCAAAATGGCCTTAATACAGGAATTAGAAGGCCAAATTATGCCTCTCCTATATTAGATTACATAATGCATACTGATTTACCAAGGGGATACAAAGTCCCTAAGTTTACAAAGTTTGCTGGAGATACTAACGAATCAACAGTCGAACACATAGCCAGGTATCTAACCGAAGCAGGAGATATAGCAAATAATGAAGACCTTAGGATCAAATATTTCCCAAGTTCCCTAACTAAGAATGCTTTCACATGGTTCACCACTTTGCCTCTTGGCTCCATAGATACTTGGGCTTTGTTGGAGAGATTATTCCATGAACGGTTCTACATGGGACAATCTAAAATAAGTCTGAAGGAACTAGCCAGTGTTAAGAGGAAATTTACTGAGCCTATAGATGACTATCTGAATAGGTTCAGACTCTTGAAATCTAGATGCTTCATAGTAGTTCCTGAACATGAGTTAGTCGAAATGGCTGCTGGCGGCCTGGATTACTCTATTCGAAAGAAATTAGATATACAATACTTGAGGGACATGGCTCAATTGGCCGATAGGGTTCGACAAGTCGAAAGGCTAAAGGCCGAAAAGGCCCGAGTTTTTAAAAATAACAAGAAAGAAAGGGTCTCCTTTGTTGGAGCTGAGGAAGCAGAAGATTACCCTGAATTTGAAGAGGTCGAAATTGATCTCGCTGAATTGAAACAGGCCCCACCTTACTCTTGTAAATTATTAGTTCCCACAAAAGGGAAAGAAATTGTTGAAAATGAGAAAAGTGACAAATTCCCAAAGAAGGTTTATACTTTCGATGTAACAAAGTGTGACGAGATTTTTGATTTGCTTGTCAAAGATGGCCAACTCATTGTCCCATCGAATGTCAAAATACCTCCTTTAGATCAAAGGAAGAAAAGAGGATTTTGTAAGTATCATAGTTTCCTAAGCCACAGAACCTCACAGTGTTTTCTTTTCAGGGATCTAATTCAAAATGCAATTAAGGATGGCAGATTGAAATTCGCCGACAAACCAAAAATGAAAGTAGATGAAGATCCTTTGGATGTCGCAGACACCAATTACTCCGAGCCTGCATGCATTGGAGAAATCAATATGGTGGAAGCAGATCAAGATGACACTCCATTAGGAAAAAAAGGCACTGAGAATGAAAACTGGGTGTTAGTCGAAGTCAACAAGGGGGTCACTGAGGACGTCCACAAGCAACTAGAGGCTTCGATCGAAGCAGTACCTTTGGCTGTTTCGAAAGAGATCCAGGCTACTGAAGGCCAGGAGAACCAAAAGCAAGAGTTGACACAGGCTACTGAAGGCCAGGAGAACCAAAAGCAAGAGTTGACACAGGCTACTAAAGGCCAGGAGAACCAAAAGCAAGAGTTGACACAGGTTACTGAAGGCCTGAGGCTAAAATTGGAGAAACTCCAGATCACAAAGCCAGCCTCCCCTCAGAAAGAAATATGGGATACTTTAGGAGAGCGCAGTGGAAAGTTTGACTACCTGGTGAAGTATTCTGCCCCAGAAAGTTCAAAAATCCAAATCGAAGATGTAAAACCTACAGGATGGGGAGATGATGACATAAAGGGGGAGGATGTAGATGTCAACATGGTGGATATGGAGAGACCTCATTCTGAAATGGAGGAGATGGAGAGATACTTAGAAAAAGAAAAATACAAAATGGAGGATAATTATGCTGGGGATGCTAGTCTTAAAGATTACCTCATGTTGTGCCACAAAGGAGATGCCGAAATGATACTATGCCCTAGATGCAGCATCATCTGCAACCAGAGAATTGCTGCAAACTTCGAGAGGAAACAAAGGGCACGAACTGGCATCAACTGGCGCCAGGATAACCAGTTATTCAGGTGTTACCCTAAAGCTGGAGAAAGTTTGCTGGAGTTTTTGGTTCGCTGTTACAAAGGGGCAACCAAATGCCTAGTATGCCCAAGGTGTTCTTCAGTGTACGATCAAAGTATAGACAGAGCCTTCGAAACAATCCCTTTCTCCCCATGCTGGAACCACCAAGAGACTGGTCAGATGGGCCAACGTTTCGATAGAAAATACACTCAATGAAGGCCTGATAGTCCTCATCCCAAAGGCACACGAAGGGTAACGTTCAAAATTCCTGCTGAAATACCAACAGACAAGTGGCTGCAAGTCAGAACTGACAAGGGCAAAGACAAATGGAGAAACAATGAACGAAACGCACGCCACGCTATGACATATAGAAGGCAGTTCAACATGGCGAAGAGGGAAGAAGTGAGGTTAGAAAACTACAAAGGAAGAAATCCTATGTCAAGATCACAATGGCGAAGGCAACAGAGAATTCGAAAGGCTGAAAGGGAAGCTATGGCAAATAAAGGAGCAACTTCGATAAAAAAACCAAGGAGAATCAAGAACCAACAAACCCACACTAAATAATCGACCTGAGGACAAACCCCCAGTTAGTAGGAGACTCTTCTCTGAAACACAACCAAATGAATCGAAGGAATACACACCAGGTCTCGAAGAAGACGAGGATATGCTAATGGACAACTTCGAATCAGAGGGGGAGTCTTCACTCAATATCCATTGCAACGTGGTATCTGTACTACCTTGTGAGTTTGGACAGGAAACTGAAATCGAAGAGTATGAGGAGGATGATACAATAGATCTGATGAAGCATAGGCCTGTGTGTTACTACGTAATGGATAACGGAGCTGCCGAGGAGCAGAATGCTTTCTTCGAGCGCCCAGAGCCAGCTATGAAAAATCATCTGAAGCCATTATTCATTCGGGAAAAGGTTGGTGCCCATGGCGTAAATAAGGTCTTAGTCGATGGGGGCGCTGCAGTTAACTTAATACCCCATTTTATGCTGAAAAAGTTAGAAATACGCGAGGGTGACATCAAACCACACAACATGGTCCTGTCCAACTATGAAGGGAAAGTAGGTCAAACATTGGGGGTAGTTCAACTGGACTTGACGGTAGGATCGAGCTGCAGGCCCACCATGTTCATGGTGATCGAAGCCAAAGCCAATTACAAATTGTTGTTGGGAAGAGAGTGGATCCATGGCGTGGGGGCAGTTCCTTCGTCAATGCATCAGAGGTTGGTTTTATGGAGAGAAGATGGGATTGTGGAGAACATTGAAGCGGACCAGAGTTACTTCATGACAGCAGTCAACTTAGTTGACAAGAGGAATTATGACAAACATTTGGCTAAGATTTCTCCTTGTGTCCCTAATGACGAAATCAACGAAACCAGGAACACACACTATTATATGACCCTTCGCCATGATGGCATGTATTGGGATAGAAGAATAGTCAGTGAAGATGAAGGAGTCGAAGGTACTACGCAAAGACGGCCAGCAGGCTGGGAGTTCGACAACCTTGCTCATGATTGAGTCCTCCTTCTTCGAAAGGATTTCGGCCTATATGGCTGAGAATGAATCGAAAGCGGCCTTAGAGGCTGAAATAGATAAATTGGCTGTAGAAGTGAACAAAATAAATGGGGATGGTTTGAAAGGCTCACCCTTTGAAGAACACGAAATAGATTAAAGGCTAGATGCCATCTATGATAAAGAACCCTTAGGCTTCGAGAAGGGCCCCATAGACTCAGGTGCCAAGATGTTGGCGTAGGATCCGCTCGAAGAAGTGAATCTGGGGGATGAGAACACGAAAAGAATAACCTACATAAGCGCAAAACTTAATCCAGGCCTCAAGCAGGAAGTGATCGAAGTCCTCAAGAGAAACAAAGATTGCTTCGCGTGGGACTATGATGAAATGCCTGGTTTAAAGAGGGAGTTAGTGGAGCATAGACTTCCAATCAGGGATGGCAAGAAGCCCATCAAGCAAACTCCTAGAAGATTCGCACCAGCGGTCCTCACAAAGATCAAAGCTAAGATCGAAAGGTTACTGCGCTGCAGATTCGTCAGAACCACAAGGTATGTCGAATGGTTAGCAAATATAGTGCCTGTTATTAAGAAAAATGGCTCTCTGAGAATTTGCATAGATTTTAGGGATCTAAATACTGCAACCCCTAAAGATGAGTACTCCATGCCTGTGGCAGAAATGTTAGTAGACTCTGCTGCAGGATTCAAATATTTAAGTATGTTAGATGGATACTCTGGGTACAATCAGATTTTTATTGCTGAAGAAGATATTGCCAAGACAACATTTCGTTGCCCAGGAGCCTTAGGCACCTACGAATGGGTAGTGATTCCTTTTGGTTTAAAGAATGCTGGGGCAACTTATCAAAGGGCAATGAATTCGATCTTCCATGATTTCATTGAAACCTTTATGCAGGTGTATATTAATGATATAGTCATCAAGTCTATATCTGCAGAAACCCATTTGCATCATTTGAGCCAATCATTCGAACGAATGAGAAAACATGGCTTAAAAATGAACCCCCTTAAGTGTGCATTTTTTGTGCAGGCTGGAGATTTCCTTGGCTTTGTGGTTCATAAAAAAGGAATCGAGATCAACCAAAATAAGACCAAAGCCACAATGGAGACGAAAGCACCTACATCAAAAAGGGAGCTGCAATCTTTGCTAGGGAAGATTAACTTTCTCAGAAGGTTCATTTCGAATCTAAGTGGAAGAACCCAAGCTTTCTCTTTGTTGCTTCGTTTGAAGCAAGGCCAAGCCTTCGAGTGGAACGAAGCCCATCAGGAGGCATTTGACAAGATAAAGAGATATCTCTCTCAGCCTCCCATCTTGTCTCCACCTTCATGGGGAAAGCCCATGAGATTGTACATATCTTCCTCTGAAGTTAGTATAGGTAGTATGTTAGCACAAGAAGATAGCAATGGCATCGAAAGAGCCATATACTATTTAAGTAGGGTATTGAATGATGCAGAGACTAGATATAGCAATGTAGAAAAGCTATGTCTCTGTTTGTACTTTTCTTGTATGAAACTTAAGTATTATATAAAGCCTGTTGATGTTTATGTTTCATCTCATTTTGATGTTATCAAACACATGCTTTCGAAACCAATAATGCATAGCAGAGTTGGTAAATGGGCTTTAGCCTTAACAAAATATTCTTTGACTTTCATGCCTTTAAGAGCTGTGAAAGGCCAAGTAATTTCTGATTTCATTGTGGACCATTCACTGGTTGAAAAGACTGTCATGGGTTACGTTGAGATGCAACCTTGGAAATTATACTTTGATGGTTCGACCCATAGGGATGGTAGTGGTGTTGGAGTTCTTATAATTTCTCCTGAAGGAATTCCAACAAAATTCAAGTATAAGTTAGATGGTCCTCGTTGCTCGAACAACGAAGCTGAGTATGAAGCGCTTATTGTTGGACTTGAAGCTTTGTTGGAATTGGAGGCAACTAGAGTCGAAATTAAAGGAGACTCAGAGTTAGTGGTCAAGCAAATAACAAAGGAGTACAAATGCATAAAGGAAAATCTGATGACATACTTCATCATAGTTAACAGGCTACTTAGAAAATTCAAATACATGGATATTCAACATATACCAAGAATAGAAAACCAAGAAGCAAATGACTTAGCACAGTTGGCTTCAGGTTATAAAGTTTCTACCAAAAACTTTGAGGATTTGGTCGAATTAAGAGGTAGAATTATGGCTACTAGATTCATACCATCAGATCTAGAGAATATAAAATTAGGTTATGCTAATAAACATGGATTCGAAGTACTAGCCATAGACACCTTATCAGATGCAGATTGGCGAAGTCCACTCGTGAGTTATTTAACAAATCCAACTTTGAATGTTGATAGGAAGATACAATATAGAGCATTATCATATGTCCTCATGGGAAATGAATTGTTCAAAAAGACCTAGGAAGGCGTATTACTGAAATGCCTAGGAGAAAGTGAGGCATACTTAGCATTGTCAGAAGTCCACAATGGGGCATGTGGGGCACATCAAGTAGGTCATAAAATGAAATGGTTGTTATTTCGATATGGCATGTATTGGCCCAGCATGCTCAAAGATTGTATAGACTTTGCTAAAGGGTGTGAAGAATGCCAGAAACATGCAGGGATTCAATATGCTCCTGCAAGTGAGTTACATTCGATCATTAAACCATGGCCCTTTAGAGGATGGGCATTAGATTTAATAGGAGAAATAAATCCTGCTTCGTCTAAAGGACAGAAATATATCTTGGTAGGAATATATTATTTTACCAAGTGGATAGAAGCAATACCATTAATAGCTGTTGATCAAGAGGCTATTATTGAGTTCATACAGAAACAAATTATCTATAGGTTCGGATTGCCAGAGAGCATAACCACAGACCAAGGTTTTGTGTTTACTGGTAGGAAGATGCAAGAATTTGCTCAAGAGATGGGGTTTAGATTACTAACATCAACACCATATTATGCTCAAGCAAATGGTCAGGTCGAAGCAGCCAATAAAGTGATAATAGGGTTAATTAAGAAACATGTTGGTAAAAATCCAAGGAACTGGCACAAGACTTTGGACCAAATACTATGGGCCTGTAGAACATCTCCTAAAGAAGCTACTAACACCACACCTTTCCAACTAACATTTGGTCATGATGCAATTCTACCAGTAGAAATTCATCTACAATCAGTTCGAATTCAAAGACAAAACGAAATCCCATCTGCATTATATTGGGAGATGATGATGAATGAGTTAGTTGAGTTAGATGAAGTTAGATTGCATGCATTGGAAATCCTGATGAGACAAAAGGAAAGGGTGGCCAGGGCATATAACAAAAGGGTGAAAGGAAAAGCATTCACTATTAATGACTTAGTCTGGAAAGTCATATTGCCCATGGACAAGAAAAATAAAACATTAGGTAAATGGTCACCTCATTGGGAAGGACCTTTTCGAATAGTAAAGATATTTTCAAACAATGCATACGAAATCGAAGAGTTGGCTGATGATAAGCGAATCCTAAAGGTTAATGGGAAATATTTAAAGAAATATAAACCACGCCTGCAGGAGATTCGAATAATAACAACGTAATCGAAACATCATAAAGGAATGCCAAAATGGTAATATAGATTGCCAAAATGGCGTTGTTTGGATATTACAGACCAAAATTCAACCAAGTTTTCAAACTAATTAAATAAACAGAGATTTAAAAATAGGCATTGTTCCTCAATCTATTAAAAGTACTCCGAAAGGACTCAAGCCTTTGTTGAGTAAAACGCCTTGCTCCTTCTAGGGTAGCTACTTCTCCCTTAAGTTGCTCTGCTGCTTCCATTTCTGCAAGTCCTTTGTTGAGGAGCTCTTCGAACTGATTGCCAGTAGTATTGGTTTCATAGGCCAATTGTTGTTGTTGAGCCTCCTTACCTTTTGTTGAAGCTCTTGAATTTTCTTTTCCCAGAGAAGAATAGACTTAGCTCGAGCTTCATAGTCAGTTTTGGCTTGCTTTATACGCATGGCTTGGTCTTCAGCTTCTTTAGAGAGCTTCGAAGCATGCTCATAAGCAGCGTCCATGGCAGTTCGTTTCTCTTGGACCTTTCTAGTAGCAAATTCGTCTTGAAGAAGACACCCAGTCACATTATATAACAGAGATTGAAGATCGAATAATATGGTGCTGACTGGCAAAGAGCAGGTGGCGAGGTTAACTTGCGTAAGTAGCTCCTTCATGGTATAGCAAGCTGTACTATCCTGTTTGAGCACTTCGAACAAGTCCACATCAAGGATTGTTCTCCTAATTCTGTTAAGGAGTACAACTCTATCATCTGAGGGCAATGGGTTGTTAGTCGAACTAGTACCAGCCCTAGCAAGAGGAATGTCCCTTTGAGCTAGTTTTGCCTTCATATACCCAATTGGGTCATTTCGTCTTAGGAGAGATAGCTCCTCTTCAGTCATTTGAGATTGAGACGATTGAGGAAGTTCCATACGCAAGGGAGTCACATCCATTTCGACTTCAATAGGCTCATTGGTCTGGTCACCATCACCTTCACTTGTTTCCTGCTCATTGCCTTCTTCATTATCAACCAGATCCACCACTTCGATATCATTGTTCTCACTGCTATTGGCATCTTCTTCCTCGGATCCTTCCTCTGCAGATTCTTCATTCTCTTGATCAGAATCAACCTTCTCCTCTTCAGCTTGAATTTCCTTTGGGTTCTCTTGAAGGGTTTCGAGAGAAGACTTTTGAAGATAAGTTTCTGGTAAAATCTCTGCAGATTCATGAAGCGTCGCTTCATTCATTTCTTTCAAAGGAGGAGAAGTGCTTTGGTCATCTTGTTGCTCTAAAGCCCCAGTCGGAACCGCCATGTTGGAGGATCCTTTGTTTTGCACCAGGTTACTGGAGTCCCCATGAGGAGAAGAGTTGATGGGAGCAGCAGTCTTTGATGGAGAAGTCGAAGTGGTAAGAGTTGGGTTTGAAATGTCCTACAGAGACAAAGAATATTAAGAGCATGCACCAAGGTAATGAATAACTATTTTTGCTAAAAATTTGAAGTTCAATTTACCCGTGGGTTCTCAAAGGAAAGGTTACTATCTATATGTTCCAACATTACGTTGGAGGTCGAAGGTGGATTTTTGGATTTTGTTGAGGGAGAAGCATCTCTGGAATCGAGTCCAGAAATGCCAGTTGGTTCAGCGCCTTTGGAAATTTCTTTCTTCTGCTTCTTCTTCGAAGCAGTTGGTGAATTCCCTCCAGCATTGGGATTCTTCCCAGTAGTGCTTGTTTTCCTTTTCTTCGGAGTGGTTGGTGGGATTTTGTTAGTCTGAAAAGATTTAAACATGAGTTAGATCTAAATCATGAAATTCAGTTTATTCGAAACATCAGGGCTAATTAATTACCTGTGGAGTTGGAACAATTGTTATTACTGGTGTTGTTGTTGTTGCAGTAGTTGTTGTTGGTATGGATAAGGTCACATCATCAGTGGTTTCGACAGATTGTTGGGAGGTACTTCCTTCTTTAGACTTCGAAGCAACGGACTTTATCCTGATGGCTGAAAATCAAAACAATTAAGGTAAAAGTTAAAAATGAAGAAAGTAAGAAACATTTAGGATTTTCCCAAGCATTCGCACCTGCGCCTTGATTAGATATAATCGACATGGCAGAAAGGTCATAGCGAAGATGTCCTGGGAAATCATGGAGCCAATGACGAGCCCATGTCACAGTCTCAGATGGCTTTGGTTTCTTTTGAAGATATTTGAACATTTCTTTGCAAGTGAACCACCAAGGGTATGGAGGAAACCAAGCCAGAGCCAGTTTTGAGGTAGGCAATCTAGGGAATTTAGGTGGATGCATTTCGAGTGCCAACCTATACCTATGCTCAGGTGACAACCCTGAAGGAAGTTTGAGCTTAGAAATTTTTTCTTTAAATTTTTCCTTCAAGGTCTCAGCCGCTTGATGCACAGTGGTTTCCAAGTGTGTGGGATCATAAGTGGTTTCGAAATAATTTTGAAAAGCCCTAATCTCTTTGGCGTGAGTGAACATACCTTTCTTGGAGTGTACCTGCACATCAAACGCATCAGTTAGTTTCTGTTGAATGGAGAGGGTATCGAACATATAAGATTGGTAGAACTTAGTCCACCATTCCAGAAAACCCTTCGCTGTGAAGTGTGTGGGTTTAAAGGGTAGTAGTTCAAATTAAGCGAAGCCTTGATATTGTTCCTGTTGCAGTTTGGCTTCTCTTGCTTTAAAGGTTCGACCAGAGGTGATGGCACTCTCTGATTGGAACAGAGGTTCAGGATTTAGTTGGCACAGGCCAAATTGTCTAGAAACAAAGTTAGGTTGATAGGCAAAGAGGAAGATTTGATTCTTGGAAGGAGTGATTCGTGAGGAAATTAATCTAGGAAGCAAAAAGGCTTTCCAAATATCTTGAATTTCTTTGCTTTTAACTGCTTCTGAAAGAGACATGGTGAACCATGATGGTCCATGAGTCCTTGAGGCAAAGGGTGACATGGTCTCTTCAAATTTGTGTCTTTTGGAAAAAATCATGATGTAGTTTGAGAAAAGGACCTTGAAGTCATCTTTATCATCATTCGGGGTGAGTTTTCGCAGCCTTGTACCTTCAATAATTCTATCCGTTATCTCCGGATCTTGTTCAACAACGGTGTCAGCAGTGGATAATGAGGGTTCAAACATGGCATTAAGCCATAATTGAAGTAACCAGAAGGGGCCAGCTAGAAGGATGTTTTTGGGAGTATGGGATTTCAAACTCGAAACGGTTGATCTTAAGCTTTCGTAAAGATCAACAAGTAACAGTTCGCTCAAACACACCCTCCTATTCTCATGTAAGTCTCTAGCTAGAGGGATGAACCTGCTTGCTACCTGTAAGGACCTGCTGCAGAATACGTATCTTGATAACCATAAAGTGAGGAAAGCAATATGTTCCACATCTGACACACTATCTCCCTCAGTGTGGTAATGGCTAATGAATTTGGAAAAACTGGCTAATTTGACTTCGAAGTCAATAATGCTGGAGTGTTCTTCATTATCAGGGATGTAGGTTTCTCCTACTGGTGACAAACCAGTGATGGCTGCTATATCGAAAAATGTGGGTGTTATCATTCCCCCAGGGAGATGAAAAGTGTTGTAGGTGTTGTCCCAGAAATATAAGGATGCAAATAACAATGGATGACTATAGGTGAAGCCTGGTTTCGATAACTTAATCAAATTATAGAATCCTAATTCCTCCCATTGCTGGGATTTCTTGGCTTCTACTTTGGTAAGCCAGTTTTGGTAAGCTGTGTCAGAGGTAGGGCAGGATCGGAATGGTTTAAAGTTGCTCTTCATGTAGTCTAACACAAAGGGATCTTTTGGGGGAACGGTTGGAGTTTCTATGGTTGTCGAATCAGAAGACTCGCCTATCTTAGGGATATCCATCTTATTAAACAAAGGTTTAAAGTTGTAACAGACAGGGAAGATTTTTCTAGTATCTTTTAAGATTTCAAAGACTGTAAGAGGACCCATTAGAGCAAACCTCTTTCCAGCAGCGTTAGTTGGAATCAGTACCTGAGAGGCATAGAGCATTTCCTTTTCTTTGGAGATCATTTGGGGGATAAGCACAGATTGACCTTGATAAGTACCAACCTTGCTTTCCATTATTGTTCCTGTGTTCTTGCTTTCTTTTTGGAAGTTTTCTTCAGTTGGGATGATATTGTAGAAGACATTGTTGAAGATTGTTGGAAGTTTTAGGGTTTCGGTGAGAAGAGAGGAAGAAAAGTTTCAGAATGTGGAAAAGAATAAAAGACTAAGTTGATTGGTTTTTATAGTGTGGAAGTTTAAACATCCACTAAGTGAGACTAGGATACGTGGGAGTCGTGGGTTGGATTGAGAAGAAGGTGGCGTAAAGGCTAATATTGGTAATAAGCGTGATTAATAATAATCATTGTTTTATAACTGCACCATGTTGTGAAATACTGATTCAAGACGGTTAAGAAATCCAAGAGGCGTCGTGATTGACGTGATTAGGGTCATACACAATAAATGTTATGATTACTCAAAGGTCACATCAAAATCTTGCAAATATATTTAAAATAAGTGTTTCTCAAGGGATCGAAATACATATTTTAAAGGGGCATTTTGTTGGCTGAAGATTTTGATGATACAGTTCGAAATGAAACAAATTGGATGTTTCGTTGGAATAAAGCAAGATGTTACGGTTCGGAATGGTAGAAGAAGTTCTTCGAACGAACATGTCAAAGCTCGGAGCTTCGAGTGACATTTGTATTTAAAAGAAGCCTCGAAGTGGTAACAAGACTGTGTCTAAGAAATGAGTTCGAAGCGAAGAGTGCCAAAGCATTTGAAATTCAAACGCGAGCGGGATGTTGGAATTCAAATATATATGCGCTGGAGCATTCGAAGACGCGTGGAAGCTAGAAAGGAGCAGTGCTCTGCATGTTCTGAACGTGGCAGAATCTTATAGGCAAGACCGTTATGGTCAAAGTAGTATAAATAGAAGTCTTAGTATTAGGATTTCGTGTGTCATATCTATTGTACAAAATTCAGTAAACATTCAAAATACCACATGGCTAGGGAAACGAATGCTCGAACAATGTACGTATGATAACACCAAATATTTATAATTCAGTAAAACTCTTTATCTTTTCCAGTTTATCTTCTATCTTCATGTCAATGTCATTCAAACACCTTTGCTTTCAAAGTCATTTACTGATTTCTTGCATTTAAACGCTTTCCTTCTATTTCGAATCCTTTACATTTCAGAAACTCTTTTACATTTCATGCTTTTATGTTCATGCTTCTTACATTAAAATCTTTACATTCAAAGTCATTTACTTATTTCTGCATTTAAACATTTCTTTGCAATCGAATCTTTATTCATACAATTCAGTTTCGTATGTCTTTACTTGATTATGTCATTAGATCCTTTTAATATGGTAATCGAAGTGAGTTGAACGTCTATAAAACATTTCAAATACAAATCCTAACTATGAATATTAGTTTTACAATTACAGTTATCCAAATGACCAATACCCCATAGGATCAATCTAGTCGATCCTGCAAGTTACCAGAGAGATTAAATAACAGTCATTAAGATTATTTGATAGTTTGGAGGACTAGCGGTTGTTTACCAGAAATCACTGTAAACACGGGGCTACCTACTCCTTAATATTAGGACAACGTTGTCTAAAGGAAATAAGAACAAACAACCTTGTTTCAAGTAGGTAGAATCTTAAGTACTTGCTCAACAAAACTTTTCACACAAACACCTTTCAAAACAAATTTTCAAAACAAACTTCGTCACACCCTTGAGGACTGATACAAGGGTTATCACAAAGCAAAACTTTTTTTCAAAACAAGCACACACACAAGCAATTTCAAAATGAGCAAGTACCTAAGAGCCCATGGAAAACCATGGATAGAAAGGGTGCTAACACATTCCCTTTCTATAATCTACCCCCCGTACTCAAAAATATTCTTGAAAAAGGTTTTTTCTGTTCTTTTTCCTTTTCCTTTGTTGGATGAAATAAAAGTCGGTGGCGACTCTTGCTTACCGCGACATTTTGTGAACAAAAAACGTAAAACACAAACCAATATTAACAGTCGGTTCTGCCACCGTATCACAACCTTCATCAAAGCAATCTTTTTACCTTGGAGTTTCTTCACTTGTCTATCCTCTATCCGCATAGGTGATGTCTCAACAGTCAAATTATCTCTTACTTAAACATCTTCTAATTAGACAACATGAGATGGATCTGCAATGTATTTCCTCAACTAAGATACGTGGAACACATCATGGAGATTAGCAAGTGACGGCAGTAAAGCAATCTGATATGCCACTTGTTAAGTGTTAACTTTTGAGTAATTTTCATATAATATATTGACACTTTCAAACCCTTTACTATATTCTTAATGGATAAGCCCTTATTTTAAGTCATTTTGCATAAATTCAAATAATTTGGAATGTCTTGATATGTTTGTTAGGTTTTCAAAAAAATTTGTTCAGTCATTGCGTCCTGAAGCCGAATAAAAGTTGAAGTTGCAAGATTGTAGATTTGAAGTTGAAAAGAAGCATCGCTCGACAAAGGAAGCGTCGCACGGTGACACAGGGCAGAAAGCTTAGGTGTGAAGGGCTGAATTTTGATGCAGCTACTGGAGTGTCTCGCCCCTGGAGCGCCCAACGAAAGAAGAGTCGTCCGAAGAAGCATTCTAGTCGTTGGGTGATGGTTGATATTTTCTGCTTGTTCCTTACGTCTAGTACAGTCACGTGGTTCACTTAGCTAGCATCACCCGACAATGCTTTATGGCCGTCCGACGATGGTAGGCTGACTACCCTTGTTTATATGTCACTTTTGTGATATTTTGTATCATTTATCATCCATCTCTTGTACTTGGTAACCTAGAAACAACACTTTTGGGGAAAAAATCCCATTTTCCTCCATTGTTACAAAGTTCATAGCTTTACAACCTCAATATTCAATCCTTCAAGGTTGATGTCCATAAAGCTTTGTTTCTTATTTGTTGATCAAGTTATCATGACTATGGGGAACTAAACATCTCTTGTGTCAAGATTAGAGGTAGTTAACCTAGCTATTATGTACTTCTTTTGATCATTTTGTATATGAACTTGGTTGATGATTAATATATGTTGAATATATTTGCTTTCTTTGTTATTTTTATGGTTTGGATCATTATTTAGAAGTAAGTTTCAAACTTGACCTAAGATATTCATCTATTAATGAGCAAACTCTAGACATAGATTTTTGAGTTAGTATTCACTCGTATCAAGCTTTAAAGATTATCACGTTAATATTTAGGTTGAGAGGTTATTTGAGGATTAACATGATAGTACTCACAATATTGCTTAGACACGAGTTTTATTGAGAGGATACATGAATATATCGATCATCAATTAGTTCATATGCTTGATTAGTCGAATATGTATGAAATAGGTTAATGAAAACTAATCTTGACATGCTTTTTTTTTATCAAAACAAAAATTTCAAACAAAATCTCTCTGTTATCCAAATCACAACATCTTGCATGAAACTAAATATTTTTGTTACTAAAACCCAATACCAAAACTTTGTGTATGAATCTAACACTTAAATTCACTAAAACTATAGAACGACAGTAATATCACACCAATCCCTGAGGAAAACGATAATATAAATACTTGTGTTGAAAATAAGTACAACAAAATGGCGTTGTTGTCGAGGATTAGCGTTTGATTTTGCAAGCATTGCAATAGTTTGAGTGTTTTCAGACATTAGTTTTTGCGAGGAAGTATTTCTGAAGATCAACTCCTTTTTTATCCTGAAATCGAAAGGACTTACAGAAAAATTAATAGAAAGACTAGTGGAAGGAGAAAGCTAGCGAAAGAAAGGAGAGAAAGAGGAGAGGCATCTACTTCTGCTATACCTTTGAACCAAGATATATAAGAAGTTATGGTGGTAGTTCCACCAAGAGGTCCTTGTGCAAATAGTCCAAGGTTGAATGCTCATTTTGCTCGTAATGTAGACCAAAGGCATTCTGAAATGAAAACTGGAATTCTACAATTGTTGTATCATAACCCTTTCACTAGGTTAGATCATGAAGACCCTTACACCCATATAACAAAATTCTATGAGATAGCGGGTGTTATAGGAGCTCTGGAGGAGGATGAAGAACAAATGTTTAAAAGACTATTTCCATATTCGTTAACTGGTAAAGCTAAGGATTGGTATCTTGACCAACCTAATCAAACCATGAAAGATTGGAATTTGCTTGAAGAAAAATTTCTTGAAAGGTTCTTCCCACAATCACGTTTCTTGGAAGCCAAAACGGCTATTTCGGTGTTCTCTCAAGGCAGAGTCGAATCATTAAATGAAGCTTGGGAGAAGTACAAATCTATGTTGAGAAAATGTCTGAGTCATGGTTTTGATGCCACTACTCAAATGCATATTTTTTGAAATGGACTTCAACCACAACCAAAGCTTTTGTTAGATTCTATTGCGGGAGGATCACTTATGGAAAAGACCATGCAAGAGGTGATTGAAATTATTGAAATAATGGAAAGGAATGACCACCGAGTTCAATATGATCGGGGTATTGTTCAAAAGAAAGAGGAATCAATTGATTCAAGATCAAATGATGCTCTTTTTGCCCAAAACAAATTATTCGCTCAACAAGTGGAAGAATTGACCAAGCAAGTGGCAAAGCTTCCTCAACAATTAAGAGACATGCAAGAAAGGTCTGGCAATCAAATACAATAAGTTGCTTGTTTTGAGTTATGAAAAGGTGATCATAAAACCGGATTTTTCCTCCGGTTGAAGAGGAAGATAATTACATTGGGGAATCAAGATCAAGGATACCAACAGAGGTAACCATATCAAAATAATCAAGGTTACCAACAAAGAGGTAACCAAGGTTATCAATAAGGTTGGAGACATGATGCTAACAATCGAAATAGACAAAGCCCTTATCAAAATACAAATCAAAATTCACAACCTCAAGCTCAAAGTTCAAACTTACAAGAGACTCTTGCTCAATTCATGCAAGCATCTATGGCAAATCAAAAGAGTAATGATGCGGCAATAAAAAATTTTGAGACTCAAGTGGGGAAACTAGCCAAGCAATTGGCCGATCAAAATGTCAGATCATCATTTTCAGCAAATACTCAAGCTAATCCTAAGGAGCATTGCAAGGCAATATTAACCAGGAGTGGTAGAGTAGTCGGAAGTGAAGTTATTGATAAAGATTAAATTGAGGAAGTTGTAATAGAAAAAGAACTTGAAGAGGAGATTGTAGTAGAAAATAATCATGAGGAGGAGTTAGTTGAAAAGGAGAAGTTGAAAAAAATCAAGAGGGCGAAGGAGAAAGTTGTTACTTTACCGGTTCAAAATTTACCATATCCTCATGCTCCTTCAAAGAAGGACGATGCAAGATACTACACTCGTTTCATGGATAGTTTCTAACAATTAAAAATCAACATTCCATTTTCTGAAGCGATAAAACAAATGTTGAAGTACGCAAAGTTTATGAAGGATATCTTGACTAAGAAGAAAAGATACATGGATCAAGAGACTATCATGGTTGATGCTAGTTGTAATTCAATCATTCAACAGACTCTATCGAAGAAATAAAGTGATCCGGGACAGGTTACTTTACCCGTTACAATTGGTGACATTTATGTCGAAAAGGGTTGATTGATTTGGGCTCTAACATCAATTTAATTTTGCTGTCTGTTGTATAGAGGTTGGGAAATATAGAGTTGAAATATACAAAGATGACATTGCAACTAGCCGACAAGTCTACTACTCATCCTCATGGAGTAGCTTTAGATTTGTTAGTCAAAGTTGACAATTCTTTTTCCTGGTGGACTTTGTTGTTATAGAGATGGAAGAAGATGTGGATGCACCTTTAATTCTTGGGCAACCTTTCATGAAGACCGCAAGAATGATGGTTGACATTGATGATGGTTTAATGAAGGTAAGAGTTCAATAGGAGGAAATTTGTTTTAATCTCTTTGAGGCAATGGAACATTCTAATGACAAAAGAGATTGTTTTAGAATGGACGATACCGAAGAAGCAATGCAAGATGTGACTAGTCAAGTTCATCTTACAAAACCTCTTGAGAAAACATTAACTAACTATCTTCAAGTCCTAAATGATCGTGAGAAGAAAGAGCTTGAAGAGTGTATGTCGAATTTAGATATTTTGAAAGAAGTCCAACCTTGGAAAGATGAGTTGGAAATTTTGAAAAAAGACCCAATTGAAGAAAAGTCAAGCTTAGAGTTGAAATTGTTACCACCATATTTAAAATATGTGTTCCTTGAAAGTGGTGGGAACAAGTCGGTTATCATAAATAGATCATTATCTATCAATAAAGAAGAAAAATTGATCATGGTTTTGAAAGAAAATAAAAAAGAAATTGGTTTATTTATCTCTGATCTAAAGGGGATTAGTCCGACCTATTGTATGCATAAAATCATGACGGAGGAAGAATTCAAACCGGTAGCTCAACCCCAAAGATGTTTAAATCTGGTGATGAAGGAAGTGGTGCGAAAGGAAGTTGTCAAGTTATTAGAGGTGAGCATGATTTATCCTATCTCGAATAGTATTTGGGTTAGTCTGGTGCATGTGATTACTAAGAAGGGTGGAATGACGGTAATCACCAATGACAAAAATGAATTGGTTCCAACAAGAAAAGTGACCGGATGGAGGATGTGTATCAATTACCGAAGGCTTAATAAAGCAACAAGGAAATATCATTTTCCTCTTCCTTTCATGGATCAAATGTTGGAAAGATTATCGGGTCAATAATATTTTTTTTTTTGGATTTTTATTCTGGATACAATCAAATTTCAGTCAATCCAGAAGATTATGAGAAAACTGCTTTCACCTGTCCGTTTGGTGATTTTGCGTATAGACGTATGCCTTTTGGATTATGTAATGCGCTTGCTACTTTCCAAAGATGTATGCAAGAAATTTTCTCTGATATGATTGAGAAGACCATTGAAGTTTTCATGGATGAATTCTCCGTTTTTGGAGTGTCATTTGATTTGTGTTTGAGCAACCTAGAAATTGTACTAAAACGGTGTGTAGAAACAAACTTGGTTCTAAATTGGGAGAAGTCTAATTTCATGGTGACCGAAGGAATTATTCTTAGGCATAAAATTTCATTAATATGAATTGAAGTAGATAAATCCAAAGTTGATGTGATTGAGATGATCCCCCCACCATCAAATGTCAAAGGAATCCAGAGTTTTCTTGGCCAAGCGGGTTTTTATAGGAGATTCATCAAGGACTTCTCAAAAATTGCAAGACCATTGAGAAATATTCTCAACAAAGATAAGTCTTTTATTTTTGACAATGATGGTTTAATAGCTTTTGAAAATTTGAAAGACAATTTGATTACTGCACCCATAATCATTGCACAAAACTGGAAATTTGATTTTGAACTTATGTGTGATGCAAGTGATTATGTGGTGGGATCCGTTTTAGGGCAAAGAAGGAATAGATTTTTTATGCTATACATTATGCAAGCAAAGTTTTAAATGATGCTCAAATGAATTATGCAACAACAGAAAAAAGAGTTGATTGCTATTGTGTATGCATTGGAGAAATATTGTTCTTATCTTATTAGCTATAAGGTTGTGGTTTATACTGACCATTCGACGATTAAATATTTTCTTATCAAGCCCGATTCAAAACAAAGGCTTATTCAATGGATCCTTTTGTTATAAGAATTTTATCTTGAAGTTCGTGACAAGAAAGGATCCAAAAACTTGGTAGCAGATCATTTATCCCGTTTGGTCAATATAGAGGTCACAATAAATGAAAAAGAAGTTGAGGAATCATTCCCGGATGAGCAACTGATGATGGTTCAGGAAAAACCTTGGTTCACAAATTTGGAAAATTTCAAAGCTACCGGTATCATTCTGGAATATTTCAATGCACAACAAAGAAAAAAGTTTCTTAGAGATGCAAAGTATTTTGTGTGGGATGAACCCTATTTATTCAAATTAGGGATAGACAATTTGTTGAGAAGATGTGTGACAAAGGAAGAAGCAAGTAGAATCTTGTGGCATTGTCATAATTCTTCTTTTGGTGGGTATTTTAGTGGTGACCGGACAGCTGCAAAGGTTTTACAATCTGGGTTTATAGGCCATCATTGTTTAAAGATTCTTTTGAACATCCAAAAAGTTGTGACAGTTGCCAAAGAGTGGGAGGAATAACAAAAAGACATGAAATGCATCTTTAAAACATGCTTGAAGTGGAGGTACTTGATTGTTGGGGGATAGGCTTTTTTGGCCCTTTTTCTTCCTCATTTCCTAATGAGTACATATTGGTAGCAGTGTATTATGTGTCAAAGTGGGTTGAGGCAATGGCATCTCTAAAAGCGGATGCCAAGATTGTGATTAAATTTCCTAAAGAAAAATATTTTTACACATTTTGGTACTCCAAGAGTTTTGATAAGTGATGGAGGTTTACGTTTTTGCAATTCCCAATTAAAGCGGGCTTTGGAGCATTATGGAGTTAAGAAAAAGGTTGCTACATCGTATCATCCTCAAACCAATGGTCAAGCTGAAGTGTCAAACTTGGAAATAAAAAAGAATTCTTGAAAAAATCGTTTCTTCCTCAAGAAAAGATTGGTCTTTGAAGTTGGACGAAGCTCTTTGGGCATATCGTACGACATTCAAAGCTCCAATAGGTCTTACTCCGTTTCAAATGGTTTACAGGAAATCATGCCATCTTCCAATGGAACTTGAACATAAGGCGCTTTGGAAATTGAAGTTTCTGAATTTTGATCAAGATCAGGCCGAATCGAATAGGAAAGAAGAATTACATGAATTGTAGGAATTGAGATTGCATGCTTATGAATCTTCAAGGATTTACAAAGAAAAAGTCAAGAAGTATCATGATAAAAAAATTAGTCCAAAGCATTTTTAAGTTGGTCAATTGGTTTTATTGTTCAATTCTCAGTTAAAGTTATTTCCGGGAAAACTAAAATCTAAATGGTCGGGACCATTCTTGATAAAAGAAGTGAAGCATTTTGGAGCTATTTTGTTGGAGGATCCTATCTCAAAGGAAAGTTGAATGGTGAATGGTCAGCATTTAAAAATCTACCTCGGAGGGGAGGTGAACCAAAGCACTAGTGTTATTCGTCTTGGTGATATATGATCACCTTGGACCATCGAGCTCGAAACGACGTTAAACAAAGCGCTTGTTAGGAGACACCCTAACATTGAAAGTATTTATGTTTTTATGTCATTTTCAATGAGTTTGTTGCAGAAGAGGATTTGTGAAACAAATTCTGCAGCAGAAATTTTTTTCCTGTTTCTGTCAAGGATCGTCGGCCAATCATTTCTATCACCAGGCGACGCTGTTTAAAACAACACTTATCTGTTGCAATTTTGTATTTCACTTTTTGGTGAGTTATTTTGACCCACGGGTCATTCTTGCATTATAATAGAGTTTTGACCTATTTGGGGTCATTTTCACCAAAACTCTCCCCAAACCTCTCTCCAAAACCCTTGTGCATTCATTCCCAATTTCAACATCAAAGGTAAATTTTCTTTCTCTTCTTTGTGGTTAGTAAATTAGGTTTGATAGTTTAATCTTTTTTTAGTTTTGATTACTATATCCATGCTTAGTAAAATATGGTTTAGCAATTTAGGATTTTATAGTCTTGATTAGTATGCATGTGGTTAGGATTTTCATTGCCCATTGTTTTCGATCACCACTCATAATAATTTTGTCTAAAATCACTTATGCATTTTGGTTTGGAGGTGAAAAGAAAGGATTTTTGAGTGAAAAAAAACTGCAGATTTTGCCTGTCCGGAGGGTGTCGCCCGACGACAGAGATGCATCGCCCGACAATGCATGTCAGGGGCGACATCTCTGTTTTATATTTTGTTTAGAATTTTTGTTATTTTTTTATGTCTAACAGGAAGGTTTGTCTGCTGTTTTATTTTGATTTAATGTCTTGCAAATGAGTCCTAAAAGAGATTTTCGCTTGAAACCTGTGATGGAAACCGATGCGAATAGTTCCCACCAACCATAAAATTTTGATGAAAACTAATTTGTTAGTGCTGAAGCTGAAGCAAGATTCAACATTCTTGTGGGAAGGCAATTTGTGTCAGAGAAAAAGTTTGTGATTGACACCAACGGTCCTTATGGGAAGCCAATGCAGATTTTTCTAAGAAAGAAGTTGGATGTGCTGATTAATCTGGTTGACCGAATAAGCTATGATTTGGTCATAGAGTTTTAGGCAAATGCTCTTCCTGCTGAGGGAGAGCAATTTCCTTTTAAGACTGTTGTGAGAGGAAAATCATTGCATTTTGATACAGACTCGACAAACAAGTTTTTAGGTAACCCGCTTCGGTTGTGCGCTCACGAGATAGATGACTTCAACGAGGATATTGGAAATGTAAGGAAACATGATTCTATTGCTGGTGCAATTCTGCAGGAAAGACAAAGTGTAGAATTGAATGCAGCGGGTCTTCCTTTAAGATATAACCGGGATGATATGACCATATTTTCATCTTCATTCCTTTGGATACCTTTGTTTTCCTTGGTTGCGACCTTATGTCTCAATTAAACTTCAATCCCGGTCTCAACCATGCATATTCATAAGATATGCAGAATCCCAATACAGTTATATATGTCTTGACCCAACAAATCACAAAATATACACCTCACGGCATGTCAAATTTTATGACCATATTTTTCCATACAACCAACTTGTCAAACCTACACCACCACCATCTCTAACCATACCCAACATGCCATAACCCCCCTCATACCATCATACCTATCCTTCAACAATCACCAATCGAGTCACAAACTATGCCCCATGAAGAGGAGGATCTTTTGACTTCAAATACAATGTCAGGTAATGATACTCATACACCTAATCTTGTTACTACACCTATTGTCACGTCTAATACCTTTGCAGCCCCTACTACTGAAACAAACCAAATTATCACAAGGTCCAAAAATAATATATTTAAGCCAAAAAGAATGTACACTGCAACAAAACATCCTCTACCTGAGAATTTGGAACCTTCAAACTTTCGTGAGGCAATAAAACATGCCCATTGGCGTCACGCAATTGCCGATGAGTTTGAAGCATTAATAATAAATGGCACATTCTCTCTTGTACCACCTAAGGCAGGGAAAAATATTGTTGGATGCAGATGGTTATTTCGTATCAAGAGAAATAGTGATGGTTCCATTTCTCGCTACAAGGAACGTCTTGTTGCTAAAGGGTTCACACAATGTCCTGGTATTGACTTCAAGGAGACATTCGCACCAGTTGTTCGCCCATAAACAATTAAGATTATTCTTACCATTGCAATCTCTCATCAGTGGTCAATGCATCAACTTGATGTGAATAATGCATTCTTATAAGGAGCTCTTACTGAAGAGGTCTTCATGGACCAACCACCAGGTATGAAAGACGCATCACACACCAACTATGTGTGCAAACTTCACAAGCCCATCTATGGCCTACGTCAAGCACCAAGAGCATGGCATGACTCTCTGAAAGAATTTATTATCGTATATGGATTTCAAACAAGCAAAAGTGATCCATAATTGTTCATTTATCACTCGGGTGATACTAAGGCTTATTTTATAGTCTATGTAGATGACTTACTGCTCACCGATAACAACTTTACGTTCCTTCAAAGCTTCATCAAGGCACTATCTCAACGATTTTCATTGAAAAATATGGGACAACCTCACTACTTTCTAGGTATTGAAATAATACCAACAACCTCTAGCATTTTTCTTTCTCAACACTGGTACATTCGTGACCTCTTACAAAAGTTTGACATGGAGGGGGCGAAACCATCTCCCACACCACTTTCTTCCACGGCAGTGCTACAACTTCACGATGGTACTTCATCCACCGATGCCACATAATTTCGTAAAATTATTGGTGGACTTCAATACCTTAATCTTACTCGTCTAGACTTATCATACTGCATCAATAAGTTGTCTCAATTTATGCACAAACCAACCTCCCTTCACTTGCAGCACTTGAAACACATCCTTCGGTATATCAAACAAACCATTAATCATGGTCTCATGCTGCGAAGAACTGCCGCAAACAACCTGTTAGCATACTTTGATGCAGATTAGGGTGGGAACAATGATGATCGCACATCCACCTCAGCTCACATCATTTTCTTTAGAGGCAACCCAATTTCGTGGCTCTCAAGAAAGCAAAGAATTGTTGAACGGTCATCTACTGAGGCTGAATATCATGCAGTTACTACCGCTACCACTGAGCTCATGTGGCTACAAAACTTACTTCATGAACTAAGAATACCCATACATGAATCTCCACGACTATTGTGTGACAATATGGGTGCCACATACCTTTGTTCCAATCCTGTACTTCATTCAAGAATGAAACATATATCATTAGATTATCATTTTGTCAGAGAACATGTTCAAACCAACAACCTCATCGTAACACATGTGTCTACCAAGGATCAACTGGCAGATCTACTTACTAAACCACTTCCCACAACCAAGTTCACTGAACTCGTGTCCAAGATAAAGGTCATTGATGGAACCTTCATCTTGAGGGGGCTTAATGGACAAATAGAATCAAGTTGAATAATCAAGCAATTAAAGAATATTTGAATTGGTCATCAAATATTAAAGGAGGGTTATTTGGTTATTATTAGCATTTAGAAGCATATAACTTTGCCAAGCAGTAACAACCAGGCAGCAAAAGTTTAGGCTTAATTCAAGCATTTTCTATTCAATTCTTACTATGTAATATATGTATATATACTCAGTTGTATATCTTAGAAAAATACAATTTGATAAATTCATTCATTTATAAATATATTGATATTCGATTTCACACGATAAGAGAGTTGATAACAGAGAAAGAAGTGGTGATCGAGTACTGTCTCACTAAGAATAAATTGCATATATTTTTACGAAACCATTGAAAATTGAATTATTTTACAAATTGAAGAAAATGCTTGAAATGATACAAACTTGATTTAAGGGAAGCAATGTTAACTAATTAAATAAAATCTAGAAGATTATGGTGTTATTCTTCATGATTAAGAAATGCTTTCATTATCGAATTATTTTTTTTGAATAACCATGTATTAAAAAAAATCGCAAATAACCACGTTCCGGAAAAAATTACGCAAATAACCATGTTTCAGATGACTCCCCAAAGGAGGAGCCATCTCACTTGGCGCCTACACCTATTATTTAAAGGGAGGCGCCATCTCACTTGGCGCCTAGGTGCTTAGGGCTTGCCCTAAGCCAAGTGAGATGGCGCCTTAGTGCATTTCTAGGGCAAATTTAGCATTTTTTTTTTCAATCCGGTGCGTTGCATATTCGATACAGGATCAACAAAATTGACTTTTTATTTTAAAAAAATGATTACACCCATAAGTATTACATAAAAAAACAGATAAATTAGTGGTCCCCCGGAACCCGGTAATGACCCCCAGTTCCGCATCCCCGTCCTCGCCTTTCCCGTGCTGGGTGTCGTCGCGTTTCCTGTTGTGGAAGGGTCGATGGCCCAGCGAAGTCAATGCGTTCCGGATCCATAAAATCAGTCAGCTCTCCATATCTATAAGATCCGCTTTGGTATAGTCGGTTACCCATACCCTCAAAGTTTGGTCGTGTTGGCGGTGGGTGGGGTTCCATGGTGGGTCTGTAGTATTGATCGTCTGAGTACGAGGGGTAGAAAGGAAATGGATCTTGGGGTGTTTGGTATTGAGGATGTTGGGTGGTTTGGTGATACTGTGGTTGATGGTAAGTTGGGTCGGTTGGTTCGTAATCTTCTGACATTCCCAGATCAGGGCTAAGGCTGGATGTTGAGGGGCCTATATTGGGATATGTAGAAGACTGAAATTGTGTGTGGGGTATGCGGGTGTGTTGGTATTGTGATTGGAATTGTGGTTGGGTGTGAGGCATATAGGGGTATTGGTACTGAGGTGGTGATTGTGGTTGGTTGTGGGGTATTTGGGTGTAATTGTGTTGTGGTGGGGACTGTGGTTGGGTGTTTGTGGTTCTGTTTCGTCTGGGGGGTTGGTGGGAGGTTGATGTGTGTTGGGTTTGTTGTTGGGGAAATGAGGGTTGTGCCCATTATGTTCGTGGGTCCACCAAATACCTTAGATGAGACACGTGCATTTCAGGGTTACTAACCGACCTGTACCAAGATAAATACTGATCCGTGTGTCGCATATTACCATGATTGTGGAAAACCGGGAATTGCAAGACATGTCGGTGACGCCTCTGCCACATCTTACACCATTTTGGAGCAAAGTCTTTCCAGTTGGTAAGACCCCACTGGGCGTCGACCCTTTTGAGATGCCACGGGGACAAACAAGTCGGATCACTTGGTATCTCTTGATGCATTCCGAACTGCATCTTCACACGGTCGCTGTGGTGCATCTCCATAACATTGAATTGTATGATTCCAGTCTTGGCGCTCCAAATTGCTGCATCCTCGGGGTTTGGTTCATGGCCCAAACCAAAATATGGTCTCCAGACAAACTGCGAAAAAAATTAAATTAGGTTAATGAAAATGTAATATATAAATAATTTAAATGAAGAAAAGTTGAAAGGTACGACGTACATCATCCAGGCCTAGGTGATCCAACAGATTGCGGTATAGTGCGACATTGGATCTTGGATTCTTTCTGTAATCCATACCCCTCACGCAATACCTAAAGGAAATGAAAAACATTTTATTTTTAGCATATATTTGGTGAAGAGATGAATAGTAATAAATGATATAACTTGATGACTTACTTTGTTGTGTACGGGAAAACGAATGTGTTGTTGTTGACGGGGTTTAAGGACTCCATCCTCCACCAACCCCAGGCTTGAAGTAAAAAAGCGCAGCCATAAAATGTACATTTTTCCTTGACTGCATTTTTGCACAAGGAACTGTATAGGTGGGCTAAAACTGCAGAACCCCAACTATACTTTCTTGTTTTTTCAAAATCTCTAAGTAAATGTAAATACATAAAATTTACACTATTTCCCGTACTTTCGGGAAATAAAAAGGTTCCAAATAGTATCATTAGATAAGTTCTAGATTTTATCACCCTGTCTTGCTCGGAGGAATTTTCGTTTAATTCCAAACTTGCATAATGATTTTTAAGCTCAGTGAGTAGTATACCCTGACCTCTCGCACCACCACCTTCAACCATATCCCTGCCCAACAATTCTTCACACTGAGAATTGGGTTGTTGAACCGACCCGTTAACGGCCTTACTGTCGACAGGGAGTCCCAGTAACATGTACACATCCTCTAGCGTGACGGTACATTCACCTATTGGTAGGTGAAATGTATGGGTCTCTGGTCTCCACCTTTCCAACATTGCAAGAATAAACTTTGAATCAATTGTGCAGTTGGAGATCTTTATAACATGTCTGAAACCTGCGTATTCCAGATATGGTACGATAAATGGGTCGGGATCCATGTAGTTGTGAGACCGGATTCTGAATCTTTTGGTATCCTGAGTTAATAATGTAAAAGGTGTAAGATTAAGTAAGATGAACAAAGCATTACCTGAAGTATAAAAAATGTATAACCAAAATAGAAACTTACAAATGCGGAAATGTTGTCCCTTGTGCCTCTGTGAGAATCACCCATTGTGAGAAGAGCCATTGTTGAAAATTCCTGAGATTATGAAAGACTTAGAAAGTGTAAGAGATTATGAAAGACTTTGTAGCAGATAGTGAGACGATTGTGGGTGTGAGAGAAGTATGTTATGCTCTATATTTATAGGCAAAAAAATTTCATAGAGTAAGTGAGGTGGTAGCTGGTGCATGCATGTATGATAAGTGTCACTCTTGCAGAGTAGGCGTAGCTAGGTGGCAGCCTTAGAGAAGGCATCTCTGCATGCATGTAACACGATTAGACATTAAGGGAGGCGCCATTGGACTTGGCGAAAGATTTCAAAAATTAAAGTTGTCGCCATCCCCATTGGCGAATAAGAGGTGTCATGGGTTACAGAGTAGGCGCATGCTAGGTGACAGCTTTAGGGATACCATGCCTGAATGCATGTAACACTATTAGAGATGATGAGAGGAGACTTACAAGTAACAGTGTAGGTGCAGAGTAGGCGCAGCTAGGTGGCAGCCTTGGAGAAGGCATCTCTGCATGCATGTAACACGATTGGACATTAAGGGAGGCGCCATTGGACTTGGAGAAAGAGTACAAAAATGAAAGGTGTCGCCATCCCCATTGGAGAATAAGAGGTGTCATGGGTTGCAGAGTAGGCGCAGGCTAGGTGACAGCCTTGGGGATGCCATGCCTGAATGCATGTAACACTATTGGAGGTGATGGGAGGAGACTTACAAGTAACAGTATAGGTGCAGAGTAGGCGTAGCTAGGTGACAGCCTTGGAGAAGGCATCTCTGCATGCATGTAACACGATTGGACATTAAGGGAGGCGCTATTGGACTTGGCGAAAGAGTACAAAAATGAAAGGTGTCGCCATCCCCATTGGCGAATAAGAGGTGTCATGGGTTGCAGAGTAGGCACAGGCTAGGTGACAACCTTGGGGATGCCATGCCTGAATGCATGTAACACTATTGGAGGTGATGGGAGGAGACTTACATGTTACAGTGTAGGTGCAGAGTAGGCGCAAGCTAGGTGGAAGCCTTGGAGGTTACATCTCTGCATGCATGTAACACGATTAGACATTAAGGGAGGCACCATTGGACTTGGCGAAAGAGTACAAAAATGAAAGGTGTCGCCATCCCCATTGGCGAATAAGAGGTGTCATGGGTTGCAGAGTAGGCGCAGGCTAGGTGACAGCCTTGGGGATGCCATGCCTGAATACATGTAACACTATTGGAGGTGATGGGAGGAGACTTACATGTTACAGTGTAGGTGCAGAGTAGGCGCAGGCTAGGTGGCAGCCTTGGAGGTTACATCTCTGCATGCATGTAACACGATTGGATATTAAGGGAGGCGTCATTGGACTTGGCAAAAGAGTACAAAAATGAAAGGTGTCGCCATCCCCATTGGCGAATAAGAGGTGTCATGGGTTGCAGAGTAGGCACAGGCTAGGTGACAGCCTTGGGGATGCCATGCCTGAATGCATGTAACACTATTGGAGGTGATGGGAGGAGACTTACATGTTACAGTGTAGGTGCAGAGTAGGCGCAGGTGTTGTACCCCAAAATTTTCCCTCCCATATTCTTCAAGATTTGCCAAGGTCAATCTCCAAATGGTTCAAAATCTCTCAAGGGTTGCACAGTCCAATTGCCTCCTAACACAGTCAAAATTAAGGTTTTAGTTATTGCAAAGAAATTGAGGTTTTCAAGGGTCCAATCAAGTCCCATATGCCTATATACATTGTCAAACATCCATATGTCAAGTTTCAAGGCTCACAGCATCAAGTTGCACAGTCAAAAGCCCTAATTGCTCCACAGTCAACTGCAGGGGTAAAATGGTCATTTGACAGTCAAAAGTCAAAAAATTTGGTCAACATCTTATTTTGAAGCCACAATCATCATTTGATCAATTCTTGATCATGATTCCACAAGCATGGTTCAAAAAGTCTCAAGATGCAAAGGTTTCTATTTTTGGACAGCTGAAAAGTCAACTGCAAATTGACCAAGGCATAACTTTTTCATGGTTCATCAGAAAAATCCCATCCAATTCTCATTTTGAAGGGGATGACATTTCCTACAACTCATCTTCACACTCCAAGTCCAAGAAATTCTCTCACAAAAAGTTATCAATTTCAACATTATAGGTCATTTTCAAAAGTCAACAAAAAGGCACTTTAAGTCAAAGACCATAACTTGAGATTGGTGAATCAGAATGACATGGGACCAAAGGCATTGGTTAGAGGACTTCAAGACCTTTCCAAAATGTCCAAGAATATGTTCATAGCTTCAAAATTGAGCAAGATATGCATTGGAGAAGTTGGGAAATTTTTGGGAACTTTCAAAAGTCAACTTTGCCTAAAACATTTCATTTTTGCTAATGGGCCTCAAATTCCTTCTTGAATCTTTACCCAAAGCTTATGCACGACCCATTGAACTTAATTTGATTTATTTTCTTATTTTTAATTAATTAATTGAATTTATATTAATATTAATTCATTTAATTGGTTTTAATTGTAGGAAAATTCAAAAGATATGCTTTTTAAATCTTTTTGTGAAGAAAATAAGGCTAGGGCAAGCTGGCAATTCGTGTGCACCTCAAGGACCTCAAAATATCCATGATTGGCAAGGTTTCATGAAAGAAAAGATTGAAAAAGATATGATTGGTAATCACACATTCAAGTCATAATGCCATGAACTTTTGGGCTTATTTTTAACCTAATTCCATTCACATATATGTGCTGAAGCAAACCCTAAAGCGAGAGACGAAAAAAACTACCATAGAAAGCCATAACCACTTTGCAAAAATTGAAGAAAAACTTGAAACTGAAATCAATATTGCAGGTGAATTCAAGGCCTAAAATTGTTTCCAATACATTGCTGACATTGCCAGGAAGCCATTGCAATCAAGAACGAAGCTTAACACGCAAAGAATCGTTCATCACAAGTGACACGGTTTGCTTTATTTTCCAAATTTGCATATCACGATTCATGTGTTTTTGACCATTTTTTTGGATTGATTTATGTTAATAGGGACCTTCTGAAGTTGTTGGTACAAACCAATTTTGTTATAGCCCTCTGAATCAAAATCCACCATGGATAAAATCTAGGGTTTAGAAGCTTGAAAATTAGGGCTTTCTTATTGAGGAAAAATCAGGCCTTGAGACATATACCATTAAACTCAGAAGCTCAAGACGAATTGAATGGACATATCGCGCCCTTTTTATATTATCCCTAACGCTAATCGCTATTATTCGTGGTTGTGTTTTGTGGGGGTTTAAAACCCCCGCTATCTTGTTGTGTTTTTTACAGGAAACGAAGAAGAAGACGTGCGTGGCTCAACGTGATTGGAGGGTTCAAATCCAGCGCGCGTTATTTTGTTTGATTGCCATAATGATTGTTTTTTTTATATAATATTTGTTGTTCATTTATATTACAAAAGCGCTGGATAGCTCAGTTGGCGAAAGACGTGGCTTGCAAGTACTGGGACCTGGGTTCGATTCCCAGGTCCCCCATATAATTGTTCTTATTTTGCTTAAAGCTTTCCAATGCAGCAATCATTCAGAGTTCCACCATGCACGCTCAACATAAGCATGCCAAGTGGCCATGATGCCCAATCCAATGGCCACAGAGTGAAGATCATGATACTCCCAGTCAAACAACATGCACGTGATCAGTGAAAAGTCAAACAAGCTTGGTCTTTATTGGGCCATAATTAATGCAATCTCACCTCCACATGGGCCATCTAACCCCCTTGGTTTGCATAGTTTTATTTATTTTGTCTTCTTTTTTAATTCTTTTGATTGTTTAATAATTATCATTAATTCACAACAAATTAACTTTTCATCATAAAAATCAGGAAATCAAAAATTGTAAATTATTTTAATTAATTAATAATTTCACCATTAACTTATTTTTGTAAATAAATATTAAATAATTAACTTAGCTTAATTTAGGTTTATATTTTAATCTTTTTCTTAATAAATAAAAATTATATAGAATTAGGTTTTGACACTTTTAATCTTTTTTTTTCTTAATTAATTATTATTATCATTATTAATTATTATTATTTTGTACATAAACATGTAAATTAATTAATTAGTAAATTAGGTCAACTTTGACATTTTCATTAATAATTAAAATAATCTAGAATTAGGGTTGTTTACTAACTTTTAAATTCTTTTCTTATTTTCATTAAATATAAAAAACATAAAAAACATTTTTTTTTGGTAAATAATTAAATAATTAGATTTAGGTTTAATTTAATTTAATTTCAAACAAAAGGACAAAAAAACTTTTAATTTCAAGCAAAGGGTCAAAACCCGAGGACGTCCTGATTTTAATTCTTTCGCGCGCGTTATTGCTTTATTTGATTATTATGTAACTGCTTCCAAGGATGTAATAGTAATTAGGTTTACCGCTTTTATTTATTTTCCGCACTTTTATCAAAAACGGGTCTTTGTATTTTGGCGATGTATAGACCCGCGCCTTGTAATAGCGTAGCTTTTACCTTTCTGTATCTAAATTTCCGCACTCCTAACTGCTAAATTGCATGAAAGAATGTATGATAATTAAAAACGACTCGTAGCTCACAATTGCATGATCCAAGATAAATGTTAACATGAAAACAACACACAATGCACATGTCACTTCTAGGGTACGCCTCACTCGTTGCCTGCCTCGAAAGTGGTCGTCAAGTATAGGGTGTTTTAGCGGTCGCCCTTATGTCTAAGATCCAGTCTCCTCGAAACGGTTTCCTCGGATAAAAAGGATCTAGGACATTAGGGTTACTTCTAAGGTGTCCTACTATTGCTTCGGTGACCACACTGTCCCTCAATCGAATTGACCCGAACACCTCCAATGGTGGTGCTACCTACCTCTCAATGGTGGGATGGCACTACCTTAAGGACTTTTACACAGCCTAATTCCTTAGGGTAGGTAGATGACTCATGGGTACTTGCTCTCTTCAAAAACAAACAAAATACTTTTCACACTGACAGTTTCAAAAATCTTTCAAAACAAATTTTTCAAACACTCTTGAGGACAAATACAAGAGTTACTCAGAAATCTTTCAATGAAACTTTTTCAAACCCGCTCACATTTTGAAAAGCAAACATTTTGAAAACATAAGAGCAAGTACCTAAGAGCCCGTGGATAACCACAGATAGAAAGGGTGCTAACACCTTCCCTTTCTATAAATCTACCTCCTGAACCGAGAGACATTCTCAATAAGGAATT
This sequence comes from Vicia faba, assembly GCA_948472305.1. NCBI lineage: Eukaryota > Viridiplantae > Streptophyta > Magnoliopsida > Fabales > Fabaceae > Vicia > Vicia faba. The sequence continues at coordinate 1,060,542,107 of OX451736.1, read as the reverse complement.
TTGCTGTGCTTTTGTCCTTTCCATGTTGGAGAACATAAAAGACGGTGGCGACTTTTGCTTACCGCGACATTTCGTGAACCAGCTTAAAAAACAGTCAGTTCTATTTCCACCTCTCACAGCAGGATAGGTGGAAGCCTTGGAGGTTACATCCTTACTTAATTCAAATTCAGTATGATCTATTTAGTCTTACATTTATCAAAACATTGATTCACTTAATCTGTCAAACCTTCCAACCTTCAAACCTTCATACAATCAAACCTTCAAACAATCAAACATACAAACCTTCGAATAACTCATAAACTTCAAACATTCCAACCTTCCAACCTTCAAACCTCCATACAATCAAACCTTCAAACCTTCAAATAATCAAACATACAAACCTTCGAATAACTCATAAACTTCAAACATTCCAACCTTCAAACCTTCAAACCTTCAAACAACCCTACGCAATGGCCTATGCACCCCAATATGTCATCAATGCACATTTCAACGGTGAGACATACATTTGTCCCACCTTTGGGTTTTTGTTTAGAGACACAGACAACATCCGATTTCTTTTAAACGAGAAAGCCAATTTCCCGTACTTCAAAAAACGATTGGAGGCCAAACTTGGACGAGGCCCGGTAACACAAATATTTTATCAGAATCCAGTTTTTTTTGGAAACAACCAAATAATATTTTATAAGGTTGAGGTCAAGATGACGAGGATCTTCAGAACATGTTTTCCAGCCATGTGTATTCTGGGTACGACTCTATTGAGTTGTACATTATGCTGCGAGAGCTTCAGGTGACACAAGTGGTTGATCCTTTGGAGAACGAACAAGCTGAGGTAGATGCAGTTGATGAAGAAGAAGAAGATGACGAGTTAGAGTTTGATGAAATGGTGAATGATGATTCCGACGATGATGGCATACCTAGTATTCCTGCAAACGATATCTACACACCACCTCCGCACATGACAAACTTCAACATGGGCGGAGATGAACCGTCTACTAATTTTTTTTTCAATCCGTATATGTAGTCGGATGAAAACTTAAAAGAGAAGGACAAGTTTCGTAATAGAGAGGAATGCATCAGAGCCATAAAAAAATTCCACATGCTCAACTCAGTCGATTTTAAGGTGGACCGTGTCAACCCAGAAAGGTACAAGATCAAGTGTGTCCACCCTAACTGTATGTTCAAGCTCACTGCATCATACAGATTAAGAGGTGATTGATGGGTCATAGGTTCCATGACTACCCACACTTGTGTAAGTTCTACCCAATCACAGGATCACCGAAAACTTAATTACGATCTCATTTATCAAGAAATCCTACCACTGGTCAACAACGACCCATATTTGAAGGTGAAAACCATCATCTCCCACATCACCATGGTTTTTAACTATACTCCGTCTTACCGTAAGGCATGGTTAGCAAAGACTAAGGCGATTGAAAAGGTGTACAAAAACTGGGAGGATTCATACCAAGAACTTCCTCGCTACTTGAATGCACTCAAGACTTATTCTCCGGGTACTGTTTACATTCTGGAAACAGTGCCAGCATACGCCCAAGATGGTAGTTAACTAAACAGAAACAGAATATTCAGTAGAGTGTTCTGGACATTTCAACCTTGCATCACAGGGTTTGCATCATGCAAACCAATTATACAAATTGATGGGACTTGGTTGTATGGTAAATATAAAGGCACGCTACTGATGGCAGTTGCACAAGATGGCAACAACAACATTTTCCCAATTGCCTTTGCCCTAGTCGAGGGGGAGACCGATGGTGCTTGGAGCTTTTTTCTGAAAAACCTGCGAACACGCGTGGCTCCTCAACCAGATCTCTGTTTGATCTCGGACATACATGCCTCCATTGAAAGTGCCTACAATAATCCTGCAAACGGTTGGCATGACCCTCCTTCTACGCATGTCTATTGCGTTAGGCATATCGTCCAGAATTTCACGAGGGAGATCAAAGACAAAACACTAAGGAAAGCGTTTATAAATGCGGGATATGCATTGCCACAACCCACGTTCAAATATTACCGCAACGAGATCCGTTTGTCAAATCCGGAAGCCGATTGGTGGATCGACAATATTCCGGTTGAAAAATGGACTAGGTCATACGACAATGGCCAAAGATGGGGGAACATGACAACGAATCTTATTGAATCGATGAATGGGGTATTCAAAGGCATACAAAACCTCCCGATCACTGCATTGGTAAAATCTACGTATTTTAGGATGGCTTCATTGTTTACCAAAAGAGGTGAAATATGGAATGCAGTGTTGCAATCTGGACAACTATGGAGTGAAAGCTGCATGAAGTACATTAAGGCAGAAAGTGCCAAAGCCAACACTCATATGGTTATACGGTTTGACCGACACAGCCACAACTTCATTGTGAAAGAAACAATCGACCACAACGAAGGCCTGCCAAGACAAGAATATAGGGTTATACTACCTTCTCGTTGGTGCGATTGTGGAAAGTTCCAAGTCTTTCGTATGCCTTGCTCTCATGTCATTGCCGCTTGTGCTTATACCCATCAAGACGCGCTACAACTTCTGTCACACATTTACAAATCTGAAATGTTGCTTAACATTTACAACAACAGCTTTCCTTTGGTAGCAAAACGAGATTATTGGCCTGCATACGACGGCGAAATAGTGTGGTACAATGACCAAATGCGAAGGAACAAAAAGGTTCATCCCAAAAGTAAGCGCATCATAATCGAAATGGACGACCTTGACAAGCTGGAAAGAAAGTGTGGGTTATGCCGTCAGGTCGGACATAATCGCAAAAATTGTCCGAATCAGGCGTCTGCCTCGACCACATAAAAATTGTAATACATAAAATATTTCCTTAATTATGTTGTAAACATTATGGTTTTTCGTTAACAGTATTTGCTACAATAAATATTGCACGTACAAGAAAAAAACACGATATTCCGTCTACGAAATTACAACTGTTAAAACAATTTCATCTTACCCATGCATCATCAACATTACGTCGCTGTCTGTTTTGACTTCCTCCAACCATACATTAGGTCTTCCAGTCGCATGTGAGGTTGTTGTTCGTCTTTGCTGGATCCTTCGAATTTTCCCCCCCTCCACAATGTCTCCATCTAGCCATCGCATCAACTCTCGCTTCAGACGCTCCATGGAGTGAATGTTCCAGAATTTCATTTTCATCGCAGGTTTCGTGGCGGAGAAGATAACGTAACCATCTCTGGTAAAAATCATGGGCGATGTCATGACACAAATAACAGAGTAAAAAAATAAGAAAACAGTGCGAGAAAGTGTGAGAAATGACGAAGAAAGGGATGAATTATTTATAAAAACAACATTTTTCCCTAGGAGCCAAGTGAGATGGCGCCTCCTCTCACTTTTAAAGTGCATGCGCCATCTCACTTGGCTAAAAGAGAGAGGAGGCTCCGAGTGAGATGGCGCCTGGGGCAAAACCCTAGGTGGAGGTGCCAAGTGAGATGACTCCTCCTTTTAGGAGTCATCTGAAACATGGTTATTTGCGTAATTTTTTCCGAAACGTGATTATTTGCGAAATTTTTTTTAATACCTGGTTATTGCAAAAAAAAATTCTTCATTATCACCATTAAAATATTGACTCGGTGTTAGGCTTTTTGCTTAATAGTTAAGACACAATAATTTATTTAGCTAGTAAGAAATAAATTAGTACCACATGCAGTTTGTTGCACCGCCATATATCCACCGCCAATATAAAATATACAATTTGCTTAGGTTATAAGAGTTGTGTATCCTATATAAATGGCATATGAACGATGGTGTAAATATATCAAGTTAGTGTTAGAATTAATTTATATTTTATAATTAATTAGATATTAATTTATATTTAGAAATATCTTTTAGATTGTTTATATCTTTGTTAGAAGATATATATCTTAGATATTCTTGTATCTTTGTAGAAGATATATTTTAGATTTAATTTTTGTGTATAAATTGCCTAGTGGAGTAGGTTATTGTAATTCATTGTAAATCTTTATTTTGAATCTATAAGTAAATATTCTTTTTGCCTTTCATCTCTTCTGGTGCACCAACAATTGGTATCTAGAGCTCCGGTTCGAAATCTACGGGGAAAAGAAGTATTGTGATTAAGAATTACAATATTCTGGTTCTGGGGGTTTTGAGAAAACATTAATTTAGGAAACTCTGCGTAAATTGCATAAGGTAGAAGATGAAAGGAAACAGCGGTGATATTCATTTCAAGCTTCCAGTATTTGATGTCAAAGACTGGAATCGTTGGAAGATCCAGATGCGCGTGTTATTTGGTTCTCAAGATGTGTTAGAACTTATCACTGATGGCTATAATCTGTTAGAAGCAGATGCAACAGAGGCCCAGAAGATAGCACAGAAGGCGCTGAGGAAGAAAGATCAGAAGGCCTTGTTCTACATCCATCAATGTGTGGATGCGAATGTGCTTGAGAAGATTACTGATTCTGAAACAGCAAAGGCTGCATGGGACACACTGGTCAGATGTTACGGTGGTGACGCAACAGTGAAGAAGGTGAAGCTTCAGTCTCTTAGAAAGCAATATGAGAATCTCAACATGAAGGACAATGAGAAGGTTTCTGAATACATCTCTAGAGTGATTCTGATCACTAATGATATGAAAGCTTGTGGAGAAACTCTGTCTGGACAAGTAATCATTGAGAAGATCTTGAGATCTTTAACTTCTCAGTTTGATTACATTGTGGTAGCAATTGAACATTACAAAGATCTGAGCACCATGAGAGTTGAAGAGCTGCAAAATAGTCTAGAGGCGCATGAGTTGCATATGACTGCAAGAAATTCTGAGAGGGAAGTATAGCAACAGGCTCTGAAGGTAACTTCTGGTAAGAAGCATCAAAAGCAGACTTGGTCAGAAGCTAGGAAGAGAACTAATGGTGGTCAAAGATCAGAAGCTTCAAACTCTGACAGGAAGAAGAATGTCCAGAAGGGAAAGGAGAAGTCTGACAAGAAGAATGTTCAGTGTTACTGTTGCAAGAACTTTGGTCGCTGTAACAGAGATTGCTGGTCCAACAAAGAAAGGAAGTCAGAAGAAGCAAATATAGCAAGAGGAGAGTCTGATGATGAACCTGTGCTATTGTTAGCTTCTGAACCTGATGATCTGAATTCATCAGAATGGTGGTATATAGATACAGGGTGTTCAAACCATCTTACTAGAAACAAGAAGTGGTTGGTTGATTTTGACTCTGGGAAGAGTATAAAGATCATATGTGATAATGATAAATACCTCAATGCAGAAGGTACGGGAAATGTCATAATCATTCTAAACAATGGGGAAGCAGCAGTGATCCAGAATGTTTGGTATGTTCCTGACATGAAAAGCAATCTGATGAGTGTGCGACAACTGGTTGAGAAAGTTTTTTCAGTTACCATGAAGGACAATATTCTGAAGCTCTATGACTGTAATCAGAAGGTGATTATGGATTCAGAACACGGAAGGAACAGAACATTTAAGGTGAATGTTAGAACTACAGACTCTGAATGTCTTAGTGCAACAAGTGTTGTCAAGGAGAGTGTGTTGCGGCACAGAAGATTTGGTCATCTGAATTTCAGAAGTTTAGGGCATCTGAAATTAAAGAATCTGGTACATGGAATTCCTACAATCAAGAAGCCTAAAAATTCATGCAAGGTGTGCATGGAGGGGAAGCAACCAAGATTACCATTTGCATCAGAAGTAGCTCCAAGAGCAAAACATGCCTTGGGAGTAGTACATTCTAATGTGTGCGGTCCGTTTCCAGTAGCATCGACTGGAGGGAATAAATATTTTGTGTCATTTGTTGATGATTTCACCATAATGACATGGGTATCTCTCATAAAGTTCAAACACGAGGTGTTTGTTGAATTCAAAAAGTTCAGACTGGAGGCCGAAAATAAGAGTGGCCAGACTCTGAAGATTCTTAGAACTGATGGTGGTGGTGAGTATAACTCCACAGGATTCAGAAGTTTCTGTGAGGAGAATGCAATTGAGCATGAGGTTACTGCTCCCTATACTCCTAAACACAATGGTCTTGCTGAAAGAAGAAATCGTACTTTACTAGATATGGTGAGAAGCATGCTGAAAGAGAAGAAGCTTCCTCATACTCTGTGGGGAGAAGCTGTTGCAACTGCATGTTATGTGCTCAACAGAAGTCCAACGAAGAAATTAAAGAAATAGTTCCTATTCAGAAGTGGATTGGAGATAAACAAAGTGTTAGTCATCTGAAGGTGTTTGGTTTTGTATGTTACAAACATATCCCAGAAGCCAGAAGATAGAAGTTGGATGATAGAAGTAAAGTGATGTTGCTGGTGGGGTATCACAGTACAGGTTCGTACAAACTTTATTTTCCAGAAACTAACAAAGTTGAGTTCAGCAGAGACGTCATTGTAAAGGAATCAAAGGTTTGGAATTGGGAAAAGTCTCGTCTTGACTCTGACGATAGAACTTCTGAAGAAAGGTCAGAAATACATGTTTCTGAAGCTGGTAAAGACTCTAACTCTGAAGAAGATACATAAGGAGAAGATGATTATGACTCTGACTCCAATGGTGATCCAGACTCTGAAGACAATCAAGGTTCTGGAGAAAGTCCAATTTCTAAAGTAAGTGCTTCTGAAGGGGAAAGTTCTGGTGTCCAAAGTTCTGAAGGTCCAGTTCATAGGAAACAAAGAGTCAGAAGTATCCCAAGAAGATTTACAGAGTTTAACATGTTGCAAGACACTGAAGTAGACTCTGAAGAATAAGTTATTCAGTGTGCAATGTTAGTAGACTCTGAACCCGTGAGTACGAAAGAGGCTCTTAAGCAGCAAGTTTGGTTACATGCCATGAAAGAAGAACTTGATTCTATTGAGAGAAACAAGACTTGGAAGCTGACAGAACTTCCAAAAGGCAAGAAATCCATCAGCGTTAGATGGGTTTTCAAGCAAAAGCTAAAGCAAGATGGATCAATTGTCAAACACAAAGCGAGATTAGTAGCAAGAGGCTTTCTACAGAAGCCTGAGCTGGATTACTTTGAAGTGTTTGCACCTGTAACGAGACATGAAATAATCAAATTAGTGATTGCAATAGCTGCTAACAGGAATCGGCCTCTGATGCATTTAAATGTAAAATTTGTATTTCTGAGTGGTCCATTACAAGAAGAGGTTTATGTTTCACAACCTCTTGGATTTGATAAAAAAGAATCAGAAAGGGATGGTGTTCAAATTACACAAAGCATTATATGGATTGAAGCAAGCGCCCAAAACTTGGAATTTGAAGATTGATTCATTTTTCAAGGAACAAGGGTTTCAGAAGTGTGAGATGGAGTATGATGTTTATGTTCAGCATACTTTAGAAGGTAATATGATTCTGGTCTGTTTGTATGTTGATGACATATTACTCACATGAAGTTCTGAACAAGAGATAGTTGAGTTCAAGAAAGTTCTTATGTATGCATTTGAGATGACAGATCTTGGAAAAATGAGTTTCTTTCTAGGAATGGAATTTATGTACTCTGAGAAAGGAATCATTTTGCATCAGATGAAGTATGAACTAGAGCTCCTAAAGAGATTTAAGCTAGAAAATTGCAAAGTTGTTATCACACTAGCTGATAGGAATCAGAAGTTGGACTCTAATTCTGATGGAGAGGATGTAGATGCTACAACCTTCAAACAGATGGTTGGTTCTCTAAGGTACTTATGTAATATCATACTTGATATTTGATATGCAGTTGGAATGGTTAGCAGATTTATGAGCAAACCAAAGTGGTCTCATTACCAAGCTGCAGTCAGGATTTTGAGGTATGTGAAGGGAACTCTGAAATATGGAGTGTTATTTCCGTCTGAAAGAAAGATCGAATCAGAACTTCTGAGTTATTCTGATTCTGATTGGTGCGGAGATAGAGTTGACAAAAGAAGTACTTATGGGTACTTATTTAAATTTCTGAGAGGTCATATTTCTTGGTGTTCCAAGAAGCAACCTGTTGTTGCTCTGTCAACTTGTGAAGCTGAATCTATTACAGGTGCTCTGACTGCATGTCAAGCTGTGTGGATTCTGAACTTGCTGAAAGATCTGAAGATTGAGGTAAATAAACCTCTGAAGTTGATGATTGATAACAAGTTTGCAATCAATCTTGCCAAGAATCCAGTGTTGCATGGGAGATACAAGCATATTGAGACCAAGTATCATTTTCTGAGGAATCAAGTTCAGAATGGAATATTAGAGGTTTGCACTGTAGCACCCAGAAACAGATGACATATGTTCTGACAAAGGCTATCAAAACTGATCAATTTCTTAGTTTAAGGGATGTAATTGGTGTTGTCAGTTTTGGATAAATATAAATTAAGGGATGATGTTAGAATTAATTTAGATTTTATAATTAATTAAATATTAATTTATATTTAGGAGTATCTTTTAGATTGTTTATATCTTTGTTAGAAGATATATATCTTAGATCTTCTTATATCTTTGTAGAAGATATATTTTAGATTTAATTTTTGTGTATAAATAATTTAGTGGAGTAGGTTATTGTAATTCATTGTAAATCCTCATTTTGAAACTATAAGTAAATATTTCTTTTACTTTTCATCTCTTCTTGTAGACCAACCGTTAGAAATAAAATTAGTGAGTTTAAAATTACTCTTTCTCTATTTTCAATTAATGTATGTGCAAGTTTTATTATTAAGTCCCATTTGCTATCCTAACCTAGCAATCATGTTGACTATTGACTTACGAAAGATTCGGGAAAAAAAGTACAATAATTCAAATCCATTTCCTTTGATAGAGACAAACGCGGCAATATTTGACTAATACTGGCACCCCATAAAATAGCAAGTTTCCGCGTTTCTTTAATTTCTGTCGTACCAATCAAGCAATGCAAAACTCAATCACATTTTGTTGTTTTGTGGGAAACTTCTTTCAACCTTCCTTTGTTACTGAATTCTGTGTCACGTTCTCTTACTCATAAAGTTCTTTCAACTACATAGCAAATCACATACTCTTCATCCATAGTAGAGGTAGAGGTATAGAAGCTTTCATTCGTCAAAGCAAACTACAAAATCAAAATCAGATTAATCAATAATCTGAAGTTGATCAAACTTTAATGAATTTATATTTTTTTATAAGTAGACGTCACACACATTTTAAACATATTTTCAAGAGAAATACTTGTATTAAAACGTATATAAATCTATATTCTTAGGAACAACTAAAAAGAAGAGAAAAAATTTTAAAATTTTAATTATTCACACTCGGACTACTCAACTATCCCCCTTAAAGCATTAATTTTAAAAGTAATATTAAGATAATAACAAACTTAGAGATACATTAAACTACTAATAACCCAAATGAAAGATGATGTAAAATTGAATGGTTCAACTACATTAAATTTTTTGAGTTGTGGGACAAAAACAACGCCAACCAAAATAAATGACATCAAGTAAAATTTAATTTGCCAACCATTTAAACAAATCACTAAAACAAGAAGAAGAAGGTATAAAGACGAGTACACATGTTGCGTCAAATTCTCTTCTAAAGTTACCTTCTGAATCACATTCTCCTTTGACTTGATCATTGTCTCTTAAGAAGTGTAAACAAATGTCAATGTGTGTCCCTCTTCACGATACACTTGGTGATTGGCCTAGTGAATAAACTATGATTGTCACAATATATCTTCACATTTTCTTGAGTGATTCCTAACTCCTTAATCATGTCTTTCAACCATATAACTTCCTTAATCCCTTCAAAAAAGACAATATATTCCACTTGAGTCGTAGATACCGTGGACACCCATTGTGGATTTTTCTTCCATATTATAGTTATTCTAAGCAACGTAAACACAAAACCCAAAATGGATTTTCTAGTGTCCGCATTTTCCGCATAATTTACATCTACAAAAAGAAGAAATGAGAGTATAGAAAGTCTGAATGCAATAGTTTTGATAAGTCGGGGTTTAAATTCATTATTTGTCATAAAAAAAAGTCACTTTAAGAAAGATTATCTCGAGAGGGAGGACAATAAATATTTTGTTCATATTGCATTTTCATCGAATAGGAATGGATATAAGAGTTATGTTGTACTAGTGGTGTCGAGTTTAGAGATCAGACAGAGTTAAGTCGTGGACTCAGGATGCTCTTATCACATGTGTTCAAGGGAAGAATAATTTAAGACTTTGGAGTTGAAAGTAGGTGGATTAGTTTGACTTGGTTACAATTAAGCTTGCAAAGTTCATGGTGTTGGTACGACTAGACTTAAAATATTTAATAGTCGGGAGTTTCTTCTATGTAATGTCAGGTATGTTCTCAAGCTTAGACAATTATGTTTTATCAATAAGCATGTTTTATGATCTAGAGTATTGCACTAGATTTAAATATGGAGTGTTGAGCTTTTTTTATGGTTGACTATTCATGACTATAAGGTCTAAACTATGTGGATTTTATATTTTAGATGGGTCCACTGTTATTAGTCATGCATCATTAGCTAGTGAAATCTTTCATGACAGGAAAAAGTTATGGGATATGAGATCAAGACATGTTAGTGAAATAAGACATGACAAAGGCCTAGAGGTTGTGTTAGAGGAGTTTAATTTGTTTTTTTATAGGAAATAAGGTATAAAGATCCATATAATTGTTATTGGCATGTTTCTAGAAGTTAAGTTGCAAAAGCATTTCAATGGATTAGTAAGGCTGATGATAAATAAGATTACTTGATCGACAAATATCTATTCACGAGAATATACTTCAAAACACCTATGAAGGTTTGGAGTAGGAAATTGATAGACGAATCTAATTTGAAGATCTTAAAAGCTTTTACGTTTGTGTAAATTGAGTTAGACCAATTTGATGGTATGATTGTGAAGTGTGTCTTCATAGATTATCCAAAAGGTGGAAAGTGTCACAAGCTATGGAAGGTGTAACCTGGAGGAAATAGACTCGCCATAAGCATATGTGTTTATTTTTGTGAGACCCATGTGAGGAGGAAAAGTAAAGACTTAGAGGTGAAAAATCATAAAATATGATAGAGAAAACTCGATTTGAGGTGGAGGCTCATACTAGGGAGACCATATATGAGGAGGAAGTTAAAGATTCTACTTCTAGTTCTAATGAGGGGAAATCTTTGGTGAATCTAATTATCATTTGACTCGTGATAGGGTAAGGAGGAAATTTGTACTACCTCCAAAACACGATTATGTTAACCTTAATTTTTATGCTTTGAATGGGACTGAAGGGTAGCAAGATTTAGAACCAAAAACATTTAAGAAGGCATACCAAATCAAAGAAAATAAAATATGGTTGAAGAAGTTGAGTGATTAATTTATGAAGAACCATGCTTGTGGAATTATGAGGCAACCTAAGCAGAGAAAGTTTGTTTGATGAAAGTTCCAAGAATAAGCTTTAAGCATCGATTGGACTTGATCAAGTTTATTGAATAACGATTCAAGATTTGTAAATATCAATAAAGTGATTGGTGGTTAAATCGACAACATCATAAATTTTGTGTCAAGGTAGAGAATTGTGGATGTATGCTTAAAAATATCAAGTGATAAAAAAAGAGAGAAAGTCATATTTTGCTACAATTAGAAGTCGGATGTTACGGAGTCCAAGTAGGAACGGTGGTGGCGGGTGTCAAAGTTTATTGACAGTCAGTGCGGGAAATTTGTGGTTTGTGTACAAGTTAATGACCAGTGAGGATCCAACTCATCGGTTCAAAGGGAATTTACCAATGATGGACGAGGTATGAGCGATAGTCGATGGTTGTAGAGGAAGCGGTTGGGTCACAATTCTCTAGTCGAGTCAGTTATGTTTGCAATTTAGTTCAGTGACATTTCATGTTTTGGGCTCAAATTGAATCGCTAGGGTTTCCCTACTTATACAAATTATTCTCTATTACTTTTTTGTAGTATGAAAGAAAGAGAGAAGTGGTAATCCTAGTAAGAGAAACTTAGAGAGACAATGGTTGAAATTCCCAAGATTCATTCTTCTTGGAATTTGAAAGACCTTTGGAGATATCTAAAAGAATTGGAAAATACTTATATACTCCTAGGGTTTGTGTGATTCATTAATTGAGAGTTTATGAGATTGATGAACACTTCGGTAGAAAAAGAGTTTGTTCTTAGAAATTTGGAAAATTATTTTCTTATAACTAATTTGTACTTTTGTAAAAGAATTTGAAGTGTAGTGAATTTGAGTTATTCTCTCGTCTATTGTAGATTAGTTTGATTGAACTAAGTAAACAAATTATTTATGTGTCCTTCTTTTATTAAGATCATTTATTTTAATTGTCATTATTCTTTATTATACTCATTAAAATGATGTATATGGTTGATATATTATCATATTTCACAACACACAATTAAGTGAGCAACTAAATTTGAAATTCCATAAACATTTACTAAATTTTTTTCAAAGAGTGTTATTGGTAACCCATTTCCATCAAATGCGTATCTTGAGTAATATGAGACATGTCTATATAAGATGTGAAATTCCTTGATTGGGTTGAGACATGTTTGCAAAAGAAAACTAATTAACACGTAACGAAAAACAAGCAAGAGGGTGGAAAAGTTACAATATTGTAAAATGAACTTTTTAACGTGAACAACAATAGAGAGATGAAAATAGAGAATCATGTTACTACCAAAGAGATTTAGCGATATCTGAGGTGGGAGAGTTAATGCAGTTTTGAGTAAGAGTCAAAGTGTGTCTAAACCCAATCACACAATAATATTGTTATATGAATTTTGAAGAAATTATTACCGCTTTCTATTGTTATGTGAATTTTGAAGAAATTATTACCGCTTTCTATAATTCAAATAAAAGATAAAAAAATATTTTATTAATTTGCAATAGTCATATTAATAAAGTGGAGTAGACATGTTCAAGTAAATATTGAAAATTGTAAAAGTTTGAACTACTGCTATTATGATGTGGGATATTCATGTGAGGTGTTCTCGCATGAAAGTATTATCAATAAAGAAGAATGTTATATATTATGTATTCTCACACGGGTCACACAATCACTTTCACTTAGTAGTCATATAGGTGGTTTCGATTGCCTATGGGCCAATTTTACAAAATTATCATCATTGTACATGTCCATGTCAAACTGTATTTAATCATAGAAACACTTGCAACATATTTGAAACCACTAGCACCTTTGAATTTTTTTCCCGGTTAATTCAATTTGCAGGGTATATATTTCTATCCACCCTACCATCCTCACAACATAACAAAATATCAATAAATCAAAAGAAAGTGAAACAATGAACATTGGAATTCGATTAGCTGCATTGTAAAAATTATAGATGTATCCACTATTACGGAAAATCTATCTCACAATAGTTTAAAAATACGTATAATTACGCGGGTTCAGACATTGTTGTGTAGAGTGTGATTGTATACGCGGCACTTACAATCACGGTTCAATGGTCGTTGTTGTAAAGTGTCTATCATAACGGTTGACTCAAACAATCGTTGTAATAATTATTAAATTGTAATTCATAGTGTCAAAACTATGGTGTGTCGAAGAGCACACATATTAGATTTGTTTTAGATTTAAATAGATTTGATTTAGATCTAAAATAGATAGATTTGATTTAGTACCAAAATAGGTATTTTGGGCTTTTATAGTTTTGCGCTTTGAGCTAATCCAAATCTATAAATAGGGAGTAACCCTAAGTTTGTAATTAAGTCAATTAAGTTGTATTCACAGAATTTGCAGTTGCAAGTGAATAACAAAGTTCTCCATAGTTTGTGGGCAGAGAGAAACTCTGCAGAAAATAATTGTCTTCTTTCTTTTCTTTTCTTTCTCATAATTCATTATTATTGTGTAGAAATTCATCATAGATATTTGGTGGGTTTCCAACATCTGGTATCAAGAGCTCGATTTCGATTCAAGAAAAGTATCAATCAAGAACGATTGAAGAATTCACGATGGCGAATTATGGGAATGCAAATTATCCAGCAACTCTATCAATTCTGAAAGTAGACAACTATGAGAATTGGTGCAAACAAATGAAAGTTTTATTCAGGTGTCAAGGTCTTTGGCATCTTGCAAAATATGGATTCGAAGCGCTCGGAGAAAACGCTTCAGAAGAAGAAAAGAAGAAACACACAGAAATTGAGAAGCTGGGTTATAAAGCACTCTTTATAATTCATCAATGTGTGAGCCCAGAAAATTTTGAAAAAGTGAGTGATTCATAATTTGCAAAAGAAGCTTGGGATGTTCTTGAGAAGTCCTTTGGTGGTGCAGAAAAGGTTAAATAAGTGAGGTTACAAACTCACAAGAGAACGTATGAATTGCTTCAGATGAAAGATAGTGAAAGCATATCTGATTTCTTCACTAGAGTTACAAAACTAGTGAATCAAATTAAGGCATGTGGAGAAACATTAATAACAAGAGCTGTTGTTTCGAAGATCTTGAGATCTTTGGCTCCTAAATTCGACCACGTAGTGGTGGCTATAGAAGAGGGGAAAGACTTGTTGAGATTGATAAAAGAAGAGCTTCAAGGGATGCTTGAATCTCATAAAAAAAGAATAAATGAAAGAGCTACAGGCAAGTCGAAGAGTGATGTGGCTTTGCAGGCACATTCAACAAAAGAAACCAAAGGCAAAGTAAAGTGGTTCGCTAGAGGTAGAGGCGGCTACAACAAATCGACTGGTAGAGGAAACCAGAACGAAGGAAACTTGTCGAATCAGAGAAGACCGTACCAAGGAAACCAAAGAGGTGGTGTTGTAAATACAGGAAGAGGTGGTGGTCTAAAACCTGACAAAAGTCACATTCAATGCTACAATTGTCAGAAATACGATCATTATTCGAGTGATTGTCCAGAAAAACGAAATAATTAAGAAAGTGATGCCAAGTTTGCAAAACATGAAGAAGAAGAGATGATGCTGATGGTCACAACAAGAGATTAAGATATATTCAAGGACCAATGGTACTTGGATTCAGGATGCTCATCACATATGTCTGGAAGAAAAAACTGGTTTGTCAACATAAAGCCCTCAATGAATAATATGGTAAAATTTACAAATGATAATACCCTAGCAGCTGAAGGTATTAGTGATGTTATGATTGTGAGGAGAGGTCAGTAATTTTCAATGTGTTGTACATACCAGGCATGAAGAGAAATTTTCTCAGTATAGGGCAGTTGGTCGAAAAGAATTATAAAGTGTCAATCGAAGATAAGATAATGAGAGTCGTCGATGCAAATGGAAGATTAATCTTGAAGGCTCCTATGTCTCAGAATCGAACCTTCAAGATCAAACTAAATATGATGGAGCACAAGCGTATTTCGATTGCAGCTAGCAGAGATGAACGGATATGGCATTATAGACTAGGTCATCTCAACTTCAGAGACATCAGAGATTTGAAGAGAAGAAATATGGTTTCAGGATTGCCAGAAATCAACATTCCAAACGAGGTATGTGAGGAATATGTGTAGGAGAAGCAGCACAAGAATAGCTTCAGCAAGGATACAGGAAGCAGGTCGAAGGTTATTCTTGAAGTCATATACTCTGATGTATGTGGACCAATCCAAGTGGATTCGATGGGAGGTAACAAATACTTTGTTACATTCATAGATGATTTCATTCGAAAGTTGTGGACTTACCTGATCAAGAAGAAAAGTGAAGTGATCGAAGTATTTGCCAAGTTTAAATCTATGGTCAAAATACAAAGTGGTCGAAAACTCAAAGTTTTGAGAACTGGTGGTGGTGGAGAGTATGTGTCGAAAGACTTCGACAGGTTATGTTAAAAGGAAGGGATTGTGCATGAGGTCGTACCACCTTATACTCCACAACATAATGGAATTGCATAAAGGAAGAATCTAACCATCATGAATATGGTGAGAAATATGTTGAAAGGCAAGAATTTACCTAAAGAGTTTTGGGGTGAAGCTGTTTCGTTTGCAACATACATTTTGAATAGATGTCCTACGAAAAAACTAGAAGGAATTACTCCAGAAGAATGTTGGTCTGGTGTGAAGCCTAGCTTAAGTCATCTAAAGGTATTTGGATCTATTGCACATAGACATGTGCCAGATCAGTTGAGAAGAAAAATTGATGACAAGTCGAGTCAAATGATTCTAGTTGGATATCATTTGACAAGAGGTTACAAGTTGTTCGACTCAGTGAAGAAGCAGATTCTGATCAGCAGAGACGTGATCATAGATGAGTTTAAAGAATGGGATTGGGATGAAAATGTCAAGAAAGATTCAGTGGGAATCCTAATTGAAGAACTAGAGACTCAAGTCGAAAGAGAAGTTCGACAAGAGGAACCAGCATTTATAGATCAACCAGGTAAAAGCAGTCCTCAAATAAAAAGACGCATGCCTGCAAGATTGCAAGATTGTGTGATTACATCAGATGATATGGTAGATAATGAAGGTGAGTTGGTACATTATGCTTTCTATGTAGATGTCGAACCTGTCAATGCAGCTAAAGCATTGAAAGATTCGAAGTGGGTGAAAGCAATGAACGAAGAAGTGAAGTCTATCAAAGACAACAACACTAGGTCACTTGTCGAATTGCCTCAAGGCAAGAAGGAAATTGATGTCAAGTGGGTATACAAAGTGAAAATGAATTTGAAAGGGGAAGTAACTCAACACAAAGTAAGGCTTGTGGCGAAAGGATTTCTATAAAAAGAAGGAATGGACTTTGATGAAGTTTTTGTACCTGTTTCTAAGATCGAAACAATTAGGTTGGTTATTGGTCTAACAGAAATAAACAGGTGGCACATATTTCAGATGGACGTAAAGTGTGCATTCCTGAATGGACCCTTAAACAAAGAATTTTATGTTAAACAACCAGTTGGGTTTGTGAAACATGACGAAGAGAGAAAGGTGTACAGACTGCATAAAGCCTTGTATGGATTGAAACAAGCTCCAAGAACTTGGAATAAGAAAATTAATAGTTTCCTAAGGGAGAGGGAATTTGTGAAGTGCACAACTGAACATGGAGTATATGTAAGAAGAATCAATAGTGAATTTCTTATACTATCTCTCTATGTAGATGATTTGTTGATAACAGGTAGCTGCAAAAGTGAGATCGAAGACTTTAAAGGTGATCTCAACAAGGAATTCGAAATGTCTGATCTGGGTGAGATTTCATATTTCCTTGGCATCTAATTCTACAAGAGTAGTATAGATTTGATGATACATCAAAGAAGATATGCATGAGAAATTCTCAAGAGGTTTGAGATGGAAGAATACAACTCAACTTCGACACCTGTAGAACCAAGACTGCAACTGTCAAAAGATGCAGATGAAGATTATGTCGACCCAACCCAATACAAAAGACTTATTGGATCATTGAGATATCTTTGTCATACAAGGCTTGACTTATCATATAGTGTAGATATGGTAAGTATATTCATGCAGAAGCCAAAGGCATCAAGAAGCGGTGAAGAGGATACTAAGGTATCTCAAAGGAACTCTCGACTATGGCATCTTGTTTCCTGCAACTGATAAAGGAAAAGAATGCAAGTTAGTGGGATACACTAATTTGAGTTGGTGTAGTGATGCTGAAGATCGAAAATCAACATCAGGATATGTGTTTATGTTAGATGGTGCACTAGTTTCTTGGAGTTTAAGAAAGGAACCAGTAGTGGCATTATCATCATGCGTAGCAGAATACATAGCTTCTTCTCTTTGTGCATGTCAAGCAACTTGGATGGTGAACTTGGTCGAAGAGATAACAGGGAAAGATCATGGAGAAATTACCATGAAGATCGACAACATGTCAGCTATCAATCTGGCGAAGAACCCGATAGCACATGGTCGAAGAAAGCACATCGAAATAGGTTCCATTATCTTCGAGAGCAGGTAGCAGATGGGAAGATGAATTTGGAACACTGCAGAACTGAGAACCAGATTGCAGACAACATGACAAAAGGAGTGCAGGTCGAAGTATTCAGAAGACTAAGAGCCATGATGAATATAGATAGTTTAGACACAATGAATTAGATGGTGTGTTAAATTGTAATTCATAGTGACAAAACTATGGTGTGTCGAAGAGCACACGGATTAAATTTGTTTTAGATTTAAATAGATTTGATTTAGATCTAAAATAGATAGATTTGATTTAGTACTGTTGTACCCCAAAATTTTCCCTCCCATATTTCTCAATACATTTCAAGTAAGGTCCTCAAATTGCTCAAGGAAGTCCAAGGGTTGACTAGACAAACTCTCTCCTAAGGCAGTCTACCTCAAATTAGGGTTTCAGTTTGCATCAAGATGTTTGAGTCTAAGGGATCCCAAATGCTCACCATTATCCTAATATGTTCTCAATATCATCTATTTCAAGTTTCAAGCCCTGCAGAGGAAGTTTGCTCAGTCAATTGCTCAAAGGTCTGAAAATCAACTGTGTTAGGGCAAAAGTCAACTATGGCTCACATACAGTCAAACTTCAAGATTTTTGGTCAACATCCTCATTTTGAAGTATTACTCATCATTTGATCAAGGGTTTATCATGATTCCTCAAGGATTGCTCACAATTCATCAAAACCCAAAAGTTGCTAAATTAGGGTTTTGTAGGAAAAGTCAACTCAACTTTGACCAAGCAGAACTTTCTCATACTTTACCAAAAATGATCCATCCAAAGCTCATTTTGAATAGGATGTAATTCCCTACAATCCATCTTCATCTCCCAAGTTCAAAATATCCACTCACAAGAAGATATGAATTTGGACATTATAGGTCATTTTGAAAAGTCAACAAAAACACCTTTTGGGTCAAAGCTTCATACATGAAAATGGAAGACTCAATTGATATGATACCAAAGGGGTTGCTTATAGGACATCTTAAGTTTTCTAAAAAGTCCAAGAACACCTCTCTAGGGTCAAAATTGAGAGAGTTATGCATTGGTAAAGTTGACCCTTTTTGCAAAATTGCCAAAAGTCAAATGTGTCCAAAATTGCATTTTTTTGCCAAATGGGCCCAACTTTTTATGCTTGCACTGAGTTTGTAATGTGACCCACGGCCCATAATCCATTTTACTTGTAAGTCTTTTATTTTTTTCATTTATTTTGATTTTATTTCATTTAAATCAAATAAAATCAAAATAAAATAATGAAAATATCAAAAGCTAATCAACTCTTGAGATTTTATGCATGTTTAGGTTCACTATATATCTGGAAATAAGATCAAATCATGCAAGGTTCAAAATGGACACAAAAAGATTGGATTTGCTTGATTTGGAAAGATTTTCACAAGGATCAAATCATGAATCAATAATCATAATTGGGGAAGATTTGAAACAAAGTTGCAACCCTAGTTCATTCTTGGATACATAAGGGACAATTGCAGACCTAAAACAAAGAGGTTGGAGGTGTGCAAGGGAGAAAACAAGTTTCAAAAAAAATTCAAGAAAAGTGGCAAACTGATTTCCACGTTATAGCTCACTTCAAGGCATTTAAACCATCCCAATTGTTTACTGGACATTCCTGGACCGTGTTACAATCCTTAACAAGCCTCCTCACACTCAGAATCACACTGTAAGTTTCACACAGTTTCTATATTTTCTTGAAATAGAATATCATAATTCTGGAATATTTAGCATGTTTTATTGACATATTCTTAATCCATGAGATGTTTGCAAACTAATGGTTATGATTAATTGCATTTTTATGGACTATACAGCAAGTTGCCATGGCTAGGGTTCTAGTTTCATTTTTAGGGGTTTTGTGTACAGGAACAATTAGGCATGAATAATGGTACCATGATGCTCGTGAGGTTGCAATGAGTTGATTGGTACCATTGGTTGTGATTTATCATGCTTGCACAGGATTTTGGAGATGCACGGGGTTATACCTACGCCTGGTGTCCGTAGGTAAAGGTATTTGATCTAACACGACGGAGGCAACGAGGAAGATGATGGCGTGGCGCTTCATGAATAGCCAATTCAAATTCCGCGCGTTTTAAGGATTATTATTTTGTTTTTACCATATAATGCTTGTTTGTTATTACTTGTACAAATAACCAAGCCAGCTCAGTTGGTCAGCATGCAGTGTGAGAATGCCTAAGGGCCTGGGTTCGATCCCCAGGTCCCAATATTGCCTCATATTATTTTTCTTTGCATAATCAGGTGCACAGGTGTCCCATAAGTCCACCATACGTCCTCAGTATCCAACCATTCCATCCATCAACACTCCAGATCCAAGGCCATCTCCTGGAGGTCCACAATACGCCCCAGTCAAGCATGTGTATAGGATTGGAAAAAGTCAAACAGGGCCAGAGCTATTGGGCTTAGATTTGCAAAAGGCATCCCCCTTTCTGCTAAGATACCAAGCCCATTCCTTTTTTCTTTTTATTTATTTCATTTATTTATTTAATTAGTTTAATAATTTTTTTAACAAAAATCAATTTCTTTTTTTCACAAAAAAATCATAAAAATCAAATTTCACAAATTTAGAATTAGGTTTTATTTATTTATTTTATTTTATCAAATTTAACTTAATATTAGTTTAAATTCAATTTAGGTTAATTCTAACTTTTTTTAAAAATCAATTAGAAACATTAGGGTTAGCTTGATTTAATTTTTTTATTTCTTCTCATAAAATAAAAAATACAAAAATAGATTAATTTAATTATTTTTCTTAATTCAAATTAATTAGTAATTAGGTTTTTTTATTTATTGAATTAAACTTTATTTTCTCAAAATAATCAAAAACAACAAAAAAATGATTTTTTTTCTTTCAATTAGGTTTAAATGGGGTCACAACCCTAATTCCTTTTCATTTAATTCATCGCACGCGTTTTATTATTTTTGCAATATTAATATAACTGCTCACGGTATGTAATAGTTTAATTAGGATTTTCTTTTATTTATCGTTTTACGGTTTTTTTTGGCTATGTAATTAATCCCTACCCCGAAGCCTTGTAATAGCGTAGTTTTATTTCTCGCATTTTAATTATCGCAAATATTAACTGTTAGATGTATGTTAATAGGATTGTATGATAAGATTGTATGATGATTTTAAAATGGCTAGAAAACCCTAATATGCAAAGATAATAACTGAAATCAAATCACTCGCACATGCGCACTCCTAGGGTATACTCTCACTTCGGTTGCCTTCGTTAAACGATCATTAAGTATAGGGTTTTTTAGTGGTTACCCTCCTGTCTAAGCAAAGATCAAATGTCCCGTTCGGAAATGTTGCCTCGGAAAAGGTTGCCTCGGAAATGTTGCCTCTAATATGATCTTAAGACATTAGGGTTATTACTAAGACGTCCTAACATTGCTTTAGTGATCGTACGTCCCTTTTGAATTGACCCTTACAACTCCAATGACGGTGCTTCCTATTTCTCAATAGTAGGATGGGCTGCCTAAAGGAAACAAGAACATAAATAATCCTTTTTTGAGTAGGTAGATGCTAGTAGGTACTTGCTCAAAACAAACTTTTTCACACCAAACACTTTTCAAACAAAGTTTTCAAAACAACTTCGTAACACTCTTGAGGACTGATACAAGGGTTAAAACGAAGTAAAACAAAACTTTTCAAAACAAACACACACAAGCAATTTTTAAAGATGAGCAAGTACCTAAGAGCCCATGGAAAACCATGGATAGAAAGGGTGCTAACACCTTCCATTTCTATAATCTACCCCACGTACTCAAAATCTCGAAAAAGGAATTTTTCTGTGCTTTTTTCCTTTTCAGTTGGATAAAATAAAAGTCGGTGGCGACTCTTGCTTACCACGACATTTTGCAAATACAAAACGCAAAATGCAAACCAGCATTTTCAAAAACAGTCCGGTTCTGCCACCGTACTACAAGTACCAAAATAGGTATTTTGGGCTTTTATAGTTTTGGGCTTTGAGCTAACCAAAATCTATAAATAGAGAGTAATACTAAGTTTGTAATTAAGTCAATTAAGTTATATTCACATAACTTGCATTTGCAAGTGAATAACAAAGTTCTCCACAGTTTATGGACAGAGAGAAACTCTGCAGAAAATAATTGTCTTCTTTCTTTTCTTTTCTTTCTCATAATTCATTGTCATTGTGTAGAACTTCATCATATATATTTGGTGGATTTCCAACAATAATTATAGTGGCATAGGTTCAATACCCAGTTACAATCAAAATTAAAGCGCATAAAAATAGCTTTTCACCACTGTTAAATGTTTCAACCGTTATGGTATATATAAGAGTTTATTATAAAATATGTGATTTTTTGTTTTTTATCAACCCCTCATTAACCATATACAACCATTCAAATAAATTTTCGAGACAATAATAAAAAAATTAAGTTATTATTGAAAAACAAATTAAAATATCCAATATTTTTTTATTGCAAGTATCTTGTAAATCATGATTTCCTCTTTTAACTTATAGGATTTGATTCAATCCAAAATTCTTCAAAGTAATGTTAATAAATGGATGACAGTCTGAGTCTTTCACATAAACTTTGATTTCCTCTTCTTTTCTAATTTATTTTTCAAACATCAAATATTGTGAGAAAGACCCAGTCTGACACTCATTTATCAATATTGTTTTGAAGAATTTGTGACATTGAATGAAATTATATATGCTAAAGAGGGAATTATGATTTATAAGATGTATGCAATTCGAAAAAACATTGGATCATCTAAGTTGATTTTCAAGAATAACTTAATTTTTTTAATCATCATCCGTAACACGGTGGGAGAACTGACTTGGTATTTTGCGTTTGATCGCAATTATTGTGGATAGCAAGAGTCGCCACCGACTTTTATTTTATCCAAAAGCAAAAGGTTGAAAAGAACAGGAAAGACCTTTCGGGATTATTTCTTGAGTTCGGGGGGTAGGTTATGAAAATGGAAGGTATTAGCACCCTTTTCATCTGTAGTTATCTACGGGCTCTTAGTTGCTTGCTAGATCACTAGCTTTTGTTTGAAAATGTGCTTGTGGTGTGAGTTTTGAAAGTATTTTGAAAAAAACGTCTTTGTAATGGTTTTCGTTTCTATAAGAACGCGTACAAAGTGTTAGTTTTAAAAATAGTTCAAAGAGGTGTTTGTGGAATGTGTTTTAGAAAGGGATTTTGAAAAGTGTCTTTGTAATGGTTCTCGTCTCTATAAGAACACATACAAAGAGTTTGTCTTTTGAAAATGTTTCAAAATGAAAGTGTGGGTGTATAAAATGTTTTTGTTGTGAGCAAGAGAGCAACTAGGAGCATCCTACCTACTCAAAAGGTCTAATGTTCTTTTCATCCTCCTTTAGATGTTGCTATCTTACCATTGATTTGGTAAGAAGCCCCATCATTGGATGTGAAAGGACGGGTGTGGGACGTTTGTATAGTCATAGAAGGCAACCTATGAGACGTTTTAGCAATGTCGTTTAGGGACTAGATCGTTTACCAAAGGAAACATTGAGGGTCATCGAGGGACTACGATATTTTATCGAGGGTATTTGCTAAAACGCCCATATTCGAGGGACATGACTATTTCTCTGAGGCAACAAGTGAGATTACCCTAAGGGTGCATGTGTGAATAATGTGTTTGATTTGCATACATTTAGTCTTTGATTTTTAGGTTGTCTAACTTGTTATTTTTATCTTGCCATACATCCTAATTACTAACATTTGTACAAAAGCAATAAAAATGTAGAAAATAAATCCTACACTATTACAACCATATTGAATAGCAAGAAAATATAAAGACAAAATAAAATAAAGAAAGGAAATGGGCTCTTTGATTTGGGAAGCAAAACCCTTCGATTCTGCTTCTCTGGCTCCCTTCGATTTGGCCTAGAAGTAATGAAGGCTTGCCTTTCGATTGGGCCTGGAATCAGTATGAGATGCAACCTGCCTTTCTGCTTCCTTCGACTGGGGCCTGAAAGTCAGTGTGGTCGTGCCTTTCGAATGGGCCTGGAATCAGTATGGCCATCCTTCTGGTTTCCTCTTTCGTTTAGCATGGAGTTCCCTCTTCACCCTAAGTCCCTTGCTGCCTCATTCGATTGGGGCTTGGAAGTCAGTGTGGAAGCCTAAAGCTTCGTTTCTTACCTCCTTCCTCATGTTTCTTTCGTTTGAGGTTTTAAATAGAAACATGGCCTAAGGCCATGCTAGCATTACCTTATGGCCAGTATAGTTCTTTAAAGAATATTTAATAAACCAAGAACCAAAACCAAAAGGAATAGCAATAAAAACAAACTAAAAGAGTGAAAACAAAAATGAAACAAATATTATGTACATGCTTCAAACAAAGAGTTTAAGGTCAGAGTGACTTACCTGGCTTCAAGCTGGAACGTGTGCAGGACCTTGAGTGGCTTCCTAGATTCTTCTGGATTTGAAGGAAAGAAACGAAGGTGACGTTTCTAAGGCTGGATTCGAGGGAGAAGAACAAGTGTGATGTTCTTTCTACTAGATTAGAAGGAAAACAAAGTGTAGGGGATTGCTTCAGATTCAAAAGAAGCAAGTGTTTAGATTATGGGTTTGTGTTTGAAAATGTGTTTAAGTGTTTGAGAATGTTTGAGTTTTTTGAAAGTTTGATGATTCGTTCCACCACTCATAAATCTCTAGATGTGTTCTCCAGCCTCTTATACATGTTATGGAGCTTCTTATTTATAGGCAAAGCTGGCTGAAGTTTTGGAGGGAAAACAAAACATTTTTTGAAAGTTTGATGATTCGTTCCACCACCCATAAGTCTCTAGATTTGTTCTCCAGCCCCTTATACATGCTATGGAGCTTCTTATTTATAGGCAAATCTGGCTGAAGTTTTGGAGGGAAAACAAAACAATTTGAACAATTTGAGTAAACTGCTTTTTGTAGCTTTCGAGGGGGCAATGTTCGTATGACATTTTAGTGCAAGAACAGGGCAGTTTTTCAGGATTGTTGTGCAACAGTTTTGGAGTGTTATGGCCAGTGTACCAGGCCTGGACTTGGAAGCAAGCATGTTTTGAATATCTCATCCTTTCATTTTGACCCCCCTTCGACCAAATTCTTCTTCCAACAATGCTATTTGATTTTCCTCCAACAAGCGTCCTTCGAATGGGTCACTTTTGTGCATCCTTTGAAGGAGCCAAAAGTGTGCCCCTTGGATGGGTCACCAAAGTATGCCTTAAGGTGGGCCTTGTAAGTCCTTCGAATGGGCCATCAAACATGTCCTTTGAATGGGACGCCCAGACATGTCCCTTGAATGTGTCATGTATGTATCTTTGAAAGGGCCAAATGTGTCCTTCAAATGGACTATGCAATTCTTCGAATGGGCTAGTAAGGTATATACTTCAACAAGGACTCCTATGTATTCCCTTAAAATCCATCAACCATGTGTGTTAAAGGTTGTCAAGGGTGGAATTGAAGCATACTAAAGGAAAATGTGTCCAATCGAAGCTAGTGTAAACATAGCCAATGCCTTACCGAAACCTGCATGCAGGAGGTCTAAACTTTGTGACTTCAAGCAAGCATACAAGAGGCCAATGCTCAAACGAAGACTTGCATGAAGGGATCCACATGCCCAAACGAAAGAGGCATGCTAGTCTGGAAAAAATTCCCAGACGAAAGAGGCATGCAGGAGGCAAAAATGCCCAGATTAGAAAGAGGCATGTAGGAGGCAAATTATGCAATCGAAGGATGCCAAAAGGAGGCTTTTTCCTTGGAATCGAAGGAGGATACATGAGGCTCTTGCCTTGTGCCTATTGGCCTGATGGGCACCTCTTGCATGCAAGAAGGAATCTATGGCTCAATCGAAGGCTGCATGCAGTCAGCCATCAACTTGTGAATCAAAGTAAGCATAGAGAGATCAAATGTTCAAACGAAAAAGGCATGCAGGGAACCATTACACTGAATCCTGTGAGGCCAAAGATGAAATCGAAGGGGCATGCAAAAAAGTCCTACCTTGTGAATCAAAGCCAGCGTGCTAGAGGCCCACACCCAGTCGAAGGATGCAAGCCAATCTTGCATCGAAAGAGGCCAAAAGGTCAATCGAAGGAGGTGAATCGAAGACGACTTGTTTTTCTCCAATTTGTCAAAAATATTATTTTTATCCGTTTTCCTCTTTTTTAACAGCTTCCTCTTTAACTTGATGCTGGAAAATCCAATTGTACTTGTGCAAGCTTGAATTTTGAGAATCCTTGTGAGAAATGCTTTGAGAAATTAAAGGGAAAATTTTGGGGTACAATAGCTGCCCCTATTCAATCTTCTTAAACCTGAAAGTTAGATTGGCGAGTCTGTCATTCGTGACTTGAAGGGGGAAGATGATTGAACACTAGAGTACCCATAAATTTGCACTTGATGATTTGGTGGTTGATTGTGTAGAGAATGGGCTTAAAGATGCCATTTGGAGAGATGATGGAGATTTGTCGGAGATGGGCTTATAGATGCCATCCAAAGGTGATTGTTGACAGAAATTAGACTAAGTCTAAACTTGACTTCAATTGGAAAAGAATCAGAATAAATCTTTGGAGCAATTTATCTGAACCAGAGAAAAATGTCCACCAGAAAGGAATCAAGATAAACCATTGACCGATTTAAACTGAACCAGCAGAGGTCTTGAATATTTTTTAACTGGAAAGAATCAGAATAAATCTTGGAGCGATTTATCTAAACCACAGAAATTGTCTACCGGAAAGGAATCAGGATAAACCATTGATCAATTTAAACTGAACCAGCAGAGGTCTGGAAAAGAAGTGTTTGTTATGTTGATAGTTACCCTGTCTTGTTTCGGGAATCGATCTACAATCGATTTGTTCACAGATAATTGTCTTATCTTGTCGGAAATTCGTTGATGATAATTTTCTGTTGATTGATCTTTCCTGAAAAGGTAAAGAGTTAGTTGTATGCAATGTCATGATGTATGAAATGCACGGAGTAATGATGTTTCTCAAAATAAATGAGATTGCGATGTATACATTTGTGTTGTATGCATTTATCATGTATGTAAATATGATGCATGAAATGTTGTTGGAATGTAATTTTGTCTTGGAAAATAAATCCTTGGTAAGTGTTGGGGAGTTTTGGGAAGCTGAATCCCGGGCGGCCGTTGGGGATGAAGAGTATGCACACTTTTCTAGACATTGCTTTTAAATGTTTCCGCTGGGGATTCCTGTTTTGTTGTTTGAGGAGAACTCCGTTGGGGAATGCTGATTTTGCTTGAGAGGAAAAATCTGTGGAGAGTGTTGATTCCTTCTTGGGGAAAGGATTTCAGGAGTTTTAGTTGTCTGTTGCTCTACTAGGGAGTTATCTCTTGATGGAATAGAGAAGGAATTAAAAACTTGTTGGGGATAAAGAGGTTAATTGTTATCTGGTTGTCTCCTAGGTTTTGTAGCAGCTCACTAGGGATATTAGAGCAGTCTACTGGGGAATAGGAGTTATGGTCCCTTGATTTGTAGTAGTCTGAGACACAAGTTCAAGCTGGGGAATTTGTAGTTTGTTAGGGAAATAAACCTTGTTGCCAATCTGTTGAAGAGGTGTTTCCTTTTGGCAGAACTCCTCGAGGATTCTTGAGATCAACTCAGTTGGGGAGAAGTTTTCAAAAATTAAAACTCTGGCTGAGTATCACCTATGAAAAGGACTTTGTGGGAATTTATCTCCGCCCCTATTAGTAAGTGTTGTAGCACTGCCGAAAAGTGTTTGCTTGGCCACATGTGACCCTTTGCTGGAGTTCAAGTTCAATGCTCCTAGGTGATTCAGATACAGACATGCCCCTGGTTACTTAGCGCTTCTTGAGAACTTTCTTGGAATTTTGACTTGACTGCCCCAGATGTGCTAAATAATGATCATGTCGTTCCCCCCATTTTATAGGAGATTTTTCGTTGGATGTGTTATCCCATTTGAAGTGATTTTGTTCACTGAGAGAGCTTTCGTTCGCTGGATATTCGTCGTGTGAATTTCTCCGCTGTCAAATAATTAGTGTAGCGGTAGAAATGTTCAAGACTAAGTCATTGGATTCACTAGACTTTATACAAATCAAAATAAAGATCGCCACCGCGCTTTATTGTTTCCAAAGGAATGGTAAAAGAGCGAATAACCCTAAAAAGAAGCTGAAAGATTCAAGGTAAGAGGGTTGGTTATGCAAAGGGAAGGTATTAGCACCCTAAACATCTATGGTACTCCGTAGGAGCCTCTTTGTAAAACATGTATATTTTGGCTATAAAAAATAGTATAAAAATGGATGGTGGAGGTGAGAAAAGAAATATATTTATTTTATGATTTTTGCACCCGCCGTGGTTGCGAACCTTTAGGGCCTACGTACCATCTTTTCGTGTAATAGGGGATCAGGATACACGTAGTTCCTCTTTTAAAAATATGAAACACCAATGTGTTGGTTAATTTTATGAGATAAAACATCATCGTCATTGTCCGTGTGAAAAACATGCTTACTACTCACAATAATGAGAAATGAGAATTTGCATCATCTCAAAGTGGAGGATATGGCTTGGATTTTAAAATCAACAATGCCTCACTCAACACCTAAGTGGAAAATATCTCTCTTCACTACATATTGTAGAAGTATAGTTGTTTGCATCATTACAAGGATTG
Organism: Vicia faba; assembly: GCA_948472305.1. NCBI lineage: Eukaryota > Viridiplantae > Streptophyta > Magnoliopsida > Fabales > Fabaceae > Vicia > Vicia faba. Next base: position 1,060,513,684 of record OX451736.1, on the reverse strand, counting down.
ACAAGAATTCAATCTTTTTTGAGAAAAATTTAAAGATAAAAGCCAAAGTGGAAAAATGGTTTGAAATGAGATTGATTGACTTTTAACCTTCTCACAAAAAAATGTCAAGGTATTATTAAGTTGATTGTAGTTTATTTATGAAAATGTTTTGAAAATGCATAGACATAAGTCCAAGTTTATTATGAAAGTGGCTTAAGTTTAAAAACAAGAAGAGTTTTCAAAAGGAGGAAGAAGATTTTTGAAATTAAAGAAGATGGGAGGAGAAGAAGGGACTATCCTTAAGCATAAGGTAAAAGCTAGGGATAAGAGCCATCTAACCAACAAGAAGCCAATACTCGACATTATGAGCCAAGATAGAATTCCCATTCCTTGGATTGAAACTAATCAAGCAAAAAAATACTAGACCTCTTGAGATAACTAAACTTCAAGTGTATTAAGTCTTCACAAAAATTGGGCAGAGTAACGGTTGTATACGGGTGAATTCCAGATTACAAACAAAGGGTGTAATCACAAAAACCTGCACACAAAAACAAACAAGCAACCCAATGTCTTGAGGTAAACCTCAAGAACTCCAGACAAAATAATCAGATAAGATCACAAGGTTTCCAAGGTAGGCCAAAAATTCTAATCCTAAGTCCAAGAAAAGTCCCATGCTCCACAATGCCAAGGATAGTAACCAAATAGTCCAAGTACCATTAAAGATTTTTTTAGGGTTTATGTTGATTATTAAGTATCTTGAGAAAGGAAAAGAAAAGCTCAAGTGAGCAAAGTATAAATGGCAAGAAAGTAAATGCTCAAATGAGCAAAGATGAAAACGGCATGAAATGTAAATGCTAAAAGTAAATGGTATATAAAGCATAAAAAGAATAAAAGCATAAAGTAAGACAAGTCAATAATTAGTGGTTAGCTAGATGACCATCTTGAAGCTTGCATTTGGAACTCATTAGAGGATTGGTAGAACCAAAGCCTCCACACAACAAGTTGCATTTTCTTTTTGTCAAGTATATCATCCATTTGGAATTCTCATAAGTACCATTTAATGATCAACGATGTTTAAGTGATCCGCGTTGACCAAAGGTGTTGTAGATCCATTAGAGGTTTGGTAGAACCAAAGCCTCCTCACAATGAATCTCAAGATTATTGGATCAAAGAGATCAAATTAACATACTTGGGCTTGCAATCATAAGTTTGGGCCACGAATGATCATTTATTTGAATCGGGACAAAATTTAGCGCTATGTTAAGAAATCGTAAGTGGACTTATATAGAAGTTGCACCTATTTTGAGGCCTGTTAATAGCAATCTATGCACCATTTATTTTGAGACATGATATAAAGATCATGCTCCAATAACATTTAGTGCAATAAGAAAGGGATGAGATGAAGAGGGATGGGGAAAAATATTCAAACCATATTTGAATTAAATTTTAATCAAACTATTATTAAAATCATTCAACCATTTTTATGGAGTTAAACTCAAGACCATGGATCCAATGATGTTAATAAAGTTCATGATCCAAAATCTAACCCAAGATCAACCAGAAAATAGTCACAAAATAATATCACATTTAATATACACGCAAGGGTAAAAAAATGTTTAAAAAATAGAAAATGAAGAGAAAAACATCAACTATGTTCAAATTAATCAAGAAATGAAAAGTAAGACCGTAGAAAAATCAGAAAAAAGGCTCAAATATTGTTACAAATTTTTGGGGAATTTTTTAAAGTCAGAAACTATTTTTAAAATTTAAATAAAATGGGTAAAATAAACAAAAATGGTAAAAAAATAATAAAGTCGGAAACAAAAATAAAATAAGGTCACCAATATTTGTAACAATATCATTGAATCATTCCATAATTTTTTCAGAATTTAAAAATGTATACAAGTATTTTTAAACATTTAAAATAAATCAAGTAAGTGTAAAATTTATAAAAAATACCAAAACACAAAATTAAATTGTGAAAAAATAAAAATCAGAAAAAGAATAATCAAAAATATTTTTCATGATTTTTTCAGATTTTTTGGACTAAAAATGAATTTTCTATGATTTTTTGAAATTTAAAACAATTAAAATATAAAAATCAGAAAAAGAAAATAAAAGTAAAATATGTGGACCATTGGATGAGAGTCAAAACACGTTATATATCAAATCCAAGGGATCTGGCGCGCTGTGCATATCATGGTCATTAGTGAATATTATGCAGAATCATTAATTAAATCAGAATTTGAAAAAAACAGAAGGCGCGCCTTCATTGGTTGGAAGATAACACGTTGGTCATCTTCATCCTCCAGCCATCACAAATTACAGGTCTCTCAAACTGTCAAATCAGAAGCTCAGACCTATGCCATTCGCTTCGTCTCTTCAAAACAAAGACAACCACACTCTCGCGTCAAATTTATATAAATTGTAGCTCAAGCAAATTGGAAGGAAAGTTTTGAAAAGGGATTTGAAATTTCATGGTCAAAACGTGTTTCCAGTAAAAGGTAAGTGTTGCGACTAGAACCAAGGCAATGAGAGCAACACAATGATATCAGAGTTTTGAAGAATTGATGAAGGAATCTACCTATTGAAGTTGAGTTGCAGAGCTCTAAAATTGGACTTCTATGGAGCAGTATAGGGCACGATTATTGAATGTAATTATGTGGTTAGATTCAGGGAAGATCAAGGAAGGTGAATTGATGGAAAAATTGGATTGAAAAAGGCTTGAGAATGGATTTTGAAGTTACTGAATTCTGAGTTGTGAAACAAGTTTGGCAGGGTGATTCTGGCTATTCAAGCTTGGGAAAATGAATGGGATAGTTCATGTATTTATAGGAGAAAAGAATGGGATAAAAAAGAAGAGTGAATGATGCATTTTGGAGGGAAATCGTGCAAACCTGATGCACGAGTGAAGTGTGATCCAAACTTCACCTAAACTCATCCAAATCTTGCGTTTTGATGCACTAATCCACTTGGGAAAGTTGGCTAATCATGTTTAGACCCAAAACACGTGTTAATTTTAGGTTTAGAGGTTGTAACATGAAATTCAAATTCTGACTTGCAAGGAAACTTTAATTCCAAGTTACCATTTTTGAAACAATGGGATTCTCAGCTCAAGGGGTCTTAAGGCATGACTCTTATGCTTTAGAAAGATGAGGTTACAAGCTTTGTAATGGAAAAAGAATGGAGTTAAATGGATGCTTGAGTTGAAAGTTGCATTGAGTCAAAGTTTGGGAAAAAGGGTTGACTTTCCATACTTAGAAATATTCCAAATTCATCTTCAAAAATGACCTATAATGTATTGCATCCAAACATGGCCTTCCACTTGGAATTTGCTCTTGACCAAAAAAGATGGCATGAATTAGATCTCTTGAATGACATTTTGAAACTTGAATAATTTAAAATATCTAAAATTTGATCAAGTTATGACTTGTTGAAGTTGGCAAAAAATCATGAAATGACCTATAATCTTTTGCATTTTTAAGGAAACTTCCATCCCTTTTCTCACTTTGCACATAAAAGAAGGCATAAAATTCACATCTTTAAGATCATTATGGAAAAGGAATAGGCTCAAGGTGATAAAAAATGACCAAGTTATGACCATTTGAAGTTACATATGGAAAATTGGGGACTCATCTGGAGGACTTGTAATCTTACTTCCTCATCAAGTCTCTTCCTCATGAAAACTCCTTGGAACCTTTGAAGTGATTTGTTGATAACCCTTTTAAGGGAATGATGTCTTTGGAATCACTCAAATATACCAAAAGGTGAGCAAGATATACTACTCCTTTGAAGTTCAAAATCCTAGCTCCTATATCAAGAAAATGCTTTGAAGAAATTTGACATGCTTGAACAAACTTCTTGTACCAACATTCTTGCTTTGTGAATAAAATTTGCTGAGGATGATAATAAGGGCTCATAGCCACCAAAACCACTTCCATATCTTGAAATTTGAGAGAAATATGCTCTTGTGACCAATAGGAACAAGAATTAATGCACCACCAGAGAAGGCTTTCTTCACAACATATGGGCCTTCAAAATTGGGAGTCCACTTTCCCCTAGAATCAGTGTTGAAAGACATAATCTTCCTGAGCACGAGGTCGCCTTCTCTGAATTTGCGAGGTTTGACGTTTTTATCAAAAGATTTCTTCATTCTTCTCTGATATAACTGGCCATGAAACAAAGCTGTCATTCTCTTATCCTCAATCATATTCAATTGGTCAAACCTGTTCTGGACCCATTAAGCCTCTGTCAACTTGGTTTCCATTATCAAACGCAACGAGGGAATCTCTACCTCGACTGGGAGTGCAGCTTCCATTTCATACACTAGGGAGAACGGGGTTGCTCCTGTTGAAGTGCGGACAAATGTTCGATATCCATGCAGAGCAAAAGGGAGCATTTCATGCCAATCCTTATAAGTAATAACCATTTTCTGGATAATACTCTTGATATTCTTATTAGCAGCTTCAACAACCCCATTCATCTTTGGCCTGTATGGAGATGAATTGTGATGGACAATCTTGAATTCTTCACAGTTCTATCATCATCTTATTGTTCAAATTCGAGCCATTGTCAGTGATAATTCTGCTCGGCACACCATACCGACATATAAGGTTATTCTTAATGAAGCACACAACCACCTGCTTAGTAACATTGGCATATGAAGCAGCCTCTACCCATTTGGTGAAGTAGTCAATTGCTACCAAGATAAAATGGTGCCCATTCAAAGCTTTGGGTTCTATCACCCCAATCATATCAATACCCCACATAGAGAAAGGCCATAGGGAGGAAATCAAATTGAGAAGTGTCGGAGGCACATGGACCTTGTCTACATAAATCTGGCATTTATGGCACTTCTTTGCAAATTTGTAACAGTCAGACTCCATTGCAGCCAATAATAACCTGCCCTTAGCATCTTTTTAGCCATCGAATGTCCATTGGCATGAGTGCCAAATGAACCTTCATGAATCTCATGCATCAACATGTCTGCTTTGTGTCTATCCACGCATTTTAGCAAGATCATGTCATAATTTCTCTTGTATAACACATTTTCACTGCGGAAGAAACTGCCTGCCAATCTTCTCAATGTCTTTCTATCTTTCTTCGACGCACCAATCGGGTATTCCCGAGTCTAAAGAAAATGGTTGATATCATAATACCAAGGTTTTTCATCTGCTACCTCCTCTGTTGTAAACACATGAGTGGGCCTATCCAGCCGTCGAACCATAATTCGGGGTATATCATTCCAAGTATTCACTTGGTACATAGAAGCCAGAGTTGCCAGGGCATCCGCCATTTGATTTTCATCTCTAGGGATGTGATGGAATTAAACTTTATTGAAGAATGGTAATAATCTTCTAGCATAATCTTTGTAAGGGATCAAGCCGGGGTGACGAGTATCACATTCTCCTTTAATCTGATTTATCACCAAAGCTGAATCACCATACACATCTAGAATTTTAATTTTGAGATCAATAGCTTCTTCGAGACCCATGATGCAAGCCTCGTATTCTTCCATATTGTTAGTACAATCGAATGTTAACCTTGCAGTAAAAGGAATGTGCGATCCATGAGGAGTGACAATCACAACACCAATTCCTTTACCATAAGCATTCACAGCTCCATCAAATATCATACTCTAACGAGAGTCAGGGTCAGGACCTTCCTCAGGCAATGGCTCATCACAATCCTTCACTTTAAGGAACATCACATCCTCATCGGGGAATACATATTCTACAGACTGGTGATCCTCCACTTGTTAGTGAGCAAGATAATCTGCCAACACACTACTTTTAATGGCCTTTTGAGTGCGGTATTCGATATCGTATTCAGATAACAACATCTGCCAGCAGGAAATTCTCCCAGTAAGAGCAGGCTTTTCAAAAATGTACTTGATTGGATCCATTTTGGAGATTAACCAAGTAGTGTGATTCAACATATACTGCCGCAAACGCTTTGCCGCCCAGGCCAAAGCACAACATGTTTTTTCCAGCATGGAATACCGCGAATCACAATCAATGAATTTTTTACTGAGATAATAAATGGTGAACTCCTTCTTCCCTGTTTCATCCAGTTGTCCCAGAATACAATCCATGGATTTATCTAGTACTGTCAGATGCATAATCAACGGTCTTCCTTCTACAGGAGGGAGCAAGATAGGAGGTTCAAGAAGATATTCTTTAATACTTTCAAATGCCCTTTGGCAGTCATCCGTCCACACACAACCTTGATCTTTCATTAACAACTTAAAGATCGGTTCACATGTTGCAGTCATGTGGGAATGAATCTAGAAATATAATTCAAACGTCCAAGGAAACCTCTGACTTGCTTTTCAGTTCTTGGTGCTGGAATTTCTTGAATTGATTTGACTTTATCAGGGTCAACTTCAATTCCTTTCTGGCTAACAATGAAACCCAACAACTTCCCTGATCAAACACCGAAGGTGCATTTATTTGGATTCAAGTGGAGATGATACTTCCTCAAACGCTGAAACAGCTTCAATAAATCTTCTATATGCCCTTCTTCAGTCTGGGATTTGGAAATCATATCATCAACATATACTTTAATTTCCTTGTGCATCAGATCATGGAATATGGTTGTCATAGCCCTCTGGTACGTTGCACCGGCGTTCTTCAACCCGAAGGGCATCACTCTGTAACAGAATGTTCCCCAGGGTGTGATAAACGTTGTTTTTTCCATGTCCTCTAGAGCCATTCTTATTTGATTATACCCGGAAAATCCGTCCATGAACGAGAATACTTTGAATTTTGTTGTGCTATCCACTAACATGTTGATGTGTGGCAATGGAAAATCATCTTTTGGACTAACTTTATTTAGATCTCTGTAATCTACGCACATGCGGACTTTTCCATCTTTTTTCAGTACTGGGACAATATTGGCAATCCATTGAGGATACGCTGACGTCACAAGAAAACAAGCATTAATCTGCTTTAGAACCTCCTCTTTGATCTTTACTGTCATATCTGGGTGAGTTCTTCTCAACTTCTGTTTGATTGGCGGACATTCTGGCTTCAACGGCAAACGGTGCTCGACGATATCTGTATCTAGACCAGACATATCTTGGTAAGACCAAGAAAAAATATCCACATACTCTTCCAACAGCTCAATCAACCTTCTCTTCACATCGGGATGCAACAATGCTCCAATCTTGACTTCCTTTGGATCTTCTTCTGAACCCAAATTGATTACCTCCAAAGGCTCTTTATATGGCTGAATGGTATTTTCCTCGTGCTCAAGCAACAGTGAGACCTCTTATGGAATCTCATCATAATCTTGTTCTTCATCCCCATACACAGGACATTCAAAGTTGGAAGAGGGTGCAGGGTCATTGTATTCAACATGTTTTTTAATTAATATGCACATATAATTTGTGATTGCATTTAGAAACTGACACATATAACAAGTGATCATGCAGATTGAATTTCAGTTATTATTTATTTTGAAAGGTTTTTTTATATTACCATTTTCCAAGAAAAAGCAGAAAATAAAGACATAATTCGAGAAGCAAAGACAACCTTTATTATTGATCTTAAAAGTCACATCAAACAGATAAGCCCTACAACATTAATACTTCCACCTTGGGCAGAGTGAAAGCTTTTAAAAAAAAATTAACAAATCAAATTACTTTGAAACATGTATGCAATAGGGAACATCAATGGTGATCCAGTTCTGAACCCTGACTCCGTGCGTCACATAATTTGGCATTTCCTGCTCTGCTTCATCTTCCACAATGGCGTTAATCCTAGAATCAGTCGGATGAAGATAGCCTCCGCTACGGAAAATTTCTTGATACCTGCCTGCAGCAGACTTCGGCTTCATGCCCTTTCCATTGTCATTATTCGAAGAGAACCCCAAGCTAGTTCTGTTCTTGTTCGCAGATGGATCCATAATTCGTCCCCAAACTTCACTATGACCATTACGCATAACCTGCTGCGCATCCTTCAGCGAAACCATGGAATTCTCATTTCCTCTTATGTTATCAATGGATAAGGCTTGGAACTGGGTTCCAACAGCAGCTTCATCCGCTTCTACAATACTGAAAGAGGACAAATGAGATATCAACAATGCCTGCTCCCCATTTATGATCACCACCTTCCCTTCACGCACAAACTTTAGCTTCTGGTGTAAAGTTGAAGTGACAACCCCTGCTTCATGTATCCACGACCGTCCTAGCAAACAACTATAAGCGGGAACAATGTCTATGACCTAGAAGGTTATCTGAAACAAATGTGGTCCTATACAGATAGGTAAGTCCACTTCACCGATGACAAATTTCCTTGACCCATCAAACGCTTTCACAATGATGCCACTAGGGTGCATAGGCGTTCCTTGATATTTAAAATTCATGAGAGTAATCCTTGGTATAAAATTAAACATGGATCCATTATCAATCAGCACATTTGATAGTGAATCATTCTTGCAGTTCATAGAGATGTGGAGGGCCATGTTGTGATTCCTCCCTTCATCTGGCGATTCATTATCGCAGAAACTCAGGTTATTACATGACGTAATGTTTCCTATTACGCTGCTGAATTGATCTATTGGCATATCACTCTCCATAAAAGCTTGGTCTAGTACCCTCATCAACGATTCTCTATGAGCAGAGGAGTTCATCAATAAAGCCAAGATAGATATTTTTGAAGGAGTCTGCAGTAGCTGATCTACAATTCTGTAGTCGCTCATCTTAATTATCTTCAAAATATCATCCACTTCTTTTTCTAACGTAGCTTTTATAGTATCACCCGTAGTCTTCTTTTGTTCATCATTATCAGCAATTTTCTTTCCAGCATCAACATCTCTCCGAACAACCAGCGCAAACACACGACCACTACGGGTCACTATGCTATTTTCAGCTATATTTCTAACATCAGGCATTGGCTAGATGGGAACTTCCACTCCATCCTCTAAGATTGTAGTGTTGTATTTGTAAGGCACAACCTTATCTGACTTGTAGGGGATAGGACCCGGCAAACTAATCACCAATGGGGTAACAACTGGCTTGCTATGATACTCCACTTCAAAATAGGTGGGTGCACCAAAACAAAGCACAATGAAGTTTACCCCTTCTTCAACGCAATCAGTCATTAATAAGTCATTTCTGGAAAACAAATCTTCGTATGAAGAGAAATACTCATCTACGGAGGCATACTCTTCCTCTGACTCTTTTTCCGCTAAACAAACCTCAACCATATCAACTTCACGGTAATCTTCTCTCTGACCTGTGATCTTGATATTTCCATTGTCTAACAACAACTGAACACCTTTCTTCACGATTGAACATCCTCGGGGGTCTCGACAGCAAACTATGCAAGATCCATATTGGTGTTCCACCTGACCAGCTGTATGGCAGAAGGTAGCGTGCAACTGCACGAGATCCTCATTCATATACTCCACATTAAAAATTTTGAATTCACCAGGACATCCAGAAACCATGTTCATTTCCTCTTCATACTCTGCCCTAGGCCTGATTATGTGGATGAGGCCCTCATCCATCATCTCCTGTAAATCAACCTTTATCTTTTCGCAACCCTGTATGTTTGTACTGCAAATAGCACAACCAGAATGGTCATGCGTGTAGTAGCTAAATTCAGAGGTCTGCATGCATTTTCACCAAATCTCCTCTAACCAGATTAATATCAAAAATCCGGAAGTTGCTTGGACAACTAGCCACCATATTCACAACATTTACTCCCCCATGCTTGGGTAGAGGATTATCTTTCACATTATGTCCCACGTCCTTGAAAGATAGAACACCAGACTTTACCAACTTCTGTACCTCAGTCTTCAAAGGATAATAATTCTCAACATTATGCCCTGGTGCTCCCTGATGAAAAGCACATGTTTGGTCTGCCTTGTAATACCAAGGCAATGGTGACGGTACGGTGGGAGGTGGTCGGGTTTGAACCAAATTCTTCTGAATAAATTCTGGTAGTAGCTCTATATAGCTCATGGGAATAGGATCATAACTCTCCCTTCTCTGATTATACCATTGATTCCCCTGTTGGGATGATCTCTGATAAGCAACGGTAGTTGGAGCGACATTCATAACAGGAGTAACTGAGGCGACTTGCTGATGACGCTGATAATTCCTTCTAGGAGTGTTTACCCTCCTCTCTTGTATAACAACATTTTCATCTCCTTCTTTCTTCTTGGTAAACCCATAAGATGGCTTCTTCACACCTCCGGATCCTTCACTCTTCATCAAACGGCCTTCTCTTACAACCTCTTCTAAGCGAATACCCATTCCTACCATCTCAGTAAAGTCACTTGGCGTGCTTGCTACCATCCTCTCATATTAGAAAACACCCAGCGTCTTCAAGAAAATCTCAGTTATCTCCTTCTCTTCCGTGGGAGGAATCACTTGGGCGGTTACCTCACGCCATCTCTGCGCATACTCTTTGAATGATTCCCTGTCTTTCTGAACCATGGCCCTAAGTTGATCACGGTCAGGCGCCATGTCCATGTTGTACTTGTATTTTTTTATGAATGCTTCTCCCAAATCATTAAAAGTATGGATATTAGCTCTGTCCAAACTCATATACCACTTCAACGCAGCACCGGTCAAACTATCCTGAAAAAAGTGAATCAGCAGACGCTAATCATCGGTTTGGGTAGACATTCTCCTCACGTACATTACCAGGTGAGCACGAGGGTAAGTGTTGCCCTTATACTTCTCAAATTCTGGGACCTTGAACTTAGCAGGTATCTTAACATTCAGGACCAAACATAGCTCATTCACATTCTGCCCAAATAGCTCTTTTCCCTTGAGGGAATTCATCTCTCTTTGCATCTTGTCAAATTGCTCTTGAAAATCATTCATTCTGTCATAAAGACCCAAGTCTTCACTCAGTGGAGGGAAAGGACGACACACATCATCATTAACAAACAGAACCATATTTACCTAAGGAGGCGCAGAAGGGGCAGCATGCACCACAGGAGGTGCCAGAGTAACAATAGTCTGAATAGCTGGAGTATCTTGAGGACCAAGATTGAAACCTTCAGGTGAAAAATTCTCTGGCATTCCCCATGGATAACCTTGGGACATGCAATTCTGAATAATAGCTGGAGTAGCAGATACGGGAACATTTGGAGCTTTAGTAGTTGCCCTTGTTGGTTGAGGTTAAACACTCAGTGGCTGATTCTTAGTAGCCACCAGAGCTACCATCAGAGTAGTCAGATTGGCCATGCTAGCCTTCAAAGCAGAAACTTCCTCGCGCAGCTCGCGATTCTCTTTTTCTAAGTTGTCCATCTTCTTTTTGAAATTAGCTCGAGTATTGTAGTGATGAGTCAGCTTGCTAAATCAGAGTAAAGAAGCTTGGTAAGACACCGGAATATGCATACCAAATGCAAGAAATATGTGCAACATGATGCATGATATGCAACGCTCATAATTATTTTTACTTTATTATTTAATATTTCAAGTGATTTATAGACATATTGCAAACATCAAAGTAATAACGCTTTTGAAATATTGAATTTTTTTTATTATAATAACTCCAAAATGGATTACAAGTTTCAATGATCCCAAGTATAAGATGAAAATAAAATCTAAAACCCTGAGAAAAGGAACTGATGGAGATCACTCTATACACTGGCGCTTCCCCGTGAGCCTGGAAATCTGAGCCTTCAACCTCTGGTTTTCTTCCACATGTCTGATGGCAACCTCCTTCAAATCATCTGAATTAGGAAGTGAGTGATCAGCACCTAATTGAGGCATAGGAGAAAATAAATCCCCTTGCCTCTCCATAGACTCTACCGCTCGACTCTCAAGGATCTCAATCAAGTCGTCTTTCTCCTTCAGGTCTGCTCTGTAGGAACTCTATAAAGTTTGGAACTTGTTCTTCTAAGCACCCCTTTCCTGTTGCATCCTAACCAAAGCAAGTTGCAGTTCTTCTAGATCATCTAATAAGGGAGGAGTGGTCTTCACAAATATATCAGGCATGGGTGTCTCCCGGGTATACGACATCTTTAACCGAATGGCTCTTAACCAGATCCATTGAAGATATGGCTCCAAAGAAACAACACCCCTAGGTCCCAAATCCTTCCTACTCTTCTTATGAATGTGACGCCAGGCCTTCGCAATCTGCTCCCTAGCTTCCCTATGGTCTTCTCCTTCCTTCAGAAAGAAACTACTCAAATGAATACTATTCGGTTTATCCCTCATCAGATAACCAAGTTATCGCCGTGCAAGAACAGGGTTATAGTTAATTCCTCCCTTTGTACCAAGAAGAGGTACATTGGGGAAACTACCACAACTGTCAATAATCTCTATATCCTGGTAAGCTCGATGATACCAATCAATATTTGAGTGAGTAAGTGCCATGATCTTAGGAGCCCAACGGGGTTCCTTCTTGACATCCCAAAAAGAATCAGACTGGGGCATATGAGAGATAAACCACCGGTACAACAGAGGCGTGCAACAGATAATCATCCCCCCATGATAAGAATTACGAAGATGAATAGAGTAATAAGCATCACCCAACAATGTAGGAAATGGGTTTCCAATCATGAAGATCCTGATAGCGTTAATCTCAACAAACTTGTCCACATTAGGAAATAAGAACAACCCGTAAGCAAGCAGATCAAAGATGGCCTCAAAAGCAACTGTACTCTTCATTCTGGAAAAGTAACGAGCTTTCTCCAATAAGAACTGAGCTGATAATCCTCTAATCCCTCCTTTGGTAGTCATGTGGGCTTCCACCTCAGACTTCCCCAGGTGAATCAAGGCAGCAATCTCATGTGGTTTTGGCTCACCCTTCAAACCAGTAAAAGGAACATGATCGGTAACAGGTAAGTCTAATAGGTAAGAATACTCCTCCAGTGTAGGCATCAACTGATAGTCGAGAAAAGTAAAGCAATGATACATCGGATCATATAATTGGACCAAGGTCGAGAGAATACCCTCCTTCATCCTAAGCTTCATGAGAGGAATGGTGGATCCATACTTCTATTGAAAATCTGAAGAACACTCAATCTCGGGAATTAGATTGATCAACTCATCTATCTTGGGATCTTTGAAACTGTATTTTCTGGTCTTTCTTTTTCCATAATCCATGGTCAAAAGGTACCTGAGATATTCACAAATGGTCAACCTTTAAATCCCTTGAAATATGGTTTCTTCAAAAAATGCTTATGAGTGCATGGATGCATGATGCAACAATCACACACAAGATCACACATATAGGGTTCATAGGTTCAACATCACGAGCACGGGGTCAAAGGTACTACCCATAAGGTATTGGTCTAAAAGTTATCACCTGCCGAACAAGGTTCTAGAGGTTCCCAGAGTCTACATCCTTCCTTCGGATATTACCAATTTCCCAATTAACTCGGTGTTGTACCCCAAAATTTTCCCTCCCATATTCTCCAAGATTTGTCAAGTCAAGGTCACAAAATTCCCCAAGGGTTATGCAGTTCAACTGTCTCCTATACAGTCAAAACTAGGGTTTGTGTTCTGATCAAGAGAATGAAGTTTTCAAAGGCCCAATCAAGTCTCATATGCCTACAAAGATGGTCAAGTATCCTCATATCAAGTTTCAAGGCATTCAGCTCAAAATTGCACAGTCAAAACCCTAGATTGCACTACAGTCAACTGTAGGGGCAAAATGGTCATTTGACAGTCAAAAGTTCAAATTTTTGGTCAACCTATCATTTTGAAGCCACAAACATCATTTGATCAATGCTTGATCATGATTCTCAAAATTTGGCTCAGAAAATCATCAAGATGCAAAAGTTGCCTTATTTGGACAGCTGAAAAAGTCAACTGAAATTGACCAGGGCATAACTTTCACATGGATTATCAGAAAAATTCCATCCAATGCTCATTTTTAAGAGAAAGACATTTCCTACAACTCATCTTCATACTTCAAGTCCAAGAAATGCTCTCACAAAAAGTTATCAATTTCAACATTATAGGTCATTTTCAAAAGTCAACAAAAAGGGACTTTAAGTCAAAGGCCATAACTTGAGATTGGTAAATCAAAATGACATGGGACCAAAGACATTGGTTAGAGGACTCAAAGACCTTTCCAAAATGTCCAAGAACATGAGAAAAGCTTAAAAATTGACCAAGTTATGCCTTGTGGAAGTTGGGAAATTTTTGGAAATTTTTGAAAGTCAACTTTACTTCAAATGATCCAAAATTGCTAATGGGCCCATTTTTCTTCCAAGTTTCTTCATGCCAAGCCTATGCACGACCATTAAGCCCAAAAGGAAGTTTTTCTCCATTTTTATTTATTTATTTGGATTTTTTATCATTTATAATTCATTTAATTAAATAAAATGCATGAAAAATATAAACCTAATGAAAACAAATCTTTTTATGCATGTTTGATACTCAATATTTCGTGTAAATGCAAATGGGGAAAGATTTGGAGCTGATTGGCATAATTGAGAGCAAATACACTTGAAAAAGATATGGAAAAGATATGAAGAAATCAAATATGTGAAATCATCAATGCCATGGATTTTGTTCAGTTTTCTTGACCTAATCATCTCACTACATATTCAGGATGATAACCCTAATGCTAGACAACTCTCAGCTGCGCTCAGAAACCATATACAAACTTGAAAAATTCTCCAAGAAAGCCAATACTGAAAACTAGTTTTTAGGTCGATTCAAGCTTCAATTCTTGTTCTATCAGCATCCTCAAGCTTCACTGAACGTGTGTCAATCAAAAACATCAATCCAAACGCAAAGAATTGGTAACGAGGACCTCCCCTGTACAGCAAAAAAGTGACAATCGTATTTTAAATTCTAAGCATTATCATGACATTCTAACTGTGGATTTATGTTCCTTATGAATTTCTAGAGCTAACCATTGCATTTAATTGAATTATCGTGCTGTGTATAAGATTCTGCCATGGCCAGTTTCTAGGGTTTGCAGGTCTTTCCATTTGGGGCTTTCTAGCCAAGGCAAAATCAGGATTCCTGAGTATCACCATTGGAATCATCATGCCCAAACGAACAAAGATCGACCCTCGCGATCAATTTATTGACCTCATAGGCTTAATCGCTATTTTCGCGTAGCTAGCCTAAGAAAACGCAACATAAACCGTTGCCTATATGTTTTGTTTTACAGGGATGGTGGAGAAGACAAAGCCGTGTCACATGGGGATAGGCCAGTTCAAATTTCGCGCGAATTTCCAAGGGCATTGACGTTTTCTTCTTATAATATTTGTCGTTTATTATATATTAAAAATAACTCAAGTGCTTCAGTGGCAGGTGTGTTCCTTTGCATGGTCCAAGACCTGGGTTCGAATCCCAGGTCTGAGTAATTTCGTTACTATTTTTTCATTGATAATCATATGCAGGCACAATCCTAAGACGCATCATGCACACTCAAAACTCATCGTCCACGCGTCCCAGTAGATCAATCAAAGGGCTCAGATTCAAGGCACATGATACACTATGGTCAACACATTGGCACGTGAACTGAAAAGTCAAGTGGATTTCAATGTTAATGGGCCAGAATGCTAGGCCTTACCTCCAATTTTGGGGCTACCCCCCCTGGTTTGATTTTCTTTTTATATTTTTATTTTCTCAATTGTTATGTTATTTATTTATTTTATTTGTTTTAATTAATTAATTATTTTTACAAAAATATGAAAAATATCATAAAATCAGAAAAAGGCAAAAAATATAATTTTTATTTTATTATTTCCATAAATAAATTATATGTAAATTATTTAGTTTAATTAGGTTTTTAACTTTAATTCCTTTTAATAAAAATCCAAAAATATAGAATTAGGTTAATTGATAATTTTTATATCTTTTTAATTTTTCCTTTTTCTCACAATATTATTTATTTATTTATTTTATTTTTATAATTAAATGTACATAAGTAAAAATTAGGGTTTAATTTAGATTAATATAACATTTTTACAATAAACTTAAAAAACAATAGAATTAGGGTTAGTCAATTATAATTAATTCCTTCTTTTTTTCTTTTAAATCTAAAAAACACAAAATACCAAAAAACATTTAATTTTTAATTTTAATTCTCATTAACTTTAAATATTTTGCAAAAGGGTCCAACGCCCATTGTTTTTAATTATTTTATTTCGCGCATTTATCTTATGTCGTTTATTATAATTATGTAATTCTCCCAAAGCGTTGTAACTCTAATTTTTTTTCGCACTTTATTTTGCTTCATTTACTTTCCGCTAAATCGGGTCCGGTTTAATTTTGGCGATGTGGACCCGCGCCATTTGTAATAGTTGTAGATTTATTTTCCCGCAAATTTTATAACTGTTAAATATGCATGCAAGAATGAATGTCTTAATTAAAATCAAGCGTAGAACACAACAAACATGACAAGACAAATAACTGAAACATGACACACAATTCGCACACACCACCCCTAGGGTACGCCTCACTGTTGCCTTTCGAAAGGTGATCGTCGAGTAGAGGACGTCTTAGTAAGTCCTCATGATCCGGGAACCTGGCATGAGGGTAGCTTCTAAGGTGTCTTCCCATTGCTCTGGTGATCACCACGTCCCTAAAACTCGAATTGACCCGAACACCTCCAACGGTGGTGCTACCTACCTCTCAATGGTGGGATGGCACTACTTTTAAGAACATTTACACAGACGAATTTCTTAGGGTAGGTAGGGTCTCAAGGATACTTGCTCAAATTTCAAACAAATCAAAACATCTTTTCACTGACACTTTTCAAAAGCTTTCAAAGCAAATTTTTCAAACACTCTGACGTACGAGTCGAACTGAAATTTTTCAAAGGAACTTTTCTAAAACCCACATTGAAAAGCAAGCAAACATTTTTGAAAACACATTGAGCAAGTATCTAAGAGCCCATGGATAACCATGGATAGAAAGGGTGCTAACACCTTCCCTTTCTATAACCTACCTCCCGAACCGAGAGCAATCTCTTAAAAGGAATTTTTCTGTGCTTTTGTCCTTTCCATTTGGAGAAAATAAAAGACGGTGGCGACTCTTGCTTCCGCGACATTTCGCGAACCAGCGTTAAACAGTCAGTTCCAGATCCACCGATCACAGAACTGGCGACTCTGCTGGGGATAACTTATAAAGTGAGGTGTACCTTAGGGCTAGCTTATAACTATGTTTTCAATTGTTTTCCTTGTGTGCTTTAAATTGTGGGTTGCTTGGGAGTTCTATAGATCCTAAACCCGGATCTGGAGGATACCTTTCTTAGAAAGTAGCAACAAGGCTGTGAGGGAACTGTGCGGGGTATACCGACATGGTTGAAACAGTCTGCTACGTTGATGTGGCACTTTGGTGTGTACCGGTAACCCTTGAGTTCAGTCAAGGAGAGTACGGGGCCTCCACGTGGTGTCGTGAAGCATCAACAGACCTTAGGAACCTTAATTGAACTATCTTGGCCTCTTTAGGGTAGTGAGATAACTGACTTTGGTGCAGTCCGAGGTTGGTTGATACTCGATACTACGCTCAATTGAGGGTTGCTTTCCTGGAATATTTCGGTCGCCAGTTCAGTGGCTAAATCGAAACGATGAACAATGAAAGCAATCCCGTGATATTGGGAACCTTAGAACCCGGTTACTTTGATTAGGACAGGTTGAACCCACCAACTTCAAGAGGGTACTACCCAGACCCCATGCTGGCCTTAAACCTTAAGGGCTTGTCTTGTGTGCCTTGTGTGCCCTACATGTTTGTCTTTGTAAATATTTGTGGTGTGTTTAATCATAGCATCATGACATGATCCAGCATCATATGCATTGACTAACCGTTTCAGGGGTTCGAATTTTTCATCTTTGTTCTTGTTTTGTAGGACATGGAAACTGTTCGTAGAAAGACAATTCAGGTCAATCTTGTAAGGATCCCTCCTCAGCTTAAGGAGCTTATATCCAGGATTCCCGAGAACTCTTCATTCAGTGAAAGGCATGGAAGCCTCATCAGCTTGGTCAACACCAACATTGAGGAAGATATGATAAAGGTCTTGTTCCAATTATTTGACCCTCTGCATCACTGCTTTACCTTCTCGGACTATCAGTTGGTACCTACATTGGAGGAGTTCTCCCGGCTCCTGAAGATCCCTATCCTTGATCAGCTACCCTTCAACGGTACAGAAAAGGAACCAAAGCTGGAAGAGATTGCTAAAGCCTTGCACCTACAGTCATCTGACCTCAAGGGACATTGGGAAGTCAGAAGTGGTATCAAAGGGTTCTTAGCCAGGTTTCTGTTTGAAAAAGCCCTTGAATGTTGGAACTTCCTTGACTTGCAAGCTTTTGAAGAGGTTGTGGCCCTCCTTGTTTATGGTTTGGTGTTGTTCCCTAACCCAGATCAGCTCATTGATATCAGTGCCGTTCAGATCTTTATGTCCAGGAATCCTATACCTACATTGCTGGGGGACATCCTTCACTCATGTTACACTCGAACCATGAGAAAAAGAGGTGTCCTTATGTGTTGCACTCCTCTCCTGGGAAGGTGGTTTATTTCGCACCTTCCGCAATCAGTCTTGAAGAATGAGCGGGGTTTGAGATGGTCACAACGGTTGATGACTCTTACACATGCAGATATACATTGGTGTCCTAGGTCCAGAGGAGATGTCACTATCATTGATCGTTGCGGGGAGTACCCTAATGTTCCTTTACTTGGAATCAGAGGAGGTATTACTTATAGCCCATGCCTGGCTTGGAGACAGTTTGGTTATGCTCGGAGGGATGGTCCTCATGACATGTTAATTCCTGACATAGTTTTTGACTTCGACAATGATACTCAAGGACTTCGTCAGAGATTTATCAGAGCTTGGAGGATGCCTAGTAGGATAGACAGCAAAACACTGGGGCATAGGAACTCCATCCCTTTGGAGCCTTATCTCAAATGGGTACGCGCCCGCTCCCAGAAGTTAGTGATGCCTTATCCTCACATGCTTCCAGTAATCAAAGAGCCTGTCTTGGAAGGGGAAGTGTCTCATGTTATTCAGCACCCTGATATGCCCACGTCCTGGGAAGAGATGCAGAAGAGCTGGATCCAGCTTAAGGAAGAGCGGAATTCTCTTGAGACTAGTCTGCATGCCAGTGAAAAGAAGGTCCTGGAGCTCACTCGCCTGTTGCATGAGGAGAGGAATCTCAACACCTACATAGCTCCGAAGAGGATGCGCAGTGTATTTTGGGATTGACTTGATTTTTGTACTTTTGCCCATGAGGCCTTGGTGTATTAAACAATGATTTCTTTAATGATAACGTGTGTTCCTTTTTGTCTACAACAAATTTGAACTTTCGAACCCTTGGATGCATTGCATACGCATTTCATACATCATGTGCATAGCAGGTTTTTCCCCTTTTCAGGTTGCTTACAGTTCTTCGCTGTTTATTTCAGCATCATGAATCCCGGATCTGAATCAACCGAGACATCAATCAAGGCTCTCCAGGCGCAGAATGCGCAGTTTCAAGAACTAATCAAGGGTCTGGCTAAAGGCCAAGAAGAACTGAAGGCTATGCTCCTGAAGAAGGAGAAGAAGAAGAAAAGAAGAACTGTTCTATTCAACTCAGGCCGAAGGTTTGGCAATACTCTGCAACATGAAGAGGCTGGTTCTTCTGTTGGCAAGAGTCCTTCTCAGGCAGAAGTAAAGGTTCCTAGTCCGGTCGTCTCCGACAACGAGACAGATTTTGATGAAGAGCAGTACCCTCCTTCAGATGACAGGTACAAACAACTGGAGGACAGGTTGAAGGCTATGGAGGTGCAACAGGCACCTGGGCTGGATTTCGGAGATCTGGGTTTGTCGACTGGTGTGATTATCCCGCATAAATTCAAAGCACCATCCTTCTCGAAGTATGACGGGGCGTCTTGTCCCAAGCTGCACTTAAGGTCCTATGTTCGGAAAATTCAGCCGTACTCTGCGGACAAGAATCTATGGATCCACTTCTTCCAGGAGAGTCTTTCAGGGACTCATCTCGAATGGTTCTATCAGCTGGATGGGACCAAAGTTCGTAACTGGGAGGAGCTGGCTACTGCTTTCTACAAGCAGTATCAGTATAATGCCGACCTTGCCCCCACACGTACCCAACTCCAGGGTATGGCGTTAGGCGCAAGCGAAGGTTTTAAGGAGTACGCTCAGAAGTGGAGAGACCTGGCTGGCAGGGTGCAGCCACCATTGACTGATCGGGAATTGGTAGACATGTTCTTGGGGACCCTATCTGGGCCGTTTTTCAACCATCTCATTGGGAATTCTTCTGCTGGTTTCACTGATTTAATCTTGACTGGAGAGAGGATTGAAGCTGGGTTAAAATCTGGAAAAATTCCGAAGGGTGCATCATCCAGTGCTGAGAAGAAACCCTTCAAGAAGGAGTCTAGCGCCGTGTATGGTTCCAGGAGATCAGAGAGAAATGAACACCGCCAATCTGTCAGTGCGGTAATGATTGCTAAGCCTGCTGCCGCTCCCCGGCCAAACAATACTCAGAAGGTGGAAAGACCCCGGAGAGAATTCTCCCGTTTAAACATGACCTTGTCGCAGATCCTGCCACAGTTGCTCGCAACTAATTTAGTGACTGTCAGGGAGGCGCCGAAGTTTCCAAATACTGCATCCCCCAAGTACAACCCGAATGCTCGTTGTGCTTACCACTCAGATAGCCCGGGGCACTCTACTGATGACTGTTGGGCGTTAAAGAATAAGGTGCAAGACCTTATCGATACAAAGGAGATACAATTCGAAGCGCCTGCAAAGCCGAATGTAGTTACTGCCCCTATGCCTCAGCACAGGGTAAATGCTGTGGACGAAGACGTTTATGCTGTTTCTGTGGATGATCTAGCCACTCCTCTAAAGATCGTTAAGAAGAACCTACTGCAGGCCGGTTTATTTCCGGGTTGTAGTGAGGGTTGCCTGTTCTGTGTTGTGTCCCCATCCGGTTGTCCCTTGCTAAAGTTAGGCATCCAAAGCTTAATGGATAGCAAGGAGATTCTATTCAAGAAGTCTGCTGTTCGTTTGGTTCCAATAGAAGAAGTCTATGTGGTGACTATCTTCAATAATCCGATCCCGGCTCTCCAGAAGAAGCCCATCCAAATTCTGACCGTTGCACCTGTTACTATCACCGTTCCTGGGCCCCTGCCCTATGTATCTAACAAAGCTGTCCCTTGGCACTATGGGGCAGATGTATATATAAACGGAGTTAAACAAGAGCTCAACGCTGGCGCCAGCATCTGTGACATTACTGGCCCAGCCAAAGTTACCCGCAGTGGCAGGCTCTTCTCGCCTGACATTGCGCCACCTGCTGCCCGAAGACCGCTCCTGATAGTTCCTACCAATACACCTATGCCTGTTGCTGACCAAGTTGTTGTTCCTGCTGTTAATCCGATTGTTTCTCCTGCTGCCGAGTCATCCAATGCTCGGGGCAAGGGAATTGAAACTGAGCCTGCCCAGATGGAGGCACCCATACCCATAGCTGCTGAAGCCTCCCCACAAGAGATGGAGGAGATTTTGAAGATTATAAAGAAGAGCGATTTTAATGTTGTGGAACAGCTGGGGCATACGCCCTCCAAGATCTCCATGCTCTCTTTACTGCTGTGCTCTGAGGCCCATGCAAAGGCCCTAATCTCGTTCCTCAAGACGGCCCATGTGCCACATGAAACCTCTGCAATCCAGTTCACTGATTGTGTGGCAAGCCTAACGGCAGATAATGGCTTGGGTTTCTCAGATGCTGACTTGACCACAAAGGGGAGGGACCATAATGATGCTCTGCATGTCTCAATCGAATGCAGGGGCACCACCTTGGCACATGTGTTGGTTGATACTGGGTCATCTTTGAATGTGCTACCCAAGAAGGCTCTGGATCGTCTAGATTGTGAAGGCCTGGATTTGAAACCCAGCAACATCATCGTCAGGGCCTTTGACGGTTCAAAGAGGATGGTCCATGGGGAGGTTGACATTCCGATTCGTGTGGGCTCTCAGGTGTTCGACTCCACTTTTTATGTGATGGATATCCGTCCATCTTACTCTTGTCTGCTGGGTCGACCCTGGATACATAAGGCTGGGGCAGTGACCTCTACCTTGCATCAAAAGCTGAAGTACCCCGTCAGAGGGAAGATTGTCACGGTGCAAGGAGAAGAAGAATATATGGTGAGCCACTTAAACTCGTTCAGATACATTGAGATGGATGGGGAGTTTATCGAGACCCCCTTTCAGCATTTCGAGGAGGTGTTTCCCATTGCAGCAGAAACAACAGAAGCGAGTGGTCCTTTGAAGATGGCTTCTCTGAAAGATGCCAGGGCTGTGGTGCAGAAGGGTGAATGTGCCGACTGGGGCAGACTTCCAGACTTCACCCAGAAGACTGATAAACTTGGGCTGGGTTTTACCTCAGAAGGTCAGAGAGCTATGAGGAAAGCGAAGATCGGAAGGCCTCCGGTATTTATTAAAAGCTCAGAAGTGAATGCTGTTGGGGAAGATCATGAAGTGGACGAAGCAGAATTCAACAGCTGGATCTATCCGACGGCCGAAGACGGATTGAACAATTGGAGCGCAAAGGACCATACCCCTGTTACCTTTGTGACGCAGTAATGAATTCCTATGTTTTGTTATTTTGTAATAAACAATGATAAACTCTATGGCCCGGTGTCTTACCCGAGGCACCGTGGTTCTATTTGTGAGGGCATACGAACTGTCATTTTATACATCATGAATGAAAATCTTGGACGTACTTTTCGCATTGCAAATATTGTGTTCCTTTTCTGTCTTTCTTTTCCTTTACATAATTTTCAAAACAGCTGTATTTACACACACACTCACTCATACAGGTTCCAATCCACTCTGGATCTTACTGATAACAACTCTGCTAATGCCAGTTATGACTTCGAAAATCCGATCAACTTAGCCGAAGACGAAGGTGAAGATGATTGCGAAGTGCCTGGCGAGCTTGCAAGATTGTTGCTTCAGGAAGAAAGGGCAATTCAACCCCATGAAGAATCAGTGGAAACAATAAACCTGGGTACTGAAGCAGACAGGAGAGAGGTAAAGATTGGTGCCAACCTAGAGCTCAGCGTGAAGCAACAGTTAACCAAGATGTTACATGACTACATGGAGATCTTTGCCTGGTCCTACGAAGACATGCCCGGGTTGGATACCGATATTGTTGTCCATCATTTGCCGACTAGGGAAGACTGCCCTCCAGTTAAACAAAAGGTTCGTCGGATGCGTCCAGAGATGTCCGAGAAGATTAAAGCCGAGGTCATGAAACAGTTTGATGCCGGGTTCCTTGCAGTGACTTCTTATCCTCAATGGGTTGCTAATGTGGTGCCGGTACCTAAAAAGGACGGCAAGGTCAGAATGTGTGTCGACTACAGGGATCTAAACAGGGCCAGCCCCAAGGATGACTTCCCTTTACCTCACATTGATGTCCTTGTTGATAACACAGCTCAGCACAAGGTGTTCTCTTTCATGGATGGCTTTTCAGGTTACAATCAGATCAAGATGGCACCTGAAGACATGGAAAAGACTACATTTGTTACTCAGTGGGGCACCTTCTGTTACAAGGTCATGCCGTTCGGATTAAAGAATGCTGGGGCAACCTACCAACGTGCCATGGTTGCCTTATTTCATGATATGATCCATCATGAGATCGAAGTGTATGTGGACGACATGATCGCAAGGTCCCAGACTGAGGAAGAGCACCTAGATCATCTGCAGAAATTGTTTGACCGGTTGAAACTGTACAAACTGAGATTGAACCCGAACAAGTGCACCTTCGGGGTAAGATCTGGGAAGTTGCTAGGCTTCGTGGTCAGTGATAAAGGTATTCAAGTGGACCCTGCTAAGGTCAAAGCTATTCAAGAGATGCCAGTTCCCAAGACAGAGAAGGAAGTCAGAGGCTTTTTAGGACGCCTGAATTACATCGCTCGATTCATATCTCATCTGACTGCTACCTGTGAGCCAATCTTCAAGCTGCTGAAGAAAGATCAGGTAATACGTTGGAACGATGAATGTCAGGCTGCTTTCGACAAAATCAAGGAGTATCTCCAAGAACCACCTATCCTTATGCCACCGGTTGAAGGGAGACCTCTGATACTATACCTGACAGTGCTTGACAACTCAATGGGGTGTGTGCTGGGGCAGCATGACGAGTCTGGCCGAAAAGAGCATGCCATTTATTACCTTAGCAAAAAGTTTACCGACTGTGAGACCCGATACTCACTGCTTGAGAAAACTTGCTGCGCTTTGGTATGGGCTGCTCGCCGTCTGAGACAGTATATGCTGACTCACACTACCTTGTTGATCTTAAAAATGGATCCGATAAAATATATATTCGAAAAGCCTGCTCTGTCTGGGAGGATTGCAAGATGGCAAATGATCTTGACGGAATACGACATTCAGTACACAACCCAGAAAGCCATCAAGGGGAGTGTATTGGCAGACCACTTAGCTCATCAAGCTGTAGATGACTACCAATCAATGAACTTCGAGTTTCCGGATGAAAGCATCATGATTGTAACTGATTGTGAAGTACCTGGACCGGATGAAGGACCTGAGCCAGGATCCCGATGGTCTATGCACTTTGACGGAGCCTCCAATGCTTTGGGAAATGGTATCGGCGCCATAATCATATCTCCACAAGGTACTCATACTCCACTCACTGCCCGTCTATGTTTCAACTGTACCAACAACATGGCGGAGTATGAGGCGTGTATCATGGGTCTTCAAGCTGCGATTGACCTAAGGATCAAATTTCTAAGTGTTTTCGGAGATTCCGCTCTTGTGATCAATCAGATCAAAGGAGAGTGGGATACGAAACATCCAAACCTGATTCCTTACAGAGAATGTGTGTTGACCCTGATTCCCCACTTCACAGAGATAACCTTTGAGCACTTTCCAAGAGAAGAGAATCAGTTAGCGGACGCGTTAGCTACAATGTCTTCAATGTTCAAAGTCAAATGGGATAATGAAGCTCCCCGGATCATCATCTAGAAACTAGACGAACCGACATACTGTTGTGATCTCGAAGCTGAATTGGTAACTGAGAAGCCTTGGTACCACGAAGTGAAGAGATATTTGGAAGCTCAGGAATACCCTGAAGGTGCATCTGTCAACGATAAGAAATTCCTGAGGAGGTTTGCAGCCAAGTTCTTCCTAAGCAACGGCATCTTGTACAAGCGAAACCATGATTCAACCTTACTACGTTGTGTGGATAAGACTGAAGCGGAAAGAATCATGGAAGAGCTACATGAAGGGACCTTTGGTACGCATTCCAGTGGGCACACTATGGCTAAGAAAATCCTACGGGCAGGATATTACTGGTCCACAATGGAAGCCGACTGCTACCAACATTCTAGGACATGCCACAAGTGCCAGATCTATGCAGACAAGGTGCATGTTCCTCCGGTTCCCCTGAATGTTCTGACTGCGCCTTGGCCGTTTGCAATGTGGGGTATAGACATGATCGGCGAGATAAAACCTACGGCATCCAATGGACATCGCTTCATCCTAGTAGCGATCGACTATTTCACGAAGTGGGTTGAGGCAACATCCTATGCTACGGTAACCAAGACTGTTGTGGCACGGTTCATTCGGCACAATCTGATCTGTCGGTACGGCGTCCCTGAGCGGATTATTACAGACAACGGCACCAATCTGAACAACAAGATGATCGCTGAGCTCTGCGAACAGTTCAAGATACAGCACCACAATTCTTCTCCTTACAGACCGAAGATGAATGGGGCTGTAGAAGCAGCAAATAAGAACATCAAGAAGATCGTGCAAAAAATGACAGTAACTTACAAAGATTGGCACGAGATGTTACCATTCGCTCTGCATGGGTACCGTACTTCAGCGAGGACGTCAACCGGGGCAACTCCTTTCTCTCTGGTTTATGGCATGGAGGCAGTCTTGCCAATCGAAGTGCAAATTCCCTCTCTCCGGATAATGAAGGATGCAAACCTGAACGAAGATGATTGGATCCAGACACGACTTGACCAACTCAACCTCATTGACGAAAAGAGACTTGCTGCTATCTGTCATGGTCAGACGTATCAGAAACGAATGATCAGGGCATTTAACAAAAAGGTCAGACCACAGGAATATCAAGTCGGGGATCTGGTAATCAAGCGGATCATCCTTCCTCAGAGTGATCCAAGGGGCAAATGGACCCCTACGTACGAAGGGCCATTTGTGGTTAAGCATGTGTTCTCAGGAGGAGCAATGATCTTAACCAACATGGATGGTGACGACCTTCCTCACCCCGCCAATGCAGACATAGTTAAAAAATACTACGCATGAAAAAAAAATGACCCGCTAGGCTGACATGCCTAGGCAAAAATTAGGGCTTCCCGTCGAACCAAAAGGGTTCGGGCAAAATGAAGGGATGAAAATGAAAAAA
Organism: Vicia faba; assembly: GCA_948472305.1. NCBI lineage: Eukaryota > Viridiplantae > Streptophyta > Magnoliopsida > Fabales > Fabaceae > Vicia > Vicia faba. The sequence goes on along the minus strand of OX451736.1, from coordinate 1,060,487,389 downwards.
ATCTGTACACCCGGCAAGTCGAAAACCTGAAAAGGCGGCTTGGGCAAAAAAGGGTATCCCGGTGGAGTGAAAACCCGAAAGGGCAGTCCAGGCAAAAATTAGGGATAAAGCGTAATACTATGTCTCATTGATCACTTTGCATCCAGAATCCGGTATCTGCATCAAGTTCAGACGGCATCGATCAGTCAGCTTCACCTTCAACCAAGGTCATCAAGTGATGAGACGCTCGGAGTTATAAAGACAATAGCAGAGTTGAAACCCAGTGGATCATTCATATTTCACACAGCTGTTTTATTTTCTTTTGTACAAAACTTGTATAAACGCTCTTGTTCGGCGACGTACCTCTTACTAGGACGTCAGCCTCTTGTACACAAAACGCCTATTTTCAGGCCATTCAAAAATCAATACAAATATATTTTTCGGTTAAACGTGCCAAGTGTTTTTCTTTTTTCTGTTTTGTTTTGCGAAGAACGTCCAAGGTCCAATTTGTGATATATGCATTGACAATAATTTGCTAACTCATAAATATTTGCATACGAAACAAAGGAATTAGTTGCAGGTAACACTAGAAACAGGGGCAATAAAAGAGTTGTCTGAGCAGTCTAATTGTTCTATCCTCCAAGGTACCAAGGTAGGTTCAGCTAAAGAACACGACCAGTACATATTAGTTCCCCAGAGAGTAAAACAATACATTCTTCTCCAAGCAAATCATCAAATATCAAGGAAATTGAGTATCCTCCAGCCGATCTCAAACATTCCCCAGCAGCAATACATATATTCTTAACAAGCATCCCCGGCAGTCTTGGTCTAAAAGATTGTTCCCCGGCGGCATACCAACATTCAAAGGAATCACTTCCCCGCAGTCCAAAACTTCCCCAAAGAGTCCAGTCCAACCCAGTTTCCCCAGGAAAGTTGGAATTCATATCTCCCCAAGCAATAAGCTTATCCCCAGTAGATTCTGGAAGCTTATCCTCACAGAGCACGAACGCGTCGTCCGGCTTTATTTAAAGAGTTATTTCCTTAACAGGATATAACTGGGTTATCCTCAGCCAAAAGCCATGGAAAGAGCGTCGTCGACAGAGTCTTCTTACCCCAGCGAAGTCCGTCAACACTTCATACAACAACGGTATCCTCAGCAAGTCATCCTCAATAATTCAAGCAAAGCATCTCTATCCCCACAGAGTACCGCTTCCCAGCATAGTCGCTAGAGTATCTTTTCTCCCCGCAGACCCTTCATTTGCCAAGATTATTCCTCAATGGAGTTATTTTCTCCTACCAGTATTCTTGCAGTTATCTTCCCCAGCGGAAGCAAAATCTATTCTTCAACGTCAGCCCAGGATACAACTTCCCGGCACCCGTCAAGGATTCACTTTCCTAGACAAAAACATACATAAAACTTCACATACATCATCATAGCATGCATAACGCACTGCATCATACAAGTCTCCTTTATGTTGAGAACATCATTGCTTGATCCATATCATGCATTGCATATGACTGACTTTTACCTTTCAGGAAAGATGCAGTTTAAAGTCTCAATCACATTTTAAGACCTAGACCGGTTCAGTTAAATCGACCCTAAGATTTTCCTGATGCTTATCCAGTCAAAGGCCTTCTCTGGTTCAGTCAGATCGACCCTAAGATCTCCCTGATGCTTATCCAGTTGAAGATATTTCAAGACCTTGTCCGGTTCAGTTAAATCGACCCTAAGATTTTCCTGATACTTATCCAGTCAAAGGCCTTCTCTGGTTCAGTCAGATCGACCCTAAGATCTCCCTGATGCTTATCCAGTTGAAGATGTTTCAAGACCTAGACCGGTTCAGTTAAATCGACCCTAAGATTTTCCTGATGCTTATCCAGTCAAAGGCCTTCTCTGGTTCAGTCAGATCGACCCTAAGATCTCCCTGATGCTTATCCAGCTGAAGATATTCCAAGACCTTGACCGGTTCAGTTAAATCGACCCTAAGATTTTCCTGATGCTTATCCAGTCAAAGGCCTCCTCTGGTTCAGTCAGATCGACCCTAAGATCTCCCTGATTCTTATCCCAGTGGAAGACACCCAAGATTTTTCTCAACGAGCGTTGTTGAAGTTAAAGTCACCCAAGATTTTTCTCAACGAGCGTTGTTGAAGTTAAAGTCACCCAAGATTTTTCTCAACGAGCGTTGTTGAAGTTAAAGTCATCCAAGATTTTCCTCAACGAGCGTTGTTGAAGTTAAAATCGCCCAAGGTTCTCTTACCATCCATGCTAAGGCAGCAACCATCCCTGGTTCATTCATCAGCGTTTGAAGCTCCAGACTCAGCTCCTGTAACCAGTCAGGACATATCTATACCAAGCATCTAAGATCAGCTCCTGCAACGTGTCAGGTACTCATTTTTCTTTTTGCAGGTATGCAGGTTCTAGCTAAAGAATCTCCTACGCGATCAACATCCAGATGGCATCTATAAGCCCATCATCCTATCCAGCAATCTCCAGATGGCATCTATAAGCCCATTCCACCATCACTGCTACTATGTGAGCGCAAATTTCTGGGCACTCTAGTGTCCAATCATCTTCTACCCTCGGATTACGAAAGGCACGTCAGCCAATCTGCATCCTCAGGTCTAAGAAGATTGAACAGGGGCAACTGTTGTACCCCAAAATTTGCCCTCCCATATTCTCCAAGATTTGTCAAGTCAAGGTCACAAAATTCCCCAAGGGTTATGCAGTTCAACTGTCTCCTATACAGTCAAAACTAGGGTTTGTGTTCTGATCAAGAGAATGAAGTTTTCAAAGGCCCAATCAAGTCTCATATGCCTACAAAGATGGTCAAGTATCCTCATATCAAGTTTCAAGGCATTCAGCTCAAAATTGCACAGTCAAAACCCTATATTGCACTACAGTCAACTGTAGGGGCAAAATGGTCATTTGACAGTCAAAAGTTCAAATTTTTGGTCAACCTATCATTTTGAAGCCACAAACATCATTTGATCAATGCTTGATCATGATTCTCAAAATTTGGCTCAGAAAATCATCAAGATGCAAAAGTTGCCTTATTTGGACAGCTGAAAAAGTCAACTGAAATTGACCAGGGCATAACTTTCACATGGATTATCAGAAAAATTCCATCCAATGCTCATTTTGAAGAGAAAGACATTTCCTACAACTCATCTTCATACTTCAAGTCCAAGAAATGCTCTCACAAAAAGTTATCAATTTCAACATTATAGGTCATTTTCAAAAGTCAACAAAAAGGGACTTTAAGTCAAAGGCCATAACTTGCGATTGGTAAATCAAAATGACATGGGACCAAAGACATTGGTTAGAGGACTCAAAGACATTTCCAAAATGTCCAAGAACATGAGAAAAGCTTAAAAATTGACCAAGTTATGCCTTGTGGAAGTTGGGAAATTTTTGGAAATTTTTGAAAGTCAACTTTACTTCAAATGATCCAAAATTGCTAATGGGCCCATTTTTCTTCCAAGTTTCTTCATGCCAAGCCTATGCACGACCATTAAGCCCAAAAGGAAGTTTTTCTCCATTTTTATTTATTTATTTGGATTTTTTATCATTTATAATTCATTTAATTAAATAAAATGCATGAAAAATATAAACCTAATGAAAACAAATCTTTTTATGCATGTTTGATACTCAATATTTCGTGTAAATGCAAATGGGGAAAGATTTGGAGCTGATTGGCATAATTGAGAGCAAATACACTTGAAAAAGATATGGAAAAGATATGAAGAAATCAAATATGTGAAATCATCAATGCCATGGATTTTGTTCAGTTTTCTTGACCTAATCATCTCACTACATATTCAGGATGATAACCCTAATGCTAGACAACTCTCAGCTGCGCTCAGAAACCATATACAAACTTGAAAAATTCTCCAAGAAAGCCAATACTGAAAACTAGTTTTTAGGTCGATTCAAGCTTCAATTCTTGTTCTATCAGCATCCTCAAGCTTCACTGAACGTGTGTCAATCAAAAACATCAATCCAAACGCAAAGAATTGGTAACGAGGACCTCCCCTGTACAGCAAAAAAGTGACAATCGTATTTTAAATTCTAAGCATTATCATGACATTCTAACTGTGGATTTATGTTCCTTATGAATTTCTAGAGTTAACCATTGCATTTAATTGAATTATCGTGCTGTGTATAAGATTCTGCCATGGCCAGTTTCTAGGGTTTGCAGGTCTTTCCATTTGGGGCTTTCCAGCCAAGGCAAAATCAGGATTCCTGAGTGTGATCGGTGGATCTGGAACTGACTGTTTAACGCTGGTTCGCGAAATGTCGCGGAAGCAAGAGTCGCCACCGTCTTTTATTTTCTCCAAATGGAAAGGACAAAAGCACAGAAAAATTCCTTGTAGGGATTGCTCTCGGTTCGGGAGGTAGGTTATAGAAAGGGAAGGTGTTAGCACCCTTTCTATCCATGGTTATCCATGGGCTCTTAGATACTTGCTCAATGTGTTTTCAAAATTGTTTGTTTGCTTTTCAATGTGGGTTTAGAAAAGTTTCTTTGAAAAAATTTCAGATCGACTCGTACGTCAGAGTGTTTGAAAAATTTGCTTTGAAAGCTTTTGAAAATGTGTTGGTGTGAAAAGTCTTTTTGATTTGTTTTGTTTTTAAAGAGAGCAAGTATCTACGAGAACCTACCTACCCTAAGGAATTCGTCTGTGTAAATGTCCTTTGAAGTAGTGCCATCCCACCATTGAGAGGTAGGTAGCACCACCGTTGGAGGTGTTCGGGTCAATTCGAGTTTTAGGGACGTGGTGATCACCAGAGCAATGGGAAGACACTTTAGAAGCTACCCTCATGCCAGGTTCCCGGATCATGAGGACTTACTAAGACGTCCTCTACTCGACGACCACCTTTCGAAAGGCAACAGTGAGGCGTACCCTAGGGGTGGTGTGTGCGAATTTGTGTGTCAGTTTCGTTGATATTTGTCTTGTCATGTTTAAAGTGTTCTACGCTTGATTTTAATTAAGACATTCATTCTTGCATGCTTTTTTAACAGTTATAAAGTTTGCGGGAAAATAAATCTACAGCTATTACAAATGGCGCGGGTCCACATCGCCAAAATTAAACTGGACCCGATTTAACGGAAAATAAATAAAGCAATAAAATAAAAGTGCGGCAAGTAAAATTGTTACAAGGCTTTGGGACATGTACATAATTATAATAAGCGATAAAGTAAATACGCGAAATAAAATAATTAAAACAATGGGCGTTGGACCCTTTCGCAAAAAATTAAATTAATAAGGAATTAAAATAAAAAATGAAAATTAAATGTTTTTGGTATTTTGAGATTTAATGAAAAAGAGAATTAATTAAGATTAACTAACCCTAATTCTAATTATTTTTAAGTTTGTTATGAAAATGTTATATTAATCTAAATTAAACCCTAATTTATTTATGTACAAATTTAATTATAAAAAATAAATAAATAAATAATTACTATTGTGAAAAAGGAGGAAAATTTAAAAGGTATAAAAATTATCAATTAACCTAATTCTATCTTTTTTGGATTTTTAGTTATTAAAAAGAATTAAAATTGCAACCTAATTAAAACTAAATATTTACATGTTAATTTATTTAGAAAAAATAATTAAAATGAAATAAATATTATATTTTTGCCTTTTCTTATTTTTGTGTGTTTTTTGATGTTTTCATATTTTGTAAAAAATAATTATTGAATTAAAACAACAAAACAAATAAAATAATAATTAAAAAGATATAAGAAAATAAATAAAATTAGCAAACCTGGGTGGGGGTGTAGTCCCAATTTATGAGGTATGGACTTGAGAAGCCTGGCCCAATTAAGCTTGCAATTTGTTTGACTTTTTTGGCTTGTGTATCAGCGCATTGACCTGGGCATAGTCTACTCCTTGCATCCACGCCTTTGATTTGAATTGGTGGGACGCGTGTACGCTTGAGATGATGAGCGTATGGTATACTGGGACGTTTATGCTGCATGGGAACACAATTTGCAAAATAATATAGGAATAAACGTAGACCTGGGACTCGAACCCAGGTCTTAGACTTTACCAAGGGGTACACCTGCCACTGGAACGCTTGATTTCAATTTAATATATAATGGTTATTAAATATAATAAAAGAAAACAAAGTGTTAGTGGATAGCTTGGCGCGATTTTTCAAACGCGCCAATCGCTGTGTGACACGAGATCACCTTCTTCCTCGTTCTGTAAAACAAAACAAGATGGCAACGGTTTCACATGCGTGGCCTTAGATATGTTTTAAGAAAATAACGATTAGCCCCTCGACGCTCATAAATTGAGCGCGAGGGTGCCATCCTCTTCGTCTTCAAGCGTTGAATCCATTGGTGGTCATTTGGAGTTCTAATTTGGCCTTGTTATGAAAGCCCCAATTTCGAAAACCTGTAACCCTAGAATCTCAAACATGGCATAATCTCGTATGGTCAATAAAAACGCAATTAAAGGTACTGGTTAGCTTCGAAACTTCAATATGAACAAGAATCAATAAACAAAAATGCACAAAGATGCGTGGATTATGATATATGATTCCAAAAATTTTGAGACACAGTCTGAGTTTATGATACCGATTCAAGGCGTTTTGCTTGTTGTTTATGATTGGCACACGTTCAGGAATTCCTAAGGAAGCTATTGGAAAAGGAATGGAGGCTTGAATCCACCTTTTGAATGCTTTTCAGTTCTTGAGTTTATGGACAATTTTTCAAGTTTGTATAGTATTCTTATGCGCAGCTTTTTTTGTCCAATTGCTTTAGGTTTTGATTCCTGATCATATAGTGAGCATATTAGGTTAACAAAATTTGATAAAATCCAAGGCATTCATTGTTTTCAATCTTTGATTTTCTAAGAATCTTTACATATCTTTTTCATGTGCAATTTTGTTCAATCATGCCAAATCAAACCAAAACTTGCCTAATTAGGATGTGCACGTGATATTGAGAGTAGAATGTGCATAAAAAGATTTTTTTAGGTCAAGTTTATATTTTCTACATATTTAAATAATTTAAATGAATTAATATTAATATAAATTCAAATAAATAATTAAAAAATGAGAAAATACTTCCCTTTGGGCCTAATGGTCGTGCATAGGCTTGGCATGAAGAAACTTGGAAGAAAAATGGGCCCATTAGCATTTTTGGATCATTTGCATCAATGTTGACTTTTCAAAATTCCCAAAAATTTCCCAACTTCCACAAGGCATAACTTGCTCAATTTTTAAGCTTTTCACATGTTCTTGGACATTTTGGAAAGGTCTTTGAGTCCTCTAACCAATGCCTTTGGTCCCATGTCATTTTGATTTACCAATCTCAAGTTATGGCCTTTGACTTAAAGTCCCTTTTTGTTGACTTTTGAAAATGACCTATAATGTTGAAATTGATAACTTTTTGTGAGAGCATTTCTTGGACTTGGAATATGAAGATGAATTGTAGGAAATGTCTTTCTCTTCAAAATGAGCTTTGGATGGAATTTTTCTGATAATCCATGTGAAAGTTATGCCCTGGTCAATTTCAGTTGACTTTTTCAGCTGTCCAAATATAGCAACTTTTGCATCTTTGATGATTTCTGAGCCAAATTTTGAGAATCATGATCAAGCATTGATCAAATGATGTTTGTGGCTTCAAAATGATATATTGACCAAAAATTTGAACTTTTGACTGTCAAATGACCATTTTGCCCCTATAGTTGACTGTAGTGCAATTTAGGGTTTTGACTGTGCAATTTTGAGCTGAATGCCTTGAAACTTGATATGAGGATGCTTGACCATATTTGTAAGCATATGAGACTTGATTGGACCTCTGAAATCTTCAATTCTTGATCAGAACACAAACCCTAGTTTTGACTGCATAGGAGACAGTTGTCCTGAGCCACCCTTGGGGAATTTTGTGACTTGGCTTGGCAATTTCTTGGAGAATATGGGAGGGCAAATTTTGGGGTACAACAGTTGCCCCTGTTCAATCTTCTTAGACCTGAGGATGCAGATTGGCTGACGTGCCTTTCGTAATCCGATGGTAAAAGATGATTGGACACTAGAGTGCCCAGAAATTTGCGCTCACATAGTAGCAGTGATGATGGGGGAATGGGCTTATAGATGCCATTTAGAGGTTGCTGGATAGGGTGATGGGCTTATAGATGCCATCTGGATGTTGATCGCGGGGAAGATTCCTTAGCGAGAACTTGCATACCTGCAAAAGAAAAAGAGTACCTGACACGTTGCAGGGGCTGATTTTAGATGCTTGGTATAGATATATCCTGACTGGTTACAGGAGCTGAGTCTGGAGCTTCAAACGCTGATGAATGAACCAGGAATGGTTACTGCCTTAGTCATGAATGATAAGAGAACCTTGGGTGACTTTAATCTCAACAACGCTCGTTGAGAAAAATCTTGATGGGAATTATTATCTTCGCAGTATTGGGCAGAGAACCATAGGCAATTATAATCTGAAAGGAATGATCACCTCACACTCATCGTCGGAGAGGGAAACATCTGAAAAGGACTTACCACCTCACACACCGTTGGAGAGGGAACCATAAGAGAATATCACCTCACACTCATCGTCGGAGAGGGAAACATCTGAAAAAGGGATTACTACCTCACACACCGTCGGAGAGGGAACCATAGGAGAATATCACCTCACACTCATCGTCGGAGAGGGAAACATCTGAAAAAGGACTTCTGGAAGCAGTATCAGAACGTCACCATATCTGGTTTACATCTGAAACTATATCTGGAAGGAAATCTGGAAGCATCATCAGAACGTCACCATCTCTGGATCATATCTGAAACTATATCTAGAAGGATATCTGGAAGCAGCATCAGAACGTCACCATATCTGGTTTACATCTGAAACTATATCGAGAAAGAATTCTGGAAGCAGCATCAGAACGTCACCATATCTGGATCATATCTGAAACTATATCTAGAAGGATATCTGGAAGCAGCATCAGAACGTCACCATATCTGGTTTACATCTGAAACTATATCTAGAAGGATATCTGGAAGCAGCATCAGAACGTCACCATATCTGGTTTACATCTGAAACTATATCTAGAAGGATATCTGGAAGCAGCATCAGAACGTCACCATATCTGGATCATATCTGAAACTATATCGAGAAGGAAATCTGGAAGCAGCATCAGAACGTCACCATATCTGGTTTACATCTGAAACTATATCTAGAAGGGAATCTGGAAGCAGCATCAGAACGTCACCATATCTGGATCATATCTGAAACTATATCGAGAAGGAAATCTGGAAGCAGCATCAGAACGTCACCATATCTGGATCATATCTGAAACTATATCAAGAAAGAATTCTGGAAGCAGCATCAGAACGTCACCATATCTGGATCATATCTGAAACTATATCTGGAAAGAATTGCGATAGTTGATAGTAATCATTTTTGTATTGATCTTTTTCCTGAAAAGGCAAAACATAATTGTATGAAAAATCACGATGCATGAACTGTATGTCTTCAAAATTAATGAGATTCGTGTAGCATGATGCATATGCATGACGATGTGATGTTTATGAATGTATTTTTGTCTAAGAAAATAAATCCTTGACGGGTGCCGGGAAGTCGTATCCCGGGCTGCTGTTGAAGAATAGATTTTGCTTCCGCTGGGGATGATAGCTGCAAGTATACCGGTAGGAGAAGATAACTCCGTTGGGGAATAAACTTGGCGAATGGAGGATTCTGCGGGGAGAAAAAGATATTCTAGCGACCCTACTGGTAAGAAATACTCTGTGGGGAGATGCTTTTGCTGAATTGTTGAGGATGACTCGCTGAGGATACCTTGCTGTGTTGGAAGTATGAATGGACTTCGCTGGGGATAAGAAGATTCTGTCGACGACGCTCTTTCCGTGGCTTTTGGCTGAGGATAACCCAGTTATATCCTGTTAAGGAAATAACTCTTTAAATAAAGCCGGGCGACGCGTTCGTGCTCTGCGAGGGGATAAGTTTACTGCTTGGGGATATGATTCCAACTTTCCTGGGGAACTGGATTGGACTCTCCTGGGGAAGTTTTGAACTGCGTTGGCTATGTTCTTCAACGGAGCTACCCTGATACCTTGGAGGATAGAACAATCAGACTGCTCAGACCAACCTTTATTGCCCCTGTTTCTTGTGGGGTGCTGATAGTTGTTGAGGGTCAAACCTTCTTCTGGTAGGCAGGTGACTGGATGACGGGACATAGTCGTACGCTTTGATCCCTAACTTTTGCCTGGACCGCCCTTTCGGGTTTTCAGTCCACCGGGATACCCATTTTTTGCCCAAGCCGCCTTTTCAGGTTTTCGACTTGCCGGGTGTACAGATTTTTATTTCATCCCTTCATTTTTGCCCGAACCCTTTTGGTTCGCCGGGAAGCCCTTATTTTTGCCTAGGTATGTCAACCTAGCGGGTCTTTGATTTTGCATAGTATTTTTCGACTATGTCCACGTTCAGGGAAGTAGGGAGTTGCCCCTGTTTAGAAGTGTTTTGTCACCAGAAGATGTTTGATCAGGCGAGATTTGTTGTTGAAATGCCCCAAGTGACTCAGGTGGAGATTTGCCCCAGGCTGGTTGGCCTTTTGAGAGATTCTCCGAATCTTGATTGGACTGCCCCAGATGATGGACAATAATCACGTCTGCCCCTTGATTGGAAGTGCTTTTGTTCACTAGGTATTCATCGTGCGAATTTCCCTGCTGTTCAAACAAAAAGTCATATGCAAACAAAGTTATGTTAAAAATGCAAAGCCTATGTCTGTCTCGAAGATTTTGAAAATGCATTCTTTTTCATAAAACAAATGAATGTTTGTAAAACGTGATGTCAACTCTGTATTTACCGTAGCCTTAAGGAGTCAGGATACCTTCGTAACAGTATGCTTTCGAACTAACCCATGCTTCAGCTAGGACTTTTGAGGGTTATAACGTGGCCTGGTTCACGGTTTAAGAAACAAAGGATAAAGGCTCAAATTTTATTTGTACCCACCCGCTCTTCGTGATGTTCTCCAAACCTAAACTCAGTTGATCATGCGTTAGACCTTGCTTGAGTCTTTGCTTTGATGTTCCAGTAATGGTTCAGATGTTGATAACTTATTTTGAATGGGCAGTCATCTTTGTTTTTTTTTTGTTGAGGGTTTGTATGACCTCTTTCTTTTTGATTTTTGTTATCCCTTTCTTTTTTGCCTGAACTGTTTCCTTTTTTGGAATTACAGTCAGCGGGATGCCCCAGTTTTATAAGTCCCTTTTTATAGGTTTTGACTTCTTGGGCTTTTTGTTTATGATAATTTTTTTTTTGATCATGACTGCCTGTCCTTATGATTGTTCGGAACCATCATTGTCTTTCTTCGTTTTGTAAAGACTTTTTGGTGCCATTCGTTATGCACTTGGATCAACTGAGAGACTACCCTGCCCCAGGTTATGATTAAGGGTTTTGATTTTCGAAAATAAAACTCCTACTTCTTTGGCTCGAAGGGGTTGACGAGGGATTATCTTCCTTATAACTCCAGTGTTTAGGATTTAAAACAATGCCTGTACCTCATCAGCGGGGTCTGTTCAAAAGCATACTGTAGCGATCATGGCATCGTTTTCGTCATCCTCCCTCAAGAGGCTCAGAATTATTAACCAAGAGTTGATCATCAGAAAAAATATGAAAAGAAATTTGAATATAATGAAAACTATTGTATTAATTCTCAAAACAGACGTATGCGATGCATTGATAACATAAAAGAGTTTGCTATGACATTAATCGTTTGTATAAGCAATGAAAAATACAACTCAAAATTCAAATAAACAAAAGGCTTCAATGATTGGGCAACGGAGCAGTGATTATGTTCGGAGTCTCTGGCACTTCAAACTGAATCTCTCCGGCGTCAATCATATCTTGGATCTTGTTCTTGAGAGGCCAGCAGTTGTCTGTAGTATGCCCCGGGCTATCTGAATGATATGCGCACCTATCGTTGGGATGATAGTTGGGAGCAGAAGTGTTCGGATTCCGAAGAGGAGCCCTTAAGGTGATCAGTCCTGCTTTCAACATTTGTTGCAGTGCTTGATCCAGCGACATGTTGAGTTTGGTGTACTGCCGTTTCTCCTTGCGCTGCTGCCCCTGTCCTTGTTGAGCAGGTCCAGGATTGGAGATCTGGATTGCCCCTGCCTCATGACGGCTCTTTTTACCGTGCACGGCATTGGATTCTTTCTTTCCATGATGAGGCTTTTTATCAGCAGGTGCAGCCTCTTGAATTTTCCCAGACCGGATACCAGCTTCTATTCGCTCTCCAGTCAAGATAAGATCTGTGAATCCAGCAGATGAATTCCCAATCAGGTGGTTATAAAATGGACCAGACAAGGTCCCTAAGAACATGTCCACAAGTTCCCGATCAGTCAGAGGTGGTTGTACCCTTCCAGCAAGATCCCTCCATTTCTGCGCATATTCTTTAAAACCTTCACTTGATCCTAACGACATACCCTGGAGTTGGGTGCGCGTAGGGGCAAGGTCGGCATTATATTGATACTGCTTATAGAAAGCAGTAGCCAATTCCTCCCAGTTACGAACTTTGGTCCCATCCAGCTGATAGAACCATTCGAGATGAGTCCCTGAAAGACTCTCCTGGAAGAAGTGGATCCATAAATTCTTGTCCACCGTATATGGCTGAATCTTCCGAACATAGGACCTTAGATGCAGCTTGGGGCAAGACGCCCCGTCGTACTTAGTAAAGGATGGTGCTTTGAACTTCCGAGGAATAACCACACCAGTTGACAAACCCAGATCTCCGAAATCCAGCCCAGGTACCTGTTGAACCTCCATAGCCTTCAACCTATCCTCCAACTGTTTGTACTTGTCCTCAGCCGGAGGGTACTGTTCGTCGTCGAAATCTGTTTCATTGTCAGAGACCACTGGACTGGGCACCTCCCTCTCATGGTGACTGCTTTCCCTCACAGATGGGGTAGTCCTCTCAGTTTCAGTCTGCGGTGTATTCCCAGATCTGCGTCTAGGGCTGAACAAAACAGTCCTCTTCTTTTTCTTGTCCTTCTTCAAAAGCAGAGCCTTCAGGTCTTGTTGCCCCTGGGTCAAATTCATGATCAGCTCTTGGAACTGGGCGTTCTGAGCCTGGAGGTCCTTGATAGTCTGCTCGGCTGATGATTCAGGATTCATGGCGATCGGCTGAAATAAACAGCGAGGAAGGGTAAGCAACCTGTCAAGGGATACCTGCAATGCAATGAGATGTATGACATGCATGTAATGTTTTCAAGGACCTCGCGGGGTAAACAGAGAAACTTTGTTAGCATTTGGGAACTGGCAACTTGATTGAAGGTACTTCATGTTGTTGAGAGTCCTTCTTCAAGGGTCAAAGGCTCACCATATCCCGTGGGTCATAGCCCCTGACAACCTTGGCTAGAGGAAAATAAATCCTCTTTGCCCCTTGCTAAATGTTTGATTCATCACGACCTGCATCACAAGCCCTTGAGATCCTTGAAATGGGTTAGGATGTATGCAATGGTATGATGTCATGCTATGCATGGGGTGATGTAGGTAAACCCTGCTATGAGTCCCAATTAAGGACTATAAACAGACCCTGCAAGAAATTCAGTATACTTTGTTATGAGTCCCAATTAAGGACTATAAACAAAACCTGCAAGAGATTTAGTAAACCCTGTTATGAGTCCCAATTAAGGACTATCAACAACACCTGCAGGAAATTTGGTAAACCCTGTCATGAGTCCTAGTTAAGGACTATAAACAAGACCTGCAAGAAATTTAGTACCCTGTTATGAGTCCCAATTAAGGACTATAAACAAGACCTGCAAGAAACAAGTGTCAGGTAACAAGTACACAAGTAGGCAAGTACAAAGGCACACAAGTCACACAAGGCAAGCCCCTAAAGTTTAGGCCAGCATGAGGTCTAGGTACTACCCTCTTGAAGTTGGTGGGTTCACCCTGTCCTAATCAAAGTAACCGGGTTCTAAGGTTCCCAATATCACGGGATTGCTTTCATTGTTCATCGTTTCGATTTAGCCACTGAACTGGCGACCGAAATATTCCAGGAAAGCAACCCTCAATTGAGCGTAGTATCGAGTATCAACCAACCTCGGACTGCACCAAAGTCAGTTATCTCACTACCCTAAAGAGGCCAAGATAGTTCAATTAAGGTTCCTAAGGTCTGTTGATGCTTCACGACACCACGCGGAGGCCCCGTACTCTCCTTGACTGAACTCAAGGGTTACCGGTACACACCAAAGTGCCACATCAACGTAGCAGACTGTTTCAACCATGTCGGTATACCCCGCACAGTTCCCTCACAGCCTTGTTGCTACTTTCTAAGAAAGGTATCCCCAGATCCGGGTTTAGGATCTATAGAACTCCCAAGCAACCCACAATTTAAAGCACACAAGGAAAACAATTGAAAACATAGTTATAAGCTAGCCCTAAGGTACACCTCACTTTAATAAGTTTCCCCAGCAGAGTCGCCAGTTCTGTGATCGGTGGATCTGGAACTGACTGTTTAACGCTGGTTCGCGAAATGTCGCGGAAGCAAGAGTCGCCACCGTCTTTTATTTTCTCCAAATGGAAAGGACAAAAGCACAGAAAAATTCCTTGTAGGGATTGCTCTCGGTTCGGGAGGTAGGTTATAGAAAGGGAAGGTGTTAGCACCCTTTCTATCCATGGTTATCCATGGGCTCTTAGATACTTGCTCAATGTGTTTTCAAAATTGTTTGTTTGCTTTTCAATGTGGGTTTAGAAAAGTTTCTTTGAAAAAATTTCAGATCGACTCGTACGTCAGAGTGTTTGAAAAATTTGCTTTGAAAGCTTTTGAAAATGTGTTGGTGTGAAAAGTCTTTTTGATTTGTTTTGTTTTTAAAGAGAGCAAGTATCTACGAGAACCTACCTACCCTAAGGAATTCGTCTGTGTAAATGTCCTTTGAAGTAGTGCCATCCCACCATTGAGAGGTAGGTAGCACCACCGTTGGAGGTGTTCGGGTCAATTCGAGTTTTAGGGACGTGGTGATCACCAGAGCAATGGGAAGACACTTTAGAAGCTACCCTCATGCCAGGTTCCCGGATCATGAGGACTTACTAAGACGTCCTCTACTCGACGACCACCTTTCGAAAGGCAACAGTGAGGCGTACCCTAGGGGTGGTGTGTGCGAATTTGTGTGTCAGTTTCGTTGATATTTGTCTTGTCATGTTTAAAGTGTTCTACGCTTGATTTTAATTAAGACATTCATTCTTGCATGCTTTTTTAACAGTTATAAAGTTTGCGGGAAAATAAATCTACAGCTATTACAAATGGCGCGGGTCCACATCGCCAAAATTAAACTGGACCCGATTTAACGGAAAATAAATAAAGCAATAAAATAAAAGTGCGGCAAGTAAAATTGTTACAAGGCTTTGGGACATGTACATAATTATAATAAGCGATAAAGTAAATACGCGAAATAAAATAATTAAAACAATGGGCGTTGGACCCTTTCGCAAAAAATTAAATTAATAAGGAATTAAAATAAAAAATGAAAATTAAATGTTTTTGGTATTTTGAGATTTAATGAAAAAGAGAATTAATTAAGATTAACTAACCCTAATTCTAATTATTTTTAAGTTTGTTATGAAAATGTTATATTAATCTAAATTAAACCCTAATTTATTTATGTACAAATTTAATTATAAAAAATAAATAAATAAATAATTACTATTGTGAAAAAGGAGGAAAATTTAAAAGGTATAAAAATTATCAATTAACCTAATTCTATCTTTTTTGGATTTTTAGTTATTAAAAAGAATTAAAATTGCAACCTAATTAAAACTAAATATTTACATGTTAATTTATTTAGAAAAAATAATTAAAATGAAATAAATATTATATTTTTGCCTTTTCTTATTTTTGTGTGTTTTTTGATGTTTTCATATTTTGTAAAAAATAATTATTGAATTAAAACAACAAAACAAATAAAATAATAATTAAAAAGATATAAGAAAATAAATAAAATTAGCAAACCTGGGTGGGGGTGTAGTCCCAATTTGTGAGGTATGGACTTGAGAAGCCTGGCCCAATTAAGCTTGCAATTTGTTTGACTTTTTTGGCTTGTGTATCAGCGCATTGACCTGGGCATAGTCTACTCCTTGCATCCACGCCTTTGATTTGAATTGGTGGGACGCGTGTACGCTTGAGATGATGAGCGTATGGTATACTGGGATGTTTATGCTGCATGGGAACACAATTTGCAAAATAATATAGGAATAAACGTAGACCTGGGACTCGAACCCAGGTCTTAGACTTTACCAAGGGGTACACCTGCCACTGGAACGCTTGATTTCAATTTAATATATAATGGTTATTAAATATAATAAAAGAAAACAAAGTGTTAGTGGATAGCTTGGCGCGAATTTTCAAACGCGCCAATCGCTGTGTGACACGAGATCACCTTCTTCCTCGTTCTGTAAAACAAAACAAGATGGCAACGGTTTCACATGCGTGGCCTTAGATATGTTTTAAGAAAATAACGATTAGCCCCTCGACGCTCATAAATTGAGCGCGAGGGTGCCATCCTCTTCGTCTTCAAGCGTTGAATCCATTGGTGGTCATTTGGAGTTCTAATTTGGCCTTGTTATGAAAGCCCCAATTTCGAAAACCTGTAACCCTAGAATCTCAAACATGGCATAATCTCGTATGGTCAATAAAAACGCAATTAAAGGTACTGGTTAGCTTCGAAACTTCAATATGAACAAGAATCAATAAACAAAAATGCACAAAGATGCGTGGATTATGATATATGATTCCAAAAATTTTGAGACACAGTCTGAGTTTATGATACCGATTCAAGGCGTTTTGCTTGTTGTTTATGATTGGCACACGTTCAGGAATTCCTAAGGAAGCTATTGGAAAAGGAATGGAGGCTTGAATCCACCTTTTGAATGCTTTTCAGTTCTTGAGTTTATGGACAATTTTTCAAGTTTGTATAGTATTCTTATGCGCAGCTTTTTTTGTCCAATTGCTTTAGGTTTTGATTCCTGATCATATAGTGAGCATATTAGGTTAACAAAATTTGATAAAATCCAAGGCATTCATTGTTTTCAATCTTTGATTTTCTAAGAATCTTTACATATCTTTTTCATGTGCAATTTTGTTCAATCATGCCAAATCAAACCAAAACTTGCCTAATTAGGATGTGCACGTGATATTGAGAGTAGAATGTGCATAAAAAGATTTTTTTAGGTCAAGTTTATATTTTCTACATATTTAAATAATTTAAATGAATTAATATTAATATAAATTCAAATAAATAATTAAAAAATGAGAAAATACTTCCCTTTGGGCCTAATGGTCGTGCATAGGCTTGGCATGAAGAAACTTGGAAGAAAAATGGGCCCATTAGCATTTTTGGATCATTTGCATCAATGTTGACTTTTCAAAATTCCCAAAAATTTCCCAACTTCCACAAGGCATAACTTGCTCAATTTTTAAGCTTTTCACATGTTCTTGGACATTTTGGAAAGGTCTTTGAGTCCTCTAACCAATGCCTTTGGTCCCATGTCATTTTGATTTACCAATCTCAAGTTATGGCCTTTGACTTAAAGTCCCTTTTTGTTGACTTTTGAAAATGACCTATAATGTTGAAATTGATAACTTTTTGTGAGAGCATTTCTTGGACTTGGAATATGAAGATGAATTGTAGGAAATGTCTTTCTCTTCAAAATGAGCTTTGGATGGAATTTTTCTGATAATCCATGTGAAAGTTATGCCCTGGTCAATTTCAGTTGACTTTTTCAGCTGTCCAAATATAGCAACTTTTGCATCTTTGATGATTTCTGAGCCAAATTTTGAGAATCATGATCAAGCATTGATCAAATGATGTTTGTGGCTTCAAAATGATATATTGACCAAAAATTTGAACTTTTGACTGTCAAATGACCATTTTGCCCCTATAGTTGACTGTAGTGCAATTTAGGGTTTTGACTGTGCAATTTTGAGCTGAATGCCTTGAAACTTGATATGAGGATGCTTGACCATCTTTGTAAGCATATGAGACTTGATTGGACCTCTGAAATCTTCAATTCTTGATCAGAACACAAACCCTAGTTTTGACTGCATAGGAGACAGTTGTCCTGAGCCACCCTTGGGGAATTTTGTGACTTGGCTTGGCAATTTCTTGGAGAATATGGGAGGGCAAATTTTGGGGTACAACACTGAGTATCACCATTGGAATCATCATGCCCAAACGAACAAAGATCGACCCTCGCGATCAATTTATTGACCTCATAGGCTTAATCGCTATTTTCGCGTAGCTAGCCTAAGAAAACGCAACATAAACCGTTGCCTATATGTTTTGTTTTACAGGGATGGTGGAGAAGACAAAGTCGTGTCACATGGGGATAGGCCAGTTCAAATTTCGCGCGAATTTCCAAGGGCATTGACGTTTTCTTCTTATAATATTTGTCGTTTATTATATATTAAAAATAACTCAAGTGCTTCAGTGGCAGGTGTGTTCCTTTGCATGGTCCAAGACCTGGGTTCGAATCCCAGGTCTGAGTAATTTCGTTACTATTTTTTCATTGATAATCATATGCAGGCACAATCCTAAGACGCATCATGCACACTCAAAACTCATCGTCCACGCGTCCCAGTAGATCAATCAAAGGGCTCAGATTCAAGGCACATGATACACTATGGTCAACACATTGGCACGTGAACTGAAAAGTCAAGTGGATTTCAATGTTAATGGGCCAGAATGCTAGGCCTTACCTCCAATTTTGGGGCTACCCCCCCTGGTTTGATTTTCTTTTTATATTTTTATTTTCTCAATTGTTATGTTATTTATTTATTTTATTTGTTTTAATTAATTAATTATTTTTACAAAAATATGAAAAATATCATAAAATCAGAAAAAGGCAAAAAATATAATTTTTATTTTATTATTTCCATAAATAAATTATATGTAAATTATTTAGTTTAATTAGGTTTTTAACTTTAATTCCTTTTAATAAAAATCCAAAAATATAGAATTAGGTTAATTGATAATTTTTATATCTTTTTAATTTTTCCTTTTTCTCACAATATTATTTATTTATTTATTTTATTTTTATAATTAAATGTACATAAGTAAAAATTAGGGTTTAATTTAGATTAATATAACATTTTTACAATAAACTTAAAAAACAATAGAATTATGGTTAGTCAATTATAATTAATTCCTTCTTTTTTTCTTTTAAATCTAAAAAACACAAAATACCAAAAAACATTTAATTTTTAATTTTAATTCTCATTAACTTTAAATATTTTGCAAAAGGGTCCAACGCCCATTGTTTTTAATTATTTTATTTCGCGCATTTATCTTATGTCGTTTATTATAATTATGTAATTCTCCCAAAGCGTTGTAACTCTAATTTTTTTTCGCACTTTATTTTGCTTCATTTACTTTCCGCTAAATCGGGTCCGGTTTAATTTTGGCGATGTGGACCCGCGCCATTTGTAATAGTTGTAGATTTATTTTCCCGCAAATTTTATAACTGTTAAATATGCATGCAAGAATGAATGTCTTAATTAAAATCAAGCGTAGAACACTTTAAACATGACAAGACAAATAACTGAAACATGACACACAATTCGCACACACCACCCCTAGGGTACGCCTCACTGTTGCCTTTCGAAAGGTGATCGTCGAGTAGAGGACGTCTTAGTAAGTCCTCATGATCCGGGAACCTGGCATGAGGGTAGCTTCTAAGGTGTCTTCCCATTGCTCTGGTGATCACCACGTCCCTAAAACTCGAATTGACCCGAACACCTCCAACGGTGGTGCTACCTACCTCTCAATGGTGGGATGGCACTACTTTTAAGAACATTTACACAGACGAATTTCTTAGGGTAGGTAGGGTCTCAAGGATACTTGCTCAAATTTCAAACAAATCAAAACATCTTTTCACTGACACTTTTCAAAAGCTTTCAAAGCAAATTTTTCAAACACTCTGACGTACGAGTCGAACTGAAATTTTTCAAAGGAACTTTTCTAAAACCCACATTGAAAAGCAAGCAAACATTTTTGAAAACACATTGAGCAAGTATCTAAGAGCCCATGGATAACCATGGATAGAAAGGGTGCTAACACCTTCCCTTTCTATAACCTACCTCCCGAACCGAGAGCAATCTCTTAAAAGGAATTTTTCTGTGCTTTTGTCCTTTCCATTTGGAGAAAATAAAAGACGGTGGCGACTCTTACTTCCGCGACATTTCGCGAACCAGCGTTAAACAGTCAGTTCCAGATCCACCGATCACACTCGGTAATTAGTAATATTCTCAAGAAAGACTCGTCCGAGCGTAGTATCGCGTGACAACTATTTCCGGATTACTCCGTCATAGCTTCCGCACTACACCTAAAAGGCCAAGATAGGTTAGGTATTCTACGGTCCTCAGTTTCAGCAAGCTCCCAGGTCGAAAGCAGTACGTCTTCCCGATTACTCGGTAAACGACACTACAGTCAAAGGGGACTCAACTGAGTGAGGGATCTTATGCTTACTTTTTTGGGATTACTCCCTCAAATTTAACATGACGTTACCGCCCGTTCTATCTTAAATTTTGCCCAAGTCCGGGTATAGGACTTATGAGTAATCACCAAGCATCCTGAAAACCAGGAAAATCTAGACAAACATATATACAACATATAACACAAAACAAACAGTAATATCACATATACGGATATAAATAAAGATAGGCTTAAGCCATTTAGGGATGGACCAGCAAGAGGTCAATCTCTCCCCAGTGAAGTCACTATTTTTCTATAGCGGTAGAAATGTTCAAGACTAAGCCATTGGATCGACTAGACTTTATACAAATCAAAATAAAGATCACCACCGCGCTTTATTGTTTCCAAAGGAATGGGAAAAGAGCGAATAACCCAAAAAAGAAGAGGAAAGATTCAAGGTAAGGGGGTTGGTTATGCAAAGGGAATGTATTAGCACCTTAAACATCTACGGTACTCCGTAGGAGCCTTTTTGTAAAATCTTTATATTTTGGCTATAAAAAATGTTGTATAAAAATGGATGGTGGAGGTGAGAAAATAAATATATTTATTTTATTATTTTTGCACCCGCCGCGGTTGCGAACCTTTAGTGCCTACGTACCACCTTTTCATGCAATAGGGGATCAGGGTACACGTAGTTCCTCTTTTAAAAATTTGAAACACCAATGTGTTGGTTAATTTTATGAGATAAAACATCATCGTCATTGTCCGTGTGGAAAACATACTTACTACCCACAATCATGAGAAAGGAGAATTTGCATCATCTCAAAGTGGAGGCTATGGCTTGGATTTTAAAATCAACAATGTCTTACTCAACACCTAAGTGAAAAATATCACTCTTCACTATATATTGTAGAAGTATAGTTGTTTGCATCACTACAAGGAATGACAAGAATTCAATCTTTTTTTAGAAAAATTTAAAGATAAAAGCCAAAGTGGCAAAATGGTTTGAAATGAGATTGATTGACTTTTAACCTTCTCACAAAAAAATATCAAGGTATTATTAAGTTGATTGGAGTTTATTTATGAAAATGTTTTTAAAATGCATGGACATAACTCCAAGTTTATTATGAAAGTGGTTTAAGTTTAAAAACAAGAAGAGTTTTCAAAAGGAGGAAGAAGATTTTTGAAATTAAAGAAGATGGGAGGATAAGAAGGGGCTATCCTAAAGCATAAGGTAAAAGCTAGGGATAAGAGCCATCTAACCAACAAGAAGGCAATACTTGACATTATGAGCCAAGATAGAATTCCCATTCCTTGGATTGAAACTAATCAAGCAAAAAAAT
Source organism: Vicia faba (assembly GCA_948472305.1). Classification (NCBI taxonomy): domain Eukaryota; kingdom Viridiplantae; phylum Streptophyta; class Magnoliopsida; order Fabales; family Fabaceae; genus Vicia; species Vicia faba. The sequence continues at coordinate 1,060,465,624 of OX451736.1, read as the reverse complement.
ACTAGACCTCTTGAGATAATCAAACTTCAAGTGTATTAAGTCTTCACAAAAATTGGGCAGAGTAACAGTTGTATATGGGTGAATTCCAGATTATAAACAAAGGGTGTAATCACAAAAACCTGCACACAAAAAAAACAAGAAACACAATGTCTTGAGGTAAACCTCAAGAACTCCAGACAAAATAATCAGATAAGATCACAAGGTTTCCAAGGTAGGCCAAGGTTTCTAATCCTAGGTCCAAGAAAAGTCCCATGCTCCATAATGCCAAGGATAGTAACCAAATAGTCCAAGTACCATTAAAGATTTTTTTAGGGTTTATGTTGATTATTAAGCATCTTGAGAAAGGAAAAGAAAAGCTCAAGTGAGCAAAGTATAAATGGCAAGAAAGTAAATGCTCAAATGAGCAAATATGAAAATGGCATGAAATGTAAATGCTAAAAGTAAATGGTATATAAAGCATAAAAAGAATAAAAGCATAAAGTAAGACAAGTCAATAATTAATGGTTAGCTGGATGACCATCTTGAAGCTTGCATTTGGAAATCATTAGAGGATTGGTAGAACCAAAACCTCCACACAACAAGTTGCATTTGCTTTTTGTCAAGTATATCATCCATTTGGAATTCTCATAAGTACCATTTAATGATCAACGATGTTTAAGTGATCCGCGTTGACCAAAGGTGTTGTAGATCCATTAGAGGATTGGTAGAACCAAAGCCTCCACACAATGAATCTCAAGGTTATTAGATCAAAGAGATCAAATTAACATACTTGGGCTTCCAATCATAAGTTTGGGCCACGAATGATCACTTATTCGAATCAAAACAAAATTTAGCGCTATGTCAAGCAATCATAAGTGGACTTATATAGAATTCGCACCTATTTTGAGGCCGGTAAATAACAATCTATGCACCATTTGTTTTGAGACATGATATAGAGATCATGCTCCAACAACATTTAGTGCAATAAGAAAGGGATGAGATGAAGAGTGATGGGGAAAAATATTCAAACCACATTTGATTTAATTTTAATCAAACTATTATTAAAACTATTCATCCATTTTTGTGGAGTTAAACTCAACACCATGGATCTAATGATGTTAATAAAGTTCATGATCCAAAAATCTAACCCAAGATCAACTAGAAAATAGTCACAAAATAATATCACATTTAATATACACACAAGGGTAAAAAAAATGTTTAAAAAATAGAAAATAAAGAGAAAAACATCAACTATGTTCAAATTAATCAAGAAATGAAAAGTAAGACCATAGAAAAATCAGAAAAAGGCTATAATATTTTTACAAATTTTTTGGGAATTTTTTAAAGTCAGAAACTATTTTTAAAATTTAAATAAAATGGGTAAAATAAACAAAAATGGTAAAAAATAGTAAAGTCAGAAACAAAAATAAAATAAGGTCACCAATATTTGTAACAATATCATTGGATCATTCCATAATTTTTTCAGAATTTAAAAATGTATAAAAGTATTTTTAAACATTTAAAACAAATCAAATAAGTGTAAAATTTATAAAAAATACCAAAACACAATTAAATTGTGAAAAATTAAAAATCAGAAAGAGACTAATCAAAAATATTTTTCATAATTTTTTCAGATTTTTTGGACTAAAAATGAATTTTCTATGATTTTTTGAAATTTAAAACAATTAAAATATAAAAATCAGAAAAAGAAAATAAAAGTAAAATATGTGGAAAATTGGATGAGAGTCAAAAACGCGTTAGTAATCAAATCCAAGGGATCTGGCGCACTATGCATATCATGGTCATTAGTGAATATTGTACAGAATCATTAATTAAATTAGAATTTGAAAACAACAGATGGCGCGCCTTCATTGGTTGGAAGATGACACGTTGGTCATCTTCAACCTCCGGCCATCATGAATTGCAGGTCTCTTAAACTGTAAAATCAGAAGCTCAGACCTATGTCATTCGCTTCATCTCTTCAAGACGAAGACAACCACACCCTCGCACCAAATTTATATAAAATGTAACTCAAGCAAATTGGAAGGAAAGTTTTGAAAAGGGATTTGAAATTTCATGGTCAAAACGTATTTCCAGTAAAATGTAAGTGTTGCAACTAGAACCAAGGCAATGAGAGCAACACAATGATATCAGAGTTTTGAAGAATTGGTGAAGGAATCTACCTATTAAAGTTGAGTTGCAGAGCTCTGAAACTGGACTTCTATGGAGTAGTATAGAGCACGATTCTTGAATGTAATTTTGTGGTTAGCTTCATGGAAGATCAAGGAAGGTGAATTGATGGAAAAATTGGATTGAAAAAGGCTCGAGAATGGATTTTGAAGTTACTGAATTCTGAGTTGTGAAACAAGTTTGGCAGGGTGATTCTGGCTATTTAAGCTTGGGAAAATGAATGGGATAGTTCATGTATTTATAGGAGAAACGAATGGGATCAAAAAGAAGAGTGAATGATGTGTTTTAGAGGGAAATCGTGCTAACCTGATGCAAGAGTGAAGTGTGATCCAAACTTCACCAAAACTCATCAAAATCTTGCATTTTGATGCACTAATCCACTTGGGAAAGTTGGCTAATCATGTTTAGACCCAAAACGCGTGTTAATTTGAGGTTTAGAGGTTTTAACATGAAATTCAAATTCTGACTTGCAAGGAAACTTCAATTCCAAGTTACCATTTTTGAAACCATGGCATTCTCAGCTCAAGGGGTCTTAAGGCATGATTCTTGATACTTTAGAAAGATGAGGTTACAAGCTTTACAATGGAAAAAGAATGGAGTTAAATGGATGCTTGGGTTGAAAGTTTCATTGAGTCAAAGTTGGGGAAAAAGGGTTGACTTTCCATACTTAGAAATATTCCAAATTCTTCTTCAAAAATGATCTATAATGTCTTGCATCCAAACATGGCCTTCCACTTGGAATTTGATCTTGACCAAAAAAGATGGCATGAATTAGATATCTTGAATGACATTTTGAAACTTGAATAATTCAAAATATCCAAAATTTGATCAAGTTATGAATTGTTGAAGTTGGCAAAAAATCATGAAATGACCTATAATCTTTTGCATCTTTAAGGAAACTTCCATCCCTTTTCTCACTTTGCACATAAAATAAGGCATAAAGTTCACATCTTCAAGATCATTATGGAAAATGAATGGACTCAAGGTGATAAAAATTGACCAAGTTATGACCATTTGAAGTTACATATGGAAAATTGGGGACTCATCTAGAGGACTTGTAATCTTACTTCCTCATCAAGTCTCTTCCTCATGAAAACTCCTTGGAACCTTTGAAGTGATTTGTTGATAACCCTTTTAAGGGAATGATGTCTTTGGAATCACTCAAATATACCAAAAGGTGAGCAAGATATACTCCTTTGAAGTTCAAAACCCTAGCTCCTAGATCAAGAAAATGCTTTGAAGAACTTTGACAAGCTTGGACAAAATTCTTGTACCAACATTCTTTCTTTGTGAATAGAAGTTGTTGAGGATGATAATTAGGGATCATAGCCACCAAAAACACTTCCATATCTTGAAATTTGAGAGAAGTATGCTCTTGTGACCAATAGGAACAAGGCCTGTCCAAACACGACAACTTCTCCAATCAAACCCTTGTACTTTTGAGTCAAATCTAATAACCTTGAAATGTGATGAACCAAAGCAACCTTGCCATGCCAATTCTTCCAAAACCAATCCAATGGTGAGGTTTGAACTTCTCAAGCTTTATTTACTATGGCATGGAAATAAACTCATGAACCCATGAGGTAACTTGTTAAATCTCATTGCCTTTACCTACATGGATAACAAGCAAGACAAACCAACATTGCATTTTATTAGTTAAATGAAGAAATCAAAACAATATTCATGATCACAAAACTTGGCAATCCCTTAAAAAGGGAAAAACTAAATGTAGGGAGGGGAACCAAGAATCCTAGTGTGATCTTGTTGTGAATAACTCAACATGGTATGATGAAGGGATCTTAGGGGCAAAAATTGGGGTACAACAATTAGCCATATGCAAACAACGATATTCAAATAATGCAAAGTCTATGCTTGTCTTGAAGTTTTGAAAATGCGTTTTAGAAGATAAAAGAAATTTGTAAGAATGTGCATTCAACTCAGGATTTAGAGTAAGCCTTATAGGAGTCTGGATACCTTTTGTAACAGTATTCTTTCAAACTAACCCATGCTTCAATTAGGACTTTGAAAGGTTGTATTGTGGTCTGGTTCAGGGTTTAAGAAACAAAGTATAAGGCTCATAGTGTATTTGTACCCGCCCGTTCTTCGTGATGTTCTTCAATCCTAAACTCAGTTAATTGTACATTTGAACTCTTATTGAGTCTGAAATGACGTTTTGGTGATGGTTCAGACAAGTTAGGTTTGTTGGAAGGCAGTCACTTTTGCAACGTTTTTCATGTTATCGAGGATTTATAGTGACCTATTTTTTGATTTATTATCCCTGATTTTTTCCTTACTATTCTTGTTTTGAGATTACAGTCAGCGGGATGCCCTAGTTTTTCTTAAGTCTCTTTCGTAGATTTTGACTTAGTGGACTTTTCTTTTAAGAAGTAATGACTGCCTATGTGATAGGGAACCATCACCGTCTTTTGATTTCAGAGGAATGTTTTTATTCATTGTGTACGAAGTGAAAGTTTGTGACTGAACGCATGTTTGAATTAACTGAGAGACTACCCTACCCCAGGTTTTGATTAAAGGTTTCAATTTTTGTAAAAAAGAAAACTCCTACTTCTTAGGCTCAAAGGGGTTGACTAGGGATTATCCTCCTTATAACTCCAGTGTTTAGGAATTGAAAGAATGCTTGTACATCGTCAGCAAGGTCTGTCCAAAAGCATACTGTATGAGATTATGGCATTGTTTTCGTCATCCTCCCTTTAAAGGCTCGCAACTTTTTAGCAAGAGTTGAGTGTCATAAAGAGAGTAAAAATCATAGTTTAGACAAAGTGAAAATTAATGGATTAATTCAAGACAAACATATTTAAGGCATTAAAGAGAGTAACCAAAGTCTGACATAAAGATTAGTGTTTAAGTAAACAAAGAAATTACAACTGAAAATTTGAATAAATAGAAAATTTCCTCGCCCAGATCGTCACTTTATGTGGATTCCCTTGAGGGGTGATAGAAGAGCTCCAGTTGACCGTCTTGTGTGAATTCCAACGCTCCTCCGTCGACCAGGTTTTGAATCTTGTACTTCAGCGCCCAACAATCGTTTGTATCATGTCCAGGACTGTCAGAATGATAGGCACACCTGGAATCAGGATTATAGTTAGGAGAAGAAGTTTTGGGGTTTGGATGAGGTCCTATCAATGTAATCATATTCATCCTCAACATGTGTTGCAATGCTTGAGACAGTGGCACGTTGATGTTAGTAAATTGTCTCTCAGGCTTGTTTTGCCTTTGCTGATTTTCCCGTTGATGTTGACGAGGTCGTTGTTGGGCCCGTGACGTGGCAGTAATTTGGAAAGGTCCACTCTTCATCAGAGGCTGATTAATGACTCGTCTCCAATTCTAGCTGTTTTCCCCTTTTGGTTGCATCCATCTTGATGAAGCTTGTTGACAAGGGCTCTCAGCTCTTCTTATCCTTGAGCCAAGTTTTGGATAAGAGCCATCTGGCCTACCAGTTGTCCCATAACTTGGACCTTCATTATGGCTATCTTAGTTTGTAGCCGCTCCAATTGGTCATCCCTGTCGTCCTCAGGATTCTCCATGGTCAATACCCTAGTGAGGAGTGCTTTCACTTCTTCTTGCCCCTTGGATAGGTTCAAGAACAATTCTTGAAGTTGAGCGTTTTGAGTCTGAATGTCCTTGATAGTTTGTTCTAGAACCATCTCTACTGAAATAAACAGTAAGCAGATGAGAGACCTGTGTGGGAAAATCCTGTCATGATATGATGCATGATATGTGGATGCAATGTTTTCAAGGACTTAGAAAATTCAAATTTGTTTTAGACAAAAAAGAGCAAACATCAATTGTATTAATAAGTTTAAATTGATTACAACCATGCCCCCTGGGCTTACAATGGAGGAAATAAAGCAAAATAAACTCCTAAGACAAAAGGTCGAACGCATCCTCTTTGGTGCAATGTAGGTGTTCAGATTCCGCTCCTCATGAAGTTATCTTGTAAGCTCCAGAAACTTCTTCTCACTGGCGTAGAATTGAGCTTCGAAGGTGTCTTGTTCTTCCTTCAGCTGGATCTAAGCTCTTTGTAAGTCTTCAAGAGAAGTAGGCATGGTAGGATGAAGGATAGCATACAGAACATCTCCTTCAACTAATGGCTCCACGATGATAGGAAAAATGGCAAGGTATGGCATACCGTGTCTTTGAGCACGAGTTCGTACCCACCTAAGATAAGGCTCCAAAGGAGTGGAGTTCTTACGCCCCACTGTCTTGCTATCCACTTTGTTTATCATTCTCCAAGTTCGTATAAACCTTTGACGGTAGCCTTGGTTGTCGCCCCCGGAGTCGAATACCAAACCTTGGATGAGTGAATCATGGGGACCATCTCTTCGTGCATACCCAAATTGTCATAATGCAAGAGAAGGGTTATAGGTGATACCTCCCCTAATGCCTAAGAGAGGTACATTAGGGAATTCCCCATAACGGTCAATGATAGTAGTATCTTCCAAGGATCGAGAACACCAATAAATGTCAGAGTGTGTGAGGGACATCATCCTTTGAGACCATGTCAATCCTTGCTCGTTCTTCAATGTTGATCGAGGTAGGTGCAAAGTAAACCACTTGGAGAGTAGGGGAATGTAAAATGTCTCCAAGCAAAGTAGGTATAAGATCACGATAGAGGAAGACTTTGATGGCATTCACATCTATGAATTGGTCCGGATTGGGAAATAGAACCAAACCATAAATTAGAAGGGCCAAGACATCTTCAACAACTTGAAAATCCATATCTTCCCAGAATGAACAAGCCTTCTCCAATAGAAACTTGGCTAGGAAACCCTTAACTCCGCTTCTTGTCTCCCAATTTTCTATAATGTCCGCTCTCTTCAGATGCAGGGCTTTGGCAATGACTTCAAGATTTAGAGTCTCCTCTAAACCGGTGAACGGTATTTGATCAAGCACGAACACTCCTAACAGTTGAGAGAACTCTTCTAATGTAGGCACCAACTGATAGTCAGGAAAGGTGAAGCAATGATGCATGGGATCAAAGAATTGGAATAGTACACACATCATTTCTTCTTGAAAATTGGAGGTAGCCAAGATGAGAAGTCGACCATATTTCTGGGTGAAGGGAGAATCTCCAGGCACCCTTGATGTTAGTTCTTGGAGTTGAGGGTGTGCTTTCACGAAGCTGATTCAGATGGTATTTGTTGTACCCTAAAATTTGCCCTCCCATATTCTTCAAGGTTTATCAAGAATCATCTTCAAATGGTTCAAGATTTCTCAAGGGTCGCACAATCCAAATGCCTCCTAAGCCAGTTGAAACTAGGGTTTTGGTTCTTTCAAGGAATTTGGGGTTTTCAATGGCTCAATCAAGTCTCATAAGCCTATATTCATGCTCAAGCACCTACATGCCAAGTCTCAAGACTCACAATGCCAGTTTGCACAATCAAAAGCTCCATTTGACCTACAGTCAACTGCAAGGGCAAAATGGTCATTTTACAGTCAAAAGTCAGAATTTTTGGTCAACATCTTATTTTGAGGTCACAATCATCATTTAATCAAGTCTTGATCATGATTCCACAAGAATGGCTCAAAAATCATCAAGATGCAAGAAGTTACTATTTTTGGACAGTAGAAAAGTCAACTGTATCTTGACCAGGGCATAACTTTTTCATGGTTCATCAGAAAAATCCCATCCAATGCTCATTTTGAAGGGGATGACATTTAATACAATCCATCCTCACATTCCAAGTTCAAGAAATGCTCTCACAAAAAGTTATCAATTTTTACATTATAGGTCAATTTCAAAAGTCAACAAAAATGCACTTTAAGTCAAAGACCATAGCTTGAGATTGGTAAATCCAAATGACATGGGACCAAATTCATTGGTTAGAGGACTTCAAGAACTTTCCAAAATGTCCAAGAACATGTTCATGTGATCAAAATTGAGCAAGATATGCATTGGAGAAGTTGGGAAATTTTTGTGAATTTGCAAAAGTCAACTTTGCTCAAAACACCTTATTTTTGCTAATGGGCCTCAAATTTCTTCTTGAAACTTTATCCATGACTTATGCACGACCCATCAAGCCTAATTGAATTTATTTTCTTATTTTTATTAATTATTTGGATTTTTAATCAATATTAATTCATTTAATTAATTTAAATTATAGGAAAATACAAAGATATGATTTTTCAATCTTTTTGTGAAGCAAACATGGTCAAGATATGCTGGCAATTTCGTGTACCAATCAAATATGCAAAAATCTCCAAATTTAGCAAGTTTTTCCAATCATGAAGATTCAAAAATATTTGATTTTCAATCAAATATTCAATCATCATTCCAATGGATTTTTGCTCAAAGATTTGACCTAATTTCAGTCCTCTATATATACATAAGCCAACCCTAATCATGCACACGTGAAAGAACTGCAGAAAAAGCCATAACCATATTGAAAAAATTCAAGAAAACTTGAAAACTGTTTTCTATATTCCAGGCCAATTCAAGGACTTTTGTTGACTCTAATACCTTGCAGGAAGTGTGAGGAACGTGTAGCAATCAAAATCAAGCGTTAAAGCTCAAGGAACCATCAAGAACAGAACCACGGTTTGCTTGTTATTTTCAGAATCGTATTGCTTATTTCATGCACATTTAACATGATTTATTGTTTGTTTTGCATTGCTTGAGACCACATGAAGCTATTGGCATAGTTTAATTGGATTATAATGCGCAGAATCAAAAGTTGCCATGGACGAATTCTAGGGTTCTTATGCTGTGAATTTAGGGCTTTGCAATCCAGGCAAAATTAGAACCCTTAAGACCCATGATTGAAATCGTCAGGACCAGACGAACACATTGGACTATTCGCGAAATATTTATGTAAATCCTAGAGCTAATCGCTATTTTTCGTCATTGTAGGTTGTGGGGGTTAAAAACCCCCGCTATCTAACGTTGCTTTTACAAGTTCAGCGAGGAAGACAAGGATGTGTAAGCGTATGGTTGGACAATTCAAAAAAAGGGCGCGCGTTTTAGTTGCTTTACAGCTTAATATTTTGTTTCTTAATATAATACTTGTTTATTATTCCAATGATGAATGAACGCGTTGGTTGGAGTGGTTAAGGCAAGCATCCAGTAAGCATTGGGGCCTGGGTTCGAACCCCAGGTCCCCCAAAATACTTGTTTCTATTTTTCTGACCATAATTACATGCAGCGTTCTAGGAGGTGTCTACCATATGCCTCCAATCATCCAAGCGCCATGTGGCTATGGGCACAGATCTAATGGCCACGTGAGAAGGAACACCGTGCTCCCAGTCAACCAACGCCCTCGATGATCCCAGAAGTCAAGCAGGCTTGAGAGATTAATGGGCCAGAATTGCTAACAAACCTCCAAAGCTGGCCAACACCCCCCTGGGTTCTTTTCCTTTTTCTCTTTATATTTTCTATTTATTTATTTAATTCTTCTACTAATTATTATTATTATATTTATTTAACTAACATAATTAATTATTTTCATAATAAATTCCGAAAATAATATTTTATTATTATTATTATTATTTAAATTAATTTTACCCTTAATTAGTTTATTATTTTGTAAATAAATACTAATATGACTAATTTAGTTTAATTAAGTTTAATGTTGACTTTTTTCACAATAAATAAAATTAACATAGAATTAGGGTTTTGACAATTTTAATCATCTTCTTTATTTTATTTTATTTTCATTAAAACATAAAAAACTAAAAAATACTTTTTTTCTCTTAATTAATTAATTAATTAGTTAATTAGGTTTAATTTAACTTAATAATCAAACTTCTTTCTTTCTCAAAAAGGGTCAAAACCCTAAGGACTTCTCCGATTTAATTTCTTTTCGCACATATTATTTTGATCATATTTATGTAATTGCTCCGAGGATGTAATAGTGTAATTAGGACTTTTTATCGCTTTCATTTATTTTCCGCAATTTATTTTCCAAGGATTGTTTTTGGCGATGTAAATACCCGACGCCTTGTAATGGCGTAGATTTACTTTCCGCAATTTACTTTCCGCACAATTATTAACTGCTATGCATGACAAGACTTGTTCTCAAAATAAAATCAACTTGTAGCTCACCATAACATGTGCAAAGATAATTTAACTGAATCCTGACACACTCGCACATGCCACTCCTAGGGTACTCCTCACTTGGTTGCCTCGACGTGGTCATTGAGTATAGGGTGTTTTAGAGGTCACCCTCTTGTCCAAAGATCATAGTTGCCTCGAAACGGTTGCCTCGGATAAAAAAAGATCTAGGACATTAGGGTTACCGCTAAGGCGTCCTACTATTGCTTTAGTGACTACATGTCCCATATAATCGAATTGACCCGAAAACTCCAACGACGGTGCTACCTACTTCTCAATAGTGGGATAGTACTGTCTAAAGGACATTTACACAACTTAATTCCTTTTGAGTAGGTAGAGGTTCTTAGATACTTGCTCTTTCAAAACAAAAACAACTTTTCGCACTTACACTTTTTCAAACAAAAGTTTTCAAACAAACACTTCATGACACTCTTGAGGACTGATACAAGAGTTAAACGAAGTTTTCAAACAAACTTTTTCAAAACCCACAAACACAAGAAAAGCAAAACATTTTGAAAATATAGTGAGCAAGTACCTAAGAGCCCGTGGATAACCACGGATAGAAAGGGTGCTAACACCTTCCCTTTCTATAATCTACCTCCCGGACCGAGAAACATATCGAAAAGGAATTTTGCTGTGCTTTTGTCCTTTCCTTGTTGGAGAAAATAAAAGAAGGTGGCGACTCTTGCTTACCGCGAAATTTCGTGAACCAGCATTTCAAAACAGTCAGTTCTATTTCCACCGATCACAGAACTGGCGACTCTGCTGGGGAATCTTATAAGTGAGGTGTACCTTAGGATTAGATCATTCTATGTTTTCAATTGCATGCTTTGTATGATTTATATTTGTGGGCTTGTATCGGATTTTCATAGATCCTAACACGGATCTGGGGAATACCCTTTAGGTAGCAATAAACTGTGAGGGACCTGTCCGGCATAGACCGACACGGGTGAAGCAGTAGCTACATTGGTGTGACACCTTGGTCTATACCGATATCCCTTATGTTGGAACGAGGAGAATATGGGTCGTCTGAGGAGTCATTAAGCACCAACTGACCTTAGAACCTTAAATTGACCCAACTTGGCCATAGAACAGTAGCAGTATGCTACGCTCATTGAGGCTAAACTCTCACGATGGTTCCGGCCGCAAGAAAAGATTGCGAAGCTGGAGTTATGACCGATTGAGGGTAGTCAGTGATATTGAGATCCTCTAGAACCCGGTTACTATTTTTAGGACAGGTCTTAACCAACTGAAACTGAAAGAGGGTAGTACCTAAACTTCATGCCGACCTGAAATCTAAGGGCTCTTTTGTGTGACTTGTGTGCCTTCAAACTTGAACTACTTGCACATTATTGTTATCTGACAACATGAGTTCCTTGCAGGTTTTGTTTACAGTCCTTAATCTGGGCTTATAACAAGGTTACTTACATCACTCCACGCATAGCATAACATCATACCATCATACCATTGCATACATCCTGCATAAGAACTAACCCATTTCAAGGATCTCAAGGGTTTGTGATGCAGGTCATGATGAACCAAGTGTCTAGCAAGGGGCAAAGGGGATTTATTTTCCTCTAGCCAAGATTGTTTGGAGATCAAAACACGATAACTTGAGTCAGGGGCTATGACCCACTCAATATGGTGAGCTTTGACTCTTGAAGAAGGACTCTCAGCAACATGAAGTTCCTTCAATCAAGCTACCCAAATTCAAATTCTAACAAGTTTCTTGGTTTACCCCGCGAGATCCTTGAAAACATTGCATGCATATCATACAGGTACACTTTTTACAGGTCACTTATCTTCTTCGCTGTTTATTTCAGCAATCATCATGTCTTCTGAACCTTCCACTGAACAAGCTATCAAGGCCCTCCAGGCCCAGAATGCCCAGTTCTAGGAGTTGGTTGTGAGCCTAGCCCAGGGTCAACAAGATTTAAAGACTCTGATTCTGAAAGAAAGGAAGAAGAAGAAGAAGAGGACCGTCTTGTTCAACACTGGACGCAGATTTGGGAATGGACTGCAAAATGAGGTTGATCTGACTACTTCCTCTGTAGGGAAAGACAGTCCCCAAGAGAGAAGGGTTCCTAGTCCCGTGGTCTCTGACAACGAGACGGATTATAATGATAAACAGTATCCTCCTACCGAGGATAGGTACAAACAGCTGGAGGACCGTTTAAGTGCTATGGAGGTTCAGAATATGCCCGGGTTGGACTTTGGAGACCTAGGCTTATCCTCTGGGGTGGTGATTCCCCATAAGTTTAAGGCACCTGCTTTTGCCAAATATGACGGAGCTTCCTGTCCAAAGCTGCACCTCCGATCGTATGTAAGGAAGATCTAAGCTTACACTGCTGACAAGAATTTGTGGATCCATTTCTTTCAGGATAGTCTTTCAGGGACTCAAATCGAATGGTTCTATCAGCTGGATGGAGCCAGTATTCATAACTAGGAGGACTTGGCTACTGCGTTTTATAAGCAGTATTAGTATAATTCTGACCTCGCTCCTACGCGTACTCCAGGGTATGTCGCTAGGGATGGGTGAAGGATTTAAAGAATATGCCCAAAAGTGGAGAGACCTGGCTGGAAGGGTGCAACCACCTCTAACTGACTGCGAACTTGTGGATATGTTCTTAGGGACCCTGTCTGGTCCGTTCTTCAACCATTTGATTGGAAATTCTTCTGCCGGGTTTACAGACCTTGTCTTGACTGGTGAGAGGATAGAAGCTGGTATCAAGACTGGGAAGATACAAAAGGGTGACTCCTCGAACACTGAGAAAAAACCATTCAAGAAGGAATCCAGTGTTGTTTATGGTTCAAAGAGACAGAATAGACCGGAACGCCGCCAAGCTGTCAACACGGTGGTTATTTCAAAACCTGCTGGCGCTCCTCAGCGTCACAACCAACAAAGGGAAGAGAGACCTAGAAGGCAGTTCACTCGTCTCAGCATGACCTTGTCTCAGATGTTGCCACAGTTGCTGAAGACCAATCTGGTGACCCTAAAAGAAGCTCCAAAGAATCAAAATACAACGTCACCAAAGTATAACCCCAATGCCCGCTGCGCTTATCACTCTGAGAGCTCGGGGCATGATACAGATGATTGTTGGAGTCTGAAAAGCAAGGTCCAAGACTTGATCGATGCAAAGGAAATTGAGTTCGAGGCGCCCGAGACTCCCAATGTGATCACGGCTCTCTTGCCAAAACATGGCTAGGACTGAAAGACTTTTGTTCATTTGAATTTTCAAGTTGTATTTTTCTTTGCTTATTCAAACAATTATCATGTCAAACTCTTTTATTTCATTAATGCATTACACGTGTCTGTTTTGAAGTAATTGTGTTCACTATGTTTAAAATTGCTTTCATTTTGTGATGTTCAACTCTCGATTAAAAATTCTAAGCCTTTTGAGGGAGGATGACGAAAACGATACCAAGATCTTTACAGTATGCTTTTGAACAGACCCCGCTGATGAGGTACAGGCATTGTTTCAAATCCTAAACAGTGGAGTTATAAGGAAGATAATCCCTCGTCAACCCCTTTGAGCCAAAGAAGTTGGAGTTTTTCTTTTCAAAAATTAAAACCCTTAATCATAACCTGGGGCAGGGTAGTTTTCTCAGTTGATCCAGGTGCATAATGAATGACAGCAAAGAAGTCCTTCCGAGACAAAAGACAATGATGGTTCCCTATAATCGTTAGGACAGGCAGTCATTATTTCTCAAAATAAAAACCCATCAAGTCAAAACCTATGAAGGAGACTTACAAAACTGGGGCATCCCGCTGACTGTAATCATAAAAGAAACAGTTCAGGAAAAAAAGACAGGGATAATAAAATCAAAAAGAAAGAGGTCCTACAAACCCTCACCAAAAAAGAAATGACTGCCTATTCGAAATAAATTGTCAGCATCCGAACCATCACCGAAATATCAGAGCAAAGATTCAAACAAGATCTAATGCACGATTAAATGAGTTTAGGTTTGAAGAACATCACGAAGAGCGGGTGGGTATAAATAAATTTTGAGCCTTTATCCTTTGTTTCTTAAACCGTGAACCAGGCCACGTTATAACCCTTAAAAGTCCTAGCTGAAGCATGGGTTAGTTCGAAAGTATACTGTTGCAAAGGGTATCCTGACTCCTGTAGGGTTTGCTGTAAAATCCTGAGTTGACATCACATTTTACAAAAAAACACTTGTTTTATTGAAAACTGCATTTTCAAAAACTTCAAGACAGACATAACCTTTGCATTCTTAAAATAACATTGTTTGCATATGACTATTTGTTCAAACAACAGAGAAATTCGCACGATGAATATCTTGTGAACAAAAATATTTTCTCAACAAAAAAGGGTCACCTCAAGTGGAAAGAACACTTCCAATCAAGGGGCACGGCATGATCATTGTCCATAATCTTGGGCAGTCAAGTCAAGATTCAAGGAATCTCTCAAAATGCTAAATAGGCCCGGGGCAAATCTCCATCTGAATCACTTGGGGCATTGAACATGAATTCCAGCAACGAATCTTGCCTGATCAAACATCTTCTGGTAGTCTGGCGACACAACACTACTGACAGTGACAACTCCCAGCACTCTGAGAACATGGACATAGTCGAAAAAATACTATGCATAATCAAAGACCCGCTAGGTCGACTGACCTAGGCAAAAATAAGGGCTTCCCGGCGAACCAAAAGGGTTCGGGCAAAAATAAGGGATGAAAATAAAAAAAATCTGTACACCCGGCAAGTCGAAAACCTGAAAAGGCGGCTTGGGCAAAAAAGGGTATCTTGGTGGACTGAAAACCCGAAAGGGCGGTCCAGGCAAAAATTAGGGATCACAGCGTACGACTATGTTCTGTCATCTTGTCACTTGCCTACCAGAAGAAGATTTGTCAATCGGCAGTTATCAAGCACCTCCACAGGTACCTTCTCCCACAGAAGCTGGGGCAATAAGAATTGTCCAAACTGTACAACTGCTCTGTCAACCAAGGTACCAAGGTAGATTCAGCTGAAGAATACGACCAAGATACCTTCACTCCCCGCAGAGTCAGGCAAGATTCAGCAATACTCTCCCCAAGCAGAGTTGGTCTCCCATCAGCCCTAAAAAGGCACAGTATCCCCAGCAAGTCAGCAATACTCTCCCCCGAGCAGAGTTGGTCTACCACCAGTTCTGGAAAGTTGGGTACCCCCAGAAGATCTTAATATTCCCCAGTGGAGTATACAGATGTCTCCTAGCAAGCATCCCCGGCAGTCTTAATATTCCTCGACAGAAATATAAGATTGTTCCCCGACAGAATACAAGATACCCCCAGTGGAGCCATTTCCTCAAAAGTTTCCCCAGGAGAGTTGAACCATCTCCCCAGTAGAGTCTGGAAGCTTGTCCCCTGCAGAGTACAAATGCATCTCCTCAGCCATATTCAGAAGGTTATCCCCCACTAGAGCCTAACTGGGTTATCCTTAGCAAATTGCAACGGAAAGATCATCCTCAGCGAAGTTCTTCCTATCCCCCAACGGAGTTCATCTTCTATCCCCAACAAAACTTATCAACGGAATCCCCAGTGGAGTTTATCGTTAAAATCTTCAGCAGAGCATCTCTTCCCACAGAGTAATTCCCCGCAGAGTAATCTCTTCACCAAGTTTATTCCCCAACGGAGTCATCTTCTCCTACAGGTTTATTCGTGCAATCAGCTTCGTTCATCGTCCCCAGCAGAAACGAAGAACTCAACATCATGCTCCAGCAGCTATCCGGGATTTATTTTCCCCAGCTAAAACATCACATTTTCATACATCATGATACATGCACATACGCATCATATCATACAATCTCATTTATGTTAAGAACATCATTGCTTGATCCATCTCATGCATTGCATATGACTGACCTTTACCTTTCAGGAAAGATGCAGTTAAATTCTCAGCCATTTCCAAGGCCTTCTCTGGTCCAGTTAAATCGATTCCTAAAGATTTTCCTGATGCCGATCCAGTTGAAGATTCCAAGACCTTGTCTGGTCCAATTAAATCGATTCCTAAAGATTTTTCTGATGTCGATCCAGTCAAAGGCCTTCTCTGGTCCAGTTAAATCGATTCCTAAAGATTTTCCTGATGCCGATCCAGTTGAAGATTCCAAGACCTTGCCTGGTCCAGTTAAATCGATTCCTAAAGATTTTCCTAATGTTGATCCAGTTGAAGATTCCAAGGCCTTCTCTGGTCCAGTTAAATCGATTCCTAAATATTTTCCTGATGCCGATCCAGTTGAAGATTCCAAGACCTTGCCTGGTCCAGTTAAATTGATTCCTAAAGATTTTTCTGATGCCGATCCAGTCAAAGGCCTTCTCTGGTCCAGTTAAATCGATTCCTAAAGAATTTCCTGATGCCGATCCAATTGAAGATTCCAAGACCTTGCATGGTCCAGTTAAATCGATTCCTAAAGATTTTTCTGATGCCGATCCAGTCAAAGGCCTTCTCTGGTCCAGTTAAATCAATTCCTAAAGATTTTTCTGATACCGATCCAGTCAAAGGCCTTCTCTGGTCCAGTTAAATCGATTCCTAAAGATTTTTCTGATGCGAATGCCGTCAAAGGAGACAAGACCAGTTAAATCGATTCCTAAAGATTTTCTGAGGCCAGTTAGTCAATGGAGACAAGACCAGTTAAATCGATTCCTAAAGATTTTTCTGAAGCCAAGCATGTCAATGGAGACAAAACCAGTTAAATCGATTCCTAAAGATTTTTCTGATGATCATCCCGTCAATAGAGACAACCTGTCAACGGAAGAAAAAACTACCTACCATCAACTTTTCTTAAGTTCCCGATCAACACCTGTAACTAGCCGGGAAATATCTGTGGACGACTGATTGTAGATCTATACCTGTAACTAGCCAGGAAAGTATCTACATGAAGAGATTGAAGATTAATACCTGAAACCAGACAGGAAAGCTATCTTTCTTTCTCAAGTCAGAGATTAGTACCTGAAACCAGCCGGGACAACTATCTCCTTGACGCACCTCTCTTAAGTTCCAGATCAACACCTATAACTAGCCAGGAAATATCTGTGGACGATTGATTGTAGATTAATACCTGAAACTAGACAGGACACCTACCTACTTGACCATCATGAAACAACCCTACACTGGTTCCTTCTCTTCCAAGATGCAGTTTTACACGGACTCATCATCATGCAACAATATACAGGTTCCTTCTTTCAACCTACCAAGTCACAATTCAACAAGCATCTCCAGATGGCATCTTTAAGCCCATCTCCACAACTATCCATTACATTTCCAAATGGCATCTATAAGCCCATTCCCGACAAGATTCTGTTACATCTCCTGATGGCATCTATAAGCCCATCCTCCTATCCATCATCTCTCCAAATGGCATCTGTAAGCCCATTCCCGACATCACATTGCTGACACTACACCATGCGAGTGCAAATTTCTGGGCACTCTAGTGTTCAATCATCTTCCACCTTCGGATCACGAAAGGCCCGAAATCCAATCTACATCCTCAGGTTTAAGAAGATTGAACAGGGGCAACTGTTGTACCCCAAAATTTGCCCTCCCATATTCTTCAAGGTTTATCAAGAATCATCTTCAAATGGTTCAAGATTTCTCAAGGGTTGCACAGTCCAAATGCCTCCTAAGCCAGCTGAAACTAGGGTTTTGGTTCTTTCAAGGAATTTGGGGTTTTCAATGGCTCAATCAAGTCTCATAAGCCTATATGCATGCTCAAGCACCTACATGCCAAGTCTCAAAACTCACAATGCCAATTTGCATAGTCAAAAGCTCCATTTGACCTACAGTCAACTACAAGGGCAAAATGGTCATTTTACAGTCAAAAGTCAGAATTTTTGGTAAACATCTTATTTTGAGGTCACAATCATCATTTGATCAAGTCTTGATCATGATTCCACAAGAATGGCTCAAAAATCATCAAGATTCAAGAAGTTACTATTTTTGGACAGTAGAAAAGTCAACTGTATCTTGACCAGGGCATAACTTTTTCATGGTTCATCAGAAAAATCCCATCCAATTCTCATTTTGAAGGGGATGACATTTAATACAATCCATCTTCACATTCCAAGTTCAAGAAATGCTCTCACAAAAAGTTATCAATTTTTACATTATAGGTCAATTTCAAAAGTCAATAAAAATGCACTTTAAGTCAAAGACCATAGCTTGAGATTGGTAAATCCAAATGACATGGGACCAAAGGAATTGGTTAGAGGACTTCAAGACCTTTCCAAAATGTCCAAGAACATGTTCATGTGATCAAAATTGAGCAAGATATGCATTGGAGAAGTTGGGAAATTTTTATGAATTTGCAAAAGTCAACTTTGCTCAAAACACCTTATTTTTGCTAATGGGCCTCAAATTTCTTCTTGAAACTTTATCCATGACTTATGCACGACCCATCAAGCCTAATTGAATTTATTTTCTTATTTTTATTAATTATTTGGATTTTTAATCAATATTAATTCATTTAATTAATTTAAATTGTAGGAAAATACAAAGATATGATTTTTCAATCTTTTTGTGAAGCAAACATGGTCAAGATATGCTGGCAATTTCGTGTACCAATCAAATATGCAAAAACCTCCAAATTTAGCATGTTTTTCCAATCATGAAGATTCAAAAATATTTGATTTTCAATCAAATATTCAATCATCATTCCAATGGATTTTTGCTCAAAGATTTGACCTAATTTCAGTCCTCTATATATACATAAGCCAACCCTAATCATGCACACGTGAAAGAACTGCAGAAAAAGCCATAACCATATTGAAAAAATTCAAGAAAACTTGAAAACTGTTTTCTATATTCCAGGCCAATTCAAGGACTTTTGTTGACTCTAATACCTTGCAGGAAGTGTGAGGAACGTGTAGCAATCAAAATCAAGCGTTAAAGCTCAAGGAACCATCAAGAACAGAACCACGGTTTGCTTGTTATTTTCAGAATCGTATTGCTTATTTCATGCACATTTAACATGATTTATTGTTTGTTTTGCATTGCTTGAGACCACATGAAGCTATTGGCATAGTTTAATTGGATTATAATGCGCAGAATCAAAAGTTGCCATGGACGAATTCTAGGGTTCTTATGCTATGAATTTAGGGCTTTGCAATCCAGGCAAAATTAGAACCCTTAAGACCCATGATTGAAATCGTTAGGACCAAACAAACACATTGGACTATTCGCGAAATATTTATGTAAATTCTAGAGCTAATCGCTATTTTTCATCATTGTAGGTTGTGGGGGTTAAAAACCTCCGCTATCTAACGTTGCTTTTACAGGTTCAGTGAGGAAGACAAGGACGTGTAAGCGTATGGTTGGACAATTCAAAAAAAGGGCGCGCGTTTTAGTTGCTTTACAGCTTAATGTTTTGTTTCTTAATATAATACTTGTTTATTATTCCAATGATGAATGAACGCGTTGGTTGGAGTGGTTAAGGAAAGCATCCAGTAAGCATTTGGGCCTGGGTTCGAACCCCAGGTCCCCCAAAATACTTGTTTCTATTTTTCTTACCATAATTACATGCAGCGTTCCAGGAGGTGTCTACCATATGCCTCCAATCATCCAAGCGCCATGTGGCTATGGGCACAGATCTAATGGCCACGAGAGAAGGAACACCATGCTCCCAGTCAACCAACTCCCTGGATGATCCCAGAAGTCAAGCAGGCTTGAGAGATTAATGGGCCAGAATTGCTAACAAACCTCCAAAGCTGGCCAACACCCCCCTGGGTTCTTTTCCTTTTTCTCTTTATATTTTCTATTTATTTATTTAATTCTTTTACTAATTATTATTATTATATTTATTTAACTAACATAATTAATTATTTTCATAATAAATTCCGAAAATAATATTTTATTATTATTATTATTATTTAAATTAATTTTACCCTTAATTAGTTTATTATTTTGTAAATAAATACTAATATGACTAATTTAGTTTAATTAAGTTTAATGTTGACTTTTTTCACAATAAATAAAATTAACATAGAATTAGGGTTTTGACAATTTTAATCATCTTCTTTATTTTATTTTATTTTCATTAAAACATAAAAAACTAAAAAATACTTTTTTTTCTCTTAATTAATTAATTAATTAGTTAATTAGGTTTAATTTAACTTAATAATCAAACTTCTTTCTTTCTAAAAAAGGGTCAAAACCCTAAGGATTTCTCCGATTTAATTTCTTTTCGCACATATTATTTTGATCATATTTATGTAATTGCTCTGAGGATGTAATAGCGTAATTAGGACTTTTTATCGCTTTCATTTATTTTCCGCAATTTATTTTCCAAGGGTTGTTTTTGGCGATGTAAATACCCGACGCCTTGTAATGGCGTAGATTTACTTTCCGCGCAATTATTAACTGCTATGCATGACAAGACTTGTTCTCAAAATAAAATCAACTCGTAGCTCACCATAACATGTGCAAAGATAATTTAACTGAATCCTGACACACTCGCACATGCCACTCCTAGGGTACGCCTCACTTGGTTGCCTCGACGTGGTCATTGAGTATAGGGTGTTTTAGAGGTCGCCCTCTTGTCCAAAGATCATAGTTGCCTCGAAACGGTTGCCTCAGATAAAAAAAGATCTAGGACATTAGGGTTACCGCTAAGGCATCCTACTATTGCTTTAGTGACTACATGTCCCATATAATCGAATTGACCCGAAAACTCCAACGACGGTGCTACCTACTTCTCAATAGTGGGATAGTACTGTCTAAAGGACATTTACACAGCTTAATTCCTTTTGAGTAGGTAGAGGTTCTTAGATACTTGCTCTTTCAAAACAAAAACAACTTTTCGCACTTACACTTTTTCAAACAAACACTTCATGACACTCTTGAGGACTGATACAAGAGTTAAACGAAGTTTTCAAACAAACTTTTTCAAAACCCAAAAACACAAGAAAAGCAAAACATTTTGAAAACATAGTGAGCAAGTACCTAAGAGCCCGTGGATAACCACGGATAGAAAGGGTGATAACACCTTCCCTTTCTATAATCTACCTCCCGGACCGAGAAACATCTCGAAAAGGAATTTTGATGTGCTTTTGTCCTTTCCTTGTTGGAGAAAATAAAAGACGGTGGCGACTCTTGCTTACCGCGACATTTCGCGAACCAGCATTTCAAAACAGTCAGTTCTAATTCCACCGATCACAGTATTCCTTCGGATAGGATTCATGGCTTACAAAACAAAGCAAAGATAAATTCCTAAATCCTTGAAATGGTTAGTGAGAATGCTTATGATATGATGTCATGATGTTATGTATAATTATGCAACGCAAGCAAGTTGTTATGTATAAATAGTTATATCTACGCAAAACAAACAAGTCCTTAGGTTTAGGCTTGCATGGAGTTTATAGGTAAGTACCCTCTTGAAGTTTAGTTGGCTTAACCTTTCCTAGAAAGTAAACGGGTTCTAAGGGATCTCAAAATCATCGATCTTTCTTTTAGGCATTGTCTCAGCTCAATCAATATTTTCTTGCGGCCTAGATATCCCAAAGGTTCAATCTCAATGAGCGTAGCATCGAGTATCAACCAATATTCGGTCGGAACCAAAGCAACCTATCTCACTACTTCCTAATGGTCAAGTTGTTCAATTAAGGTTCTAGAGTCAGTTAGTGCTTCATGACGCTGCTCAGCGGCCCTGTATTCTCCTCGATTCAACACAAGGGATACCGGTACCAACAAATGTGTCACACTAACGTAGCTATTGCTTTAACTGTGTCAGTCTATGCCATACAGTTTCCACAATCTATTGCTACATACCTAAAAGGTATCCCAGATCCGGATAGAGGATCAAAACAAGCCTAAACAAGGAACCATAATATAAAGCAAGCAAGTCAAAAAAAGAAAGCAAGTAAAGGTGATCTAGCCCTAAGGTAACCCCACTTTTAAGTATAACTCCCCAGCATAGTCGCCAGTTCTGTAACACGGTGGAAGAACTGACTTGGGTGTTTTGCGTTTGATTGCAATTGTTGCGGATAGCAAGAGTCGCCACCGACTTTTCTTTTATCCAAAAGGAAAGGTTGAAATGAACAGGAAAGACCTTTCGAGATTATTTCTTGAGTTCGGGGGGTAGGTTATGAAAAGGGAAGGTATTAGCACACTTTTCATCCGTAGTTAACTACGGGCTCTTAGTTTCTTTCTAGATCACTTGCTTTTTTTTGAAAATGTGCTTGTGGTGTGGGCTTTGAAAGTACTTTGAAAAAACGTCTTTGTAATGGTTCTCGTTTCTATAAGAACGCGTACAAAGTGTTGGTTTTGAAAAATAGTTCAAAGAGGTGTTTGTGGAATATGTTTTTGAAAGGGATTTTGAAAAGTGTCTTTGTAATGGTTCTTGTGATACGGTGGGAGAACTAACTTGAGGTTTTGCATTTGTGTTTGCAAATGTTTCGGTTTAGCAAGATTCGCCACCGACTTTTTATTTTATCCAAAGGAAAGGTCAAAAAGCACAGGAAAGACCTTTGAGATGTTTTCTTGGGTTCGGGGAGTAGATTATGAAAATGGAAGGTGCAAGCACCCTTTTCATCCGTGGTTATCCATGGGCTCTTAGTTACTTGTTTAGATCACTTGCTTTTGCTTTTCAATTGTGTGAAATGGTGCTTTGTGTGTGGTTTTGAAAGATGTTTTGAAAAGAGGCCATCGTTGTGGCAACCTTTGTAATGATTCTTGTTTGAATATATACAAAGGTGTATTGTCTTTTGAAAATATTTTTCAATGTTGGATTGTTTGAAAGTTTGCTTTTGGGAAATGTTTTGAAATTGTGTTGTGAGGTGTGTTTGAAAATATCAAGGATGTTTTTGCAAGTTTTGATCAAGTAACTAAGAGTTGTCTATCCTATTTTACTCAAAGATCTTTCCTATACATTTTTAACCCTTTTGGCAATGTTGTTTTACCATTGCATTTGGGAAACAACCTTGTGTTTGGATGTTAAACGAGACAGGCGCGGGACATCGTATTGACCATGATAGCAATTGTGCTAAGTATCTTTGGCAAAATTTTGAGGGACTAGATCATTTTTGTATAGGCAACCAAGATAGCGTCATCGAGGGACTATGATCTTTTATTTTGTTTTTGTTTTGCCAAGATACTCAACATACATAACATGGCCAATTTCAAGGCAACAAGTGGATGAAACCCTAGGGGTGTATGTATGAATTGTGTTGTCAATTTTCATGCTTTTTTGTCTTGTATTAGGTTAAACTATTTGTTTTGATTTTTGATTTTTGATTTTTACATACAAACCCTAATCTCTAATCATGACATATTTGACAGTATAAAGTGCGTAAAATAAATCTACACTATTACAACATTTGATATGGGAAGGGGGATACAAGTTTGAATGGGGAATATTTGCAAGAAATTAAAACCCTAATATTTACTATTACATCCAAATTGAATAAATGGGACAAATAAATAAATTGGCAATAATTAAGCAATTTAAATATAAATATGCAAAATATTATGAATATGCAAAAATGTTTTTGTTTATTTTTATGTATGTAAAAATAAAATATTTAATGTAAAAAAGAAATAAATAAAAAGATTATTTTTATTTTATTAATTAGAGGTAAAAACCCTAATTTTCTTTTAAGAATACACATATATTTATATACAATAAAATAAAATAATGTATATACAAAAAATAAAATATATTTAGAAAAAGTATTATTTAAGTATAAATAATAATAAAAGTAAAAGTATAATATTTTTATGTTTTTATTCTCAAGTATTTATTACATAAAATAAAAGTATGTATATATATATATATATATATATATATATATATATATATATATATATATATATATATATATATATATATATATATATATATATATATATATATATATATATATATATATATATATATATATATATATATATATATATATATATATATATATATATATATATATATATATATATATATATATATATATATATATATATATATATATATATATATATATATATATATATATATATATATATATATATATATATATATATATATATATATATATATATATATATATATAATATATATATATATATATATATATATATATATATATATATATATATATATATATATATATATATATATATATATATATATATATATATATATATATATATATATATATATATATATATATATATATATATATATATATATATATATATATATATATATATATATATATATATATATATATATATATATATATATATATATATATATATATATATATATATATATATATATATATATATATATATATATATATATATATATATATATATATATTAATTATATTAGTTACGTACAATAAAAATAAAATAAAATATATTTAGAACAATATTTTTTTAGTGTAAATAAAATAAAGAATAAAAAAAAATAAAAGTATAATGGTTATTATATATTATTTTCAAGTTTTCAATAAATAAAAGTATATACTATTAAGTTATTATTCTCATGTCTAAAAAATAATAAAATAATAAAAATAAATATGAAAATTTCTGAAAATATTTTGGGGTATTTTTATGTTTGGGAAAATATAAAATAAAATCAGAAAATGAAAATATAATAAAAAATATAAAAGTATAAAGAAATTGGGCCAGGGGGGTATATTTAGCAAAAGGGGGGTGCCAAAAACAAAAGAAACAAAGCCCAGCCCAAGCCAAACTTCATCTTCAACCTTTGTCTTCAAATTTCACGCGCCTTGTACAAACACGAACAACCTGCATACGTGCTCTAATGCAAAAACACATAACATCAAAGTTGTAGAGCTTTCCAAGACGAATCAACCATATAAAGAACTTGTCCTAACTCTCAAAGACCAGAGATAATTTCTCTGGCCCTAAATATTAACCTTTTTTTTCCAGGATGTTTATGGACTAAATTCTCTTAGCATGCTTAACTAAAATGAAAACTGAGCATATGTACAGCTTCATGACTATGAATACTACATTTCTTATTCACAAACCTAAGCCTAATTGTTCCTAAATAGAGAGATAGGAAGTTGACAAAAACCTGTTTCAGTTGACTTCGTGTCTGACAATGGGGAGCTTTTCAATGAGGCCTGAGATGTTTGGGAGCTTGCTTGAACTTCCCCTGACCTTCTCCAATGCCTAGCTTGCCTTGAATGTGCTTGAACAAGCCTACAGAACTCAACTTGCACAAGCTGAAATCAAAAATGACAAACCTTGTAAATAGAGTTACAGTTAGTGTTTAAGGGTTGGGATAGCTTGGATATGTTGTATGGAAGGTGTTTGAACTAGTTTGAGACAAAACGCACGAGGGATTTGAGTTGTGGAAATCAAACTACAGGGAGTGCCCTGTTTTGCCAAATGAAGATGATTTTGTGCTATGGGGGGTTTGAAGGCTCAAAGGGTCGTGTTTCTGCCTCAAAGGGATGTGAGAAAAATGCTCCAAATGTTTTCCAAAGTTGGTTTTCACAGATGTTCAAGTTATGTGATATTGGACATGTTTCTTGTATATGAAGCAAAAGTGGACAAGTGATGCAAAACAGGCATGTACAGGCTATCCACCAGCTTGCATACTATGCTCTTGGCCCATCAAGTTGGTGTATTTGATTTGTTGCACAAGATATGACTCAATGCTCAAGGATGCTGTTTTGACATAAAGCAAAATCTAAGCAAAAATGGTAATGTTGCTTTTTCTATTTAGGGATTAATCTTGTGTGCAATGCTCTAATGACCAAAACAAAACCTTATACCAATGGATTTGCATTTAATTATTGAGTATGGAATGGTTTTGAGGCCTGTAATCTAGTGCAAAGCAAGCTGATTAGAGTTTGCAACTTGTATCAACATGAACATGCCATGGATAAAAAGTGAGTTTTTGCCAACTTCAAGCCTTCGATTCTCCCTAACCACAAATGAGTTTGGAGAGTTCTTGAACATTTTGGAAAGCTTGTAACATGATCCATAATCCATCGTTGAAATGCATTTTGATATTCCAAGTGGAACTATGTGAAAAATGGCCATGAAGATGGGTCAAAATCCTACCTAAACTAGGGCAAAATTTCACTAAGTTAAAAGTTTTATGGACCCTTGTTCCAAAAATCATAACTCGAGATCCAAGATTCTTTTGAGAAAACTTTGTGAATAAAAGTTTTATATTTTGTGGAGGACTACAACTTTCATGTTAGAAGTTTTGTTTGAATCCAATTGCATCATGGTGAAAATATTGAGCAAAGTTGGGAAAAATTAAGAAAATTTCATAACTTAGAAAAATTCTAAGTTATGAAAATTTTCAATCTTAAACCCTAATTTGCAAAATTGGGTTTCTTGATGAACAAGTTTCATGTTTTGACACATCTCGATGAAAAATAACCCTTGGAACTTGATTTTGACCAAAAAGTCAAAGTTTGACTTTTCAGTGTATAGTCAAATTTTGATTAGTTGACTGAAAAATTCATCTGTCAATCCAATGCAATTGAGATATTTTGAACCTTGTGAATAGGTTAAGATGATTCCATTGAGTCCTTGAATCCATTCTTGAACCCAATTTGCCATTGGCTAGGTCAAAAATCAGAAATTGCCTTTGTGCAGTCAAAACCCTAAAAATGACCATTTTGCCCTTTTGATGATCTGATCAAATTTCTTAAGGAGTTGTGGTCCAAACTTGATAGAATGGTTCATATGAATCTATAATGTTGATGTGGGTCAAAAATCATGAGGTTTGACTGTAAATTGGCCACAATTGACTTTTTCCCTAATACAGTTGATTTCTAGGTAAACTGTCCAATTGACTGGGCAAAAATTTGATTCAAGGCTTGAAACTTGGCATGGACAAACTTATGAGTCCAACATGAAGTATTAAAGTCACTTTGAGCATTAGAAGTTCAAAAATTTCTGTGCAAACTCAAACCCTAATTTAGGTCATCAGTGCAAGGAGATGTCTTGAGCAGAGCAAAACCCTAATCCTGTCTGGAGTGCAAAGAGTCTTGTGAGGGGAAAATATTGATAACATGAGAGGGAAAATTTTGGGGTACAACATCTGCCCCTGTTCAATCTTCTTGAACCTGAAGAGTTAGATTGGCGAGTTTGCCTTTCGTGACTCGAAGGTAAAAGATGATTGGACACTAGAGTGCCCGTGAATTTGCACTCGTCAAAATGTAGCTGAGGGAATGGGCTTAAAGATGCCATTTGGAGATGGTAGAATCTTGCTGGAGATGGGCTTAAAGATGCCATCCAAGACTTGTTTGTTGAGAATTATGAGAATGAGTGTCAGAATGGTATCCGTGTTTGGATCGTATCTGAACTGTATCTGGAGATTGGATTTGTATGAGCAAAGGAATATCATCCGTGTCTGGAGTGTATCCAAGTTGTAACTGTATTTGATTCTTGAATGAATATCAGAATGACTGCCGTGTCTGGATTGTATCTGTATTGTATCTGAAATCTGAATATGTGACAGAAAGACATCCGTGTTTGGAGTATCTCTGGGCTGGGGAATAGGTTTGAATGAGTGACAGAGTGGCAACCGTGTCTGGAGCGTATCTGGACTGTATCTGAAGTTGAGATTTGTATGAGTAGCAGGATGACTTCCGTGTTATGAGTGTATCCGTACTATAACTGGGATCTGAATAAGTGACAGAATGACTTCCGTGTCTAGAGTGTATCTGAACCTGAAGTTGATAGTTGAATCTGAATGATAAATAGAATGGCCTCCGTATATGGAGCGCATCTAATCTGTATTTGATTGTTGAAGTCTGAATGAGTGGCAGAACGGCATCCGTGTCTGGAGCGTATCTGGACTGTATCTTGACTTGAACTTCTGAATGAGTAATAGAATGACCGTCGTGTCTGGGGTGTATCCATACTGTATTTGAGATCTTTGAATATTTGTTAAAGATAGCTTTTAATCTTATCCTGAAAAGGGTAAAATGTTAGCTGAAAACACAAAGTTATGTTGCATGAAATGTATGATGCAATAAATGTGTTTTATCAATGTTTATGATATATGGGTGTAATGTATGTGCCTTTAAGTTGATTAGATGTTTTGCTGAGGAAAATAAATCCTTGATAGCTGGAGATAATGAAATCTTTGACTGCTGCCGGAGAAAATAAACCCTCGACTGCCACTGGAGATTCAAAACCTCTGAATGTTGAGATTGAGAAATCCTTTGGACTACTGCTGGGGATTGAAAATCCTTGGTGACTTGTGGGGATTAACAAGAGCTTTGACAACTTCTGTGGGGAAGTGAGAATCCTTCATGACTTTCCTGGGGAATAAGGAAAACTCTGACGATTTCTACTGGGGAATTAAAACCTGGGAGGATTCAACTGGAGAAAAGAGAACAAGAATCTTCGTTCTGCTGGGAAATAACTCTGTGGGGAGAATGCTTATTCCGTCGAAGAGTTCTCAAGATCTTGGGTTGTATTCCAATCTACTGGGGATTTATGGAGGAAATTGGATGGTACTCCATCGGGGTTTAAGATTAGAAATTTTAGACTCCGTTAGGGGAGAAAGTTTGAAGTTTTCTTGCTCCGTTGGGGATTGGGAGTTTGGAAACTTAGTTCTGATGGGGATTTTGAAACTTAACTCCGTTGGGGATGTGTATTTCAAGGTTTTAGCTTTGTTGAAGATCTGAATGACATATTGCAGGGGATTTCCTCTGGAATAGCCTAAAGACGTCTTCCTATACTTTCAACCTATCAGTAATTACCCTTTCTCATTCTGTTTTATTTGTAAGCAGTGATTATATTCAAATGCATATTCTTATTTAATAAATCATTGGACGTTTTCAAATAAAACACAAGTGTAAAAAGAAAGAAAAGGCAAACAAATTTCTGCACTTTGAAGTATCTTTGTATTAACTTTGTGTAAGTATTTTTGTACAAAGGAGACAGACATCCTAGTAAGAGAATGTTGTCGTAAAAAATGAGAAAAATTTATACAAAGGAAGATGGCTATGTGTAACAATTCCATGGGGTTCCCCTTCTGCTATAGCCTTCGTAACTCTGAGTATCTTGTCCATTCGTTGCTTCATCCGCAGATGATTGAGTTGATCAGAAGCCCGAAGCTTATCTGTGAAGAGACTATCCTTAAAGTGATCCGACGAGGCATAGTCATACGCTTTAATTCCCTAACTTTTGCATGGATCGCCCTTTCGGGTTTTCGATCCACCGGGAAACCCTTTTTTTCCCAAGTCGCCCTTTCGGGTTTTCAACTTGTCGGGTGTACAAATTTTTTTATTTATCCCTAATTTTTGCCTGAACCGCCCTTTCGGGTTTTTGATTCACCGGGATGTCCATTTTTTGCCCAAGTCACATTTTCAGGTTTTCGACTTGTCGGGTCATTTTATGCGTAGTATCTTTTGACTATGTCTGCGTTCGCAGGGTGCGGCAGGTCATTACCGTCCATGGTGGTCAAGATCATTGCCCCACCAGAAAAGATGTTTTTGATCACAAATGGTCCTTCGTAAGTAGGAGTCCACTTGCCCCTGGGATCACTTTGTGGTAAGATGATCTGCTTGATTACAAGGTCCCTGACTTGATATACTTGCCTCTTGACTTTCTTGTTGAAGGCCTTGATCATACGTTTCTGATACGCCTGACCATGGAAAACAGCAGTAAGTCGCTTCTCGTCAATCAAGTTAAGTTGATCAAGCCGGGTCTGAATCCAATCGTCCTCATTCAAACCAGCATCCTTCATGATTCTCAAGGAGGGAATCTGAACCTCGACAGGTAAAACAGCATCCATGTCGTATACCAAAGAAAAGGGGGTTGCCCCAGTTGAAGTGCGTGTCGTGGTACGGTACCCGTGCAGAGAAAACGGTAACATCTCATGCCATTCCTTGTAGGTGACTGTCATCTTTTGAATGATCTTCTTGATATTTTTGTTCGCAACTTCGACTGCACCGTTCATCTTAGGTCGATAGGGAGATGAAATGTGATGTTGAATCTTGAACTGCTCGCATAGAGCGGTGATCATAGTATTGTTCAAATTTGTACTGTTGTCAGTGATGATCCTGTCAGAGATACCATACCGACATATGAGGTTCTGCTTGATGAAGTGGGCAACCACATTCTTTGTAACGGAGGCGAAAGAAGCTGCTTCGACCCACTTGGTAAAGTAATCAATGGCCACCAGGATGAAACGGTGTCCATTGGATGATGTAGGCTTGATCTCTCTAATCATGTCGATTCCCCACATCACGAATGGCCAAGGAGCTGTTAAGACATTGAGAGGAACCGGAGGAATGTGTACCTTGTCAGCATAGATTTAGCATTTGTGACAAGTACGGGAATGTTGATGACAATCAACTTCCATGGTAGACCAGTAGTAGCCTTCCCGTAGAATCTTATTAGCCATCGTATGACCGCTTGAGTGGGTGCCAAAGGTGCCATTGTGCAATTCAGCCATGATCTGCTCAGCTTCGACCTTGTCTACACAACGGAGTAGGACACAATCAAGATTACGCTTGTATAGGATACCATAGCTCAGGAAGAATTTGGCAGCGAACCTCCTTAAGAACTTTTTGTCGTTGACTGAAGCTCCTTCAGGGTATTCTTATGCTTCAAGATACCTTTTGACATTATGAAACCAAGGTCGATCCACAACTTCTTCGGTATTAATCTCGTGACAATGTGCAGGTTCGTCCATTCGTTCAATAGTGATTTGAGGTGCCTCATTATCCCAGTTAAGTTTAAACATGGATGACATTGTAGCTAGCGGATCTGCTAGCTGATTCTCTTCTCGCGGGAAGTGCTCGAAGGTAACCTGCTCGAAGTGTGGTAACAATGTCAGGACGTGTTCTTTGTAAGGGATGAGGTTAGGGTGTTTAGTATCCCACTCTCCTTTGATTTGACTGATAACCAAAGCTGAGTCCCCAAATACTATCAAAGATTTGATTCCCAAGTCAATAGCGGCCTTGAGACCAAAGATACAAGCTTCATACTCGGCCATGTTGTTGGTGCAGCTGAAGGAGAGTCTAGCGGTGAAAGGTGTATGGAAACCTTCTAGAGAGATAAGTACCGCGCCGATACCGTTTCCAAGTGCGTTGGAGGCACCATCAAAGTACAGGGTCCATCGGGATCCTTGTTCAGGTCTGTCATACGGTCTGTTTTCTTCAATGTTGCTCCAAGTCATGATATCCTCGTCGGGGAAGTCAAACCTCATAGATTGGTAATCTTCGACAGCTTGATGAGCCAAATGATCGGCTAGTACACTCCCCTTTATATCTTTTTGGGTCGTGTACTGTATATCATATTCGGTGAGGATCATCTTCCATCTAGAGATTCTTCTGGATAGAGTAGGCTTCTCGAAGATGTACTTGATCAGATCCATTTTAGAAATCAGCTGAGTGGTATGTGTCAACATATACTGCCTTAGTCGGTGAGCAGCCCATACCATAGCACAACAAGTTTTCTCGAGCAGTGAGTAGCGAGTCTCACAGTCCGTAAACTTTTTGCTAAGGTGATAAATGGCATGCTCTTTTCGGCCAGACTCGTCATGTTGGCCCAGTACGCACCCCCATTGAATTATCTAAGACAGTCAGATACATGATTAAAGGCCTTCCTTCGACGGGTGGCATCAAGATAAGAGGTTCCAACAAATACTCCTTGATTTCATCGAAAGCAACTTGACAGTCATCATTCCATTCAACCACCTGATCTTTCTTCAACATCTTGAAGATTGGCTCACAGGTAGATGTTAGGTGAGAGATGAACCTTGCAATGTAGTTTAGGCGTCCCAATAAACCTCTAACCTCCTTCTCAGTGCGGGGGGCGGCATTTCTTGTATAGCTTTGACTTTGGCAGGATCAACCTCGATGCCTTTGTTACAGACGATAAATCCCAAAAGTTTACCAGACCTAACTCCGAAAGTGCACTTGCTAGGGTTCAGTCTGAGCTTGTATTCTTTTAACCTGACAAATAGCTTTTGCAGATGGTCGAGGTGTTCTTCTTCTGTCTGTGAACGGGCTATCATGTCGTCTACGTAGACTTCAATCTCATGATGTATCATGTCATGAAACAAAGCTACCATGGCTCGCTGATAGGTTTCCCCGGCATTCTTCAGTCCGAATGGCATCACTTTATAGCAGAAGGTACCCCACTACGTAACAAAAGTAGTCTTCTCCATGTCTTCGGGAGCCATTTTGATCGGTTGTTCCCTGAAAATCCGTCCAGGAAAGAGAATACCTTGTGTTGAGTTGTGTTGCCAACCAAGATGTCAATGTATGGTAGAGGAAAATCATCTTTAGGGCTAGCCCTATTTAAGTCTCTGTAGTCCACACACATTCTGACTTTTCCGTCCTTCTTAGGCACGGGCATAATATTGTCCATCCATTGCGGATAGGAAGTAACAACAAGAAATCCATCATTGAACTGTTTCATCACTTCAGCTTTGATCTTCTCAGACATATCGGGCCTCATTCGGAGGACTTTCTGTTTGATTGGTGAACAGTCTTCTCTTGTAGGGAGACGGTGAACCACGATATCTGTATCCAATCCCGACATGTCTTCATAGGACCAGGCGAAGATCTCAACATATTCGTTCAACAGCTGAACTAAGCGCTCTTTGGCACTTGGCTCCAGGTTGGCACCCACTTTAACCTCTTTTTTGTCTTCGGCAGTACCCAAATTGATAGTCTCTAACAACTCTTCATGGGGGCAGAATATCCCTTTCTTCCTGTTGCAAAAGTCTAGCCAACTCTCCAGGCACTTCACAATCTTCATCACCTTCGTATTCGGCATAATTGACCAGATCTTCAGAGTCACTGAAGGCTATAGCATAATTGTTACCCATGGAATCCGGAGTGGATGGGTACCTGCATTTTGTGAGTGTGTGTGTGTGTAAGGTATAGCCACCTTTAAACAAAATAAAATGTAAAAAGAAAGAAAATGAACACAAAAGTTTATAGATGAAAACGTCCATGATTCATTAAAAATGGCATATGAAAATGAAGAATCAAAACCCTTACAAATGGACCTATATGTCCCGGGTAAGGCATAAGCCGAAAAGAGTGTACGAATTATTTAAAAGTTATTACAGACCAAACAGGAAATGTTCAAAAGATAAATTACGGATTGATGAAAGTAATGGGAACGAAGTCTTTCGCCTCTCAGTTGTTCAGTCCTCCTTCAATAGTTGGAAAGATCCAGTCTTCAAAATTGCTTCCTTCTTCATCATCTTCTAAAGCATGAACTCTATGATGAGTGATTTTCAATGGCGGTCCTCCAGCCCGGAAGCGACGCACAGCTTTCTGACCAGCAGCAGTGAAACCCAAAACGAACTTATCTGTTTTGACAGGAAAATCTGGCAGTTGACCCCACACTGTACTTCCTCCTTCCTTGATCACAGCCTCCGCATATTTAAGGGATGACATCTGGGACACAAGTTTGGTAATGATGGGCACATCAGTCATTGTCTTGGCTACCGCAACTTCAGGAGAAACCTCTTCAAAGTGTTGGAAAGGTGTTTCTATGAATTCACCATCTAACTCCACGTAGAGAAAAGAGTTAAGGTGGCTTATCATATACTCCTCCTCACCATGAACTGTTATGATTTTACCCTGGACTGGATATTTTAGAATTTGGTGTAAAGAAGAAGTGACTGCCCCAGCATTGTGGATCCGCGGCCTTCCCAATAAGCATAAATATGAAGGACGGATGTCCATCACATAAAAAGTAGAGTTGAAAATTTTCGTTCCCACCTTAATTGGGATGTCCACTTCTCCATGAACCATCCACTTAGAACCGTCGAAGGCTCTAACAATGATATTACTGGGCTTTAGGGTTAAACCTTCACAGTCCAATCTATCCAATGCTTTCTTTGGTAGGATATTTAAAGATGAACCGGTGTCAACCAGAACATGAGCAAGTGTGGTCCCTCTGCACTCTACCGAGACATGCATCGCATCATTATGCTTTCTTCCCTTAGACGTCAGATCGGCATCAGAGAAACCAAGACCACTATCGACTGTAAGGCTGGCTACACACTCTTGAAACTGATCCGCAGAAGTTTATTGAGGCACGTGCACCGTCTTCAGGAATTTGATTAAGGCTTTGGCATGAGCCTCGGAGTAGAGCAACAAAGCTAGCATAGAGATTTTTGAAGGGGTTTGCCCCAGCTGCTCTACGACATCATAGACGCTTTTCTTTATTATCTTTAAAATCTCCTCCATCTCCTTTTGGGTGGTCTCGAGGATAGCCAAAGTCTGAGCCCTCGTCCTGACGGGTGCTTCTTGGATCCCCTTACCTTTATCAGCAGTAACAGCAGAGGGTACAGCTTCGGGAGTAATAACTTCTTCAATAACTGGACTTTTCACAGACATCTTGACAGGCACGGGAGTACTTCAGGGTCCGAAGACTGCCCTTGGAGGAGTAATCTTTGGAGAGAAGATACTTCCGCTACGAGTTATCTTACTTGTCCCTGCAATATTTCTTATGTCAGTAGTTTCTTCATCGGAACTTTCTTCGACTGATTCGATCTGCTTAACACCGTGGTAGAAGATCTCTCCTCCATAATTCCACGGTATCATCTTGTTGGACTTATATGGGATAGGCCCCGGCATGGTAATCTTAAGCAGGACAAACTTTGGATCGGGTGTAATCTTAACAAGCCTTTTGCAGGTCTTGGAAAGATTGTCAGAAATGGTGATTATAGCTACATCATTGATTGGAGTAACAGGAGTAACATGAGTTTTCTTGAAGAGGATTTCTTGAGTATCCATCAGGCGCTGGATGCCTGACTTCAACAGCGGACAGTCGGATTGCAAGGTCGAACAAAGGTACCAATCTTTTTCACAGCCTGGGAAAATCCCAGCTTTCAACAGATTCATCTTGATCATTGGCAACGGAGTCATTAAGTCATTGTGATACGGTGGGAGAACTGACTTGAGGTTTGCGTTTGTATTCGCACTTGTTCTGTTTAGCAAGAGCCGCCACCGACTTTTTATTTTATCCTAAAGGAAAGGTTAAAAAAGCACAGGAAAAACCTTTTTGAGATATTTCGTGGGTTCGGGGGGTAGATTATGAAAAGGGAAGGTATTAGCACCCTTTTCATCCATGGTTATCCATGGGCTCTTAGTTACTTGGTTTTTTAGATCACTTGCCTTGATTTTTGATTGCTTGAAATTGTGGTGTGTATGTGTGTTTTGAAAATGTTTTGGAAATAGACGCCTTTGTTTCGGCAACCAATGTAATTGACTCGTGTTTGAGTGTTTTACAAAAGTGTGTATCTTTTCGAAAAGATGTTTCAAAATGTTTTTGGAAGTTTGTTTGAAAGTGTGTATGAAGTGTGGTTTTTTTGAAAAGGAGGCAAGTGTTTTTGCAAGTTGATTTCAAGTAACTGAGAGTTTGGTCTACCCCTATTGTACTCAAAGGTTTTCTCTATGTTTTCAACCCTTTTTTAACAATTTTGTTCCACCATTGGATTTGGTGGACAATCTTGCGTTTAGGATGTGAACGGGACGGGCACGGGTCATCGTATGGACCATGAATGCAATGGTGCCAAGTGTCTTTGGCAATTTGCTTGAAGGGACTATGATCATTCCGTTTAAGCAACTTTCGAAAGCGTCATCGAGGGACTTATGATCATTTAAATTTGTTTTGCCAAAGAAACTCGACGTGCAAGCATGGCCCATTTTGGAAGGCAACATGTGTTATTACCCTAGGGGGTGCAAGTGTGATTGTGTATTGATTTCATGTATTTATCTTTGTATTAGGTTATCTGGCGTTTGATTTTATGTACATGCAAACTCTAGGTCTAACCATGGTATAATTTGAAAGCGTGTAAATTGCGGGAATTTAAAGTCTACGCTATTACAAAATAAGTATCCGGGAGTGGGGGTACAAATTTACAAATGGGGATGAGACTTTAGGAGTGTAGTGTCCAATAATTTACAACCAAATCGAATCGCGATCAAATGTAAACAATGTAACGTATAACAATGTAAGAATAGCAAATTTATAATGTATCAAATGTAAAATGTATTGTGTATGTGTAAGTGTAATTATTTACAAGTGGCAAAATGTTAATGTATTAATAGGAAAATTAAGTATTGTTAACTTAATTATTAAACGTATATTCTTGTTTTGTATTTTGGTTAAATATGTACACATAAAAGTTTTAATTTTAAGGAAAGAAAAATATTAACTTTAAAGAAAAAAATTATGTAATTATGTACAAAGAAAGTATTTTTTTAGAAAAATGAAAAGTATTATCTTAAGAATTATTTTTATGTATTAGTATTTATTTACAAAGCCTTTTTTAATTAAAAAGAATACTCAAACTAAAAACCTATTTTTTATGTATCTTTTATAAATGTTTCAAGTTAAATTTACATTAAAAATAAAAAAGAGTTTTAATAAAAGAAAAAGAAAAAAAGTTTTAAGTTTTAATTATTAATATAATTCAGTATTTAATAAAAGGGTTAGTAATATATTTTTTTTATCAAGAAAAAAAGGTTAAGTTATGTATAAAAAGAAATGGGCTCAAGGGTGGATCATCTTGGCCCAAACATGATCAAACAGAAGCCAAGGGAGGGGGTATGAATTGGAAAAACGCCTTGGGCTTATGCTGAACGGGGCAAGGCCCATGAGTCATAACATTTGTTTTTAGGGTTTGATGATTTTGTGTTCATTTGGGAAAAGCCTTAGAGTTCACAGAAGCGGCGCCGTTTGCATTCGATTCGTCTTTCTCGTTCGCCTTCGCCTGAGTTTCCTTCGCCCAAGCCACCAGCGCAACCATCCTCCCTTTTCCCTTCATGGAGCATCCAGGCGACAATTTAAAAGGTAGATTCTCGTTTCAATCTTGTTTAGGGTTTTCGTTATTGTGTCTTGCATGCTTATTTTTTATCGTGTTCTGATCTTGAGCATTTATTATTGTTGGTTTAATGAGGTCATGGAAAGGGATGAAAAGAAATTACTACCTTGACGGAGGAGGAGAGATTTGGAGGCGCGTGGAGGCTTTGACGGCGGAGGTTCGATGATACTGGGTGCTAGCTTGCTTGGATTCCTGGTTTGTGTATTCTTTGACCCCTTGTTGGTTTGATGATGATAAGCTGAAAACCTCTTTGTCACTTCTTTCTTCTTCTTGCTCGCTTTCTGATATGCTTTGATGCCTGGATATTGTTGAGTGTACTGAATATGCTTGCCCTGTGATGAGAGCGCTCTGAGGGCCTCTTTGTGTTGCCTTGAACGCTTTTTCCTCTTCTAGCTGCCTATGCTCACTTCGATTATGTATGCTTCTGTATGCTTTTAGCTTGATGGCTTTGTACCTGTATGATAACCCAGTGATGAGGAAACTCTGAGGGCTTGTGTTGCCTGAGTATGCTTGATTTAGTTGCTTGTTGATTAACCCTATGATGAACTCCTTGAGTTCCGAGGGTTTGATGGCTTGACAGATGAAGGCTTTGGCTATGGCTTAGAGTTGGACAAACTTGTGAGGCTTTCTTTTGGTGGAAGGCAATTCTGTTTGGCCTTTTACAAGTTAGACTTTGGGGCTTTGTTTGACAGGTTATGGCCTGAACAATTTGTGTTGTTTTACCACAGGTTAGGGTACTGGGTGTTTAAGGCTTTGATATGCTGTTTCAGTTTAAGGTTGAAAGGGTTGGTCTGCAGGTTTCTTGTTTATGCTTTAGCTTGGCATGACTGTTTCAGTTTTGAATGGTAAGGTTTACAGGTTTAAGCTTTACTGGTTTAAGGCTTTACTGGTTTTTTGGCTTTTTGCTTCAGCTTGGACAGTTTTATGTTTTATCTGTTTCTCAGTTCTATTTTGTTTATCACTTCTGCCTCTCCTTTACTGTTTCATTGCAGTTTTGTTTTATATCTTTTTGTTTCTCAAGCCTAAGCCTGTAAGCCCTATTTCTTTTTCTCTTTTTTTCTCTCTCTCCAGTACTTAAGCATATTATATTGCTTATTATGTACTAATTCTGAAAAAGCAATGGCCTGGGGAAGTGATGACATGATGTTGCTTGCACTCTACTTTTTTCTCTGCATATTTGCATATCTCTTTTCCACACTTTGTACTGCATCTTGTACTTGCATCTGAATAGCCTTTTGATACTTTGATATTCTGATATCTTTTTGGACAGTCTTTAGATATCTTTGGCTTTGGGCAGCTCTAGTTGACTTTGGACTTAGTTTTGAAATTGTGACTTACCGTTTTGGTTGCCCACTTGGATTTTGTTTGGCACTTTATGCAGTATATTTTGACAAACTTTGAATCTGTGCAATTTAACTTTTGTGCATTTTCGTACTTTAATTTGCAAATATTCTCATCCCTCTTTGTGAACCGGGAGAAATCTCGTGATTTGCAAAGAGGGCGAACTGATCCCGGCCATTTGCTTTTAATGATGAATTCTTTTTCATCTGTCTG
This sequence comes from Vicia faba, assembly GCA_948472305.1. Classification (NCBI taxonomy): domain Eukaryota; kingdom Viridiplantae; phylum Streptophyta; class Magnoliopsida; order Fabales; family Fabaceae; genus Vicia; species Vicia faba. The sequence continues at coordinate 1,060,427,029 of OX451736.1, read as the reverse complement.
TCTCTTTAATTTATCTGCTTCAACTGACTGTTTCTTCTTTCTATTCTTTGCAGATAAAAATTAAATGGAGAGGAATAACAATAGATGGAGGATGAAGAATTGAAGGCTTAGAATAATATTAGGATAGTTTTATTTAAATTTAAATAACTGTAATATTATTATTGTAAATACTTTGTAAACGAATACTTGTATTTAAATAATACTTGTAACAAATATTTAAAGATGAAATAAAAATTCCTTTTATCCAATTAATTCTTTTCTTCTTTTCAATTGTTCATTTTATTATTTATAATTCTTTAAATTATAATAATTGAAAATAAATTCCAATTATTTAAACTCAGAATAATAAGCAATTAAATAAACATTGTGGTTTTGGCATCGATCAACTAATAAGCCTGGCACTTCACAAATCCAAATCAATGCACAGTCAATCACAACAACTGCCCAGACGTATTTTCCTTTTACTGATTTTAACCAAACACTGCAAATTCAATCCCAATGCCTCTTTTCATTGATTTAGTCAAACACTGCGAATTCAATCCAAATGTTTCAGTCCACATCTCAGAATAACTTGAAAAGCACTGTGGGGATTTAATTCTTTTTGAGAATGCACGCATAAAAACCCTAATTCCTGATCAAATGCCAAAGAAGCGTTCGCCTGATCAAAGTTGAGCCAAAATCAACCAAACCCTAAGCAAACTGTTTGAATTGTTCCAGAGCCATGAAAATCAATGAAAACCCTAATTTTATCTGACTGACGAGAAAAGTCCGTTTGACTGATTCTTGAGCCAGTCTGAAAAATCAGGAAGAGTCTGAAACTGTGATTTCTTGTGGAAAAATACGAGGTCAAATTTTGGGGTACAACAGTTGCCCCTGTTCAATCTTCTTGGACCTGAAGAGTTAGATTTGCAAGTTTGCCTTTCGCGACTCGAGGGTAAAAGGAGATTGGACACTAGAGTGCCCAGAAAATTTGCACTCGGTAATGTGATGGTAGAGGGAATGGGCTTAAAGATGCCATTTGGTGATGGGCTTAAAGATGCCATCTAGTGACTGCCGGTAGGAGGATGGGCTTATAGATGCCATCTGGAAATGGGCTTAAAGATTCCATTTAGAAATGTTTGTTGAGGAGGATGGGCTTATAGATGCCATCTGGAAGTGATCGTTGAACTGTATATCACTGGTGAGTGGACGAGTATCAGAAAGGTATCCATATTTTGGAACATCTCTGAACTGGGGGTCTGAACAAGCAATAGATTGACATCCGTGTTTGGAGAATCCGTAAACTGTTTTCAGGAGTTGAAATTGAATAAGCAATAGAGCAGCATCCGTTGTTGGGAAGCGTTCGTAAACTGTTTTCAGAAGTCTGAAGAAGGAACCGGTGTAGGGTTTCCTGATGACGAGTCCGTGTAAAACTGCATCTGGATGAATCTAGAATAAGTATCAGAATGTCGTCGTGTCTGGGTCATCCGAACTGTCTCTGGATGAGTCTCGGAAGATGATGGTCTTTGTCTGTTGACTTCTCTTTCCTGAAAAGGTAAAGAGTTAGTTGTTATGCAATGTCATGATGCGTGATGCAATGTATGTCACACCAATGTTTATGATATGAATGTGATGAATGCGCATGTAGGCTGATGAGCTATCTTGCTGAGGATAGATGAATCCTGGATGACTGAAGATAAAAGAAACTTGACTGCTGCCAGGGAGAACAATTCCTTGACTGCTGCTGTGGAGGGCAAGAATCTTCGATCGTTGAAAATGAGAAGTCCTGGGACCACTGTTGGGGAATCAGAAGCTTGGGTTGTATGCCAATCTACTGGGGAATCTTATCTTGAGGAGATCTCCACTGGAGAATATTCGAATATTCTGTGAGGAGTTGGGAATGAGAGTCTTCACTCTGCTTGGGGATTGATAGTTGGAAGTTTTAGCTCTGCTGGGGATATCGAAACTTGACTCTGAGGGGAGTTAGCTTCTGCGAGGCTCTCTGGCTGGGGATTGCAAGGATCTTTTGATTGCTGCGGGTGTTGATCTTGGGAATGGGCTTACAGATGCCATTTGGAGATAGGATGGATAGTTGATTGGAGATGTGTTGAATTGTAAGTTGAAAGAAGGAACCTGTGTAGGGTTGCTTCATGATGAGTTCGTGTAAAACTACATCTTGATTTGAAATCTGTATGAGTAGCAGAATGACTTCCGTGTCTGGAGTATATCTGAAACTGTAACTAGGATCTGAATGAGTGACAGAGTGGCTACCGTGTCTGGAGCGTATCTGAAATTGTATCTTGGAGTTGAGATCGTGTTTGGAGCGTATCCGAAACTGTATCTTCCGACAGGTGATGAAGGAATTGTTGAACACTTTTGACATTCGAATGCCCCAAGTGGTGATGTAGATAATTTCCTGGCTTGTTACAGGTGTTAATCCACAATCGGTCGTTCACAGATATTTTCCTGGCTTGTTACAGGTGTTGATCTGGAACTTAAGAAAGGTGACAGAATGGCAACCGTGTCTGGAGCACATCTGGATCGTATCTTCCAACAGGTGATGAAGGAATTGTGGAACACTTTTGACATTCGAATGCCCCAAGTGGTGATGTAGATAATTTCCTGGCTTGTTACAGGTGTTAATCCATAATCGGTCGTTCACAGATATTTTCCTGGCTTGTTACAGGTGTTGATCTGGAACTTAAGAAAGGTGACAGAATGGCAACCGTGTCTGGAGCACATCTGGACCGTATCTTCCAACAGGTGATGAAGGAATTGTTGAAAACTTTTGACATTCGAATGCCCCAAGTGGTGATGTAGATAATTTCCTAGCTTATTACAGGTGTTAATCCACAATCGGTCGTTCACAGATATTTTCCTGGCTTGTCACAGGTGTTGATCTGGAACTTAAGAAAGGTGACAGAATGGCAATCGTGTCTGGAGCACATCTGGACCGTATCTTCCAACAGGTGATGAAGGAATTGTTGAACACTTTTGACATTCGAATGCCCCAAGTGGTGATGTAGATAATTTCCTGGCTTGTTACAGGTGTTAATCCATAATCGGTCGTTCACAGATATTTTCCTGGCTTGTTACAGGTGTTGATCTGGAACTTAAGAAAGGTAACATAATGGCAACCGTGTCTGGAGCACATCTGGACCGTATCTTCCAACAGGTGATGAAGGAATTGTTGAACACTTTTGACATTCGAATGCCCCAAGTGGTGATGTAGGAGTCTTGCCCCAGGTTACTCTACTAATTGAGAGATTTCTTGAAATCTTGACTGGACTGCCCCAGGTTAACTGGATGGTGCCATGTCATGCCCCTTGTTGATAGGAGATTTGTCGTTGGAAGTGTCATCCTTTTGGAGTGATTTTGTTCACTGAGAGAGTTTTCGTTCCTCCGAACATTCGCTGTATGAATTTCTTCGCTGTCAAACAAATAGTCAAATGCAGACAGTGATATTCAAGCAATGCAAAGTTTAAGTTTGTCTCGAAGTTTTGCAAAATGCGTTTTTTAGCAGAAAACTTTTTATAAGACAAGTCAACACAAGATTTAGAGCAAAGCCTTACAGGAGTCAGGATACCTTTTGTAACAGTATGCTTTCAAACTAACCCATGCTTCAATTAGGACTTTTGAAGGGTTGTAACGTGGCCTGGTTCATGTTTTAAGAAACAAAGGATATAGGCTCAAAGTGTATTTGTACCCACCCGCTCTTCGTGATGTTCTTCAATCCTAAGCTCAGTTAATTGTGCGTCATACTCTATTCGAGTTTGGAGCGACTTTTGGGGGTGACGGTTCACCAGTTTGAATTTGGGAGACAGTCATCATCTCCTTTTTTTTTCAACATTTTCCATGCTGCTGAGGATTTGTAATGACCTCACTATTTTGATTTTGATTTGTTATCCCTAACTTTTGCCTGACTGTTCCCGTTTTTTGAGATTACAATCAGCGGGATGCTCCAGCTTTCTTAAGCCTCCTTTACAGGTTTTGGCTTGGTAGGCTTTTCTCTTTTGAGAGATTGACTGCCTATGTGATAGGGAACCATCACTGTCTTTTGATTCCAAGGGAATGCTTTTATTTTTTGACGTCGTTCGTTGTGTTACGAACTGAGAGTTTGCGACTTCAATGCACATTTTCTTTTGAATTAACTGAGATACTACCCTTCCCCGGGTTTATATCAAAGGTTTTGATTGTTTAGAACAGAAAACTCCTGCCTCTTTGGCTCGAAGGGGTTGACTGGGGATTATCTTCCTTATAACTCCAGTGTTTGGGAATCAAAAAGAAATGCCTGTACATAATTAGCAAGGTCCGTTCAAAAGCATACTGTATGAGATTATGGTATTGTTTCGTCATCCTCCCTCTAAAGGCTTGTAGCTTTTTATCAAGAGTCAAATATCATAAAGAAGGCATAAGAGTAGTGAAAACGAATGGATGAACTCAAGACAAACATATGCAATGCATTAATGAAACAAAGTTTAACATCAACAGTTAATTGTTTGAAAAAGAAACTACAACTTTGAACATTAAAAAAGAAGCAAAAGTCTTTCAGCTTGAGCTTTGTCCCTTCAGGTCGAGAACTCCTTAACGAAAGATTTTCATCTCGCCGTCCGGCATGAATTCCAGCACTCCAATGTTGATCAGATCTTGAATCTTGTTCTTCAAGGCCCAACAGCCTTCGGTGTCGTGTCCCGGGCTGTAGGAGTGGTAAACACAAAATGCGTCGGGACGATAGTTAGGAGCGGAGGTATTGAGCTTCCGAGGAGGATCCCTTAAAGTAAGCAGGTTGACTTCCAACAGGCGCTTCAGTATGAAGGATGATGGTATGTCAGTCTCCATGAACTGTCTTCCCGATGTTTCTTGCTTACGCCGATTACCCCACTGACGCTGGCGAGATTGTTGCTGGGCTTGTGATCCTGAAGCAAACAAAGGAGCCTTCACTTTGTCTTCTTGAGTGGATGGAGGCTGAGCGGTGACTTGCTCCTCAACCTCATATGTTTGCCCCAATTGGTTGTTTTGAAGCAGTTGGCGGACGAGAATTCTGAGTTCCTCTTGTCTTTGAGACAGATCTTGGATGAGAGCCATCTGGCCCACCAACTGTCCCATCACTTGGATCCTCAATGTTTCCAAATCAAACTGCAGCTCCACAAGCTGATCGCTCCTGGCATTGTGTGAATTCTCCAAGCCCTTTGTGAGGAGAGCTTTCATTTCTTCTTGCCCCAGAGACAAGTTCAAGAACATTCCCTACAGCTGAGCAGTCTGGTCTTGGATATCTTTGGCAGACCTTTCTAGAGCCATCTCTTACTGAAATAAATAGCAGGAGAGTAAGGAAACCTGAAAAAGGAAAGATCGTCAAGATGTAATGCATGATATGTGGATGCATGCTTTCAAGGATCTCTTGGGGTAAACACAAGAGAATGTTTAGAGGTTGAACTTCGATCTTTGATTGGAGATTTCTGCCTCGGTGGATGTCTTTCCACGAGAATCAAGCTCACCATGTCGAGTGGGTCATAGCCCCTGATTCAAGTTGTTGCACTTGATCTTTGGTTGGCATTTGTTTAGAGGAGAAACCTCTTTCCCATTGGTAGACGTTTGGTTCAATGTAACCCTGCATCAAAAGAACCCTCGAGATCCTTGAAATGGTTATTGAAAATGCTATGGTATGATGTCATGATGTTATGCACATGCATGCAAAAGCAAGTGAGTGTATATACAGGTAATCATATTCACACAAAGCAAACAAGTCCTTAAGTTCAGGCTTGCATGAGGTTCAGGTACTACCCTCTTTCAGTTTCGTTGGTTAAGACCTGTCCTATCAAAAGTAACCGGGTTCTAGAGGATCTCAATATCACTGACTACCCTCAATCGGTCATAACTCCAGCATCGCTATCTTTTCTTGCAGCCGGAACCATCGCGAGAGTTTAGCCTCAATGAGTGTAGCATACTGCTACTGTTCTATGGCCAAGTTGGGTCAATTTAGGGTTCTAAGGTCGGTTGGTGCTTAATGACTCCTTATAAGATCCATACTCTCCTCGTTGCAACACAATGGATATCAGTACAGGCTAAGGTGCCACACTAACGTAGCCACTACCTCACCCATGTCGGTCTACACCAGACAGGTCCCTCACAGATTATGCTACCTAAAAGGGGATTCCCCATATCCGGGTTAGGATCTATGAAACTCCGATGCAAAGCCCACAAATGTAAAAGCAAACAAAGCAATCAATTGAAAACAAATGTGATCTAAACCCTAAGATAACCCCACTTTTGAATTGTAAATCCCCAGCAGAGTCGCCAGTTCTGTGATACGGTGGGAGAACTGACTTGAGGTTTGCGTTTGTATTCGCACTTGTTCGGTTTAGCAAGAGTCGCCACCGACTTTTTATTTTATCCTAAAGGAAAGGTTAAAAAAGCATAGGAAAAACCTTTTTGAGATATTTCATGGGTTCGGGGGGTAGATTATGAAAAGGGAAGGTATTAGCACCCTTTTCATCCATGGTTATCCATGGGCTCTTAGTTACTTGGTTTTTTAGATCACTTGCCTTGATTTTTGATTGCTTGAAATTGTGGTGTGTATGTGTGTTTTGAAAATGTTTTGGAAATAGACGCCTTTGTTTCGGCAACCAATGTAATTGACTCGTGTTTGAGTGTTTTACAAAAGTGTGTATCTTTTCGAAAAGATGTTTCAAAATGTTTTTGGAAGTTTGTTTGAAAGTGTGTATGAAGTGTGGTTTTTTTGAAAAGGAGGCAAGTGTTTTTGCAAGTTGATTTCAAGTAACTGAGAGTTTGGTCTACCCCTATTGTACTGAAAGGTTTTCTCTATGTTTTCAACCCTTTTTTAACAATTTTGTTCCACCATTGGATTTGGTGGACAATCTTGCGTTTAGGATGTGATCGGGACGGGAACGGGTCATCGTATGGACCATGAATGCAATGGTGCCAAGTGTCTTTGGCAATTTGCTTGAAGGGACTATGATCATTCCGTTTAGGCAACTTTCGAAAGCGTCATCGAGGGACTTATGATCATTTGAATTTGTTTTGCCAAAGAAACTCGACGTGCAAGCATGGCCCATTTTGGAAGGCAACATGTGGGATTACCCTAGGGGGTGCAAGTGTGATTGTGTATTGATTTCATGTATTTGTCTTTGTATTAGGTTATCTGGCGTTTGATTTTATGTACATGCAAACTCTAGGTCTAACCATGGTATAATTTGAAAGCGGTAAATTGCGGGAATTTAAAGTCTACACTATTACAAAATAAGTATCCGGGAGTGGGGGTACAAATTTACAAATGGGGATGAGACTTTAGGAGTGTAGTGTCCAATAATTTACAACCAAATCGAATCGCGATCAAATGTAAACAATGTAACGTATAGCAATGTAAGAATAGCAAATGTATAATGTATCAAATGTAAAATGTATTGTGTATGTGTAAGTGTAATTATTTACAAGTGGCAAAATGTTAATGTATTAATAGGAAAATTAAGTATTGTTAACTTAATTATTAAACGTATATTCTTGTTTTGTATTTTGGTTAAATATGTACACATAAAAGTTTTAATTTTAAGGAAAGAAAAATATTAACTTTAAAGAAAACAATTATGTAATTATGTACAAAGAAAGTATTTTTTTAGAAAAATGAAAAGTATTATCTTAAGAATTATTTTTATGTATTAGTATTTATTTACAAAGCCTTTTTTAATTAAAAAGAATACTCAAACTAAAAACCTATTTTTTATGTATCTTTTATAAATGTTTCAAGTTAAATTTACATTAAAAATAAAAAAGAGTTTTAATAAAAGAAAAAGAAAAAAAGTTTTAAGTTTTAATTATTAATATAATTCAGTATTTAATAAAAGGGTTAGTAATATATTTTTTTATCAAGAAAAAAAGGTTAAGTTATGTATAAAAAGACATGGGCTCAAGGGTGGATCATCTTGGCCCAAACATGATCAAACAGAAGCCAAGGGAGGGGGTATGAATTGGAAAAACGCCTTGGGCTTATGCTGAACGGGGCAAGGCCCATGAGTCATAACATTTATTTTTAGGGTTTGATGATTTTGTGTTCATTTGGGAAAAGCCTTAGAGTTCACAGAAGCGGCGCCGTTTGCATTCGATTCGTCTTTCTCGTTCGCCTTCGCCTGAGTTTCCTTCGCCCAAGCCACCAGCGCAACCATCCTCCCTTTTCCCTTCATGGAGCATCCAGGCGACAGTTTAAAAGGTAGATTCCCGTTTCAATCTTGTTTAGGGTTTTCGTTATTGTGTCTTGCATGCTTATTTTTTATCGTGTTCTGATCTTGAGCATTTATTATTGTTGGTTTAATGAGGTCATGGAAAGGGATGAAAAGAAATTACTACCTTGACGGAGGAGGAGGGATTTGGAGGCGCGTGGAGGCTTTGACGGCGGAGGTTCGATGATACTGGGTGCTAGCTTGCTTGGATTCCTGGTTTGTGTATTCTTTGACCCCTTGTTGGTTTGATGATGATAAGCTGAAAACCTCTTTGTCACTTCTTTCTTCTTCTTGCTCGCTTTCTGATATGCTTTGATGCCTGGATATTGTTGAGTGTACTGAATATGCTTGCCCTGTGATGAGAGCGCTCTGAGGGCCTCTTTGTGTTGCCTTGAACGCTTTTTCCTCTTCTAGCTGCCTATGCTCACTTCGATTATGTATGCTTCTATATGCTTTTAGCTTGATGGCTTTGTACCTGTATGATAACCTAGTGATGAGGAAACTCTGAGGGCTTGTGTTGCCTGAGTATGCTTGATTTAGTTGCTTGTTGATTAACCCTATGATGAACTCCTTGAGTTCCGAGGGTTTGATGGCTTGACAGATGAAGGCTTTGGCTATGGCTTAGAGTTGGACAAATTTGTGAGGCTTTCTTTTGGTGGAAGGCAATTCTGTTTGGCCTTTTACAAGTTAGGCTTTGGGGCTTTGTTTGACAGGTTATGGCCTGAACAATTTGTGTTGTTTTACCACAGGTTAGGGTACTGGGTGTTTAAGGCTTTGATATGCTGTTTCAGTTTAAGGTTGAAAGGGTTGGTCTGCAGGTTTCTTGTTTATGCTTCATCTTGGAATGACTGTTTCAGTTTTGAATGGTAAGGTTTACAGGTTTAAGCTTTACTGGTTTAAGGCTTTACCGGTTTTTTGGCTTTTTGCTTCAGCTTGGACAGTTTTGTGTTTTATCTGTTTCTCAATTCTGTTTTGTTTATCACTTCTGCCTCTCCTTTACTGTTTCATTGCAGTTTTGTTTTATATCTTTTTGTTTCTCAAGCCTAAGCTTGTAAGCCATATTTCTTTTTCTCTTTTTTTCTCTCTCTCCAGTACTTAAGCATATTATATTGCTTATTATGTACTAATTCTGAAAAAGCAATGGCCTGGGGAAGTGATGACATGATGTTGCTTGCACTCTACTTTTTTCTCTGCATATTTGCATATCTCTTTTCCACACTTTGTGCTGCATCTTGTACTTGCATCTGAATAGCCTTTTGATACTTTGATATTCTGATATCTTTTTGGACAGTCTTTAGATATCTTTGGCTTTGGGCAGCTCTAGTTAACTTTGGACTTAGTTTTGAAATTGTGACTTGCCTTTTTGGTTGCCCACTTGGATTTTGTTTGGCACTTTATGCAGTATATTTTGACAAACTTTGAATCTGTGCAATTTAACTTTTGTGCATTTTCGTACTTTAATTTGCAAATATTCTCATCCCTCTTTGTGAACCGGGAGAAATCTCGTGATTTGCAAAGAGGGTGAACTGATCCCGGCCATTTGCTTTTAATGATGAATTCTTTTTCATTTGTCTGTCTCTTTAATTTATCTGCTTCAACTGATTGTTTCTTCTTTCTATTCTTTGCAGATAAAAATTAAATGGAGAGGAATAGCAACAGATGGAGGATGAAGAATTGAAGGCTTAGAAAAATATTAGGATAGTTTAATTTAAATTTAAATAACTGTAATATTATTATTGTAAATACTTTGTAAACGAATACTTGTATTTAAATAATAATTGTAACAAATATTTAAAGATGAAATAAAAATTCCTTTTATCCAATTAATTCTTTTCTTCTTTTCAATTGTTCATTTTATTATTTATAATTCTTTAAATTATAATAATTGAAAATAAATTCCAATTATTTAAACTCAGAATAATAAGCAATTAAATAAACATTATGGTTTTGGCATCGATCAACTAATAAGCCTGGCACTTCACAAATCCAAATCAATGCACAGTCAATCACAACAACTGCCCAGACGTATTTTCCTTTTACTGATTTTAACCAAACACTGCAAATTCAATCCCAATGCCTCTTTTCATTGATTTAGTCAAACACTGCGAATTCAATCCAAATGTTTCAGTCCACATCTCAGAATAACTTGAAAAGCACTGTGGGGATTTAAATCTTTCTGAGAATGCACGCATAAAAACCCTAATTCCTGATCAAATGCCAAAGAAGCGTTCGCCTGATCAAAGTTGAGCCAAAATCAACCAAACCCTAAGCAAACTGTTTGAATTGTTCCAGAGCCATGAAAATCAATGAAAACCCTAATTTTATCTGACTGGCGAGAAAAGTCTGTTTGACTGATTCTTGAGCCAGTCTGAAAAATCAGGAAGAGTCTGAAACTGTGATTTCTTGTGGAAAAATACGAGGGAAAATTTTGGGGTACAACAGTCATCAACAGTAGTAACATGAAGATCTTCCACAATAGCATGAACATTATGACCATGTTTTGGCATAGGAGCGGATATCACATTAGGTTTTTCGGGGGCATCAAACTCCACCTCTTTGGCATCTATTAAATCTTGGATCTTGTTCTTAAGGGCCCAATAGTTGTTGGTGTCGTGCCCTACATTGTCCGAATGATATGCACATTTTGCATTTGAATGATAATATAGAGAAGAGGTATTTGGGTTTTTCGGCGCTTCTTTCAATTTGGTAAGGTTTAACTTTAACAGATGAGGGAGGACCTGAGCTGGTGTCATATTGATCCGGGTGAACTGTCGTTGTGGCCTTTATACCCTTTGCTGGTTAGCTCTAGGTTGACTGCTTCGAGGTTGATCGACTAAGGAGTTTTGGATCATCACAGCCCCCACCGCTGGTCGGCGCTCCATTCTCCTTTGATTTTTCAGAGTATAAACAGCAGAAACTTCCTTCTTGGCTAGGAAGGTCTTCTTGATAGCAGTGGAAGCAGAGGTATCCTTCTTAATTTTACCACTATTAATGCCAGCTTTGACTCTTTCACCCGTCATAATTAATTCGATGAACCCTGCAGATGAGCTCCCGATCAAGTGATTAAAGAATGGACCTGACAGGGTCCCCAAAAACATATCAACCAGCTCTCTTTCAGACAATGGTGGCTGCACCCTTCCAGCCAAATCCCGCCACTTCTGGGCATACTCCTTAAATCCCTCATTAGAGACCATACCCATACTCTGTAGTTGAGTACGAGTAGGCACTAAATCTGTGTTATATTGGTATTGTCGATAGAAAGCAGCAGCCAAATCTTCCCAGTTATGTACATCATATATCTCAAGTTGATAGAACCAGTCCAATTGCGTACCCGACAAGCTATCTTGAAAAAAGTGGACCCATAGATCCTTATCAGAGGAGTGAGGTTGGATCTTTCTGATGTAGGACTGCAGATGCATCTTCGGACAGGACAAACCGTCGTATTTAGAAAATGTAGGAACTTTGAACTTGGGGGGAATGACGATCCCAGCAACCAACCCTAGTTCTTCGAAATCCAGCCCAGGTACCCTTTGTACCTCCATGGATGCCAACCGATCTTCCAGATTTTTATACTTATCATCCGCCGGAGGGTACTGCTGCTCAGAGTAATCTTCCTCTTCTTCCTCTTCTTCTTCTTCAGCCTCAGATTCGGAAGGTACCGTAGCTCCTTTACCTTTACCAACCCCTTCGTCAGACGTCGAGGGGAAATCCAGAACTCTCCTAGCTTGGTTCTCAAACCTTCTTCCCATAGTAGCCACACCAATTCTTTTCTTTTTCTTCTTTTCCTTTTCCTTTTCCTTCTCTAAAAGTGCTTTAAGGTCCTCTTGACCCTTTGCCAAGGTCATGAGGAGTTGCTGGAATTGCGAATTCTGTACTTGCAGATCTTTGACCGTCTGCTCTATATCCATCTTGCTGAAATAAACAACAGAAAGATAAGGAAACCTAGTGTGAAGACCTGTTTATGCATATGATGAATGATATGTTATTCATGTAATGCATTCAAGGATTCAGAAATTCAAAGTTGTTGCAAACAAAAAGAACACACGTCATATTAATAAGAAGAAATTTGTTAGTACATAAATGCCCCATGGGCAAAATATTACAAAATTTCTTAATGTAAAAAGACGTTTCGCATCCTCTTTGGCGCGATGTAAGTGTTGAGATTCTGCTCTTCGTAGAGTTGGCGGGTAAGTTCCAAAACCTTCTTCTCACTGGCGTAGAAGCTGGCTTCAAAAGTATTTCGTTCTTCCTTGAGCTGTATCCAACTCTTTTGCAAATCTTCCAATGATGTTGGCATGTCATGATGTAGGAGGGTGTATGAAACCTCTCCTTCCATAACAGGCTCTTTGATCATGGGGAGAATATGGGGGTAAGGCATCATAAGACTCTGGGCGCGGGTTCGTACCCACTTGAAATAAGGCTCAAGGGGGATGGAATTCTTGTGTCCCAGTGTCTTACTATCCACTTTGTTGGGCATCCTCCAAGCTCGGATAAACCTTTGTCGAAGTCCTTGAGCATCGTTGTTGAAGTCAAAGACCAAGTCAGGAATCAGCATGTCATGAGGGCCATCCCTTCGGGCATACCCAAATTGTCTCAGAGCTAAACAGGGGTTGTAGTTAATGCCTCCCCTAATGCCAAGTAATGGGACATTAGGGAATTCCCCACAACGATCAAAGATGATGACATTTTCTCTGGACCGAGAACACCAATGAACATCAGAATGTGTAAGTGTCATCAATCGTTGTGACCACCTTAAACCCTGCTCATTCTTCAAAATTGATTGGGGAAGGTGAGAAATAAACCACCTTGCTAGAAGAGGAGTACAACACATGAGAACAACTTTTTTCCTCATTGTTCGTGTGTGAAATGAGTGTAAGATGTCCCCAAGAAATGTAGGCACAGGATTTCGGGATATGAAAATCTTGACAGCATTCACATCTATAAGCTGATCAGGGTTTGGGAACAAAACCAACCCATATATGAGAAGTGCTACAATCTCCTCAAAAGCTTTTAGATCTAGAGAATTCCAGCAGTCTTGTACCTTCTCAAACAGAAACTTTTCCAAGAAACCCTTGACACCACTTCCGGTTTCCCAATGACCTTTGATATCAGATGGTTGCAAATGTAAGGCTTGAGCAACATCTTCAGGCTTTGGTTCTCTTTCTGTACCGTTGTAGGGTAGTTGATGGAGAATAGGAATCCTCAGGAGTTGAGAAAATTCCTCCAAAGTAGGTACTAGTTGGTAATCAGGAAATGTAAAGCAATGGTGTAGGGGGTCAAAGAACTGGAAGAGAACTTTCACCATGTATTCTTCAATGTTGGAGTTGACCAAGTTGAGAAGTATACCATGTCTTTCACTGAAGAGAGAATTCTCTGGAATCTTGGAAGTAAGCTCCTTGAGTTGAGGAGGGATCCTCACAAGGTTGACCTGAATTGTTTTTCTGCGAAGAGATTCCATTACCTACAAAACAAGAACAAAGATGAAGATCCAAACCCTTGAAATGGTTAGTGGATGCACATGATGCTTTATGATGTTCATGATGTATGCACAAGTTTATGTACAAGAAAGTCACACAAGTTCCTAGTTTCAGGCTTGCATGGGGTTTCATAGGTAAGTACCCTCTTGAATTTAGTTGGCTCAACCTGTCCTATAAATAGTAACCGGGTTCTAAGGAGCACAATATCACTGGATTGTTTCCTTGTTCATTGTTTCAATTCAGCCTCTTTACTGGCGACCGAAATATTCCAAGGAGCCAACCCTCAATGAGTGTAGTATCAAGTATCTACCAACTTCGGACTGCACCAAAGCCGGTAATCTCACTACCCCTAAAAAGTCCAAGATGGTCAAGTAAAGGTTATAAGAGTTCATTTGTGCTTCATGACATCACTCAGCGGTCCTGTATTCTCTTTGATTGACTCAAAGGCTACCGGTACCCACAAATATGTTGCACTAATATAGCTATTACTTCGACCATGTCGGTATACCCCGCACAGTTTCCACAACGTATTGCTATTTACCTATGAATGTTTCCCAAAAATTCGGGTGGAGGATTTAAACCCAAACAAGAGAACCAAATGTAAAGCAAACAAGGTAAGCATGTAAATGTGATCTAAACCCTAAGGTTACTCCATTTTCATAGATCCCCAGCAGAGTCTCCAGTTCTGTGATACAGTGGGAGAACTGACTTAAGGTTTTGCGTTTATGTTTGCAAATATTTCGATTTAGCAAGAGTCGCCACCAAATTTTTATTTTATCCAAAGGAACGGTCAAAAAGCACAGGAAAGACCTTTGAGATGTTTTCTTGGGTTCGGGGAGTAGATTATGAAAAGGGAAGGTGCAAGCACCCTTTTCATCCATGGTTATCCATGGGCTCTTAGTTACTTATTTAGATCACTTGCTTTTGCTTTTCAATTGTTTGGAATGGTGCTTTGTGTGTGGTTTTGAAAGATGTTTTGAAAAGAGGCCATCGTTGTGGCAACCTTTGTAATGATTCTTGTTTGAATATATACAAAGGTGTATTGTCTTTTGAAAATATTTTTCAATGTTGGATTGTTTGAAAGTTTGCTTTTGGGAAATGTTTTGAAATTATGTTGTGAGGTGCGTTTGAAAATAGCAAGGATGTTTTTGCAAGTTTTGATCAAGTAACTAAGAGTTGTCTATCCTATTTTACTCAAAGATCTTTCCTATACATTTTTAACCCTTTTGGCAATGTTGTTTTACCATTGCATTTGGTAAACAACCTTGTGTTTGGATGTTAAATGGGACAGGCGCGGGTCATCGTATTGACCATGATAGCAATTGTGCTAAGTATCTTTGGCAAAATTTTGAGGGACTAGATCATTTTTGTATAGCCAACCAAGATAGCGTCATCGAGGGACTATGATCTTTTGTTTTGTTTTTGTTTTACCAAGATACTCAACATGCATAACATGGCCAATTTCAAGGCAACAAGTGGATGAAACCCTAGGGGTGTATGTATGAATTGTGTTGTCAATTTTCATGCTTTTTTGTCTTGTATTAGGTCAAGCTATTCGTTTTGATTTTTGATTTTTACATACAAACCATAATCTCTAATCATGGCATATTTGACAGTATAAAGTGCGTAAAATAAATCTACACTATTACAACATTTGATATGGGAAGGGGGATACAAGTTTGAATGGGGAATATTTGCAAGAAATTAAAACCCTAATATTTACTATTACATCCAAATTGAATAAATTGGACAAATAAATAAATTGCCAATAATTAAGCAATTTAAATATAAATATGCAAAATATTATTAATATGCAAAAATGTTTTTGTTTATTTTTATGTATGTAAAAATAAAATATTTAATGTATAAAAGAAAGAAATAAAAAGATATTTTTATTTTATTAATTAGAGGTAAAAACCCTAATTTTCTTTTAAGAATACACATATATTTATATACAATAAAATAAAATAATGTATATATAAAAAATAAAATATATTTAGAAAAAGTATTATTTAAGTATAAATAATAATAAAATTAAAAGTATAATATTTTTATGTTTTTATTCTCAAGTATTTATTACATAAAATAAAAGTGTATATATATATATATATATATATATATATATATATATATATATATATATATATATATATATATATATATATATATATATATATATATATATATATATATATATATATATATATATATATATATATATATATATATATATATATATATATATATATATATATATATATATATATATATATATATATATATATATATATATATATATATATATATATATATATATATATATATATATATATATATATATATATATATATATATATATATATATATATATATTAATTTTATATTAGTTATGTACAATAAAAATAAAATAAAATATATACAAGACAAAAATATATTTAGAACAATATTTTTTTAGTGTAAATAAAATAAAGAATAAAAAAAATAAAAGTATAATGGTTATTATATATTATTTTCAAGTTTTCAATAAATAAAAGTATATACTATTAAGTTATTATTCTCATGTCTAAAAAATAATAAAATAATAAAAATAAATATGAAAATTTCTTAAAATATTTTGGGGTATTTTTATGTTTGGGAAAATATAAAATAAAATCAGAAAATGAAAATATAATAAAAAATATAAAAGTACAAAGAAATTGGGCCAGGGGTTACATTTAGCAAAAGGGGGGTGCCAAAAACAAAAGAAACAAAGCCCAGCCCAAGCCAGACTTCATCTTCAACCTCTGTCTTCAAATTTCGCGCGCTCTGTACAAACACGAACAACCTGCATACGTGCTCTAATGCAAAAACACATAACATCAAAGTTGTAGAGCTTTCCAAGAGGAATTCAACCATATAAAGAACTTGTCCTAACTCTCAAATACCAGAGAGAATTTCTCTGGCCCTAAATCTTAACCTATTTTTTTTAGGATGTTCATGGACTAAATTCTCTTAGCATGCTTAACTAAAATGAAAACTGAGCATATGTACAACTTCATGGCTATGAATACTACATTTGTTATTCACAAACCTAAGCCTAATTGTTCCTAAATAGAGAGATAGGAAGTTGATAAAAACCTGTTTCAGTTGACTTCGTGTCTGACAATGGGGAGCTTTTCAATAAGGCCTGAGATGTTTGGGAGCTTGCTTGAACTTCCCCTGACCTTTTCCAATGCCTAACTTGCCTTAAATGTGCTTGAACAAGCCTACAGAACTCAACCTGCACAAGCTGAAATCAAAAATGGCAAACCTTGTAAATGGAGTTACAGTTAGTGTTTAAGGGTTGGGATAGCTTTGATATGTTGTATGGAAGGTGTTTGAACTAGTTTGAGACAAAACGCACGAGGGATTTGAGTTGTGGAAATCAAACTGCAGGGAGTGCCCTGTTTTGCCAAATGAAGATGATTTTGTGCTATGGGAGGCTTGAAGGCTCAAAGGGTCGTGTTTCTGGCTCAAAGGGATGTGAGAAAAATGTTCCAAATGTTTGCCAAAGTTGGTTTTCACAGATGTTCAAGTTATGTGATATTGGACACGTTTCTTGTATATGAAGCAAAAGTGGACAAGTGATGCAAAGCAGGCCTGTATAGGCTATCCATCAGCTTGCATACTATGCTCTTGGCCCCTCAAGTTGGTGGATTTGATTTTCTGCACAAGATATGGCTCAATGCTCAAGGATGTTGTTTTGACATAAAGCAAAATTTAAGCAAAAATGGTAATGTTGCTTTTTCTATTTAGGGATTAATCTTGTGTGCAATGCTCTAATGACCAAAACAAAACCTTAGACCAATGGATTTGCATTTAATTATTGAGTATGGAATGGTTTTGAGGCCTGTAATCCAGTGCAAATCAGGCTGATTAGAGTTTGTAACTTGTATCAACATGAACATGCCATGGATAAAAAGTGAGTTTTTTCCAACTTCAAGCCTTCGATTCTCCCTAACCACAAATGAGTTTGGAGAGTTCTTGGACATTTTGGAAAGCTTGTAACATGCTCTAAAATCCATATTTGAAATGAATTTTGATATTCCAAGTGGAACTATGTGAAAAATGGCCATGAAGATGGGTCAAAATCCTGCCTAAACTATGGCAAAATTTCACTAAGTTAAAAGTTTTATGGACCCTTGTTCCAAAAATCATAACTTGAGATACAAGCTTCTTTTGAGAAAACTTTGTGAATAAAAGTTGTATATTTTGTGGAGGACTATAACTTTTATGTTAGAAGTTTTGTTTGAATCCAATTTCATCATGGTGAAAATATTGAGCAAAGTTGGGGAAAATTAAGAAAATTTCATAACTTAGAAAAATTCTAAGTTATGAAAATTTTCAATCTTAAACCCTAATTTGCAAAATTGGGTTTCTTGATGAACAAGTTTCATGTTTTGACACATCTTGATGAAAAATGACCCTTGGCACTTGATTTTGACCAAAAAGTCAAAGTTTGACTTTTCAGTGTATAGTCAAATTTTGATCAGTTGACTGAAAAATTCATTTGTCAATCCAATGCAATTGAGATCTTTTGAACCTTGTGAATAGGTCAAGATGATGCCATTGATTCCTTGAATCCATGATTGAACCCAATTTGCCATTGGCTAGGTCAAAAATCAGAAATTGCCTTTGTGCTGTCAAAACCCTAAAAATGACCATTTTGCCCTTTTGATGATCTGATCAAATTTCTTGAGGAGTTGTGGTCCAAACTTGATCAAATGGTTCATATGAGTCTATAATGTTGATGTGGGTCAAAAATCATGAGGTTTGACTGTAAATTGGCCACAGTTGACTTTTTCCCTAATACAGTTGATTTCTAGGTCAACTGTCCAATTACTGGGCAAAAATTTGATTCAAGGCTTGAAACTTGGCATGGACAACCTTATGAGTCCAACTTGAAGTATGAAAGTCACTTTGAGCTTTAGAAGTTCAAAAATTCCTGTGCAAACTCAAACCCTAATTTAGGTCATCAGTGCAAGGAGATGTCTTGAGTAGAGCAAAACCTTAATCCTGTCTGGAGTGCAAAGAGTCTTGTGAGGGGAAAATCTTGATAAAATTAGATGGCAAATTTTGGGGTATAACAGTTCTCGTCTCTATAAGAACGCATACAAATAGCTTTGTCTTTTGAAAATGTTTCAAAATGAAAGTGTGGGTGTATAAAATGTTTTTGTTATGAGCAAGCGAGCAACTATGAGCATCCTACCTATTCAAAAGGTCTAATGTTCTTTTCCCCATCCTTTAGATGTTGCTATCTTACCATTGATTTGGTAAGAAGACCCATCATTGGATGTGAAGGGACGAGCGTGGGGCGTTTGTATAGTCATAGAAGGCAACCTGTGAGATGTTTTAGCAATGTCGTTTAGGGACTAGATCATTTACCGAAGGTAACATTGAGGGTCATCGAGGGACTACGATCTTTTATCGAGGGTCTTTGCTAAAACGCCCATATTCGAGAGACATGATTATTTCTCTGAGCAACAAGTGAGATTACCCTAAGAGTGTATGTGTGAATAGTGTGTTTGATTTGCATGCATTTAGTCTTTGATTTTTAGGTTGTCAAACTTGTTATTTTTATCTTGCCATACATCCTAATTACTAACATTTGTACAAAAGTAATAAAAATGCAGAAAATAAATCCTACACTATTACAACCATATTGAATAGCAAGAAAATATAAAGACAAAATAAAATAAAGAAATGAAAATGGGCTCTTCGATTTGGGCAGCAAAACCCTTCGATTCTGCTTCTCTGGCTCCCTTCGACTTGGCCTGGAAGTAATGAAGGTGTGCCTTTAGATTGGGCCTGGAATCAGCATGAGATGCAGTCTGCCTTTCTGCTTCCTTCGACTGGGGCTTGAAAGTCAGTATGGACACGCCTTTTGACTGGGCCTGGAATCAGTATGGCCATCCTTATGGATGCTTCTTTCGTTAAACATGGAGTGCCCTCTTCACCCTATGTCCCTTGCTGCCTCCTTCCATTGGGGCTTGGAAGTCAGTGTGGAAGCATAAGGCTTCGTTTCATACCTCCTTCCTCTTGTTTCTTTCGTTTGAGGTTTTAAATAGAAACATGGCCTAAGGCCATGCTAGCATTACCTTATGGCCAGGTTAGTTCTTTAAATCATATTTAATAAACCAAGAAACAAAACCAAAAGGAATAGCAATAAAAACAAACTAAAAGAGTGAAAACGAAAAGGAAACAGATATTATGTACATACTTCAAATGAAGAGTTTAAGGTCAGAGTGACTTACTTGGCTTCAAGATGGAACGTGTGCTGGACCTTGAATGGATACCTAGATGCTTCTGGATTCAAAGGAAAGAAACGAAGGTGACGTTTCTAAGACTGGATTCGAAGGAGAAGAACAAGTGTGATGTTCTTTCTACTGGATTCGAAGGAAAACAAAGTGTGGGGGATTGCTTCAGATTCGAAAGAAGCAAGTGTTTATATTCTAGGTTTATGTTTGAAAATGTGTTTAAGTGTTTGAGTTTTTTGAAAGTTTGATGATTCGTTCCATCACCCACAAGTCTCTGGATGTGTTCTCCAGCCCCTTATACATGTTATGAAGCCTCTTATTTATAGGCAAAGTTGGCTGAAGTTTTGGAGGGAAAATAAAATAATTTGAAAATTTTGAGTAAACTGCTTTTTGTAGCTTTCGAGGGGCAGTGTTCGTATGCCATTTTGGTGCAAGAATAGGGCAGTGTTTCAGGACTACTGTGCAGCAGTTTTGGAGCATTATGGCTAGTGTACCACGCCTGAACTTGGAAGCAATCATCTTTTGAATATGTCATCCTTTCGTTTTGACCTCCCTTCGACCAAATTCTTCTTCCAACAATGTTATTTGATTTTCCTCCAACAAGCGTCCTTCGAATGGGTCACTTTTGTGCATCCTTCGTAGGAGCCAAATGTGTGCCCCTTGAATGGGTCACCAAAGTATGCCTTAAGGTGGGCCTTGTAAGTTCTTTGAATGGGCCATCAAACATGTCCTTTGAATGGGACGCCCATACATGTCTTTTGAATGGGTCATGTATATATCTTTGAAAGGGCCAAATGTATCCTTCGAATGAACTATGAAATTCTTCGAATGGGATAGTAAGATATATCCTTCGACGGGGACTCCTATGTATTCCCTTTGAATCCACCAACCATGTGTGCTGAAGGTTGTCAAGGGTGGAATTGAAGCATACTAAAGGAAAATGTGTCCAGTCGAAGCTAGTGTAAACATAGCCAATACCCTGTCGAAGCCTGCATGCAGGAGGTCTAAACTTTGTGACTCCAAGCAAGCATACAAGAGGCCAATGCTCAAACGAAGAATTGCATGAAGGGAGCCATATGCACAAATGAAAGAGGCATGCTAGGCTGGAAAAAATGCCCAGACGAAAGAGGCATGCAGGAGGCAAAAATGCCCAGATTCGAAAGAGGCATGTAGGAGGCAAATTGTGCAATCGAAGGATGCCAAAAGGAGGCTTTTTGCCTTGGAATTGAAGGAGGCTACAGGAGGCTCTTTCCTTGTGCCTTCTGGCCTGGTGGACGCCTCTTACGTGCAAGAATGCATTTATGGCTCAATCGAAGGCTGCATGCAGCCAACCATAACCTTGTGAATCAAAGCAAATATGGAGAGATCAAATGTTCAAACGAAAAAGGCATGCAGGAAACCATTGCATTGTGAATCCTGTGAGGCCAAAGATGCAATCGAATGGGGCATGCAGCAAAGTCCTACCTTATGAATCAAAGCCAGCGTGTCAGAGGCCCACACTCAGTCGAAGGATGCAAGCCAAGCTTGCATCGAAAGAGGCCAAAAGGTCAATCGAAGGAGGTGAATCAAAGACGACTTGTTTTTCTCCAATTTGTCAAAAATATTATTTTTATCTATTTTCCCCTTTTTTAACAGCTTCCTCTTTAACTTAATGCTGGAAAATCCAATTGTGCTTGTGTAAGCTTGAATTTTGAGAATCCTTGTGAGAGATGCTTTGAGAAATGAGAGGTAAAATTTTGGAGTACAACATTATCTTAAAAATATTTTAAATGAGTGCAAGTTCAATGAGGGGTTAGTGAAACAAGCAATCTCATATGATATAACAAACTCTCTAACAACATTTATCAACAAAAGCATTAAATTAATTTACATGGATAGTGAAACAAACAATATACATACTATACAATAAACTATGTTTCATCTTGACATGTCAAGATATATAAGAATTTAAACAACAAAACATTTTTACACAAAGCATATGTACCTTATATACTCATACTATATGCTTGCTACCACCATCATCATCACTAAATGTGGTTCATCTAGTTTATGAAGCATGGAAAAGAAATATAAGATGGATGAAGTTTACTCAGTAGCTTCATACTTCTTATATTTCTTATCATAGCTTCTCAAACTAGATGAAGTTTATTGTTGTTCTTTGTTAAGGTAGTGAAGACGAATCTGAAAAAATGAGAACAATCAACAAAAATAACATGCAACAAACGAGATAATAGCTAACAAGAAGAAGGAAGAAGAATAATACCTTAACATATGAAGCACAAGATCCACGACTAATAGAAAAGAAGAAGAGAAAAAATGGATGCTAGGGTTTCATTGTGAAGGAAACGACGCTACTGTCAATAAGTGAGAGTTAATTCGCTTATATATGGGTAAATTATTTCACAACGGTTCTCTGACAACCGTATTGATAAGTATTTATTTATTATAAATACATCACAACGGTGGAACTTACCAACCGTAGTCACATCTCTTTAAGTTTTTTATATAAAAATAAATAAAAAAGAAAACACGCTCACAAACGTTAAAGGAATAATATATACGATGACGCTGAGGTTCGAACCCATGAAAACTTGATGGTTTTATCACGATTGACTTCTCAACCGTTGTTATATATAAATAATTTTTAATTAAAAAACAAAAATAATATGGAAACACTTTATTTTAGAGATATCACCACGGTGTAGTGAAGAACCGTGGTAACCATGACATTGTTGTTTACATGTTTTATAGTAGTGATCATGTTAAATTTTGATATATCTAAAGACTTTTCATTAGGTATTTAAATGTAATTAATATGGTAGTAAACAATTAAACTCAAAGCTTGACTAATAATATTTGATTTGCAACATTAAACATATAAACTTTAATTATTTGATACTAATACGAATAATCTACATACTCATGTATTAAAATTACAAGACCCAAGAATAAAAGTTTGTGACACAATGGAGTTTCCATACATTAATAAGGGAAATATTCTCAGTTGTTGTGTTTAAATTATATACTAGTTATGCACATTGTGTTTCAATGATGCTCGTATGTATGTTTTAATTTTCAACATAAAGAGGTTTTACTGCATTGAAGTACGCCTGATGATCTTGTCAACGATCTAACAGACTTAACATCAACAACTTTAAAATCTTCTTCTTTACTATAATTTGGCTTTTGCACACGTCCACCATTGGTTACTGCAAAAGAAGCTCCATTTTCAAATGCATCTCTTACAGAATGAAATTCCCATTTGTCCCCATTTATTTGACCATTTTTTCTCCATGTTACCTACATACATTTTATAATTAGAAAAACATCTAATAAAAATAAAATCATTTTATTTTACACACAACTACATTATCTCAGTCATGTAATCTATTATTAATTGAGAAATGTAATTTTATTAGTCATTAACTAGTTGAAGTTGATTTTCAAAAATCAATATTATACCTCCTTACTTCCACCTTTTGGTGCTATGAAGAGGTTAGCCTCACTTTTTAGACTAGGTCCCATACTTCCACCAATAGCATATTGCATCCATCCTAAATAAAGATTATTGGCTACATGTGCATATCCATGACGAATCCTATATCATTTTTTTTACCAAAAATAAAATCAAAATTACATAATAAGTTGCATTTGTATATTTTAAATTCAAGATTAATTTTCTTTTAAAAGAACATCATAATCAAATACTCAATTACCTAGGCATTCTTTGATTGCAGTTAGGTCCAAAGTGATTGTACACAACAGTGACTTTCATGTTTTTGTCTCTCACATATCCATCATCATGACCAAGAAGCATAACTTTATCTTGTTCTCTAAACCAATTATTAGATATAGTCACGTTACTAGAACCTCGGGTGACATCAAGAAGACCATCTTCACAATTATTAAGTGTATTATGATCAATCCAAATTTTTGAAGCAGTGACCAATCTTATTGCATCTCCATCTACTGGACCTAAATGAATCACCTTTCCATTAGGCCCCATCACCATCCCCGAGGCTTGAGCTTTGCAATGATGAATTCGAATACTATGAATGATTATGTTGGTGGCCTAAAAATAACAAAAAATTAGTACTAATGCAGGAAACAAACTCATACTAAAAATATAAAATCGGCAAGGAAAATTTAAAAGGGAAACGTAAAATTCAACTCTAAATTTTGTGATGAAAGAATTAAAGAGAATTTTAAATATTTGGTTATTACCTTGAATATCATTAAACATGCATTATTAGCAATGTGGACATTGACCCCGCGACCATCGATGGTAGTGAAACTACTAATGAGAAGGGGTTTGATGAGTCTAATGTTCATATCTTTTTGAAATGTGATCCATACTTTATTTTGAATTACAGAGGCTCCGTATCTCAATGTACCTAGTTTGGGGTTTATAGGATCATCATTTGGATCAGTAACTTCATATTGTATGAGGTCATTACCAATGTTATTTGTCATCTTTCCAACATAGCCTATTGAACAAGTCGCTATTTGTTGTCTTTGACTCCTCCATTTAGGATTTGGCCTCCAACAACGATCAATCATATTCATATTCAAACCCATTAATTTGAATTGTTTGGCACAACTAATTTTTGGAATGAAAAAGATAACAATCGTAATGGTCAAAACAAAACGCCATAGGACACAACTGGTATTTTGAGATATCATGATGCAGTATAATTATTCTTGAAAATTTCTAATTGTAGAAGAAAAAAATAGAAATAGGAGAAATTAAAAGTTTTTGTTGATTTATATTGGAGAAGAAGTACTATTAGAATGTGATTATATAGATCAAAGTTATTTTACAGTTAGTTAAAGTTGTTTTTAAAAACTATGGTTAAATGAGTAGTCTGTTCTAAATAAAAGTTATATATGACAATAAATAAATAAAATATAGTTACATCAAAATCTTAACCTCGTGTTGTTGTGTTTTTGTTACATTAACTTCATGATGTAATAATTATCTAAATTTAGGTAATAACTATAAGTAAAATTATCACATCTAACATACCACAACAATAACATTTTCCTTACTTAGAGTTTCACATAAATATATTGAAATATATTTTAAAAATAGTTTAGTAGCTTGTGTGACTATATAATATTAAGTGACAAAATTTTTTTTTAACTTTTATTTTGATGTGTTGTCTATTATAAAATAAAGTGAGAAAAATGTGTTTTTTTCTCTTCCTTTAACTTGTTTGATAGGATTTAAGTTAAAATAAATTACCATTATATTTTAAAAAAGAATATAAATATTCTTTAACTTGACAAGTGTCAAAAATACGATACATATATAGATATTTATTAATTTATTTTACAAGTAATTAATGAAAAAACTCGGATTTATCAATGAAAAGTGACATAACGCGTGTTTGGACATTTTAATTGTGTATTGACTAAAAATAGATAAAAATAATTAAGAAATCACCAAAGCAACACAAAGAACAAGCCAAGGTACTTTTCAAATAAATCAAGACTTGTTAAGCCAAGAACATATACGCGCTTAACGAGCAAAGGTGCAAACCTCTTTAATCCAAAAACATGAGCGCGCTTAGTGAGCAAAGGCGGTTCACGATTTCAAAACTAAGTTAATTCAAAGGGAGTGATGGGTTTAGTGACTAAGAGGGTGTGGACGGCGCGCTTAATGAGAAAAGGAGGTAAAACAAGTTGCATGTGAGTTGACATAGCAAGGAATAAAGTAGGCGCGCTAAGTGATTCTGGGCGGTGTACTTAACAAACCTACCATTTCAAACCCTATAAATAGAGGTGTCAGGCAGTTCATTTGAGATATATGAGTGGATTTAAGGTAGTTCTTAGAAAAATTAGGTTTTCACCATAAATCACAACATGAAAGAATAAGACGAAAATTGAGGGCATAAGTGTTGTCCGAGAAATCGTCAATGGGTGTTATTTAACTTCTTTCTTCTAGGACTTTATTATAAAAATATGATGAGTAAATATAACGAACACTACTAAAAAATTGTGTTTTAACTGCCCAAATATAACGTTGGCCACCGACACCGATGCTAGATTTGTGAATTAGCGTCCGCCAGACCGCCACTAAACCGAAGCTAAGTGCCATAATATTATTTTGTGTGATATTATTTATTGATTATTTAGCCACGGCATAGCCGACGCTAAGTATTTATTAACCTCATTTTTAAATTATTTATTTATTCTTTTTTCCTCTTTTTATTACATTTGACGTTGAATTCATTTTATTTTTCATGATAAGTGTCGGTTTGACCGATACTATATATTATTAATTAATAATTAAATTATTTATTTATTTATTTTTTCAATTTCTTTTTCAATTTGGCGCTAGGGTCATTTTAATTTTTTATTAGTCACGGTCTATCTGACATTACGTATTTATTGATTGAGTTTTAAAATAATTTTATTTAATAAACTGTAGCGAAGACCACACCGACGCTAAGTTTTAATTATATCATGCACTTTAATAATTTCGTTTCTCTCCCTTTTTTTTTTCGCACTGTAAACTTTATTTTTTATTTTACTTTTAGTATCGGCCTAACCGATGCTAATATTTTATATTATTTATTAAATAAATTTAGTTTTCCTCTTTTGGTTTAATGCTGAATACATTTTATTTTAAATTTTACTTTTAGTATCAGTCTATCGACGCTAAGAGTGGATTAGTTTGTTATTTAATGATATTATTTATTATATTTATGTTTTCCTCTTTATTTTTTAGTTATTAAATTTAATTTAATTAATTTATTTATTTGGTTATTTATCTATTTAGTCAATAATTAGTTTTAGTGAATAAAACAATTTAAAAATTAATTGTTAGAACAAAAAATTTTATTAATTCATTTATTAAGTAAATACATCATAATTAGTAAAATAAATAATGATTAAAGTTATTTTCCTATTTTATTTCATAGTATTATATCACTTATATAATTAATTTTTTCCACTAAAATTAAAATTAAACTAATTATTTATTATTAAGAAATCTATTAATTATCCACTATAAGAAAACAAACATTAATATTTACTAAACTATATTATTATTTAGTATTTAACTTATTAATAATAATAATAATTTAATATTTAACTTAATAATAATAATAATATAATAATAATAATTTAATAATAATAATAATAATAATGAAGAGAAAAATAATAAATGTGAAAGCAGAAAACCCTTCTCTTCCAAAAAAAAAATCCTTTGTGTTGGAGCGAATCATTTCATCTTCAGCAATGCGAAAATCCTTTTCATAATCTTTGAGTGAAAGTCCTTTCCATAATCATTGAGTGAAATCGTTGCAGCGAAAATGAATTGTGCCGCCAAATCTCTATATTGCTGCGATTATCACTATTACATTGCTTCTTGAATCCTCTTTCGTCGTTGCTGCCTTGGGAAATTTGTTTTCCTCTTTCGAAGGTGACATACTTCGTTATCACGCATTGGTGTTTCGTTTTATTCTGGTTTTGGTACAATTTTAATGGTTTTGTACTATTTTGGAGTTTGTTTTCTTGGATGATATAACTGTTAATTGTTTAGTAGATTGAGTTATAATTTCTTCACTATTTTACCCAGATTTCACTATGCTTGCTTTGGTGTTCTTCTCCATCGAAAACAACGTGTTCCCACAAACAAACCTTGTCGAAAACTCGTGGCTACTGCATCGATGATCGGTAGTTTTCTCTTCACTTTGTGTGGCTATTTGTGTTGACAAACTGTTGATTTCCTCTATGTTGACTGCAGAATCGGTCGAACCGATGCTACATTAATTATTGAATTTTTTATTGACTATAGAATCGGTTTAAGCGACGCTAGATATAATATTGACTTCTTTTTTTACTTTAGGGCCGGTCTTTTTAACGCTTAAGATAATTGTTGACTTTTCTATGTTGACTTTAGCCTAGGCACAACCAAAACTAACTTAAATGTTGACTTTTTATGTTTTTGGGAAAAGTAGCGTCAGCCCATTAATGTCCACCTAGCCCCGATTTAGCCGGTGCTACGTAGCCTTAGCTCTTCTATAGTTGACACTACTCAGTAGCTTCCCAAGTTTTATTCAAGGCCCGACAACGATGCTAAACTGACGCTAAACACATATTAATGTCTGTTTTTTAGCCGTTGGTGTCTGCAAATGGTCGAGGCTAATAATTGTTTTTCTAGTGGTGTAATTTTCTCTTTTGTTGGAGTTATATGTAGTTGTCCTAGAACTTACATTTAAATTCCAATCATGATGTTCTATGTAACTCTCCTTACGTTTTAATATTGACTGCTTCTTCGTTTATAATGTTTGTTTTGAATTAAGTACCTAAAACATGTTCTTACGGTATGACTTAACATTCAAAAGATATTGATTATTACTAAATCCAAGTCTTTCATATATTGAATGCTAAAGTCTAGACATAGATTTAGGTTCAATATCTATTTTTACTGTTGAAATTTAATGTTGGCGTATTGGTTAATAGGCTGAGAGATAGTCTATTAGGTCATACGATTGATCTCACATCTTTGACTCAAACATGACTTGCGATGAGAACTCTGGACAATAATATTAATAATTGATTAGAATGATATATTATTGATCAAAGATGCTACATAAGAATAGGTAAATGAAATCTAAATCCAACAAAATTTTCTCACTGTTAAATACAAAAAGTTAATTTGATTTTCTTCTACCTTGTATTTTAAGTATTCACAAAACAATCAACTAACTAATAAACCAAACTTAAAATAATAAAACTATTAAATAGTCTTTGAAACGCAATCAATTTATATGGAGACAATAAAAATAAACTTACTTTTGTTCTGCAAGAGAAGTTTAAATACAATTTTGTAGTCACAAACCAATTAATTTTAAATTTACTTATGCATTATACAATTATGAATTTAATTATAGTTTATAATAAACAAATAAATTTATTTTAAATTAAACTCATTCGTAAAATATTTTGCTCTTAACAAACCTGTGTATTTTGTGTTAAATAAGTTTGAATGGAAATTTGATTTTTCTTTTTATTAAGTAAATTTTTCCTTAAAATTTAAAATTAGGAAAATATAATTCTCAATTTAAAATTTCCATAAATTATTTCCCTTGAATATTAGGTCTACTTTTGTTTGTTTGTCAAGTTTTATATTAAACTCAAAATTCATTAAGTAACGTGGTAAATCATAATTTTATTTTAGAAATTTGATTTATTTTCTTAGGATTTTATTTTATTTTTTTCTTTTTTAAGTTTATTTTTATAAAACCATAATTTTTTGTTACATTTTAACAATACTGTAATATTACTGAAAATAAAAAATAATTTTTTTATTTATTTATATATGCATTGTCGGATTACCCTACGATTTGTTTGTTAATAATTTAATTTGACACATCAACATAAATATGCCCCAAATTTAATTATAATATATAGTGGAATATTTTTTTTAATTTCAAAATTTAAAGAGTATTTTAATATTTAAGTATAGAACGATTAAAATTATAAATCAATAAAAATAGTGAATCAAAATTATGAATTTTTTTTTTGGAATAACCATGTATTAAAAAAAATTCATAAATAATCATGTTTCGGAGAAAATTAAGCAAATGTTTATTGTAGCAAATACTGTTTATCGTGTTTTATTTCTTGTTCGCGCAATGTTTATTGTAACAAATACTGTTAACGAAAAATCCTAATGTTTACAACTTAATAAAAGAAAGATTTTTTGTAATACAATTTTTATGTGGTTGAGCCAGTAGCCCGATTCAGACAATTTTTGCGATTGTGTCCAACCTGACGACATAAACTACACTTTCTTTTAAGCTTGTCAAGGGAGTCCATTTCAGTTGTGATGCGCTTACTTTTGGGACGACCCTTTTTATTCCTTCGCATTTGGTTATTGTGCCATACTATTTCACCGTCGTATGCAGGCCAATAATCTGGTTTTGCTACCAAAGGGAAGTTGTTGTTGTAAACATTGAGCAAGGTTTCAGATTTGTAAATGGGGGACAGAAGTTGTAGCGCGTCTTGATGAGTATAGGCACACGCGGCAATGACATAAGAGCAAGGCATACGAAAGGCTTGAAACTTGCCACAATCGCACCAAAGAGAAGGTAGTATAACCATATATTCTTGTCTTGGCAGGCCCTCGTTGTGGTCGATTGTCTCTTTGACAATGAAGTTGTGGCTCTGTCGGTCAAACCGTATAACCAGATGGGTGTTGGCTTTGGCACTTTCTCACTTAATGTACTTCATGCAGCTTTCACTCCATAGTTGTCCAGATTGTAACACAGCATTCCATATTTCACCTCTTTTGGCAAACAATGAAGCCATCCTAAAATATGTTGATTTAACCAAAGCAGTGACTGAGAGGTTTCGTATGCCTTTGAATACCCCATTCATCGATTCAATTAGATTTGTTGTCATGTGGCCCTATCTTTGTCCATTGTTGTATGACCTAGTCCATTTTTCTACCGGAATATTATCGATCCACCTATCGGCTTCTGGATTTGACAAACGGATCTCGTTGCGATAATATTTGAACATAGGTTGTGTCAATGCATATCCCGCATTCATAACCGCTTTCCTAAGAGCTTTGTCTTTGATCTCCCTCATGAAATTTTAGACGATATGTCTAATGCAATAGACATGCGTAGAAGGAGGGTCATGCCAACCGTTTGCAGGATTATTGTATGCACTTTCAATGGATGCATGTCTATCATAGATCAAACAAAGATCTGGTTAAGGAGCCACGTGTGTTCGGAGATTCTTGAGAAAAAAGCTCAAAGCACCACAAGTCTCCCCCTCGACTAGGGCAAAGGCAATTGGGAAAATGTTGATGTTGCCATCTTGTGTAACTGCCATCAGTAGCGTGCCTTTGTATTTCCCATACAACCAAGTCCCATCAATTTGTATAATTGGTTTGCATGACGCAAACCCTGTGATACAAGGTTGAAAAACCCAAAACACTCAACTGAATATTCCATTTCCGTTGAGTTGACTACCATCCGGGGCGTATGCTGGCATTGTTTCCAGAATGTAAACAGTACCTGGAGAATAAGTCTGGAGTGCATTCAGGTAGCGAGGAAGTTCTTGGTATGACTCCTCCCAGTTTCCATATAACTTTTCAATCGCCTTGTTCTTTGCTAACCACGCCTTTCGGTAAGACGGAGTATAGTTAAATATCATAGTGATGTGGGAGTTTATGGCAATGATGGACCGTTGCTGACGAGTGGTAGGATTTCTTGACAAATGAGATCATAATTTAGTTTCCCATGATCTTGTGATTGAGTAGAACTGACACACGTGTGGGTAGACATATAACCTATGATCCAACAATCACCTCTTAATTTGTATGATGCAGTGAGCTTGAACATACAATCTGGGTGGACACACTTGATCTTGTACCTTTCTGGATTTACACAATCCACCTTAAAATCGACCGAGTTAAGCATGTGAAATTTTTTTATGGCTCTGATAAATTCTTCTATGTTACGAAATTTGTCTTTCTCTTTTAAGTTTTCATCCGACTACATATGCGGATTGAAAAATAAATCAGAAGACGGTTCATCTCCTCCCATGTTGAAGTTTGTCATGTGCGGAGGTGGTGTGTAGATCTCGTTTGAAGGAATACCAGGTGTGATACGGTGGGAAAGAACTGACTGTTTTTGGAATGCTGGTTTGCGTTTTGCGTTTATTTTCGCAAAATGTCGAGGTAAGCAAGATTCGCCACCGACTTTTATTTTATCCAAGGAAAGGAAAAAAGCACAGAAAAATTCCTTTTTCGAGATATTTCTCGGGTCCGGGGGGTAGATTATAGAAAGGGAAGGTGTTAGAACCCTTTCTATCTGTGGTTATCCACGGGCTCTTAGGTACTTTCTCAATTGTTTTCAAAATTGTTTTCTTTGTGCTTGTGGGTTTGAAAAAAAGTCTTTGTTTGAAAAGGAGTGTAAGTGTGAAAATTTTGTTTTGTTTTGAAAGAGCAAGTACTTAAGAACCATCTACCTACTCGAAAAAGGAATCGTTCTATGCTATCTTCCTTTAAACAATGCAATCCCACTATTGATGAGTAGGTGGCACCGTTGTTGGAATTTAAGGGTCAATTCGATTTTAGGGACTTACGGTCACCAAAGCAATGTTAGGACGCCTTAGCCGTAACCCTAATGTCTTAGATCATTTGTTTTGAGGGAACAATATCCGAGGCAACCGTTTCGAGGCAACTATGATCTTTAGACAAAAGGGCGACCTCTAAAGTGACCTATACTCAATGACCGCGTACGAAAGCAACCAAGTGGGGTGTACCCTAAGAGTGTGCATGTGCGAGTGTGTCGTTTTCAATTAATTTTATCTTTGTACATGTTAATGGTGATCTAGGTTGATTTTAGGTTTAAACATTCAATCTTGTCATGTATCCCTATTATCAAACATCTAACAGTTATATTTTGAGGAAAATAAATTGCGGAAATTAAATTACAAGGCGTCGGGTATTTACATCGCCAAAAGCAACCCTTTGAAATTTAAATGCGGAAAATAAATAAAGCGATAAAAATAGTCCTAATTATCTATTACATTCCGGGAACAAATACAGTATTGAATAAAATGGATCGCGTGCGGGAAATTAAATTGAATGTGAGTTCTAGGGTTTTGACCCTTTGTTATTTAAAGAAAAGATTTTTTTGGTTATTTTTGAATTAAGAAAGAAATTAATCTAGGTTAGTTATTAAATTAATAAATAAATTAATTAATAAAAATAAATATTTTTGGGTTTTTGGTATTTTAAGAAAGAAAAATAAAGTTGATCAATGTTAATAAAAAAACCTAATTATGTCTAAGTTAATTTTAATTATTGAAAAATATATTAAAGTTATTCCTAATTAATAGCCTAAATTAATTAAATTAATATTTGTTAATAAAAAAATAAAATACTGAAATTTAATTTAATAAAGAAAATATTTTTTGGTTTTAATTTTATTAAAGGAAAAAGTTGATTGGTTAGAAAATAATGAAAATAATTAAATTAAATAAAACAAGAATAAAATAAAATATAGAGAAGAGGGGGTTTGGGCCTGTTTGGAGGTGAAGGTAGCAATCTGAAGCCCAATTAACATGTTGGCCTAGTTGACTTTGAGAGATCCAGTGGGTGCACGCTGACCTGGTCCATCGTAGACCATCAATTTCTGGCCACCAGATTTGGCCTATGGCCATCTGGCCATCAGATGCTTGAGGATGTATGGTATGCTTCACGTTTGGATTTGCATGGGAATACCTGAAGAAAAAAATACAAAGAGCAATTTGGAGGACCTGGGATTCGAACCCAGGTCCTGTTGGAGTTTGGATGCACGCGTTTACCACTCAGCCATTGCGTTTTATTTGTTAATATATTAAGTAATAATAATAATAAGAGATAATGGATTAATATGCCAAAAAAAAAAGAGAAAAAAAAGGCGCGCGTGTTTGAATCAGCCACTGGGGAGATGACACGCCATCGTCCCCAACCTCCAAACCCTGTAACCTTACATGCGGATTTAGATCCACAGCTAAATGCGCAGGTCGATCCCAAAATTAATTCCAGGCCATATAAATTCCTCCCAAGACCATGGTTGTGCTCGTCTTTCCCTTCCAGTCATGTCCGTGGCCATCATTGGGGCTAATTTTACCTGTAAGAGAAACGCCCAAAAATAAACCACGAAACCCTAGATATGGTGCTTGGCTTTATAGGTCAGATAAATGAAATTGGATAATACAGAAAGCTTGGAAACATGATGAGGATTATGAATATGCAAATAGTTTGTACAAAAGGTGCAGGAATAAAGATTTACGAATTCAAATGCAGAGCGGTTTTCTGTGACACTTACAGTGAGTTTGAGCGTGTATGGAGGCTTGCTAAGGATTGGTTCTGACTCAGTGAATCTCCAGCAATCGATTGGTGTCAAGCTTTGCTTCTGAAAACGCCTCCAAGTATGATTTTGGTTTTGCACTTTTTACCACTTTTTTCAAGTTTTGTTTGGTTCGTTCTTGCAGCCTCTAGCCTTGTTTTCATGCCCTCTAGCCTCCTTATGTATGATAGAATGCATTAGGTTAACAATTGTGCCTTGAATCTTTCCACATCAATGCCATGGGATTTGATTTGATTCACCATTACTAAACCTTCCAAAATTGTCAAAACTCAATCTTTTTCACATGGATTGCTTGATACGAGTTTGATACCCTTGATGATGATGATTCAGTTCTGAAATAGCCAAAAAGATATCAAGTAATCAATATTTGGATTTTATTTGATTTAATTTGATTTAAAATGAAATAATTCAATAAAAAAATCAAATAAAATAATAAAATTGATAAATGGACACAAGGCTGAAGATAGGACACGTGTGCAATGTGGCAAGTTCAAATCAAGTGGAAAGGAATGGGCCCATTTGACAAAATTTGAAGTTTTGGGGATAGTTGACTTTTAGCAATTTTGCAAAAATGCCCAACTTCAACAATGCATAACTTCTTCAATTTTGAACTTTTGGAGGTGTTCTTGGACTTTTTAGAAAGCTTGAGATGTCCTCTAACCAACCATTTTGGTATCATCTCATTTTGATATTATATGCTCAAGTTATAAGCTTTGGAAAAAAAAGGTGTTTTTGTTTACTTTCAAAAATGACCTATAATGTCCAAATTTGTAATATTTTTTGAGTGCATTTTCTGATCTTGGGGTATGAAGATGGATTGTAGGAAATTTCATCCTCTTAAAAATGAGCTTTGGATGGTTCATTTCTCATAAATTATAAGAAAGTTATGCTTTGTCAAAGTTGAGTTAACTTTTCCTGCAAAACCCTAATTTAGCAACTTTTGAGTCTTGATGAATTTTGAGCAATCCTTGATGAATCATGATCAACACTTGATAAAATGATGAAATATCCTTCAAAATGAGAATTTTGAAAAAAAATCTTGAAGTTTGACTGTATTTGGGTCACAGTTGACTTTTTCCCTAGCACAATCAATTTTTGGACCCTTTGAGTAATTGACTGAGCAAACTTCCTCTGCAAGACTTGAAATTTGACATGGATGACCTTGAGGACATATTAGGACATTTGGGAGAACTTGAGGTCATTTGGACTCAAGGATCTTGATGCAACACAAAACCCTAATTTTGGGGTTGACTGCCTTGGGAGATGGCTTGTCTGACTAATTCTTGAGCAACCTTGAGCCACTTGGAGATTTTCCTTGCAATGTTTTGAGAAATATGAGAGGGCAAATTTTTGGGTACAACAGCTGCCCCTGTTCAATCTTCTTAAACCTGAGGATGTAGATTGGCTTTCGTGCCTTTCGTGATCTGAAGGTGGAAGATGATTGAACACTAGAGTGCCCAGAAATTTGCACTCGCATGAAGTGGTATCAGCCTTGTGATGTCGGGAACGGGCTTACAGATTCCATTTGGAGATTGTTGGTAGGAGGATGGTCTTACAGATGCCATCTGCAGGAGCGTCGATCGCATAAGAGATTCCTTAGCGAGAACTTGCATACTTGTTGTTGTAGAAGATTCCACTGGGGAAGTCTGACTTTTGTTGAGATTTAGGAACTTGCTCGTTCCTTAGATGAGAGAACATCTCTTCTGAGTTTTGAGAACTCGTCCATAATTCAACTGGGGGGAAACATCTTCATCAAGATCTAGAAACTGTCTGGTCTTCAACGTAGTATACCATTGAGATTGTAGAACTCGTCCACACTATGACGGAGGAAAACATCAAGATCTAGGAACTGTCTGGTCTTCAACGTAGTATACCGTTGAGATTGCAGAATTCGTCCACACTATGACGTAGGGAAACATCTTCATCAAGATCTAGGAGTTGTCTAGTCTTCAGCGTAGTATACCATTGAGATTGTAGAACTCGTCCACACTATGACGTAGGGAAACATCTTCATCAAGATCTAGGAACTGTCTAGTCTTCAACGTAGTATATCGTTGAGATTATAGAACTTGTCCACACTATGACGTAGGGAAACATCTTCATCAAGATCTAGGAACTGTCTAGTCTTCAACGTAGTATTTCGTTGAGATTATAGAACTCATCCACACTATGACGGAGGAAAACATCAAGATCTAGGAACTGTCTGGTCTTCAACATAGTATACCGTTAAGATTATAGAACCCGTGCACACTATGACATAGGGAAACATCTTCATCAAGATCTAGGAACTGTCTAGTCTTCAACGTAGTATACTGTTGAGATTATAGAACTCGTCCACACTATGACGGAGGAAAACATCAAGATCTAGGAACTGTATGGTCTTCAACATAGTATACCATTGAGATTATAGAACTCATCCACACTATGACGTAGGGAAACATCTTCATCAAGATCTAGGAACTGTCTAGTCTTCAACGTAGTATACCATTGAGATTATAGAACTCGTCCACACTATGACGGAGGAGAACATCAAGATCTACGAACTGTCTGGTCTTCAACGTAGTATACCTTTGAGATTATAGAACTTGTCCATACTATGACGTAGGGAAACATCTTTATCAAGATCTAGGAACTGTCTGGTCTTCAACGTAGTATACCGTAGAGATTATAGAACTCGTCCACACTATGACGGAGGAAAATTGTCGATATTGAGAACCTTATCTGAAATTCAACCGAGGATAATTCAATTGAGATTTAAGAACCGGTTAGGTCTTCGACGTAGTTGAGAACTTTAACTGTATCTTTCCTGAAAGGTAAAGGTCAGTCGTATGCAATGCATGATATATATCAAGCAATGATGTTGACAAAATAAATGAGATTGTGTTGTATGATGTATTTATGCATGTATCATGATGTATGGAAATGTAATGTGTTGTACCCCAAAATTTGCCCTCCCATATTTCTCAAGACATGTCAAGCATCATCTCCAAAGTTGTTCAAGATGGCTCAAGAGTTGGACGGTCAAATCACCTCCTAAGGCAGTCAAGTCAAAATTAGGGTTTTGTGTTGCATCAAGGTCCTTACATCCAAATGACCTCAAGTGCTCCCCAATGTCCTAATATGTTCTTAAGTTCATCCATGTCAAATTTCAAGCCTTGCAGAGGAATTTTGGTCAGTCAATTGCTCAAGATTCATCAAGATTCAAAAGTTGCTAAATTAGGGTTTTGCAAAAAAAGTCAACTCAACTTTGACCAAGCATAACTTTCTCATAATTTATGAGAAATGACCCATACAAAGCTCATTTTGAAGAGGATTCAATTTCCTACAATCCATCTTCACACCCCAAGATCAAGAAAGGCTCTCACAAAAAGTTACAAATTTGGACATTATAGGTCATTTTTGAAAATCAACAAAAACACCTTTTTTTGTCAAAGCTTATAACTTGAGCATGGAATATCAAAATGATATGAGACCAAAAGGGTTGGTTATAGGACATCTCAAGGTTTCTAGAAAGTCCAAGAACACCTCCAAGAGTTCAAAATTGAAGAAGTTATGCATTGTTGAAGTTGGGCATTTTTCCAAAATTGCCAAAAGTCAACTATCCTCCAAACTCCAATTTTTGACAAAAGGGCCCACTTTTTTCCACTTGATATGGTCTTGTCATGCCACAAACGTGTCCCATCTTTAATTTCATGGTCATTCATTTATTTTTCTATTTTATTTAATTTTTATTGATTTAATTCATTTTAAATCAATATTAAATCAAATAAAATCTAAAAATTGATGTAATGAGATTCTTGTGGTCATTGCAACTTTCAATTATCATGATTCATCAAATCAAATTCGTATCAAGCCTTTTCATGCATAAAAAATCAGATTTGATACAAATATAGAAACTTGATAATGGAAGATCAAATCACATCTCAATTCTTCAATGCTCATGGATTAAGGCCCAAGTTTTGACCTAAATACATTCCCTTATACACACACAAGCGAGTTAGATCAAGAACAGGCCCTAAGGACTGCAAAAACAGCAAACTCAGAATTGAAAAAAACCTTGAAAAAGTGGGAGATCAAAATCAATATTAGAGCTCGATTCAAAGTAAAAGCTTGACACTAATCTCTTGTTGGCAATCCCCTGAAGCGATACCAATCAAAACCAAGCCTTCTCATCGCCTGAGACTCGTTGTAAGTATCCAAGAACCAAGCTCTGAACATGAAATCCAAGTCTCTGATTCTTGCATCCTTTCACTAAAATCTTTGCATATTTGTGTTTGTCGTTTATAGAACATTTTGGCAATATTCAATTTTATTTTCAGAGCCTGTATCATGATACCCGAAGCTAGGGTTCTTGTTCTTTGTTTTTTAGGCATTTTTTATGCAGGATAAATTGAGACTAATGATGGGTATAGGGATGATCAGGGGAGAGAGACGAATGCAGTGATGGTCTCCATTGGCATTTATATGACTTGTAGCTCATGATAGGATGATGCCATGGATTTAGTTGCGGAATGAAATCCGCAGGAAAAAAATACAGTCTTCGTTGAAGAAGACGAAGACGTGTCCTAGCTTCATTGGACAATTCAAACAAATCACGCGTTTTTTTTTATTTTCAGCATAATTAATTGACTTGTCCATATAATATTTATTGTATATTCTATTAACAATTACGCAACATGGTTGAGTTGGCAAGGGAGGCGTGTCATTGAGCATTGGGACCTGGGTTCGAATCCCAGGTCCCCCCCAAAACCTTTGTATTATTTTGTTACAGGAAATCCAATGCAAAACTTCAGGCGTGGACCATCATGCTCCTCATCCCATCAAGCGCCAAGTGGCCCACCAGTCAAATCCAATGGCTTAGGCTGGACATCCACCATACACTCTGGTCAACAGGCACCTATGGAATCACAAAATTCAAAACAGGCTGGCGTAATTGGGCCTGGGAATTTGCCAGATTCACCTCCTTTTTGGGCCCAGCACCCCCTTGGTTATTTCTTTTCATATTGCATTCATTTTACTATTTAATTGTTTTTATTAATTATCATACTAACCAATTAATATTTTCCTAATAAAATCAGAAAAACCCAAAAAATACTATTTTTATTAATTTCACTATTTCATTATTTTTGTAAATAAACTTTAACCAATTAATTTAGTTTTTAATTAGGTACAATTTTAATACCTTTTGCAATAAATTAAAATTAATATAGAATTAGGGTTTTTAATAACTTTTAGCCATTTTTATTTTATTTCCTTAAATATAAAAAACCCAAAAATATTTTCATTTAATTAATTAATTCAATTATTAACTTAATATTAATTTCCATTTAATTCAAAAATAACAAAAAAATCTCTTTCTTTAATAAAAAGGGTCAAAACCCTAAAAACACTCCGATTTAATTTTCTCGCACGCGTATTATTTTTGATCCATTTTATCATATTTTTGTAAGTGTTTCCCGGTATGTAATAGTTTTAATAGGACTTTAATTTATCGCTTTTATTTCCTTTCCGCAATTTAATTTTAAAGGGTTTGTTTTTTGGCGATGTAAATACCCGACGCCTTGTAATAGCTTAGATTTAATTTTCCGCAATTTAATTTTCGCACAATATTAATTGTTAGATGTTTGATAAATAGGCAATGCATGACAAGATCAATCTTTAACTTAAAATCAACAATAGCTCACCCATGACATGTACAGATAATAATTAACCAAATTGACACACTCGCACATGCCACTCTTAGGGTACACCTCACTTGGTTGCCTCGAACGTGGTCATTGAGTATAGGAAGTTTTAGAGGTCGCCCTCTTGTCCAAAGATCATAAGTTGCCTCGAAACAGTTGCCTCGGATAAAATGATCTAAGACATTAGGGTTACCGCTAAGGCGTCCTAACATTGCTTTAGTGACCACACGTCCCTTAATCGAATTGACCCGAAAACTCCAACGATGGTGCTACCTGCTCCTCAATAGTGGGATAGCATTGTCTAAAGGACACTTGTACAGATTAATTCCTTTTTGAGTAGGTAGATGGTTCT
The DNA here is from genome assembly GCA_948472305.1 of Vicia faba. Lineage (NCBI taxonomy): Eukaryota > Viridiplantae > Streptophyta > Magnoliopsida > Fabales > Fabaceae > Vicia > Vicia faba. The sequence goes on along the minus strand of OX451736.1, from coordinate 1,060,387,145 downwards.
TAAGTACTTTCTCCTTTTAAAAACAAAACTTTTTGCACTTACACCCCTTTCAAACAAAAAACTCTTTTCAAACCCACAAACACAAAGAAAAGCAAACTTTTGAAAACACAATGAGCAAGTACCTAAGATCCCGTGGATAACCATGGATAGAAAGGGTGCTAATACCTTCCCTTTCTATAATCTACCTCCTGAACCCGAGAAACATCTCAAAAAGGAATTTTTCTGTGCTTTTGTCCTTTCCTTATTGGATAAAATAAAAGACGGTGGCGACTCTTTCTTACCGCGACATTTTGCAAAGACAAACGCAAAACGCGAACCAGCATTCCAAAACAGTCAGTTCTCATTCCCACCGATCACAGAACTGGCGACTCTGTTGGGGAATTATAATAAGTGAGGTGTACCTTAGGATTAGATCATTGTGTTTTCAATTGTATGTTTTATATGATTTATCTTTGTGGGCTTGTATCGGAGTTCTATAGATCCTAACCAGGATCTGGGGATACCATTTAGGTAAGTAGCAATAAACTGTGAGGGAACTGTTCGGTGTAGACCGACACGGTTGAAGCAGTAGCTACGTTGGTGTGGCACTTTAGTCTGTACCGATATCCCTTGTGTTGGAACGAGGAGAATATGGGTCTTCTAAGGGGTCATTAAGCACCAACTGACCTTAGAACCTTAAATTGACCAACTTGGCCATAGAACAGTAGCAGTATGCTACACTCATTGAGACTAAACTCTCGCGATGATTCCGGTCGCAAGAAAAGGTTGCTAAACTGGAATTATGACTGATCAAGGGTAGTCAGTGATATTGAGATCCTCTAGAACCCGATTACTATTTCTAGGACAGGTTTGAGCCAACTAAACTGGAAAAGGGTAATACCTAAACTCCATGCCAGCCTGAAATTTAAGGGCTATTGTGTGACTTGTGTGCCTTCAAAACTTGAACTACTTGCACATTCTTGTTATCTGACAACATGAGTTCCTTGCAGGTTTTGTTTACAGTCCTCATCCAATAATTTGGATTTATTGCAGGGTTTACTTACAGCACCTCACACTTTTGCTTAAACGCATATCATACACATCATAACATCATGCCTTAATATTTCCTTAACCATTTCAAGGATCTCGAGGGCTTGTGATGCAGGTTATGGTAAATCAAATGTCCAACAAGGGGAAAAGGGGATTTATTTTCCTCTAGCCAATGCCGTCTAGAGATCAAAACACGATAACTTGAGTCAGGGGCTATGACCCACTCGATATGGTGAGCTTGACTCTTGAAGAAGGACTCTTAACGACACAAAGTTTCTTCAATCAAGCTTCAACCAAATTCTAACAGTTTCTTGTTTACCCCGCGAGATCCTTGAAAACATTGCATACATATATCATACATATCATTGCATAACAGGTCTCCCAGTACAGGTCTCTTATGTTCTCGCTGTTTATTTCAGCAATGGCTTTCCAACCAGACAACCAAGATCTTCAAACTCGAGAAGCTCAGTTCAAGGACGTATTCCTAAACCTATCCAAGGGGAAGGAAGAGTTGAAAACACTCCTCGTTGGGAACTTGGTCAAGAAAAGTCCTAAAGACAATAAGGAAGAACGGCTGGAACAACTACAAGCTGAGTTCAATGCCATGAAAACCCATATGTTGGGGCAGATGGCTCTTATCCAAGGCTTAGCTCGGGAACAAGAAGAGCTGAGAATCATTGTTAACCAGCTTCGTCAAGACAGATACAACAACATGAAGCAAACAGTCAAGGTCGGGGCCCAAGTCATTAATCAACTTCCGAGAAGTCAAAGGTTTGGTTTGATGAAGAATAGACCTCTCCAAGTTGCTACTACCTCACGGGTCCAACAACGACCTCGCCAAGAACAACGGGTTGATCAGAGTAAGCCAAACATGCCCAGGAGGCAATTTACCAAGCTCAACATGCCGCTGTCTCAAGCTTTACAACACCTGTTGAGATTGAATCTGGTGACGTTAAGGGACCCTCCTAATAATCCCAACACAACCTCCCCAAGGCACAATCCCGATGCAAGGTGTGCATATCACTCCAACAGCCCGGGGTATGATACTAACATTTGTTGGGCGTTGAGCAACAAAATTCAAGTCCTGATTGAGGAAGGAGAATTGGAACTCACACAAGACGGTCAGATTGAATTCTTTTGCCATCCCCCCAAGGTTCCCCATTTAAAGTGACAAGTACTGAGACGAGAAGACTTTTTGTTCATTAGAATTTTCAAGTTGTAATTTTCTTTTGATTGTTCGAACATTTATTCATGTCAAACTTTATTACTTTATCAATGCATTGCATATGTCTGTTTTGAATCAGTCCATTCGTATTCACTATATTCAAATTGCTTTCATTTTTTGTGATGTTCAACTCTCGATTAAAAAATTCTAAGCCTTTTGAGGGAGGATGACGAAAATGATATCAAAATCTCTACAGTATGCTTTTGAACAGACCCTGCTGACGAGGTACAGGCATTGTTTCAAATCCTGAACAGTGAAGTTATAAGGAAGATAATCCCTAGTCAACCCCTTTGAGCCAAAGAAGTTGGAGTTTTTCTTTTCACAAATTAAAACCCTTAATTATAACCTAGGGCAGGGTAGTTTTCTCAGTTGATCCAGGTGCACAATGAATGGCATCAAAGAAGTCCTTCCGTAACAAAAGACGATGTTGGTTCTGTATAATCGTAAGGACAGGCAGTCATTATTTCTCAAAATAAAAGCCCGATAAGTCAAAACCTATGAAGGAGACTTATAAAACTGGGGCATCCCGCTGACTGTAATCATAAAAGAAACAGTTCAGGCAAAAGACAGGGATAATAAAATCAAAAAGAAAGAGATCCTACATACTCTCAACAAAATGACTGCATGTTCGAAATAAATTATCAGTATCCGAACCACCACTGGAATATCAGAGCAAAGACTCAAACGGGATCTAAATGCACGATTGGCTGAGTTTAGGATCGAAGAACGGGTGGGTACAAATAAAATTTGAGCCTTTATCCTTTGTTTCTTAAACCGTGAACTAGACCACGTTATAACCCTTAAAAGTCCTAGCTGAAGCATGGGTTAGTCCGAATGCATACTGTTACAAAAGGTATCCTGACTCCTGTAGGGCTTGCTGTAAATCCTGAGTTGACATCACATTTTACAAAAAAAATTGTCTGTTTTACTGGAAAAATGCATTTTCAAAAAAATTCAAAACAGACATAAGCTTTGAATTCTTAAAATAATATTGTTTGCATATGACTATTTGTTCAACAGCAGAGAAATTCGCACGAAGAATATCTAGTGAACAAAAAAACGTTCTCAATAAAAAGGATCACCTCAAGTGGAAAAACACTTCCAATCAAGGGGCACGGCATGATCATTGTCCATCATCTGGGGCAGTCAAGTCATGATTCAAGGAATCTCTCAAAATGCCAAATAGCCAGGGGCAAATCTCCATCTGAATCAATTGGGGCATTGGACATGAATTCTAGCAACGAATCTTGCATGATCAAACATCTTCTGGTAGTATGGCAACACGACACTACAGACAGTGACACCTCCCTACATCCTGAGAGCGTGGACATAATCAGAAAATACTACGCATAATAAAAGACCCGCTAGGTCGACTGGCCTAGGCAAAAATAAGGGCTTCCCGGCGAACCAAAAGGGTTCGGGCAAAAGTTAGGGATAAAAATGGAAAAAATCTGTACACCCGGCAAGTCGAAAACCTGAAAAGGCGGCTTGGGAAAAAAAGGGTATCCCGATGGACTAAAAACTCGAAAGGGCGGTCCAGGCAAAAATTAGGGATTAAAGCGTACGACTATGTCCCGTCATCTCGTCACGTGCCTACCAGAAGAAGACTTGTCATTTCAATCGAAAGATACCAAGCACCTCATAGGTTGGGATAATACTCGATCCACAAGGCCTCCGCATGCACCTTCTCCCGCAGATACAGGGGCAGAAAAGTCTCGATGCAAAGCCATCGTCATATCCTTAGCACGCGTCCCAGTAACATTCACTCCCCGAAGAGTAAGACAGTAATGATAGCTCTCCCCCAGCTGAGACTTGCAACTATGAACGAATCAACAATACTCTCCCCAAGCAGAGTTGATCTACCATCAGCACTAGAAAGGTTGGGTATCCTCAGAAGGTCTTAATCTTCCCCGGCAGAATATAAAGATATTCCCCAGCAAGCATAAGAGTATCCTCGGCAAAATACAAGATACCCTAGTGGAGCCATTTCCCCAGCGCAGTCTAAAGAAGATTCTCCAACGGAGTTGAGGCATCATCCCCATTAGACTTTGGAAGCTTACCCCCAATGGAGTACAAAATCAATCTCCCCAGCCAAATTCAGAGGATTATCCCCACAAAATATTAACAGGGTTATCCCCAGCAAGTTGCAATTGAAAGATCATCCCCCAGCAAAGTTCTTTCTTTTCCCCCCAGCAGGACTTCAATCCTCAAAATATTCAATCTCACCAGCAACGGTAATCCATCTCCAGCGGAGTTCATCATTGAAATCCCCAGCAGAGTGTATCAGTGGAATCCCCAGCGGAGTTTATCAGTTGAAATCCTCAGCAGAGCATCTCTTCCCCACAAAGTAGTTCCCCTCAGAGTAATCTCTTCATCAGTTTATTACCCAATGGAGTTCTTTTCTCCTGCAGGTTTATTCTCACAATCATCTTCGTCCACCATCCCTGGCGGAAGCAAAGCATTCAACTTTATTCTCCCAGCAGCTCCGGGATTTATTTTCCCCAGCTAAGACATTACATGTCCATACATCATGATGCATGCATATATGCATCATACCATACAATCTCATTTATGTTGAGAACATCATTGTTGATCCATATCATGCATTGCATAAGACTGACCGTTACCTTTCAGGAAAGATACAATCAAAATTCAAGTTATGAAGCCCGGGTACGACCGGATAGTATCTTGATTTCTACAGCATATTGTGAAGCCAGGATTACGACCGAATAACAATATCAGACTACCGTGAAGCCTGTATTACGACCAGATAGTGATATCTCTTAAAAGTAAGCTATGAAGCCTGAAGACCGACCGTATAAAAGTTTATTCCCCAGTGAGACATGAAGCCCAGATTACGACTGGATAGCAGCTCAGTAAGCACCATGAAGCCTGGATTCGACCAGATAGTGGTATATCATAAACACAAGCCGTGAAGCCCGGATCACGACCGAATAACAGCTCATCAAGTAATTGTGAAGCCTGGATTACGACCAGAAAACAATACAATACCATGAAGCCTGGATTACGACCAGATAATGGTAGAAGATGTTGTGAAGACTGGATTACGACCAGATAGAAACCGAGAGTACTACGAAGCTTGGTTTTCGACCAGATAGTGGTATGATACATCGTGAAGCCTGGATTACGACCAGATAGCGTTAAGGGACACTGTGAAGCTTGGATTACGACCAAATAACAGTTTACCCAGCCAGTTGCTATGAAGCCCGGATTCGACTGGATACTAGTAAACCCAACAGTCAAAGGGAAGCCCGGATGCGGTCGGATAACCACTTGATTTATTCTGAAGCCTGGATTTCGACCAGATAAGAAGTGAGGTATTGTGAAGATTGGATTCGACCAGATAGTAGTACGTGAAACCATGAAGCCTGGATTCGACCAGATAATGGTATAACGCATCGTGAAGCCTGGATTACGACCAGATAGCGGTATAAGACACCGTGAAGCTTGGATTTCGACCAAATAGCAGTTTACATGGACAGTTACTAAGAAGCCCGGAATCGGCCGGATATTAGTGTGCCCTAAATTCAAGTTGAAGCCCGGATGCGACCGGATAACCACTTGATTTGTTCTGAAGCCTGGATTTCGACCAGATAAGAAGTGAGGTATTGTAAAGCCTGAATTACGACCAGATAGCAAGCTTAATCTCATCTCCCCAGTAAGTCACTGTAAAGCCTGGATTGCGACCAGATAGCAGTCGATCTTATCACTATGAAGCCTGGGTTGCAACCAGATAGTAGTTAACTCTCACCTCTTCAACAGAGATGATTCCCCAGTAGAATAACGGACGACTGAAGCTCCTAAAGTTCTATTTCTCCTAAGATAAAGAACAGCATTCCCCAGCGGAATCTCCCTCAACAACAGGTATACAAGCTCTCGCTAAGGAATCTCTTACGCGATCGACACTCCTTCGGATGTCATCTTTAAACCACTTATCAACAATCTCCAAATGGAATCTGTAAGCCCATTCCCGACATCACAATGCTGAAACTACTTCATGCGAGTGCAAATTTCTGGGCACTCTAGTGTTCAATCATCTCCCACCTTCGGATCACGAAAGGCCTGAACGTCAATCTATATCCTCAGGTTTAAGAAGATTGAACAGGGGAAACTGTTGTACCCCAAAATTTTCCCTCCCATATTTCTCAAGACATGTCAAGCATCATCTCCAAAGTTGTTCAAGATGGCTCAAGAGTTGGACGGTCAAATCACCTCCTAAGGCAGTCAAGTCAAAATTAGGGTTTTGTGTTGCATCAAGGTCCTTACATCCAAATGACCTCAAGTGCTCCCCAATGTCCTAATATGTTCTTAAGTTCATCCATGTCAAATTTCAAGCCTTGCAGAGGAAGTTTGGTCAGGCAATTGCTCAATATTCATCAAGATTCAAAAGTTGCTAAATTAGGGTTTTGTAGGAAAAGTCAACTCAACTTTGACCAAGCATAAATTTATCATACTTTATGAGAAATGACCCATCCAAAGTTCATTTTGAAAAGGATGCAATTTCCTGCTATCCATCTTCACACCCCAAGATCAATAAATGCTCTCACAAAAAGTTACAAATTTGGACATTATAGGTCATTTTTGAAAATCAACAAAAACACCTTTTTTGTCAAAGCTTATAACTTGAGCATGGAATATCAAAATTAGATGAGACATAAAGGGTTGGTTATAGTACATCTCAAGGTTTCTAAAAAGTCCAAGAACACCTCAAAAAGTTCAAAATTGAAGAAGTTATGCATTGTTGAAGTTGGGCATTTTTCCAAAATTGCCAAAAGTCAACTATCCTCCAAACTCCAATTTTTGACAAAAGGGTCCACTTTTTTCCACTTGATATGGTCTTGTCATTCCACACACGTGTCCCATCTTTAATTTCATGGCCATTCATTTATTTTTCTATTTTATTTAATTTTTATTGATTTAATTCATTTTAAATCAATATTAAATCAAATAAAATCTAAAAATTGATGTAATGAAATTCTTGTGGTCATTGAAGCTTTCAATTATCATGATTCATCAAATCAAATTCGTATCAAGCCTTTTCATGCATAAAAAATCAGATTTGATACAAATATGGAAACTTGATAATGGAAGAACAAATCACATCTCAATTCTTCAATGCTCATGGATTAAGGCCCAAGTTTTGACCTAAATACATTCCCTTATACACACACAAGCGAGGCAGATCAAGAACAGGCCCTAAGGACTGCAAAAACGGCAAACTCAGAATTGAAAAAAACCTTGAAAAAGTGGGAGACCAAAATCAATATTAGAGCTCGATTCAAAGTAAAAGCTTGACACTAATCTCTTGTTGGCAATCCCCTGAAGCGATACCAATCAAAACCAAGCCTTCTCATCGCCGGAAACTCGCTATAAGTATCCACGAACCAAGCTCTGAACATGAAATCCAAGTCTCTGATTCTTGCATCCTTTCATTAAAATCTTTGCATATTTGTGTTTGTCGTTTGATATAGAACATTTTGGCAATATTCAATTTTATTTTCAGAGCCTGTATCATGATACCCAAAGCTAGGGTTCTTGTTCTTTGTTTTTTAGGCATTTTGTATGCAGGATAAATTGAGACTAATGATGGGTATAAGGATGATCAGGGGAGAGAGACGAATGCAGTGATGGTCTCCATTGGCATTTATATGGCCTGTAGCTCATGCTAGGATGATGCCATGGATTTAGTTGCGGAATGAAATCCGTAGGAAAAAATACAGTCTTCGTTGAAGAAGACGAAGACGTGTCCTAGCTTCATTGGACAATTCAAACAAATCACGCGTTTTTTTTTTATTTTCAGCATAATTAATTGACTTGTCCATATAATATTTGTTGTATATTCTATTAGCAATTATGCAGCATGGTTGAGTTGGCAAGGGAGGCGTGTCATTGAGCATTGGGACCTGGGTTCGAATCCCAGGTCCCCCCAAAACCTTTGTATTATTTTGTTACAGGAAATCCAATGCAAAACTTCAGGCGTGGACCATCATGTTCCTCATCCCATCAAGCGCCAAGTGGCCCACCAGTCAAATGGACATCCACCATACACTCTGGTCAACAGGCACCTATGGAATCACAAAAGTCAAAACAGGCTGGCGTAATTGGGCCTGGGAATTTTCCAGATTCACCTCCTTTTTGGGCCTAGCACCCCCTTGGTTATTTCTTTTCATATTGCATTCATTTTATTATTTAATTGTTTTTATTAATTATCATACTAACCAATTAATATTTTCCTAATAAAATCAGAAAAACCCAAAAAATAATATTTTTATTAATTTCACTATTTCATTATTTTTGTAAATAAACTTTAACCAATTAATTTAGTTTTTAATTAGGTACAATTTTAATACCTTTTGCAATAACTTAAAATTAATATAGAATTAGGGTTTTTAATAACTTTTAGCCATTTTTATTTTATTTCCTTAAATATAAAAAACCCAAAAATATTTTCATTTAATTAATTAATTCAATTATTAATTTAATATTAATTTCCATTTAATTCAAAAATAACAAAAAAATCTCTTTCTTTAATAAAAAGGGTCAAAACCCTAAAAACACTCCGATTTAATTTTCTCGCACGCGTATTATTTTTGATCCATTTTATCATATTTTTGTAATTGTTTCCCGGTATGTAATAGTTTTAATAGGACTTTAATTTATCGCTTTTATTTACTTTTCGCAATTTAATTTTAAAGAGTTTGTTTTTTGGCGATATAAATACCCAACGCCTTGTAATAGCTTAGATTTAATTTTCCGCAATTTAATTTCCGCACAATATTAACTGTTATATGTTTGATAAATAGGCAATGCATGACAAGATCAATCTTTAACTTAAAATCAACAATAGCTCACCCATGACATGTATAGATAACAATTAACCGAATTGACACACTCGCACATGCCACTCTTAAGGTACACCTCACTTGGTTGCCTCAAACATGGTCATTGAGTATAGGAAGTTTTAGAGGTCACCCTCTTATCCAAAGATCATAAGTTTCCTCGAAACGGTTTCCTCGGATAAAATGATCTAAGACATTAGGGTTACCGCTAAGGCGTCCTAACATTGCTTTAGTGACCACACGTCCCTTAATCGAATTGACCCGAAAACTCCAATGACGGTGTTACCCGCTCCTCAATAGTGGGATAGCATTGTCTAAAGGACACTTGTACAGATTAATTCCTTTTTGAGTAGGTAGATGGTTCTTAAGTACTTGCTCCTTTTAAAAACAAAACAAAACTTTTCGCACTTACACCCCTTTCAAACAAAAAACTCTTTTCAAACCCACAAACACAAAGAAAAGCAAACTTTTGAAAACACAATGAGCAAGTACCTAAGAGCCCGTGGATAACCACAGATAGAAAGAGTGCTAATACCTTCCCTTTCTATAATCTACCTCCCAAACCCGAGAAACATCTCAAAAAGGAATTTTTCTGTGCTTTTGTCCTTTCCTTATTGGATAAAATAAAATACGGTGGCGACTCTTGCTTACCGCGACATTTTGCAAACACAAACGCAAAACGCGAACCAGCATTCCAAAATAGTCAGTTCTCATTCCCACCGATCACATAATGTTTTAGCTGGGGGAAATAAATCCCGGATAGCTGCTGGAGAAAGAGTTGAATTCTTCATTTTCGCTGGAGATGACGAACGAAGATGATTGTGAGAATAAACTTGTAGGAGAGGATAACTCCGTTGAGGAATAAACTGATGAGGAGATTACTCTGTGGGGAAGAGATGCTCTGCTGAGGATTCAACCGATAAGTTTCGCTGGGGATGAATTACCGTTGCTGGTGATACTGAATCCTGTTGGGGATTGAATTCCTGTTTGTGAAAGGAAAGAACTCCACTGGGGATGATCTTTCAGTTGCGACTTCACTGGGGATAACCTGTTAGACTCTTGTGGGGATAATCCTTTGAGCTTTGTTGGGGACAGTCTTCCTTTGAACTCGGCTGGGGATATTTATTTTTATACTCCACCGGGGACGAACTTCCGGAGTCTACTGGGGATGTTCTTCAACTCTATTGGGGAAGCTTTTTCAAACTACGCTGGGAAAATTTTAACTCCACTGGGGATATCTTGTATTCTGTCGGGGAATATTCTTATACTCCGTTGGGGAATATTAAGATTGCCGGGGATATTAAGCCTTTTCAGTGTTGATGGTAGATAAACTCTGCTTGGGGAGAATATTACCGATTCCTTTACAGTTGCAAGTCTCAGCTGGGGAGAGCTAACATTACTGTCTTACTCTGCGGGGAGTGAAAGCACCTTAGCCATGTTCTTCAGCTGAATTTACCTTTGTACCTTGCTGGACAGAGAAACTATACAACTTGGACAATTCTCATTTTCCCCTGTTTCTGATATTACCAGTAATCATCTTTTTGTTTCGCATGCAAATATTTATGAGCAGCAATTAATGTCAAGTGCATATATCAAAAATGAACATTGGACGTTCTTTGCAAAACAAACAGATAAAGGAAAAACAGTTTGAAATTTCTTTGAAAATGAATTGTATTGATTTTGAAGTTTGGCCTGTAAATAAGCGTTTTTGTACAAGAGGCTGACGTCCTAGTAAGAGAATGCCGCCGAACAAATATAATTTATACAATTTGTGAAAAGCAAACAAAACAGCTATGTGAATAATCCCACTGGGTTCCAACTCTGCTATTGCCCTTATGTCCTCGAGCATCTCATCACTTTGCTATTGGTTGAAGGTAGATCAGATTGATTAGTGCCGTCCGAGCTTGATAGTTGATACCGAAGTATAGATTCAAGGTGATCCAATGAGGCATAGTGTTACGCTTTGATCCCTAATTTTTTTCCTGAACCGCCCTTTCGGGTTTTCAGTCCACCGGGATACCCTTTTTTGCCCAAGCCGCCTTTTCAGGTTTTTGAATTGCCGGGTGTACAGATTTTTTCACTTTCATCCCTTATTTTTGCCTGAACCCTTTTGGTTCGCCGGGAAGCCCTTACTTTTGCCTAGGCCGGTCAACCTAGTGGGTTTTTGATTATGCGTAGTATCTTTTTACTATGTCTACATTGACGGGGTGAGGAAGGTCGTCACCATCCATGGTGGTTAGAATCATGGCTCCTCCTGAGAAAATGTTCTTAACCACAAATGGCCCTTCGTAAGTAGGGGTCCATTTGCCCCTGGGATCACCTTGAGGTAGGATAATACGCTTGATAACCAGGTCCCCAACTTGATACTCTTGTCATCTAACCTTCTTGTTAAATGCCTTGATCATCCGCTTTTGATACGTCTGACCATGACAAATAGCAATAAGTCTATTTTCGTCAATTAAATTTAGCTGATCAAGCCGGGTATGGATCCAGTCATCTTCGCTCAAACCTGCATTCTTCATGATCCAAAGAGAGGGTATCTGAACTTCAATGGGCAAGACTGCCTCCATACCATATACCAAGGAATAGGGTGTTGCCCCTGTTGACGTCTGTGCTAAGGTACGGTACCCATGAAGAGCAAATGGTAACATCTCGTGCCAGTCTTTGTATGTTACTGTCATCTTCTGCACAATCTTCTTAATGTTCTTATTAGCCGCTTCTACAGCCCTATTCATCTTCGGTCGGTAAGGAGAAGAGTTGTGATGATGTATCTTGAATTGCTTGCAGAGCTCAGTGATCATCTTGTTGTTGAGATTGGTACCATTATCCGTAATGATCCTCTCTGGTACACCGTATCGACAGATCATGTTATGCCGAATGAACCGTGCCACGACGTTCTTGGTCACAGTAGCAAAGGAAGTTGCTTCAACCCACTTCGTAAAGTAATCAATTGCTACTAGGATGAAACGATGCCCGTTGGATGTCGTAGGTCTGATCTCGCCGATCATATCAATGCCCCACATTGCAAAAGGCCAAGGAGCTGTCAAGACATTCAGAGGTACTGGAGGTATGTGCCCCTTATCAGCATAGACTTGGAATTTGTGACATGTCCGAGAATGCTGATAACAGTCGGCTTCCACGGTGGACCAAAAGTATCCTGCCCTAGGGATTTTCTTTTCCATGGTATATCCACTGGAATGAGTTCTGAAAGTACCTTCATGTAACTCCGCCATGATCCTTTCTGCTTCATTCTTATCCACACAATGCAGTAAGGTTGAATCATGGTTACGCTTGTAAAGAATGCAATTGCTGATGAAGAACTTTTCCGCGAACCTTCTCAAAAACTTCTTGTCATTAACAGATGCACCCTCAGGGTACTATTGAGCCTCAAGGTATCTCTTCACCTCATGAAACCAGGGTTTATCTGCTACCTCTTTAGCCTCAATGTCACAGCAATGTGCAGGTTCGTCCAATCTTTCAATGATAATCTGGGGAGCTTTGTTGTCCCAATTGACTTTGAACATAGAAGACATTGTAGCCAGCGCGTCCGCCAACTGATTCTCCTCTCTTGGGAAGTGTTCAAAGGTTATCTCTTCGAAGTTGGGAAGCAACGTCAATACATACTCCTTGTAAGGAATAAGATTTGGGTGCTTCATATCCCACTCGCCTTTGATCTGACTGATCACGAGAGCGGAATCTATGAAGACACTCAAGAACTTAATCCTTAGGTCAATTGCTGCTCGAAGACCCATGATGCACGCTTCATACTCCGCCATATTGTTGGTGCAGTTGAAACATAGTCGGGCGGTAAACGGAGTATGGGAGCCTTTAGGAGATATGATCACGACACCAATTCCATTGCCCAAAGAGTTTGAAGCTCCATCAAAGTACATAGACCATCGGGATCCCTCCTCAGGTCCTTCATCCGGTCCAGGTGTCTCACAGTCAGTCACTATCATGATATTCTCGTCCGGGAATTCAAAGTTCATAGACTGGTAATCATCCACCACCTGGTGTGCCAAATGGTCTGCCAACACACTTCCCTTGATTGCCTTTTGGGTCGTGTACTAGATGTCATACTCAGTCAAGATCATCTTCCATCTTGCTATTCTTCCGGACAAGGAAGGCTTCTCGAAGATATACTTGATTGGATCCATCTTTGATATCAATAGAGTAGTGTGAGTCAGCATATACTGTCTCAGCCGGCGATCAGCCCATGCCAAAGCGCAGCAAGTTTTCTCGAGCAACGAGTATCGGGTCTCGCAGTCGGTAAACTTTTTGCTAAGGTAATAAATAGCATGATATTTTCGGCCAGACTCGTCATGTTGACCCAGCACGCACCCCATTGAGTTATCGAGTACTGTCAAGTATAAGATCAAAGGTCTCTCTTCAACTGGAGGCATCAGAATAGGCGGCTCTTGGAGATACTATTTGATCCTTTCGAAAGCGGCATGACATTCATCGTTCCAACGTACTACTTTATCTTTCTTTAGTAGCTTGAAGATTGGCTCACAAGTAGCAGTTAGGTGCGAGATGAATCGGGCAATATAATTCAGACGTCCCAAAAAGCCTCTGACTTCTTTTTTTGTTCTAGGAGCCGACATTTCCTGTATAGCCTTCACCTTGGCAGGGTCCACTTGAATACTTTTGTCACTTACGACGAAACCCATCAGCTTACCAGATCTCACTCCGAAGGTGCACTTGTTTGGGTTCAACCTCAGCTTGTACAACTTCAACCTGTCAAACAGCTTCTGAAGATGGTCCAGATGTTCTTCCTCAGTTTGGGATCTTGCCATCATGTCATCGACGTATACCTCAATTTCATGATGGGTCATGTCATGGAATAAAGCGACCATGGCGCGCTGATCCGTTACCCCAACATTCTTCAGTCCAAAAGGCATGACCTTGTAGAAAAAGGTACCCCACTGAGTAACAAAAGTTATCTTCTCCATGTCTTCGGGAGCCATTTTTATCTGATTATAACCGGAGAAACCATCCATAAAGGAGAATACCTTATATTGAGCAGTGTTGTCAACTAGAACGTCGATATGAGGTAGAGGGAAACCATCCTTGGGGCTTGCCCTGTTTAGATCCCTATAGTCAACACACATCCGAACCTTATCGTCCTTCTTCGGCACTGAAACCACGTTGGCAACCCACTGCGGATAAGAAGTAACTGCTAGAAAACCGGCGTCAAACTGTTTCATAACTTCAGCCTTGATTTTCTCAGACATGTCTGGGCGCATTCGGCGGACCTTCTGTTTCACTGGAGGACAGTCTTCCTTGGTAGGAAATCGGTGAACCACAATATCGGTATCCAAACCAGGCATATCTTCATAAGACCAGGCAAAGATCTCAACATAGTCATGCAACATCTAAATCAACCGTTGCTTCACACTAAGCTCCAGATTGGCACCAATCTTGACCTCTCTCTTGTCCATTTTTGTACCCAGATTCACTGTTTCCATTGGCTCTTCATGCGGCTGTATAGCCCTCTCTTCTTGGAGTATCAGTCTTGCAAGTTCAACAGGCACTTCGCAATCATCTTCACCTTCGTCTTCAGCTAAGTTGATCGGATTTTCGAAGTCATAATTGGCAGTAGCAGAGTCATTACCAGTGAGATCCAGAGTGGATGTAGACTTGTATATGTGAGTGTGTGTAAAATAGCTGTTTTGTAATATATAATAAAAGAAAAACAAGGAGCGCAAAATTTGAGATGCAAGAAACGTCTAATGTTTTTATTAATGATATATGAAAATGACACACATAAAGCCCTCATAAATGAAGCCACAGTGCCCCCGGGTAAGACACTGGGCCATAGAGTTTAAAACATTGTCTGTTACAAATTCAAAACAAAAGTCTCATTACTGGGTAACAAAACAAATTGGGATGAAGTCCTTTGCTGTCCAGTTGTTTAGTCCACCATCAGTAGTAGGATAGATCCAACTGTCGAACTCAGACTCTTCAACGTCGTCTTCAATGGCATTCACTCCTGAATTGCTGATGAACAAGGGAGGTCTTTTGATCTGTGCATTCTGAACAGCCCTTTGAGCTTCTTTAGTGAAACCCAAACCAAATTTGTTAGTCTTCTGTGCAAAATCAGGGAGTTGGCCCCAATTTGCACACCCACCTTTCTCGACAACAGCCCGAGCATCTTTGAAGGAAGCCATCTTCATTGGAGGATCTCCAACAACAGTCTCAGTTGATGCCAGTGTCTGGGGAACCTCTTCAAAATGTTGAAACGAGGTTTCAATGAACTCCCCATCCATTTCTACATATCGGAAAGAGTTAAGGTGGCTCATCATGTACTCTTCCTCTCCTTGCACTGTCACAATTCTCCCTTTCACTGGGTACTTTAGCTTCTGGTGGAGCGTAGACGTCACTGCCCTAACTTTGTGGATCCATGGACGACCCAACAAACATGAATAAGATGGCCGAATGTCCATCACATAAAATGTAGATGCGAAAACCAGAGAGCCAACCTTAATCAGAATATCCACCTCTCCGTGTACCATCCTCTTAGACCCATCAAAGGCCCTGACGACAATGTTGCTTGGTTTCAGCTCCAACCCTTCACAGTCCAACCGGTCTAGAGCTTTCTTAGGCAAAACGTTCAATGAGGAACCAGTATCCACCAATACATGAGCGAGAGTAGTGCCCCTGCATTCAATGGAGACATGCAGGGCATTGTTGTGATTCTTCCCTTTGGCAGTCAAGTCGGCGTCAGAGAAACCCAACCCATTATCAGTAGTCAGACTAGCCACGCAATCTTTAAACTGATCAGCCGACGTTTCTTGCGGTACATGTGCAGTCTTCAGGAATGCAATCAGAGCCTTGGCATGGGCTTCTGAGCATAGCAACAGTGACAACATAGAGATTTTAGATGGGGTTTGCCCCAGCTGTTCGACTACATTGTAGTCGCTCTTTTTGATGATCTTCAAAATTTCCTCCATCTCTTGTCTAGAGGCTTCAACAGTAATCTTATTTGGTGCCTCCGTCTGGGCAGGCTCACCGGCAGTCCCTTTGCCCCGAGTGTCGGATGACTCCGCAACAGGGGTAAGAATTGGAACTTGAACAGGGATAGCAGCAGGTACACTGGCAGGTGTAATAACAACAGGTTTCCGAACAGTTGGTGGAGAGATATCAGGGGAGAAAAGCCTTCTGTTGCGGGTGACTTTGGCAGGTCCAACAATATTGCTGACGTCAATATCAACATCTAAATCTTGTTTAATTCCGTGATAGTAAACATCAGCCCCGTAGTGCCAAGGGACAGCTTTATCAGAGGTATAGGGGATAGGCCCGGGAACAGTGATGATCAATGGTGCGATTCTTGGAACAGATGTAATTCTAACATGCTTTCTCGAGGAAGCCTTGGAAGAATTGTCGAAAATGGTGATAATAACAATTTCTTCAGCAGGGATCAAAGGAACAGGAGTCTTCTCAAATAGAATTTCCTTATTATCCATCAGGCGTTGGATACCTGACTTCAGAAGATGGCAACCGGTAGGTAGGACAGAACACATACGGCAACCTTCATCATAGCCCGGAAATAAACCGGCTAACAAAAGGTTCTTCTTCACAGTCATTAAAGGGGTAACAATGTCATTCACAGAAACCACATACGAGTCTTCATCTACATCATTCACTCCATGCTTGGGCATAGGAGTTGTCACAACATTAGGTCTTTCAGGAGCTTCAAACTCAATCTCCTTAGCATCTATTAAGTCTTGTATTTTGTTCTTCAAAACCCAACAATCATCTATATCATGCCCCGGGCTATCAGAGTGAAAAGCGCAGTGGGCATTAGGGTTGTACTTTGGTGACGTAGTGTTGGGATTCTTCGGGGCTTCCCTTGGAATCACAAGATTGGTCTTTAATAACTGCGGCAAAATCTGAGATAAAGTCATGTTGAGCTGAGTGAATTGCCTTCGCAATCTCTCGCCCTTTGGCTGATTGTAATGCTGAGGAGCACCAGCAGGTCTTGATATAACAACCACATTAACAGCTTGGCGGCGTTCAGGTCTATTCTGACTTTTCGAACTATAAACAACACTGGACTCCTTCTTAAAAGGCTTCTTCTCGGTGCCTGATGAAGCACCCTTTTGTATTTTACCAGACTTAATACCAGCCTCAATCCTTTCACCGGTCATAATTAGCTTCATAAACCCGGACGAAGAACTTCCAATCAGATGGTTGAAACACGGACCAGACAAAGTCCCCAGAAACATATCCACTAGCTCCCGATCAGCCAAGGGTGGTTGCACTCTTCCAGCGAGGTCCCTCCACTTATGAGCATAATCTTTGAAACCTTCACCCGCAGCCATTGACATACTCTGGAGTTGGGTACGCGTGGGAGCAAGGTCGGCATTGTATTGGTACTGCCTGTAGAAAGCAGCAGCCAAATCTTCCCAACTACGGATACTGGCTCCTTCTAACTGGTAAAACCATTGAAGTTGATTCCCTGAGAGACTGTCTTGAAAGAAGTGGATCCATAGGTTCTTGTCAGTGGTGTACGGCTGAATCTTCCTTACATACGACCGGAGGTGCAGTTTCGGGCAAGAAACTCCGTTGTATTTAGCAAAGGCTGGTGCTTTGAATTTGTGGGGAATCACCACCCCAGATGATAGACCCAGATCACCAAAGTCTAGACCAGGCACTTTCTGAACTTCCATCGCATTCAAACGGTCTTCCAGTTGTTTGTATCTATCCTCGGCCGGAGGATACTGGTCTTCGTCGAAGTCCATCTCATTGTCTGACACCACAGGGCTAGGAGCCCTCCTTTCTTCCTGACTATCTTTCCCTCCAAATAAGGTAGTCAAATCAACTTCATCTCGTAGCCTGTTTCCAAACTTGTGACCTGTGTTAAACAGGGTTGTCCTCTTCTTCTTCTTCTTCTTCTCTTTCAGAATAAGGGTCTTCAGATCTTGCTGACCCTTAGCTAGATTCATGAACAACTCTTGGAATTGGGCATTTTGAGCCTGCAGAGCCTTGATTGCTTGTTCAGTTGATGGTTCGGAAGACATGATGCTGAAATAAACAGCGAAGAAGATGAGCAAAACCTGTAATGGGTACCTGTTATGAGGTGCATGGAATGAAATGCGTATGATATGATTTCAAAGACATCAAGAGATTCAAATTCGTAAACCAAACAGGAAACACACTTTTATTAGATAAACTTGAAATTCAAATTGTTCAACAGATGCCCTTAAGGCGTTACAAGAAAGGAAATACTGAAAAATAAATCAAAGCTAGAAATAAACAAAAAGACAATCAGTGCTCCCATGGTCGCTTCTTGTCGGTGCAGACATAGTCATTGAGGGTCTGCTCATTCTCCAGCTGCCTAGTCAACTTCTGAATCTTCTGCTCTTGCTCGTGATACTTTTCTCGGTAAGTATCCCACTCTTCTCTCAACTGCATCCAAGACCTTTTCAGTACCCCAATGTCAGTGGGCATATGAGGATGGAGGACGGTAGGAAGAACCCCCTCTTCATTAGCAACTTCAACAATGATAGGCAAGACGGCTTCATACGGCATTCCCAACTTTTGGGCACGGATACGAACCCATCATAGGTATGGCTCCATTGGAAGAGAAGTCTTCGCACCCAACTCGTGTGGATCAGATCTGTGAACCCTATCCCAAGCTCTTATGAATCTGCGGCGTTTCTCATCACTATCCCCTTGGAAATCAAAGATTATGCTAGGCATTAGCAGCTCATGAGGTCCTTCTCTTCTGGCTCGCCCAAACTGATGTAAGGCCAAGCATGGATTGTAATTAATTCCTCCATTGGTTCCTATCAGTGGAACATTGGGGTACTCCCCACAATGATCAATAATAGCCACCTCGTCCATACCCTTGATAGTCCAGGAGATGTCATTGTGAGAGAGAGACATAACCCTATAAGCCCAGCCCATGCCTTCTTTGTTCTTCAAAACTGACTTGGGAAGGTGAGAAATAAACCACCTTGCCAACAATGGAGCACAACACATCAGGGTTCCCCGCTTTCAAATAGTACGGGCATAAAGCTGATGAAGAATGTCACCCAAGAGAGTGGGTATAGGATTACCAGAGATGAAGATTTTTACCGCATTCACATCAACAAAGGAGTCAGAGTTCAGAAACAGTACCAAGCCATATATCAGAAGAGCCAGAATATCTTCGAATGCTTGGAAGTCTAGACTATCCCAGAAATAATTAGCCTTACCAACCAAGAACTTAGTCAAAAAGCCCTTTGCTCCACTACGAGTTTCCCAATTAGCCATTACCTCAGCCTTTGTCAGATGAAGGGCTGAAGCAATCTCTTCCGGCCTAAGGATTTTCTCCTAACCAGTAAACGGGGTCTGCTCCAGGATAGGGATACCAAGTAGATCAGAGAACTCTTCTAAGGTGGGGACCAACTGGTAGTCCTGAAAAGTAAAGCAATGGTACAGTGGATCATAGAATTGGACCAAGACACTCAACATCTGCTCGTCCAATTTGGAAGTGACCAAACCCAAGAGGTGACCATGTCTCCTGATAAAGGAGGTAGTATCGGAGATCTTTGCAGCCAATTCTTTAAGCATAGTGGGAACCTGGACAAAGTTGATCCGGATGGTGTTCCTACGCATGGGTATCATGACCTACAAAATAGAACAAAGATGAATCCCTCCTGTCTTTGAAATAGATTAGTCCAATGCAAGATGTATGCAATGTTATGATGTCATGATGTCAGGATAGAAAGCACACCACAAGTATCCACAAATAGCAAACATGGTAAAGGCACACAAGTCACACAGAGAGCCCTTAGATTTCAGGCTGGAAAAGAGTCTAGGTACTACCCTCTTTCAGTTCAGTTGGTTTAAACCTGTCCTAAAAATAGTAACCGGGTTCTAGAGGATCTCAATATCACTGACTACCCTCGATCGGTCATAATTCCAGTTTAGCAACCTTTTCTTGTGGTCGGAATCATCGTGAGAGTTTAGTCTCAATGAGTGTAGCATACTGCTACTGTTCTATGGCCAAGTTGGTCAATTTAAAGGTTCTAAGGTCAGTTGGTGCTTAATGACCCCTTAGATGACCCATATTCTCCTCGTTTCAACACAAGGGATATCGGTACAAACTAAAGTGCCACACCAACGTAGTTACTACTTCAACCGTATCGGTCTACGCCGTACAGTTCCCTCACAGTTTATTGCTAGTTACCTAAAGGGTGCCCCCAGATCCAGGTTAGGATCTATAGTAACTCCGATCCAAGCCCACAAATATAAAGCATACAAAGCAAACAATTGAAAACACAATGATCTAATCTTAGGGTACACCCCACTTATTAAGCGTCCCCAGCAGAGTCGCCAGTTCTGTGATACGGTGGGAAATAACTGATTGTTTTTGGAATGCTGGTTTGCATTTTGCGTTTGTTTTCGCAAAATGTCGCGGTAAGCAAGAGTCGCCACCGACTTTTATTTTATCCACCAAGGAAAGGAAAAAAGCACAGAAAAATTCCTTTTTCGAGATATTTCTCGGGTCTGGGGGGTAGATTATAGAAAGGGAAGGTGTTAGCACCCTTTCTATCCGTGGTTATCCACAGGCTCTTAGGTACTTGCTCAATTGTTTTCAAAATTGTTTTCTTTGTGCTTGTGGGTTTGAAAAAAAGTCTTTGTTTGAAAAGGAGTGTAAGTGTGAAAATTTTGTTTTGTTTTGAAAGAGCAAGTACTTAAGAACCATCTACCTACTCGAAAAAGGAATCGTTCTATGTTATCTTCCTTTAAACAATGCCATCCCACTATTGATGAGTAGGTGGCACCGTCGTTGGAATTTAAGGGTCAATTTGATTTTAGGGACTTACGGTCACCAAAGCAATGTTAGGACGCCTTAGCGGTAACCCTAATGTCTTAGATCATTTGTTTTGAGGGAACAATATCCGAGGCAACCGTTTCGAGGCAACTATGATCTTTAGACAAAAGGGCGACCTCTAAAGTGACCTATACTCAATGACCGCATACGAAAGCAACCAAGTGGGGTGTACCCTAAGAGTGCGCATGTGCGAGTGTGTCGTTTTCAGTTAATTTTATCTTTGTACATGTTATGGTTATCTAGGTTGATTTTAGGTTTAAAAGTTCAATCTTGTCATGCATCCCTATTATCAAACATCTAACAGTTATATTTTGCGGAAAATAAATTGTGGAAATTAAATTACAAGGCGTCGGGTATTTACATCGCCAAAAGCAACCCTTTGAAATTTAAATGCGGAAAATAAATAAAGCGATAAAAATAGTCCTAATTATCTATTACATTCTAGGAACAAATACAGTATTGAATAAAATGGATCGCGTGCGGGAAATTAAATTGAATGCGAGTTCTAGGGTTTTGACCCTTTGTTATTTAACGAAAAGATTTTTTTGGTTATTTTTGAATTAAGAAAGAAATTAATCTAGGTTAGTTATTAAATTAATAAATAAATTAATTAATAAAAATAAATATTTTTGGATTTTTGGTATTTTAAGAAAGAAAAATAAAGTTGATCAATGTTAATAAAAAAACCTAATTATGTCTAAGTTAATTTTAATTATTGAAAAATATATTAAAGTTATTCCTAATTAATGGCCTAAATTAATTAAATTAATATTTGTTAATAAAAAAATAAAATACTGAAATTTAATATAATAAAGAAAATATTTTTTGGTTTTAATTTTATTAAAGGAAAAAGTTGATTGGTTAGAAAATAATGAAAATAATTAAATTAAATAAAACAAGAATAAAATAAAATATAGAGAAGAGGGGGTTTGGGCCTGTTTGGAGGTGAAGGTAGCAATCTGAAGCCCAATTAACATGTTGGCCTAGTTGACTTTGAGAGATCCAGTGGGTGCACGCTGACCTGGTCCATCGTAGACCATCAATTTCTGGCCACCAGATTTGGCCTATGGCCATCTGGCCATCAGATGCTTGAGGATGTATGGTATGCTTCACGTTTGGATTTGCATGGGAATACCTGAAGAAAAAAATACAAAGAGCAATTTAGAGGACCTGGGATTCGAACCCAGGTCCTGTTGGAGTTTGGATGCACGCGTTTACCACTCAGCCATTGCGTTTTATTTGTTAATATATTAAGTAATAATAATAATAAGAGATAATGGATTAATATGCCAGAAAAAAAGAAGAAAAAAAAGGCGCGCGTGTTTGAATCAGCCACTGGGGAGATGACACGCCATCGTCCCCAACCTCCAAACCTTGTAACTTTACATGCGGATTTAGATTCGTAGCTAAATGCGCAGGTCGATCCCAAAATTAATTCCAGGCCATATAAATTCCTCCCAAGACCATGGTTGTGCTCGTCTTTCCCTTCCGGTCATGTCCATGGCCATCACTGGGGATAATTTTACTTGTAAGAGAAACGCCCAAAAATAAACCACGAAACCCTAGATATGGTGCTTGGCTTTATAGGTCAGATAAATGAAATTGGATAATACAGAAAGCTTGGAAACTTGATGAGGATTATGAATATGCAAATAGTTTGTACAAAAGGTGCAGGAATAAAGATTTACGAATTTAAATGCAGAGCGGTTTTCTGTGACACTTACAGTGAGTTTGAGCGTGTATGGAGGCTTGCTAAGGATTGGTTTTTACTCAGTGAATCTCCAACAATCGATTGGTGTCAAGCTTTGCTTCTGAAAATGCCTCCAAGTATGATTTTGGTTTTTCACTTTTTACCACTTTTTTCAAGTTTTGTTTGGTTCGTTCTTGCAGCCTCTAGCCTTGTTTTCGTTCCCTCTAGCCTCCTTATGTATGATAGAATGCATTAGGTTAACAATTGTGCCTTGAATCTTTCCACATCAATGCCATGGGATTTGATTTGATTCACCATTACTAAACCTTCCAAAATTGTCAAAACTCAATCTTTTCGCACATGTATTGCTTGATACGAGTTTGATACCCTTGATGATGATGATTCAGTCCTGAAATAGCCAAAAAGATATCAAGTAATCAATATTTGGATTTTATTTGATTTAATTTGATTTAAAATGAAATAATTCAATAAAAAATCAAATAAAATAATAAAATTGATAAATGGACACAAGGCTGAAGCTAGGACACGTGTGCAATGTGGCAAGTTCAAATCAAGTGGAAAGGAATGGGCCCATTTGACAAAATTTGAAGTTTTGGGGATAGTTGACTTTTGACAATTTTGCAAAAATGCCCAACTTGAACAATGCATAACTTCTTCAATTTTGAACTTTTGGAGGTGTTCTTGGACTTTTTAGAAATTTTGAGATGTCCTCTAACCAACCCTTTTGTCTCATCTCATTTTCATATTCTATGCTCAAGTTATAAGCTTTGGAACAAAGGTGTTTTTGTTGACTTTCAAAAATGACCTATAATGTCCAAATTTATAACTTTTTGTGAGTGCATTTTTTGATCTTGGGGTATGAAGATGTATTGTAGGAAATTTCATCCTCTTCAAAATTAGCTTTGGATGGGTCATTTCTCATAAATTATAAGAAAGTTATGTTTGGTCAAAGTTGAGTTGACTTTTCCTGCAAAACCCTAATTTAGCAACTTTTGAGTCTTGATGAATTTTGAGCAATCCTTGATGAATCATGATAAACCCTTGATCAAATGATGAAATATCCTTCAAAATGATAATGTTAACAAAAAATATTGAAGTTTGACTGTATTTGGGTCACAGTTGACTTTTGCCCTAGCACAATCGATTTTTGGACCCTTTGAGTAATTGACTGAGCAAACTTCCTCTGCAAGGCTTGAAATTTGACATGGATGACCTTGAGGACATATTAGGACATTGGGGAGAACTTGAGGTAATTTGGACTCAAGGATCTTGATGCAACACAAAACCCTAATTTTGGGGTTGACTGCCTTAGGAGATGACTTGTTTGACCAATTCTTGAGCAACCTTGAGCCACTTGGAGATTTTCCTTGCAATGTTTTGAGAAATATGAGAGGGAAAATTTTGGGGCACAACACCAGGTATCCCATCGTCTTCGAAATCATCATTGACCATTTCGTCAAACTCTAACTTGTAATCTTCTTCTTCATCAACGACATCTACTTTTGCTTGTTCGGTCTCCAGAGGATCAACCACTTGTGACAGTTGAGGCTCTCGCAGCATAATGTACAACTTAATAGAGTCGTACCCAGAATACTCATGACTGGAAAACATATTCTAAAGGTCCTCGTCATATTGAACCTCAACCTTATAGAATATTATTTGGTTGTTACCAAAAAAATCAGATTCTGATAAAATATTTGTGTCACAGGACCTCGTCCAAGTTTGGCCTCCAATCATTTTTTGAAGTACAAGAAATTGGCTTTCCTGTTTAAACAAAATCGGATGTTCTCGGTGTCTCTAAACAAAAACCCAGAGGTGGTACAAATGTATGTCTCACCGTTGAAATGTGCACTGATCACATATTGGGGTGCAAAGGACATTGTGTATGACTGTTTGAAGGTTTGAAGGTTTGAATTTTATGAGTTAATTGCTGGAATTTTTGAATGTTCTAGTGTTTGAGAGATTAAGTGTATGAGTGTTTTGATAAATGTAAGATTAAATAGGTTGTACTGAATTTGAATAAACCAACAGTAAGCACTCTCCAAGGTTGTCACCTACACTGCAACCTCTAATGTGCCTCCCATCATGTCCAATAGTGTTACATACAGAGATGCCTTCTCCAAGGCTGTCACCTAGCATGCGCCTACACTGCAACCCATGCCACCTCTTATTTGCCAATAGGAATGGCGACACCTTTCATTTTTGTACTATTTCGCCAAGTCCAATGGCGCCTCCCTTTACGTCCAATCGTGTTACATGCATGCAGAGATGCCTTCTCCAAGGCTGTCACCTAGGTTGCGCCTACACTACACCTACACTGCAACCTCTAATGCGCCTCCCATCACGTCCAATAGTGTTACATGCATGCAGAGATTCCTTCTCCAAGGTTGTCACCTAGGCTGCGCCTACACTGCTACCTCTAATGCGCCTCCCATCACGTCCAATAGTGTTACATGCATGCAGAGATGCCTTCTCCAAGGCTGTCATCTAGCTTGTGCCTACACTGCAACCCATGCCACCTCCTATTCGCCAATAGGGATGGCAACACCTTTCATTTTTGTACTCTTTCACCAAGTCCAATGGCGCATCCCTTCACGTCCAATTGTGTTACATGCATGCAGAGATGCCTTCTCCAAGGCCGTCACCTAGCATGCGCTTACACTGCAACCCATGCCAACCTCTAAGGCGCCTCCCATCACGTTCAATAGTGTTACATGCATGCAGAGATGCCTTCTCCAAGGCTGTCACCTAGCATGCGCCTACACTGCAACGCATGCCACCTCCTATTCGCCAACAAGGATGGCGACACCTTTCATTTTTGTACTCTTTCACCAAGTCCAATGGCGCCTCCCTTCACGTCCAATCGTGTTAGATGCATGCAGAGATGCCTTCCCCAATGCTGCCACGTAGCCTGCGCCTACACTGCAAGAGTGACACTTATCATGCATGCATGCACCCACCTACCACCTCACTTACTCTATGATAAAAGTTTTCCTATAAATACAGAGCCTCACATACTTTTCTCGAATCCACAATTGTCTCACTCTCTGCTACAAACTCTTACAATTTCAAACTCTTTCATAATCTCAGACATTTTCAACAATGGCTCTTCTCACAATGGACGATTCTCACAGAGGCACAAGGGATAATATTGCAGCGTTTGTAAGTTTCTTTTATACTTATATATTTTTCATACTTCTAGTAATGCATTATTCATCTTACCTACTCTTACACTTTTTACATTATTAACTTAGGATACTAAAAGATTCAGAATCCGGTCACACAACTACCTTGCTCCCGACCCGTTGATCGTACCCTATCTCGATTACGTAGGTTTTGGAAACATTATAAAGATCTCCAATTGCACAATTGATTCAAAGTTCATACTTGTAATGTTGGAAAGGTGGAGACCAGAGACCCATACATTTCATCTACCAATAGGTGAATATACCGTCACACCAGAGGACGTGTACATGTTATTGGGTCTCCCTGTCGACGGTAAGGCGATTAATGGGTCAGTTCAACAACCCAATTCTTTGTGTGAAGAATTGTTGGACAAGGATATGGTTGAAGGTGGTGGTGCGAGAGGTCAGAGTATACTACTTACTGAGCTAAAAAATCATTATGCGACTCTGGAATTGAACGAAAATTCCTCCGAGCTAGCTAAGGTAATAAAAGCTAGAAATTATATAATGATACTATTTGGACCCTTTTTATTTCCCGAAAGTACGGGAAATAGTGTAAATTTTATGTATTTAAATTTACTTAGAGACTTTGAAAAAACTAGAAAGTATAGTTGGGGTTCTGCTGTTTTAGCCCATCTATACAGTTCCTTGTGTAAAAATGCAATCAAGGAAAAATGTACATTTTATGGCTGCGCTTTTTTACTTCAAGCCTGGGGTTGGTGGAGGATGGAGTCCCTAAACCCTATCAACAACAACACATTCATTTTCCCATACGCAACAAAGTAAGTCATCAACTTATATCATTTATTACTATTCATCTCTTCACCAAATATATGATAAAAATAAAATATTTTTCATTACCTTTAGGTATTGCGTGAGGGATATGGATTACGGTAAGAATCCAAGATTCAATGTCGCTCTATACCACAATCTATTGGATCACCTTGGCCTGGATGATGTACGTCATACCTTTCAACTTTTCTACTTTTAAGTTATTTATTTATTACGTTTTCATTAACCTGATTTAATTTTATCTGCAGTTTGTCTGGAGACCATATTTGGGTTTGGACCATGAACCAAACCCCGAGGATGCAGTAATTTGAAGCGCAAAGACTGCAATCATACAGTTCAATGTTATGGAGATGCACCACAACGACCGTGTCAAGATGCAGTTTGGAATGCATCAAGAGATGCCCAGCGATCCGACTTATTTGTCCCTGTGGAATCTCAAAAGGGTCGACGCCCAATGGGGTCTTACCAAGTGGAAAGACTTTTCTCCAGAATGGTGTAAGATGTGGCAGAGGCGTCACCGACATGTCTTGCAATTCCCAGTTTTCCTCAACCATGGTAATATACGACACACAGATCAGTATTTATCTTGGTACAGATCGGTTAGTACCCCTGAAATGCACGTGTCTCATCCAAGGTATTTGGTTGATCCACGAACACAATGGGAACAACCCTCATTTCCCCAACAACAAATCCAACACACATCAACCTCCCACCAATCCTCCCGACTAAACAGAACCACAAACACCCAACCACAGTTACCACCACAATACAATTACACCCACATATCCCACAACCAACCACAATCACCACCTCAGTACCAATACCCCCATATGCCTCACACTCAACCACAATTTCAATCACAATACCAATACACCCGCATACCCCACACACAATTTCAGTCTTCTGCATATCCAATATGGGCCCCTCAACATCCAACCTTAGCCCTGATCTGGGATTGTCCGAAGATTATGAACCAACCGACCCAACTTACCATCAACCACAACATCACCAAAGCACCCAACATCCTCAATACCAAACACCCCAAGATCCATTTCCTTTCTACCACCGTACTCAGACGACTAGTGCTACAGACCAACCATGGAACCCCATCCACCACCAACACGACCAAACTTTGAGGGTATGGGTAACCGACTGTACCAAAGCGGATCTTCTAGATATGGAGATCTGACTGATTTCATGGATCCGGAACGCATTGACTTCACTGGGCCATCGACCCTGCCACAACAAGAAACGCGACGAAACCCAGCACGGGAAAGGCGAGGACGGGGATGCAGAACCGGGGGTCATTACCGGGTTCTGAGGGACCACTGATTAATCTGTATTTTTTTATGTAATCGTTATGTGTGTTTTGGCTGGAGATTTTGATGATATTATTAGAAGCAAAGTAAATTGGACGTTTCGATTGAAATGGAATAAAACGTCATGTTTCGAAATGGTAGAAGCAGTGCTTCGAATGGGCATATCAAAGCTTGGAGCTTCGAGTGACAGTTATGAGAATATATCCAAAGAAGTCTCGAAATGATAACAAGGCTGTGTCTAAGAAATGCGTTCGAAGCGAAGAAGTTCCAAAACATTTGAAATTCAAATGCAAGCGGGATGTTCGAAATTTGAAATATATGCGCTGGAGCATTCGAAGACGCGTGGAAGCAAGAGAGAGGCATTGCTCTGCATGTTCTGAACGTGGCAGAATCTTATAGCAAGACCGTTATGGTCGAAGTAGTATAAATAGAAGTCTTAGCATTAGGATTTCGTGTGTCATATCTATTGTACGAAAAACTCAGTAAACATTCAAATTACCACATGGCTAGGGAAACGAATGCAAGAGCAATGTACGTATGATAACACCACATGTTTATGATTTAATGAAAACTCTGTATCATTTCCAGTACTTTCCTTTATCTTTATGTCAATACCATTTACAAGTTTTTGCATTTAAAGTGTTTTCATTCGAAATCTTTTCACTGATGCCTTACATTTAAATGTTTTCTTTCCATTTCAAATACTTTACATTTCAGAAACTGTTATACATTTCATGCCTTTATCTTCAAGTTTTTATCATTCGAACACCCTTTTACTTAAAGTCATTTTACAGTTTTCTTGCATTTAAACGCTTTCTTCATATTTTGAATCTTTTTCCAGAGAATCTTTTACATTAACTGTTTTTTACGCTTCGAAGTCATTTACTTGTCTTTTATGCAGTTTTTACATGTCTTTACAATTGACCTTTATTCATGCAATTTAGTTTCGTGCACATTTGTTTGATCACACCTTTAGATCCTTAATAGAGAAATCGAAATAAGTTCAACACCTACACAACATTCTAAATACCAACCATGGATACCAGTTCGATCATGAGAGTTACCCTAATGACCAACACGTCCTAGGATCAATCTAGTCGATCCTGCGAGTTACCAGAGAAATTGAATAACAGTCAGTAAGTTTATTCGATAGTTTGGAGGACTAGCGGTTGTTTACCAGAAATC
This sequence comes from Vicia faba, assembly GCA_948472305.1. NCBI lineage: Eukaryota > Viridiplantae > Streptophyta > Magnoliopsida > Fabales > Fabaceae > Vicia > Vicia faba. The sequence goes on along the minus strand of OX451736.1, from coordinate 1,060,358,012 downwards.
ACTGTAAACAGTGTGTAATCATATTTTGTAAATAAAAAGTCAATTTTGTTGATCCTATATCGAATACGTAACGCACCACATTTAAAATAAAAAACCCGAAAATTTACCTCCCAATTGCACTAAGGCGCCTTCTCACTTGGCTTAGGACAAGCCTTTAACACCTAGGCGCCAAGTGAGATGGCGCCTCCCCTTTAAAATAAGGTGTATGCGCCAAGTGGGATAACTCCTCCATTGGGAAGTTTTATGAAACATGATTATTTGCGTAATTTTCTCCGAAATATTGTTATTTGCAAAATTATTTTTTAATATCTAATTATTCTAAAAAATTTTCCAAAATTACACTTAAATAGAATAAAAAAGAATTAACATTTTTACTTTATTTTAATAGAATAAAGAACTATACATGTGTAACATATTCGTGGTCTTTATTTGCTATGTAGTAGATATTGTTCCAATATATAAATAAAGAAGTAGCTCCACAAATACGAGTCGGTTAATAGGTGTAAAGTATTGATGGGCTAATCGCGTTTGAATCGAGGTTTGTGTTTTTCTGCATTTAAAATGTGTGAGTCTAACCACTAAATTATTTAACTTTAAAATAATAAATAAATAAAATTGTAGAACCCAAATAATAATCAAAATGGCTCAAAGTTAAGAATAAATATTTAAAGAACAAAGGAAAATGGACATGGATCCAGAAACAATCGAGGTTATATATGATTCAATTTTGCATCTCATATTTGTTTCTCTCCCCTGTGTCTAGTTATATTATGAAAGTATCAAAGTGGTCCTTAAATCTTGGAGTAGAGAGTTATTTGGAACTCTTGACTTTTAGATTGATTGCTTCAAATAGGAGGTGAGTATAATGGATTCTTTAGCGGATCTTAGGCCCTTATCTATTGATGAGATTGATTCTAGATCTAGTCCTTGCTTAAAATTAAAGATTTTCAATTGTTTAGGAAATTTCTTACCACATCTCATATGGAAAAGAGATATTCTATATAATTTCGAAATTGTTTCTCGGATAATCGAAAATATATTTTCGGTTCGCATCATATTTTGTATAAAACAGGTCAAATGTGATTTCACCCTTTAAAATATAAAAAACGGTAACGGAGGTATACTTTTGATTCTAAACCGGAATTCTGTTTCCGGTTCTATTAGCGGAAAGAGTGAATTTTGTTGCCACCTTGACATTTCATATATGACTAAAAGTATAATTTTGGTTTTATGGACGATGCATGTTACTTTAAGTTCACCGTGTACACCCCTATTAAAGATGTGCGTGAAATATTGTAGGAACTTATACCTTATGGCGATAATCACAAGGTAGTGAAGATTGAGTACCCTTCGCCATCGGTTGACAAAGATGGTAAGCTTGAGTTCATCAATCGCGAGCTGAACAACGACGCTGATTTACAGGCTATGTAGAATACTTTTGACAGATTTGAGGAGAAAATAATGACTGAGCTAGATGCGACTGTAACAAGATCGGTCGATGATATTATCATGATGTTGCAACATTCACTTGGACATTGATTTGTAATGTTTGATTTATGTTTAACTCCTAAATGTATTTGTTATGTTTATGTTATGAAGTGTATTGTGAGATTATGATGCAATTCAATAATCTTTTCTAGTTTCTATAAAGAATAAAACCGGAAATACACCTCCGATTCTAAGCCGGAATTAAATTTCTGGTTTTCAAGTATACTTTATCAGATCTAGGTGTGCATCAGAAGTATACTTCCGATTTTGAAGGGCATTTATAGAATTTCACGTGGTGCGTAAGAAAGTCATGGGGTGGGTTAAGAAATTCACTTGTTTTAAAGATATAAGTCTAAATAGATTAAGGAGAGATACACTAACTTTGGTTACTTTCATGGTTCTGTTAAAAGTAGGAGCAAAAGAAATGTTATTTTAGATCTTAAAGTGGGAGAGGCTTGGATTGAAGGGGTGATTGAGATGAGAAAAGTTGTTGTTAATTATTTTACTGAGATTTTCTAGGGAACTAGATGTTGCAAGACCATGTCTTGATGGTTTTGTTTCTCTTTCAAATATTGATAACCTTTCCTTGACGACTCCTTTAAGTCTATAAAAGCTTGATTGTGTTGTGTTCAAATGTGAAGGTAATAAAAGTCCAGGGCTAAATGGTTTTCATTTATCCTTCTTGAAAAGATTCTTGAAACTCTTGAGAGTATACATGAGGTCATGTTTGATCAATTCCATCGGTTTACATCTCTACCACACAATTTTGCATCTTACTTTATGACTCAGATCCTCAAGGTTAAGTCTCCCTCCTTTTTGGGTGACTTTAGGATTATCTCTTTTGTGGGATCCTTATACAAACTAGTAGTTAAATTTTTGGTTGTTAAATTAGGGTCAATAGAGGATAAGCTCATTTCCCTTAATCAATCGGCCTTTCACAGGGGGATGTTGGTGGATGGTGTGGTGGCTTTCAATGAGGTGGTTGACTTGGCCAAGAAGTCTAAAAGAGATTGTTTTATTCGTAAGGTTAATTTTTGAAAAAGCGTACAATTCAGTGAGTTGGAACTTCCTAGATTATATGCTTATCATATTCTGGTTTAGTGAGAAGTGGAAGTCTTGACTTAAATCTTATGCTTTTGCTTGTAATCTTGGTTAATTAGTGTCCTACTCAAGAGATCAGCATCTAAAGGGGCTTGAAACAAGGGGATCCTCTAACATAATTTATTTTCCTCCTAGTGGCTTAGGGCCTTAGTGGTCTCATCACAATGGTTGAGGAGATTATTATTTACTCCAAGTTCAAGGTAGGGACATCTAGGTTGATGATGTCTCGTCTTCATAATTCTAATGATACTCTCTTGATAAATGATCCTACTCTTAAGAATCTATGGAGTATTAAGTCAATTCTTAGAGGTTTTGAGCGGGCTTTGGGTCACCAAGTGAACTTCTTCAAGAGTAGCCTTACATGAGTTAATATGGATCTTGCCTTCCTAACCTCTACTGAATACTTCCTTCAATAAGAAATTAACTCTTCTTTTTAAGTATCTTGGGTTGCAAGTGGAGGCTGATCCTTGGCTTGAAATCACTTAGGATCCTTTTGTTAACTTTCTGGTAAAAAGACTCAATTCTTGGAAGCACAAATATTCTAGTTTTAAGGGTAGAATGGCTATTCTTAATTTTATGCTTAATGTTAACACCATTTTCTTGTTGTCTTTTTTTAAGATGCTTGTAAAGGTTGGAGAGAAGATTGTCAACTAACAAAGAAAGTTCCTAGGGGGTGAAAGGTGTTTCATTGATTGCCTAGATTAAGCGGGAAGATGTTATAGGGTAAAGGGGGATTAGGAGTGAAAAAACTTCATTTGATTAATCATGCCCTCTTAGAAAAGTGGATATGGAGATTGCTTACTAAGGACCTTGGTTAGTGGAGGTATATTCTTGTTGCTAGATATTGAGGCTCGTTGATTTCCTCTCTTCATGGAGGTAGGTCAAAAGGCTTCCATTCTACTTCTTCATGGTGGAAAATTGTATCTCTTCTTGGGTTTAAATAAGATGATACCTCATATTGGTTTGCTTATTGTGTCATTAGGAAAGTAGGGTCAGGTGCCCAAACTTCCTTTTGGAAGGATCCTTAGTTGGGGTTCATACCCATATTGACTAGGTTTTCAGGCTTGTTCTTGAATTTAGTTCAGGTTGATGGGTTTGTAGGAGAGATTGGTGGGGTAGATAATAAGATCTTGATATGAGATCTTGGGTGGCAGAAACCTTTTTATTAGAGAGCTTCCCATTATTGGGGAGCTTTTATCTCTGCTTTGAGATGTCTATAAGCATGGTAGAGATGGAACTTTTTTAGTGGTCTCCAATTACCTTGTTTAGAAGGTTAGTTCTATCTCTTTTTTCTATTCTCTCTCTCATATAGACTCAGATCCTTCCCATTATCTGGCTTAATTGGAGTCCCTCTACAATCTTGATCTTCTTCTAACAGCTTTTGCAAGATAGACTCCCGATTATAGAATTTTTTTCTAAGAAAGGGGTGACTCTAGATCCTAGTATATGTGCTCTTTTGTTCCTTTTGTGGGAACTCTGTTGAGTCGGTCGAACATCTCTTTATTACCAGTTAGCTTGTTATGTCTGTGTGGTATGCAGTATTTAAGTGGTTAGGGTGGTTGGTAGTTATTCCTGATGATCTTAGGGTGTTTTTTAGTCCTTTATTTCTTTAGGGGGTATGTGTAAGTATATGGGTGGTTATCTATTGGTTTGGCACGTTGTAGTCTGATTCATCTGGAAAGTATGTAATTATGTCATCTTTAACGAAGTCACAAAAACATCGAAAAAGATAGAGGGGAAGGGTATATTTTTGCCTTGGAAATGATTTCTAGGTAAATCACAGTTGAACTCTTGAACCTTCTGTGAATGTCTTCGTAACCATATCTTCTACCCGCACTTATAGAAAATATAGTATTTGCCTTGGTTTGGAAATAGGTTTTGGTTTTGATTTTTATTTGATACTCTTTTCTTGGAATTATATATGTTGATGATGGATCTGAAAGCTTAAGATCTAATATGTTACGAGTGTCAAGGCCTTTGTTAGCTGCTTAGTCTTACATTTACAGTGACCTATTGATCAGTAGAGTTGGTTGAATTGTTTTTATTGATTGATTTTTTCTTAGTTGTATTATTTAATTTTTTTTTGTTGCTCTTTTTTGCTCATTTGTTGTTTTCAAGCACTTCTTACGTTCAATGATTCTCCCTATTATACTTTGATGATTTTTCACAATTTTTAAATCTATATATTATTATTTTCTAATAAAAATTAAATATATTAAATAAATAATATATTTTAGAATTTTAAAAACGAGATTCACATAAATATATTTTAAGCTTTACGGAATGTGAATATAGTAATAAGAAAATATACGGTACATATTTAAAATTATGACAGTCTTTCAATCCACTTTGATTTTTAAAGAGTGTAAGAATTTAAATAATCGAAATTTTTACTAGAACCCCTATATAAAATCTTTATACCCCTATAGCAAGAACGGAGCTAGCTTATGAAGAGTGTGGGCTTGTGCCCCGTTATAATTATATAATAATATTTTTAATAACATATAAGGCAATTTTCATCCTATCCTTATTATACTAGGTGCACTTTTGAAAATTTTAAAAAATTTCTGGGTGAATTCGGAGATATTAAATACCTTTTTTAGTAAAATTTAGTTCAAATATGTCTCTCTGAATATACTTCTAGGATAAATTTGGAGATACAACTCCGAATGCACTAAATACTATTTTTTTTAGCAAAATTTAATTCGGAGATGCCTCTTCGAATACACTTTTAGGATAAATTCGGAGATGTATGTCTGAAGTCATTTTTGCTACGACTAATTTTTTTATCACTCAGTGATATTTTCGAAGATGTGTTTCCGAAAATGTCCAGTGGAAATTTGAGTATATGACCACCTTGCATGATCAACTTCCTCACTTTTCAAACACTACCAAATACCTCCATAACCAAAAAGCCCTTGAAAAAAAATCTCTTTAGCAATCAACTTTTCGATTCAAAATCAAATTTTGTGCATTCTAACACATCAAAGGGAGCATCATAAGCTACAATTTAAGATAAAGTTCTCTCATTTCGTCCCTCATTGCTTGCATTGATCTTTAGTTTGAGTTGAAAAAATGTTCGTCTATTTCAAAAATGCATATCTGAACTAACCTATCTACATTATTTCAGATATGTATTTATGAATTTAACTATTACTAAATTTTAAATTTTTTATTGTTTTGCTTCTTACTAGATATGATTCACTCGGATATGTTTCCAAAAATGAAATATAATGTTAAACTAGTTGAAGTTAAACAGGATATTAAACCAGAAAATGTGAATGATGATGTTAAAGCGATACAGATAGACTTTAGTCAACGTTTCATCAATGAATAATTTTATACTTCTCGCGAACATATGCTTCAATGGATCCTATGATACGGTGGAAGAACTGACTTGATGTTTTGCGTTTTATCACAAATGTTGCGGATAGCAAGAGTCGCCACTGACTTTTCTTTTATCCAATAAAGGAAAGGGTGAAAAGAACAGGAAAGACCTTTTGAGATTTTTTCTTGAGTTCGGGGGGTAGGTTATGAAAAGGGAAGGTGTTAGCATCCTTTTCATCCACAGTTATCTACGGGCTCTTAAATGCTAGCTCACTTTGAAATGCTGTGTGTTTGTGTAAGTTTGAAAATATTTTGAAAACGTCTTCGTTTGACAAACTTTTGCAATGATTCTCACATCGTTGAGAATGTATACAAAGTGTTGGTTTTGAAAATATTTATTGAAAGAGAGTGTTTGGAAAGATATTTTGAAGGTGCCAATGTAAGGCAATTTTGTAATGATTCTCGTATCGTAAAGAATGTATATAAAATATTTATTTTGAAAGTGTGAGGTGTAGAAATGGTTTTGTTTATGAGAAAGCAATTACAAGCAATCTATCTACTCAAAAAGTCTTTGTTCTTTTCCTCCTCTTTTAGATAGTACTTTTTTTACCATTGATTGGTAGAGAGTCATATCATTGGATGTGAGAGGAAGGCGTGGGTCATCGTACAATCATAGAAGGCAACTTGTAAGATATTTTAGCAATTGTCATATGGGACTAAGATTATTTACCTAAGGTAACAATTGAAGGGTCGTTGAGGGACTATGGTCTTTTAACCGAGGGTCTTTTGCTAAAAACATCTCACGTTCGAGGGACATGACTGTTTAAATCCGAGGCAACAAGTGTGAGTTACCCTAGAGGTGCATGTGTGCAAGGTGTTTTGATTTCAAGTATTTTATCTTTGAATTAGGGTTTTTCTAGGTTTGATTTTAGTCTTGTCATGCAAACCCTAATTACTAACAATAATAAAGAAGACGATAAATTGCAGAATTTAAATATGTTACGCTATTACAACACTTTGGGAATGGGGGTACAATTTTGTGAATATGGGGAAGAAAACAATAAAGCTTATTTATCTATTACAAACCAATGAATATGAATAATAATAGAATGTACAAAATGTAAAGAGGAAGAAAGAAATTGTTTTTTAGGATTTTTGATAGAAAGGTTTAAAGATTAACCTAATCAACTAATTAGTCAACCCAAAATCTAAGTTTAAGAAGAGAATAAAACTTAAGTCTAAATAATTTATTTAAAAAATAATTTGAAAGTTAATGTTAATTTGGAAAGAAAATGTTTTTATCATATAGAAAAGAGTAATAAAATCTAATTTAATTAATTAGAAAAGAAATAAAGTATTTTAATTAAGATATTTTTAATTTAAGAAAATGTATTTTTGTATTTTTTGGTTAAAAAATAAATAGATAAATGAAAATAATAAAAATATAAAAAGAAATAAAAAGAATGGGTTAGGGTGTTGAAAAGTAAAAGAGGTGTAAAAAAGCAATTTTAGGCAGACCCAACATAAGCCTCCTTTTGAAATCAGAAAAAAGAAAAAATGCTTGTAATAAAAAATGTATTGGGCCTGCGCAGAAAAAAGTAATTTAGGGGGGTGAGAATCAGAAATAATCTAGGCCCAGAACACAAGTCCAATACCTGTTTTGTGATTCAGTGTGGATGGCTTATTTGGGTGTACCATGAGGCACATATCTCAGTGCGGTTGATTTAATGGCTTGGCAGATCTGTGGATGAGAGAAGCATAATGTGTGTCCTTAGCTTGCTTGCATTGAATCTGAAATAGAAAAATATGTGAAAAACAAAAGGGTACTACTAGGGCTCGAACCTAGGTCCCTATACACTTGTGCCTTACGCGCGTTTCCTTTTCTACTGGGGTGGTTGTTTCATCCAATCATAATACATGTTGCAATAAACTTAAAATAAACTTGTTTCTGAATGTTTGAAAATGACTTCATCTTCAACCTTGCGTGCGCAGAGAAGAACACCACCATGGCCAAAATTGTAACTTCTTCATTTCTCAACCATTTTTAAAATTGTAAAAATGAAAGTTGTTTCATTTTTCATCATGAATTCAACCATATAAATAACTAAAGCTATAAATTAAAGATGAACATGAATTTTGTTTGGTACCAATTGTGATACGGCGGGAGAACTGACTTGAGGGTTTTGCATTTTTATCGCAAATTTCGCGGTTAGCAAGAGTCGCCACCGACTTTTCTTTTATCCAAAAGGAAAGGTGAAAAAGCATAGGAAAGACCTTTGATATGTTTTCTTGAGTTATAGGGGTAGATTATGAAAAGGGAAGGTGCTAGCACCCTTCTCATCCATGGTTTTCCATGGGCTCTTAGTTACTTGCTTAGATCACTTGCTTTGGTTTGTTTGAAATGGTGTTTGGTGTGATTTTGAAAGTATTTTGTAAAAGAGGCCATTCGTTTAGGCAATCTTTGTAATGATTCTCGTTCCTAAGAATCTATACAAAGACGTTTGTCTTTTGAAAATGTTTTTAATTGTTTGTAAGATGTTTTTGAAATGTGTGATGTGTTTGTTTTGAAAATAGCAAGGATTTTGTTTGAAATGGAGCAAGTAACTTAGAAGCTATCTACCTACTCAAATGTCTTTCTTATGCATTTTCTATTCCTTTGACATTGTTGACTTACCATTGATTTGGTAAGCAACCCTATCTTTGGATGTAAACGGGACGGGCGTGGGTCATCGTATAACCATGATTAGCAATATTTGTAAAGTATCTTAGCATTTTGAGGGACAAAGATGATTTTGTAAGGCAACCTTGAATAACGTCATCGAGGGACTATGATCTTATATTTGTTTGTTTTGCCAAGATACTTCGCATGCGTAACATGACTATTTTTGTATAAGGCAACCAAGTGGAGAAACCCTAAGGATGCTTGTGTGCAAGTGTGTTATTTGCATGCGTTTTGTCTTTGATTAGGATTGTCTATTTTGTTGTTTTTATCTTGCCATACACACTTATTTACTAGCAATATATGAGAAGCAAGTAAAAGGCGGAAAGTAAAATCTAAGCTATTACATCCCTTTAGGGGGTGGGGGTACAATTTATTAATGGGGGTGAAGTAGGAACTAAAATATTACAACCATATCGAATGATAATAAAAAGAATGTGAAAACAGTGCAAAATAAAGGAAAAATGCACTTTTGAACTGCTATGTATTAACCCATGCTGCTATGCATCGACACATAGCTTCTCCTTGCCCCTGTAAAGTGAAATCTGTTCAGTATGAGTCGACACATAATAGGATGTATCGACTCATACACCTTTTTGCATCGACGCGAAATGCGTATGTGTCGACTCATAGTCCTTTCCAGTTTCTGTTTTGTGACCTGAACTCAGTATGGGTCAATGCATGAGGGTCATGTGTCGACTCATACCCTGTATTTTCACTAAGATGGGTCGACACATGTGGATATGTGTCGATACATACTGCATTTTTCTGCCTTAAACACCATTCTTTGCATACATCAATTAGTTTTTAACATATGAATGAATAACAGGAACAACAAATAAATGATTAACTTCAAGAATAATGATTGCTACAGAAAAGTTGATGTATGGAAAAGTCAAGGTAAAGATGACTTACCTTAAAACTGCACTTTAAGTTTTGAGTCCAAATGCCCTTCAATATGTTGTATGACCCTTAAGGAAGCTCCAACAGGCTGCTAACATGATATGATAGGGGTATTAGCACAAACTATGTAGGAAATATTTGCCCCAATAGTACAAAATGTGACTGTGACAAACAGAGAAAACGCAGATAACATGAGTCGAATAGCAGATTTCTTTGCTCCCCCAGAGAGGCGTAGGCAGAATCAGGCGGGAGTTCGAGCAAACATACCTATTATGGAACAAGTTGCTAACGACCCAACCTATAGACCACCTAGAGAAGAAGTTAACTTGGGGGCAAGGGCACAAAGGCTAGAAGCCCCAATGATCCCAGGCCCACAAAGAGAAATTATGGAACCAGGGGCAAGGGTCGAAAGGCTGGAAGTCCCAGAGTTTCGAGAAGAACAACCTAGGGGGGTTGTCATGGTGGGTCGAAATCAAGATGCTGATGCAGTCATTCATAGAATTCGAAACGATAACATCTTGGCAGAAAACAATTTAACCACCATGATAGAGAGAGTCATGGCCCAGAATGGCCTCAACACAGGAATTAGAAGGCCAAATTATGCTTCTCCTATATTAGATTACATAATGCATACTGATTTACCAAGGGGATATAAAGTCCCTAAGTTTACAAAGTTTGCTGGGGATACCAATGAGTCAACAGTCGAACATATAGCCAGGTATCTAACCGAAGCAGGAGATATAGCCAATAATGAAGACCTCAGGATCAAATATTTCCCAAGTTCCCTGACTAAAAACGCCTTCACATGGTTCACCACTTTGCCTCCTGGTCCATTGATACTTGGGCTCTTTTGGAGAGATTATTCCATGAACAGTTTTACATGGGACAGTCAAAAATAAGCTTGAAGGAATTAGCCAGTGTCAAGAGAAAGTTCACTGAACCCATAGATGATTATCTGAATAGATTCAGGCTTTTGAAATCCAGATGTTACACAGTGGTGCCTGAACATGAGTTAGTCGAAATGGTCGCTGGTGGCTTGGATTACTCTATTCGAAAGAAACTAGACACTCAATATTTGAGGGACATGGCTCAGTTATCCGACAGGGTTCGACAGGTCGAAAGGCTAAAGGCCGAAAAGGCCAGAGTCTTTAAAAATAACAAGAAGGAAAGGATCTCCTATGTTGGAACTGAGGAAGCAGAAGATTATCCTGAATTCGAATTCGAAGAGGTCGAGATCGACCTCACTGAATTAAAACAGGCACCACCTTACTCCTGCAAATTATTAGTTCCCACAAAAGGGAAAGAGATTGTTGAAAATGAGAAAAGTGACAAATTCCCAAAGTAGGTTTATACCTTCGATGTCACTAAATGTGACGAGATTTTTGATTTACTTGTCAAAGATGGCCAACTCATTGTGCCATCAAATGTCAAAATACCTCCTTTAGATCAAAGAAAGAAAATAGGATTTTGCAAATATCATAGTTTCCTAGGCCACAAAACCTCACAGTGTTTTCTTTTCAGGGACCTAATTCAGAATGCAATTAAAGATGGCAGACTGAAGTTTGCTGATAAAGCAAAAATGAAAGTGGAAGAAGATCCCGTGGACGTCGCAGACACCAATTACTCCGAGCCTGCATGCATTGGAGAGATTAATATGGTGGAAGCTGACCAAAGTGATGCCCCAATAGGAGAGAAAGGCACTGAAAACGAAAGCTGGGTGATAGTCGAAGTCGATAAGGAGGTCACTGAAGACGTCCAGAAGCAACCAGAGACTTCGATTGAAGCAGCACCTTTAGCTGTTGCAAAAGAAATCCAGGCTACTGAAGGCCAGGAAAATCAAAACCAAGAGTTGACACAGGTCACTGAAGGCCTGAGGCTGGAATTGGAGAAAGTCCAAATCACGAAGCCAACTTCCCCTCAGAAAGAAATATGGGACACTTTAGGGGAACCCAGTGGAAAATTTGACTATTTGGTCAAATATTCTGCCCCAGAGAGTTCAAAAGTCCACATTGAAGATATAAAACCCACAGGATGGGGGAGATGATGAAGATAAGGGGGAGGATTTTGAGGTAAACATGGTGGATATGGAGAGACCTCGCTCTGAGATGGAGGAGGTAGAAAGATACTTAGAAAAAGAGAAGTATAAAATGGAGGATAATCATGCTGGAGATGCTAGTCTCAAAGATTACCTCATGACGTGCCACAAGGGAGATACAAGAATGATACTATGCCCTAGGTGCAGCATCCTCTGCAATCAGAGAATCGCTGCGAACTTCGAGAGGGTGCAGAGGGCTCGAACTGGCAACAATTGGCGCCAGGATAACCAGCTATTTAGGTGTTATCCTAAGGCTGGAGAAAGTTTGCTGGAATTTGTGTTTCGCTGCTACAAAGGGGCAACCAAGTGCTTGATATGCCCAAGATGTTCTGCTGTGTATGATCAAAGCATGGCCAGAGCCTTCGAAACAATTCCCTTCGCCCCTTGCTTGAACCATCAAGAAATTGTTCAGATGGGCCCACGTTTCGATAGCATATACAAACAACGAAGGCCTGATAGTCCTCATCCCAAGGGTGCTCGATGAGTGACGTTCAAACTCCCTGCTGAAGTGCCAACCGACAGATGGCTGCAAGTCAGAAATGACAAAGGCAAAGACAGATGGAGAAACACCGAACGAAACGCACGCCATGCTATGACATACAGAAGGCAATTCAACATAGCAAAGAGGGAAGAGGTAAGATTAGAGAACTACAAAGGAAGGAACCCCATGTCGAGATCCCAGTGGCGAAGGCAACAGAGGATTCGAAAGGCTGAGAGGGAAGCTGTGGCAAATAAAGGGGCAACTTCAACAAAGAACCAAGGTGAATCTAGCACCAACAAACCCACACCAAAAAATCAAACTGAAGACAAACCCCCAGTTAATAGGAGGCTTTTCTCTGAAGTACAACTAGATGAACCAAAGGAATACACTCCAGGCCCAGAAGAAGACGAAGATATGATAACGGATAACTTCGAATCAGAGGGGGAGTCTTCGTTTAACCTGAACTGCAACGTGGTTTCTGTGCTTCCCTGTGAATTTGGACAGGAAATGGAAATTGATGAATATGAGGAAGAAGATACCATAGACTTGATGAAGCATAGGCCTGTGTGCTACTATGTGATGGACAATGGGGCTGTCGAGGAGCAAAATGCGTTCTTCAAACGTCCAGAACCAGCTATGAAGAACCATCTTAAGCCACTATTTATTCGGGCAAAAGTTGGTGCCCATGGCGTGAATAAGGTTTTAGTAGATGGGGGTGCTGCAGTCAATTTGATACCCCACTTCATGCTGAAAAGGTTAGAAATACGCGAAGGGGACATCAAGCCCCACAATATGGTTCTATCCAATTATGAAGGGAAAGTGGGCAAAACACTGGGAGTAGCTCAATTGGACTTGACAATAGGCTCAAGCTGTAGGCCCACCATGTTCACGGTGATCGAAGCCAAGGCCAACTACAACTTGTTGCTGGGAAGGGAGTGGATCCATGGCGTATGGGCAGTACCTTCGTCAATGCACCAGCGATTAGTTCTATGGAGAGAAGATGGGATCGTGGAAAACATTGAAGCAGACCAGAGTTACTTCATGTCAACAGTCAATTTAGTTGACAAGAGGGATTATGACAAACATCTGGTAAAGATTGCTCCGTGTGTTCCAAATGATGAAATCAACGAAACCAGAAACGCCCACTACTATATGACCCTTCACCATGATGGCCTATGTTGTACCCCAAAATTTTCCCTCCCATTTCTCATTGATTTCTCATCACAAAGCCCTTGGAGCTCAAGATCCAGTTATGGTTTCATCTGCTCAAGACTTCTCCTTGCATTGTTGACTCAAATTAGGGTTTGTGTTTGCACAAAGATGTTTTGACCTAAATTGCCTGAGATGACTTTCATGCTTCATAATGGACTCCCAAGTTTATCCCTATCAAGTTTCAAGCCTTGATTCCAAGTTTTGCCCAGTCAATTGGACAGTTGACCTAGAAATCAACTGTATTGGGGAAAAAGTCAACTGTGACCAATTGACAGTCAAATCTCATGAAAATTGACCCACATCAACATTATAAACTCACATGGACCATTTGATCAAGTTTGGATCATAATTCCACAAGAAATTTGATCAGATCACCAAAAGGGCAAAATGGTCATTTTTAGGGTTTTGACTGCACAAAGGCAAATTTTGACTGTTTGACCTAGCCAATGGAAAACCAAGCTCACATATGGACTCAAGGACCCCATGGAATCATCTTTACATGCTCAACAAGTTCAAAAGATCCCAAATTCACAGAATTGACAATTGAATTTCCCAGTCAATTGATCAATTTTGACTGTATACTGAAAAGTCAAACTTTGACTTTTTGGTCAAAATCAAGAGTCAAGGTTCATTTTTCATCAAAACATGCCAAATCATGAAACTTGTTCATCAAGAAATCAAAAAATGCAAATTAGGGTTAGAAATGAGAATTTTTCATAACTTAGAATTTTTCTAAGTTATGAAAAACCCTAATTTTTTCCCAACTTTGCCTCACTTTCTCACCAAGATTCATTTGGATTCAAGAAAAAGTCAAAACATGAAAGTTGTATATTGTTGCATAATCTACAACTTTGATTCACAAAGTTTTCCCAAAAGAGGCTTTTATCTCAAGTTACAATTTTTGGAATAAGGGTACTAAACCATTCTTAACTTAGTGAAATTTTAACCTATTTTGGCAAGGTTTTCTACCTAACTTCAAGACCATTTTCCATACACTTACACTTGGAATTTAAATTTGCATTTCAAAGATGGATTGTAGTACACATTCCAAGCTTTCCAAAATGTCCAAGAACTCATCAAACAACCTCATAACTTGAGAGAATCGAATTTTGCAATATGGCAAAAACTCACTTTTGAATTGGTCATGTACATGTTCATAACTTATGCCATTTTCAAGTAAGCTTGGTTTGTGCTACATTACAGGCCCTTAAACCATCCAACACTCAATAATTTAATGCATGTTCATTGTGCTAAGGTCTTGTTTCATGAGTTTTAGCATTACATGTTGGATTAGGCCATAAATGGAAAAAGTGAAATAGCCATTTTTGCAAAAGCAAGCTTTATGTCAAAGTTGCAAATCCACAAGTACAGATGAAATCTAATTGGCACAAGATTATGAGCAAAACACACTGATCAAGACAAGGTTAGCAGCATGTTTAGGGGACCTCTACTTGCCTAGAAACTCAAGTGGCTTTTGTTGGCTTAAGTGTTAAGAAACATCCCATATCACAACACAACTTTCATATCAGCATTAGAACACTTAAGCAATTATTTTGTACACCTTCTAATCATCCAACCCAAGCTAGAACACGAGCAAACAAGGTCCCAAACACTCCCATTCCAAGAATCACTCTCAAACTACAAAAACAGGGCAGGGTCTGCTAATTGAATCCCACAACTCATCCCTTTCATGCTTTCTTGCTCAAAGCTCATCAAACACATTCCCTATCATCATTTGAAGCTAACCAAAACACAAAACACGACCTGTAACTCCTCTAACCAGTTCCACCATTTTCACTTTCTTGTTTTGCAGTTGAAGGTCCATAGCTCGATTCAAGGTGTTTCAAAACAAAGTAAGCATTGAAATAGCATCACCACACTTCAGGCAAGCTATACAGATCATCATCTTGCTCTGAAAGCTCCCCCATTGCCAGATAGAACTTCAACTGAACAGGTATCTTCTTGAACTTCTAACTCTTAGTCTAGGCATCATTAGCTCTAAGTTTGTGAATAAGAAGTGTTCTACTCATGCCCCTGAATCTGTACATGCTTTTACTTTTCATTTATTTTGCTTGAGCTGTGAGAATTTAAGGTTTGAATATGGCAGAAAAGTTAGGTCAGGATTTGGTAATGTCAAAATTCTCTCTCATTTCTGAGAGTTAGGATGAGTTCTTTATATATTTAGAATCGTGATTCAATGCTTAACATTTCTTATGTTGGAAGTTTGTGCAAAAGATCAAGGAATCAGGATGTTAGAATGGAGGTTCAGGCGCGCGTTTTTTGAACATTTTTTGTTCAGAGGTTGAAGAAGAAGCCTCATGGGCTGGGCCAACTTTTGTATTTCTTTTTACACCATATTTTTTGATTTCATACCCCCTGAGCCCATTTTATTTGATTTAATGATTTTTTGACTTTTCTTTTTTATTTCTGACTTATTTATTTTTGCTAATAATATTCAAAACTTGAAAAATTATTTTTACACCATTTTTGCATTTTTTAGGTATTTATTTGTTTATATGGACATTTGTACATAAATATATATATATATATATATATATATATATATATATATATATATATATATATATATATATATATATATATATATATATATATATATATATATATATATATATATATATATATATATATATATATATATATATATATATATATATATATATATATATTATTTAGAATAGATAGGGAAAATAATGCAAATATACTTTATTTTCTGATTTTTTATTACCTTTTTCTTTTGAAAATATTTTATGCAAAATATATTTTTTTTATAAATATTAAATATTATTATTTTTTATATATAATACATATTTAGAAATTAATACACACACATATATATATATATATATATATATATATATATATATATATATATATATATATATATATATATATATATATATATATATATATATATATATATATATATATATATATATATATATATATATATATATATATATATATATATATATATATATATATATTATTAGTATATTTAGGTTAAAATACAATAATACCTACATTTTTTATTTTATAAATATTTGACCTCAAAAAATACTTTTTTATGAATATACTTCATTTTATTTTATTTTCGTACATAATAAACAAATACTTGTATAAATTAAATAATATATATATTACTTTAATGAAATTAGGGTTTTTACCCTTAAAACACAAAAACTCCAAAAATAATACTTTTTTTTTTATTTTATTTGTTTGACATAAATAATACTTTTTCATACATATAAAAATCCTTTTTGCATTTTGCATCTTTATTTTATTTTCCATTTAATTTATGCAATCAATTACTTTGTAAATAT
Source organism: Vicia faba (assembly GCA_948472305.1). NCBI lineage: Eukaryota > Viridiplantae > Streptophyta > Magnoliopsida > Fabales > Fabaceae > Vicia > Vicia faba. The sequence continues at coordinate 1,060,341,342 of OX451736.1, read as the reverse complement.
CCCAAAATTGATGTAATAGCTAGGTTTAAATTCCTTGTCTAAATATCCCCCATTTGAACATTTGTACCCCCCTTCCCATATTATGTTGTAATAGTGTAGGAATTTTACTTTTCGCACTTTAAACACTTTCTAAATATACCATGCTAGAATTAGGGTTTGTATGCAAATAAAAAGAACAAAATAGTTTGACCTAATTTCAAGATAATCAAAGCATGAATATGGACAACACTTATCACACTTGCACCCCTAGGGTATTCCACTTGTTGCCTTCAAATAAATTGGGCCATATTGCATGTTAGGTTTTTTTGGGTAAAAACAAACAATCAAATGATCATAGTCCCTCGATGACGCTTTCGAAAAGTTGCCTAAAATGATCAAGTCCCTTTCAAAGAGAAATTGCCCAAAGATACTTAGCACTATTGCAATTATGGTCTAAACGATGACCCGCGCCCGTCCCTTTCACCTCCTAACACAAGATTGTCCACCAAATGCAATGGTGGAACAAAATTGTTAAAAGGGTTAGAACATAACAAAAATCTTTGAGAACTTTAGAGTAGATGGCTCTTAAGTACTTCTCAACTTGCAAAACAAAACACTTGCCTATTTTCAAACCGCACTTCACAAACACTTTCAAAACAAACTTTCAAAAACCTTGGAACATCTTTTCAAAAAGACGAACACCTTTTGTAAAACATTCGAGTAAAGAATTGTTACAAGGGTAGCCTATACAAGGCATCTTTTTCAAAACATTTTCAAAACCATACACCAAGCACCATTTCAAACAATTGAAAACCAAGGCAAGTTGATATAAGCAAGTACCTAAGAGCCCATGGATAACCATGGATAGAAAGGGTGCTAATACCTTCCCTTTCTATAATCTACTCCCCAAACCCAAGAAAAATCTCAAAGGTTTTTTGATGTGCTTTTTAAACCTTTCCTTAGGATAAAATAAAAAGTCGGTGGCGACTCTTGCTCAACCGAAACATTTACGAAAACAAACGCAAAACCATAGTCAGTTCTCCCACCGTATCACAGAACTGGCGACTCTGCTGGGGACAACTTTAAAAGTGGAGTAACCTTAGGGCTTAGATCACCCTCTTGCATGACTAATTGCTTGAATTGTTTGCTTTATATCTTGGCTCTATTGTTTGGGTTTGCAATCCTACACCCGGATTTTGGGAAACATTCATAGATAGCAATACGTTGTAGAAACTGTGCGGGGTATACCGACACGGTCGAAGCAATAGCTATATTAGTGCGACATATTTGTGAGTACCGGTAACCCTTGAGTTCAATCAAGGAGAGTACGGGGCCGCTGAGTGATGTCACTAAGCACTAATGACCTAGAACCTTACTTGACCATCTTGGCCTTACATTAGGGGTAGTGAGATGACCGACTTTGGTGCAGTCCGAAGTTGGTAGATACTCGATACTACACTCATTGAGGGTTGTTTTCTTGGAATATTTTGGTCGCTAGTTAAGTGGCTAAACCAAAACAATGAACATTGAAAATAATCCAATGATATTGAGCTCCTTAGAACCCGATTACTATTTATAGGACAGGTTTTTTAAGCCAACTACACTCAAGAGGGTACTTACCTATGAAACCCCATGCAAGCCTGAAACTAGGGTTTTGTGTGAATTGCTTGTACATATGTTTGTGCATACATCATAAACATCATAAAACATCATATGCATTCACTAACCATTTCAAGGGTTTGGATTTTCATCTTTGTTCTTGTTTTGTAGGTCATGGAAATTCCTCGCAGAAACACCATTCAAGTCAACCTTGTGAGAATCTCTCCTCAACTCAAGGAGCTCACCTCAAGAATTCTGGAAAACTCATCCTTCAGTGAAAGACATGGCATACTGCTCAGCCTAGTCAACACCAACATTGAAGAAGGCATGATGAAAGTGCTATTCCAGTTCTTTGACCCTCTTCACCACTGTTTCACTTTCCCTGATTACCAGTTGGTGCCCACTTTGGAGGAGTTTTCTCAACTCCTGAGAATTCCTATCCTTAATAAACTACCCTTCAACGGTACGGAAAAGGAACCAAAGCCGGAAGATGTTGCTCGAGCATTACATCTACAACCATCCGACGTCAAGGGGCATTGGGAAACCAGAAGCAGCGTCAAAGGATTCTTAGCAAAATTCTTGGTTGAGAAGGCACAAGAATGTTGGAATTCATTGGACCTTCAAGCCTTTGAAGAAATTGTGGCACTCCTTATCTATGGGTTGGTCTTGTTCCCAAATTCTGACCAATTGGTAGATGTCAACGCCGTCAAAATCTTCTTATCCAGAAATCCAATACCAACATTGCTTGGGGACATTCTTCACTCATTTTACACACGAACAATGAGAAAGAGGGGTGTTCTCATGTGTTGTACTCCTCTCCTTGCAAGGTGGTTTATTTCGCACCTTCCACAATCTGTCTTGAAGAATGACCAAGGCTCAAGGTGGTCCCAATGGTTGATGACTCTTACTCACTCTGATGTACATTGGTGTTCTCGGTCCAGAGAAAATGTCATCATCGTCGATCGTTGTGGAGAATTTCCTAATGTTCCTTTACTTGGAATTAGAGGAGGTATCACCTACAACCCTTGCCTAGCTTTGAGGTAATTTGGATATGCACGGAGGGATGGCCCTCATGACATGTTGATTCCTGACCTAGTTTTTGACTTCAACAACGATGCGCAAGGACTTCGCCAAAGATTCATCAGAGCTTGGGGAAGACTCAACAAGGTTGATAGCAAGACACTGGGACACAAGAACTCCATCCCTCTTGAGCCTTATCTCAAGTGGGTACGAGCCCGAGCCCAAAGTCTGATGATGCCTTATCTGCATGTTCTCCCTGTGATTAAAGAGCCCGTCAAGGAAGGAGAGGTTCCCTACACCATCCTACATCCTGACATGCCAACATCGTGGGAGGAAATGCAGAAAAGTTGGATTCAGCTCAAGGAGGAACAAAACACTTTTGAAGCTAGCTTCTACGCCAGTGAGAAGAAGGTTTTAGAGCTTACCCGCCGACTCCATGAGCAAGAGGCCCTCAATACCTACATCGCACCAAAGAGGATGCGCAATGTCTTTTTGCCTTGAGAAGTTATTTTGTAATATTTGCCCCATGGGGCATTTATGTACTAACAAATTTCTTCTTATTAATATGACGTGCGTTCTTTTTTGTCTACAACAATTTTGAATGTTCTAAATCCTTGAATGCATTGCATACATAAGCATACCATTCATCATGTGCATAAGCAGGTCTCACGCCAGGTTTCCTTATCTGTCTGCTGTTTATTTCAGTAGGATGGATCTCGAGCAAACAGTCAAAGACCTACAAGCTCAGAATGCACAGTTCCAGCAACTCCTGATGACCTTGGCTAAGGGTCAGGAGGATATCAAAACTCAGTTGGGGAATAAAGACCCAGTGAAAAAGAAGAAAAAGAGACTCGGGGTGGCTACTTTAGGGAGAAGATTTGACGGAGAAGCTCAGAGAGTGCTTGAATTTCCTCCTACTTCTGATGAAGGAACCAGCAAAGGAGGTGGGGCTGCGGTACCTTCCGAGTCTGATGCGGAAGAAGAAGAGGTCGAAGAGGATGAAGATTATTCTGATCAGCAATACCCTCCAGCTGATGATAAATACAAAGGGCTAGAAGACAGGCTGGCCGCCATGGAGCTACAAAGAGTACCAGGTTTGGACTTTGAAGACTTGGGTTTGGTTGTCGGGATTGTGATTCCGCCAAAGTTCAAAGTGCCAGTGTTTGTAAGGTATGATGGGCTGTCCTGTCCAAAAATGCATCTCAGGTCCTACGTGAGAAAGATTCAACCCTATACGGCAGATAAAAATCTTTGGATTCATTTCTTTCAAGACAGCCTTTCTGGAGCTCAATTGGAGTGGTTTTATCAGTTAGAGGGAACCAGCGTCCGCAATTGGGAAGACTTGGCCACCGCTTTTTACAAACAATATCAGTATAATTCTGACCTTGCTCCTACTCGTACCCAACTTCAGGGTATGTCATTAGGAACAAGCGAGGGATTCAAAGAATATGCACAAAAATGGAGGGATTTGGCTGGCAGGGTGCAGCCTCCTTTAACCGATCGTGAGCTTGTTGATATGTTTCTTGGGACCCTATCTGGGCCGTTTTTCAATCATCTGATTGGTAACTCTTCCGCGGGGTTTACCGATTTAATCTTAACGGGCGAAAGAATAGAAGCTGGCATCAAGTCAAGAAAGATTTAGAAGGGTGTTGCTGCAAGTGTTGAGAAGAAGCCTTTTAAGAAGGAAACGACTATGGTATATTCTCAAAGAAGAGCAGGGAAGACTGAGCGTCGGCCGACCGTGGGGGCCGTAATGATTCAAAACACTTCAAGTGAGCAGCCTCGCTATAACCAGTCCAGATCAAATCAACAACAAGTGGAATGGCCACAACGGCAGTTCACCCGTATTAATATGACTCCAGCGCAAGTGCTTCCCCATCTGTTGAAGTTGAATCTCGCCACCATCAAAGAGGCACCAAAGAATGTGAATACGTCCTCTCCGCATTATCATGCTAATGCTAAATGCGCCTACCATCCAGACAGTGTTGGGCACGACACCAATGATTGTTGGGCACTCAAGCATAAAATCCAAGACCTGATAGAGGCGAAAGAGGTGGAGTTTGACACTCCGGAGAAGCCTAATGTGATATCTGCACCCATGCCGAATCACGGCCGAAATGTCAATGCCATTGAAAAGGATTTGTATGTTGCTGATGTCAATGATCTGACTACTCCATTGCTGACCATTAAGTTGAATCTGTTAAGGGCCGGGATCTTCCCGGGATGTAAAGAAGATTGCTATTGTTGTTACTCTCTGCCGTTTGATTGTCCGTCACTGAAGAAAGGCATCCAAGGCCTTATGGATAGTCGACAAATTTTGTTTGAAAAAGTTTCTGCTGCTCCAACTCATATCGAAGATGTCTCAATCATAACCATTCACGCCAATCTTTCCAAGGCCGTCAAAAAGCCTGTTAAGATTACACCAGCTACGAAATCTGTTCCTTTGAAGATAACAATGCCAGGGCCTGTCCCCTATGTTTCTGAGAAGTCCATACCATGGAACTATGGCGGTGACGTTTACTACCATGGTATCAAACAAATCGAAATAATTGAAGAAAGTTCGGATGATGAAGAAGTCAGCATTAGTAACATTGCAGGCACTAGCAAAATCACCAGGAGCGGGAGAATATTTTCTCCAGAGATTGCCCCTCCAAGAGCAATCTTTGGACCCTCATCAACTGACAAGGTCATCCCTGCACCAATAAAACTCTCTGCCAGAACTCCATTGATTGAAGACGTTGTTGTTCCTAGTACTGTCCCTCCTACCACTGCTGATAAAGGTAAGGGAATCCAAGATGAGCTCGTCAGGACGAGGGCTCAGCCCTTGGTCATCCCGGAAACCTCCAAGAAGGAAATGGATGAGATTTTGAGGATAATCAAAAGGAGTGATTACGATGTGGTAGAACAGCTGGGACAAACTCCCTCAAAGATCTCCATGATGGCACTGCTACTTTGCTCAGAAGCGCACGCTAAAACCCTGATAAAATTCCTAAAGGCGGCCCATGTGCCCCAGGAAACCTCCGCAGATCAATTTCAGAATTGCGTGGCTAGCCTTACTGCGGACAATGGATTAGGTTTCTCTGATGCCGACCTAACTCCTAAAGGTAGAAACCATAATGATGCTTTGCATATTTCAGTCGAGTGCCGAGGAACTACCCTCGCACATGTCTTGGTCGATACTGAATCGTCGCTGAATGTATTGCCTAAGAAGGCCTTGGACCAACTAGATTGTGAAGGGTTGGAGTTGAAGCCGAGTGATATTGTTGTCAGAGCTTTCGATGGTTCGAAGAGAATGGTCCATGGAGAGGTTGAAATTCCCGTCAAGATAGGCATTGAGGTGTTTAAATCCACTTTCTATGTGATGGACATCCGTCCGTCATACTCTTGCTTGCTAGGTAGACCTTGGATACACCATGCTGGGGCAGTCACCTCCTCCTTACATCAGATGTTGAAGTATCCTGTCAAGGGAAAGATCATTACTGTCCATGGCGAAGAGGAGTACATGATTAGCCACTTGAATTCTTTCCGGTACGTGGAGGTAGAAGGAGAGTTCATTGAGACGCCTTTTCAGCATTTCGAAGAAGTCCTTCCTGAGATAGCAGTAGCAAAGTTGGCAGCTGAGACACCGAGGCAGATGGCCAGGATGGCATCTCTGGAGGACGCAAGGGCCGCAATAAAGGAAGGGAAGAATTCAGCATGGGGGCAGTTACCTGACATTCCACATAAGACAAACAAATTTGGATTAGGGTTCACTACCGCAGGCCAGAAAGCGATGCGCCGTTCGAAGTTTGAAAGAGCGCCAGTCAAAATTTCTCCCTACGGAATCAACGCTTTGGAGGATGAAGACAAAGAGAGCAACATCGAAGAGTGGATTTACCCAACTGTCAAAGGAGGATTGAGCAACTGGGAGGCAAAAGACTTTGTCCCCGTCACTTTTATTCATCAGTAATTTATCTGTTAAACATTTCCTATTTGGTCTGTAATATTTATTTTTCAAAACAATCCGTACACTATCCTTTCACCTCATGCCTTGCCCGGGGCATGTAGGTCCATTTGTAAGGGTTTTGATTATTTTTCATATCCATATGCCATGTTTAATGATTCATTGGACGTTTTTCATTTGATAAACAGCTTGTGTTCATTTTCTTTCCTTTTGCATTTTTTGTTTAAGGATGGTTATCCCTTACACACACCCACACTCACCAATGCAGGTACCCATCCACTCCGGATTCCATGGGTGACAATTCTGCTATATCCTTCAATAACTCTGAAGATCTGATCAATCAAGCCGAATATGAAGATGACGAAGGTTGTGAAGTACCGGGGGAACTAGCCAGACTTCTACAACAAGAGGAAAGGGCCATCTTGCCGCACGAAGAGTCATTGGAAACTGTCAACTTAGGGACCGAGGAAGACCGGAAGGAGGTACAAGTGGGTGCCAATCTAGAACCAAGTGTCAAGGAACGCCTGATACAGTTGTTGAATGAATATGTTGAAATCTTCGCTTGGTCTTATGAAGACATGCCGGGTTTAGACACAGACATCGTGGTTCACCGTCTCCCCACAAGAGAGGATTGTCCACCGATCAAGCAAAAAGTCCGCCGAATGAGGCCTGACATGTCTGAAAAGATCAAGGCAGAAGTAATGAAGCAATTCGACGCTGGCTTTCTGGCTGTTACGTCCTATCCTCAATGGGTCGCTAACATCGTGCCAGTACCTAAGAAAGATGGCAAAGTCAGGATGTGTGTGGACTATCGGGACTTGAATAGGGCCAGCCCCAAAGATGATTTTCCGCTGCCACACATTGACATTTTGATCGACAATACAGCTCAACATAAAGTGTTTTCCTTCATGGATGGATTCTCGGGCTACAATCAAATCAAAATGGCCCCCGAGGATATGGAGAAAACAACTTTTGTCACACAATGGGGCACTTTCTGTTACAAGGTGATGCCGTTCGGGCTAAAGAACGCAGGGGCAACTTATCAACGCGCCATGGTAGCTTTATTTCATGATATGATACATCATGAGATTGAAGTTTACGTAGACGATATGATAGCTCGGTCACAAACAGAGGAAGAGCACCTTGAACATCTGGAGAAGCTGTTTGCCAGGTTGAAAGAATACAAACTCAGGCTGAATCCAAGTAAGTGCACTTTTGGAGTTAGGTCTGGTAAACTTCTAGGATTCATTGTAAGCAACAAAGGCATTGAAGTCGATTCAGCAAAAGTGAAAGCAATACAAGAGATGCCTGCTCCCCGTACTGAAAAGGAGGTTAGAGGGTTCTTGGGGCGCTTGAACTATATTGTCAGATTCATCTCGCATCTGACTTCTACCTGTGAGCCAATTTTCAAACTCTTGAAGAAAGATCAGGTAGTTGAATGGAACGACGATTGTCAAGCTGCTTTTGATAGGATCAAGGAGTATTTGCTAGAACCTCCTATTCTGATGCCACCCGTTGAAGGAAGACCATTGATCATGTATTTGACCGTCTTGGATAACTCAATGGGGTGTGTTTTGGGCCAGCATGACGAGTCTGGTCGAAAAGAGCATGCTATTTATTACCTCAGCAAAAAGTTTACCGACTGTGAGACTCGCTACTCACTGCTCGAGAAAACTTGCTGCGCTTTGGTATGGACTGCTCGCCGACTAAGACAGTATATGTTGACTCATACTACCTTGTTGATTTCCAAAATGGACCCTATCAAGTATATCTTCGAAAAGCCCGCCTTATTTGGAAGGATAGCCAGATGGCAAATGATCCTAACTGAGTATGACATCCAGTACACCACCCAAAAAGCTATCAAAGGGAGTGTACTAGCTGACCATCTGGCTCATCAAGCTATCGAAGATTATCAACCCATGAGATTTGACTTCCCAGACGAGGACATCATGAATTTGGACAACATTGAAAGTAACGGACCGTATGACGGACCCGAAAAGGGATCCCGATGGACCCTGTGCTTTGATGGTGCTTCAAATGCACTTGGAAACGGTATCGGCTCAGTACTCATTTCTCCGGAAGGTTGTCACACGCCTTTCACGGCCCGACTTTGCTTCAGCTGCACGAACAACATGGCTGAGTACGAAGCTTGCATCTTTGGTCTCAAGGCCGCTATAGACTTGGGGATCAAATCTTTGATCGTATTTGGGGATTCGGCTTTGGTTATCAGCCAAATCAAATGAGAATGGGATACCAAGCATCCTAATCTTATCCCATACAAAGAACATGTCCTGACATTGTTGCCTCATTTCGAGCAAATTACCTTCGAGCATTTTCCGCGAGAAGAGAATCAACTAGCAGATGCTCTAGCCATAATGTCCTCCATGTTTAAACTCAATTGGGATAACGAGGCTCCCCAAATCACCATCGAGCGAATGGATGAACCTGCGCATTGTCATGAGATTAATACCGAAGAAGTAGTGGAACAACCCTGGTTCCATGAAATCAAAAGGTATCTTGAGACTAGAGATTATCCCGAAGGAGCTTCCGTAAATGACAAGAAGTTCTTAAGGAAATTCGCTGCCAAATTCTTCCTGAGCAACGACATCCTTTACAAACGAAGCCATGATTGTGTGTTACTCCGATGCGTAGACAAAGCTGAAGCAGAGTTGATCATGACTGATATACACAGCGGCACATTTGGCACTCACTTGAGCGGGCATACAATGGCTAAGAAGATCCTAAGGGCAGGCTATTACTGGTCTACCATGGAAGCTGACTGCCATCAACATTCCCGTACTTGCCACAAATGCCAAGTCTACACCGATAAAGTTCATATCCCTCCGGTTCCTCTCAACATTCTGACTGCTCCTTGGCCATTTGCAATGTGGGGCATTGACATGATTGGAGAGATCAAGCCCACGGCTTCTAACGGACATCGCTTCATCCTGGTTGCCATTGACTACTTCACCAAGTGGGTCGAAGCAGCCTCCTTCGCCTCTGTTACTAAAAATGTGGTTGCCCGCTTCATCAAGCAAAATCTCATATGCCGGTATGGTGTTCCAGACAGGATCATCACAGACAACGGTACAAATCTGAATAACACCATGATCACCGCGTTGTGCGAACAGTTCAAGATTTATCATCACAATTCATCTCCCTATCGGCCGAAGATGAACGGTGCTGTTGAAGCTGCAAACAAAAACATTAAGAAGATCATTCAGAAAATGACAGTCACTTACAAAGACTGGCATGAGATGTTACCGTTTGCTCTGCATGGATATCGTACGACGACACGTACTTCAACCGGGGCAACCCCATTTTCTTTGGTATATGGCATGGAAGCTGTTTTGCCTATGGAATTCCAGATTCCTTCTCTAAGGATTATGAAGGATGCAGGTTTGAATGAAGATGATTGGATGCAGACCCGACTTGATCAACTCAATCTGATCAACGAGAAGCGACTTGCTGCTATATGACATGGTCAGGCGTATCAAAAGCGAATGATCAAGGCCTTCAATAAGAAAGTCAGACGTCAAGTGTATCAAGTCGGAGATCTTGTAATCAAGCGGATTATCTTGCCGCAAAGTGATCCCAGGGGCAAGTGGACTCCTATATATGAAGGACCATTTGTGATCAAGAGCATATTTTCTGGTGGTGCAATGATTCTGACCACCATGGACGGCGACGATTTGCCGCACCCTGCAAACGCAGACATAGTCAAAAGATACTACGCATAAATAACCCGACAATTCGAAAACCCGAAAGGGCGGCTTGGGCAAAAATGGGCATCCCGGTGGATCGAAAACCCGAAAGGGCGGTTCAGGCAAAAATTAGGGATAAAAACAAAAAAATCTGTACACCCGGCAAGTTGAAAACCCGAAAGGGCGGCTTGGGCAAAAAGGGGTTTCCCGGTGGATTGAAAACCCGAAAGGGCGATTCAGGCAAAAGTTAGGGAATTAAAGCGTATGACTATGTCTCGTCGGATCACTTCAAAGACAATCTCTTCATCAACCAGTTTCAGGCTTCTGATCAATCCAGTCATCGGCAAATAAAGCATTGAATGGACAGATATTCAGAGTTGTGAAAGTTATAGCGGAATGGAATCCCATGGAATTATTTCACATAGCCATCCTTTATTTTGTATAAATCTTTCAATATTTACGACAGAATCCTCTTACTAGGATGATTGTCTCCTTTGTACAAATATACTCATAAAAAGTCAATACAAATACTTTTCCCAGAAATTTGTGTCATTTCCTTTCACTTTTTCTCTTGCACTATTTGTTTTATTTTGAGAAACGTCCAATGTTTTGTTAAATAGGCATATGCATTTGAACATAATCATTTCCTTATGAATCCAGAAAGAGGATTACTGATAGGTCGAAAGTACAGTTGGATATCTTGATGCCCCTCAAAGGAAACCCCCAGTAGATTTGGAATCCATATCCCAGCAAACCCTGAAGCTTATCTCCAGTAGATTCTCGAAGCTTATCCCCTGCAGAGTACAGACGTCTCTCCCGAGTTTTATTCAAAGTTATTCCTCACAAGGGCTTATAACTGGGTTATCCTCAGCTTATTGCCACGGAAGATCGCACTCGCCAAATTTATTCCTATCCCTAGCGGAGTTCATCAAAATTCCCCAGCATAACTTATCAATACAATCCCCGAAGAGTTTATCTTTGTTACCCTCAGCCAGAGAACCCTCCAGAACTCAGTTCCCCTCAGAGTTTAAAGTTTCAGTATCCCCAGCGGAGCAGGACTAGTAAGCCTTCTCCCCACAGAATTTTGAGAGGACAAATCTTGAGTTCCCCAGTGAAGTCGCCAGAGATACTTCCCACCAAACTGAAGATTCTCGGTCTTACATCTCCAGCATGAGTCTATTAGCTTGGAACTCCCCAGTAGAAGTCATCAGGAATTCCCCAGAAGATTGGTATACAACCCAAGTTCTTTATTCTCCAGAAACAACCAGGAATTATTCTTCCCGACAGCAGTCAAGATACTATCATCTTCAGCCATCTCGGATTCATCTATCCTTTGCAAGACAGCTCTCCAGCTTACATGCGCATTCATTTACATTCATATTACATAACATACATTGTATCATGCATCATGACATTGTATATAACTAACTCCTTACCTTTTCAGGTAAGATCAGTCAAAAAGACTAAAAATCATTATCTTCCAAGATTCTTTCCAGGATTAGTTCAGATGTGACCCAGACAGGGCAACATTCTAATGCTTATTCCAGATTTATTCAGATGCAGTTTTACACGAGCTCATCATCAGGGAACCCTACACCGGTTCTTATTCCAAACTCAAGACTTCTGAAAACAGTTTATGGATTCTTCCCAACAACGGATGTTAATCTATCACTTGTTCAGATGCAACCTTTGAAAACAGTTTACGGACGCTTCCCAACAACGGATGCTGCTCTATTGCTTATTCAACTTCAAATTTCTGAAAACAGTTCACGGTTTCTCCAAGTAACGGATGTTAACCTATCGCTTGTTCAGATGCTCCTCAAGATTTCTGAAAACAGTTCACGGTTTCTCCAAGTAACGGATGTTAACCTATCGCTTATTCAGATTCTTCTCCAGACTTCTGAAAACAGTTTATGGATTCTTCCCAACAACGGATGTTAATCTATCACTTGTTCAGATGCAATTTTTGAAAACAGTTTACGGACGCTTCCCAACAACGGATGCTGCTCTATTGCTTATTCAACTTCAAGATTTCTGAAAACAGTTCACGGGTTCTCCAAGTAACGGATGTTAACCTATCGCTTGTTCAGATTCTTCTCCAGACTTCTGAAAACAGTTTATGGATTCTTCCCAACAACGGATGTTAATCTATCGCTTGTTCAGACTCTTCTCAACTTCTGAAAACAGTTTACGGGTTCTCCAAGTAACAGATGTTAACCTATCGCTTGTTCAGTTTCTTCTCAAGACTTCTGAAAACAGTTTATGGATTCTTCCCAACAACGGATGTTAATCTATCAACTTGTTCAGATGCAATTTTTTGAAAAACAGTTTACGGATTCCTCCCAACAACGGATGTCAATCTATTGCTTATTCAGACCCCCAGTTCAGAGATGGTCCGAAGCATGGACACCTTTCTGATATTCATTCCAGATGGCATCTTTAAGCCCATCCCCGACAAGTTCCTGTCACTCTTCCAGATGGCATCGTTAAACCCATCTCCAAATGGCATCTCTAAGCCCATTCCCACATCCATTGCTTTGACGAGTGCAAATTTAAGGGCACTCTAGTGTCCAATCTCCTTTTACCCTCGAGTCACGAAAGGCAAGCTTGCCAATCTAACTCTTCGGATTCAAGAAGATTGAACAGGGGCAACTGTTGTACCCCAAAATTTGCCCTCCCATTTCTCATTGATTTCTCATCACAAAGCCCTTGGAGCTCAAGATCCAGTTAGGGTTTCATCTGCTCAAGACTTCTCCTTGCATTGTTGACTCAAATTAGGGTTTGTGTTTGCACAAAGATGTTTTTACCTAAATTGCCTGAGATGACTTTCATGCTTCATAATGGACTCCCAAGTTTATCCCTATCAAGTTTCAAGCCTTGATTCCAAGTTTTGCCCAGTCAATTGGACAGTTGACCTAGAAATCAACTATATTGAGGAAAAAGTCAACTGTGACCAATTGACAGTCAAATCTCATGAAAATTGACCCACATCAACATTATAAACTCACATGGACCATTTGATCAAGTTTGGATCACAATTCCACAAGAAATTTGATCAGATCACCAAAAGGGCAAAATGGTCATTTTTAGGGTTTTGACTGCACAAAGGCAAATTTTGACTGTTTGACCTAGCCAATGGCAAACCAAGCTCACATATGGACTCAAGGACACCATGGAATCATCTTGACATGCTCAACAAGTTCAAAAGATCCCAAATGCACAGAATTGATAGTTGAATTTCCCAGTCAATTGATCAATTTTGACTGTATACTGAAAAGTCAAACTTTGACTTTTTGGTCAAAATCAAGAGTCAAGGTTCATTTTTCATCAAAACATGCCAAATCATGAAACTTGTTCATCAAGAAATCAAAAAATGCAAATTAGGGTTAGAAATGAGAATTTTTCATAACTTAGAATTTTTCTAAGTTATGAAAAACCCTAATTTTTTCCCAACTTTGCCTCACTTTCTCACCAAGATTCATTTGGATTCAAGCAAAAGTCAAAACATGAAAGTTGTAGCTTATTGCATAATATACAACTTTGATTCACAAAGTTTTCCCAAAAGAGGCTTGTATCTCAAGTTACAAATTTTGGAATAAGGGTACTAAACCATTCTTAACTTAGTGAAATTTTAACCTATTTTGGCAAGGTTTTCTACCTAACTTCAAGACCATTTTCCATACACTTCCACTTGGAATTTCAATTTGCATTTCAAAGATGGATTGTAGTACACATTCCAAGATTTCCAAAATGTCCAAGAACTCATCAAACAACCTCATAACTTGAGAGAATCGAATTTTGCAATATGGCAAAAACTCACTTTTGAATTGGTCATGTACATGTTCATAACTTATGCCATTTTCAAGTCAGCTTGGTTTGTGCTACATTACAGGCCCTTAAACCATCCAACACTCAATAATTTAATGCATGTTCATTGTGCTAAGGTCTTGTTTCATGAGTTTTAGCATTACATGTTGGATTAGGCCATAAATGGAAAAAGTGAAATAGCCATTTTTGCAAAAGCAAGCTTTATGTCAAAGTTGCAAATCCACAAGTACAGATGAAATCTAATTGGCACAATATTATGAGCAAAACACACTGATCAAGACAAGGTTAGCAGCATGTTTAGGGGACCTCTACTTGCCTAGAAACTCAAGTGGCTTTTGTTGGCTTAAGTGTTAAGAAACATCCCATATCACAAGACAACTTTCATATCAGCATTAGAACACTTAAGCAATTATTTTGTACACCTTCTAATCATCCAACCCAAGCTAGAACACGAGCAAACAAGGTCCCAAACACTCCCATTCCCAGAATCACTCTCAAACTGCAAAAATAGGGCAGGGTCTGCTGATTGAATCCCACAACTCATCCCTTTCATGCTTTCTTGCTCAAATCTCATCAAACACATTCCCTAGCATCATTTGAAGCTAACCAAAACACAAAACACGACCTGTAACTCCTCTAACCAGTTCCACCATTTTCACTTTCTTGTTTTGCAGTTGAAGGTCCATATCTCGATTCAAGGTGTTTCAAAACAAAGTAAGCATTGGAATAGCATCACCACACTTCAGGCAAGCTATACAGATCATCATCTTGCTCTGAAAGCTCCCCCATTGCCAGATAGAACTTCAACTGAACAGGTATCTTCTTGAACTTCTAACTCTTAGTCTAGGCATCATTAGCTCTAAGTTTGTGAATAAGAAGTGTTCTACTCATGCCCCTGAATCTGTACATGCTTTTACTTTTCATTTATTTTGCTTGAGCTGTGAGAATTTAAGGTTTGAATATGGCAGAAAAGTTAGGTCAGGATTTGGGAATGTCAAAATTCTCTCTCATTTCTGAGAGTTAGGATGAGTTCTTTATATATTTAGAATCGTGATTCAATGGTTAACATTTCTTATGTTGGAAGTTTGTGCAAAAGATCAAGAAATCAGGATGTTTGAATGGAGGTTCAGGCGCGCGTTTTTTGAACATTTTTTGTTCAGAGGTTGAAGAAGAAGCCTCATGGGCTGGGCCAGCTTTTGCATTTCTTTTTACACCATATTTTTTGATTTCATACCCCCTGAGCCCATTTTGTTTGATTTAATGATTTTTTGACTTTTCTTTTTTATTTCTGACTTATTTATTTTTGCTAATAATATTCAAAACTTGAAAAATTATTTTTACACCATTTTTGCATTTTTTAGGTATTTATTTGTTTATATGGACATTTGTACACATATATATACATATATATATATATATATATATATATATATATATATATATATATATATATATATATATATATATATATATATATATATATATATATATATATATATATATATATATATATATATATATATATATATATATATATATATATATATATATATATATATATATATATATATATATATATATATATATATATATATATATATATATATATATATATATATATATATATATATATATATATATATATATATATTTATTAGTATATTTAGGTTAAAATACAATAATACCTACATTTTTTATTTTATTAATATTTGACCTCAAAAAATACTTTTTTATGAATATACTTCATTTTATTTTATTTTCGTACATAATAAACAAATACTTGTATAAATTAAATAATATATATATTACTTTAATGAAATTAGGGTTTTTACCCTTAAAACACAAAAACTCCAAAAATAATACTTTTTTTTATTTATTTTATTTGTTTGACATAAATAATACTTTTTCATACATATAAAAACCCTTTTTGCATTTTGCATCTTTATTTTATTTTCCATTTAATTTATGCAATCAATTACTTTGTAAATATCCCAAAATTGATGTAATAGTTAGGTTTAAATTCCTTGTCTAAATATCCCCCATTTGAACATTTGTACCCCCCTTCCCATATTATGTTGTAATAGTGTAGGAATTTTACTTTTCGCACTTTAAACGCTTTCTAAATATACCATGCTAGAATTAGGGTTTGTATGCAAATAAAAAGAACAAAATAGTTTGACCTAATTTCAAGATAATCAAAGCATGAATATGGACAACACTTATCACACTTGCACCCCTAGGGTATTCCACTTGTTGCCTTCAAATAAATTGGGCCATATTGCATGTTAGGTTTCTTTGGGTAAAAACAAACAATCAAATGATCATAGTCCCTCGATGACGCTTTCGAAAAGTTGCCTAAAATGATCAAGTCCCTTTCAAAGAGAAATTGCCCAAAGATACTTAGCACTATTGCAATTATGGTCTAAACGATGACCCGCGCCCGTCCCTTTCACCTCCTAACACAAGATTGTCCACCAAATGCAATGGTGGAACATAATTGTTAAAAGGGTTAGAACATAACAAAAATCTTTGAGAACTTTAGGGTAGATGGCTCTTAAGTACTTCTCAACTTGCAAAACAAAACACTTGCCTATTTTCAAACCGCACTTCACAAACACTTTCAAAACAAACTTTCAAAAACCTTGGAACATCTTTTCAAAAAGACGAACACCTTTTGTAAAACATTCGAGTAAAGAATTGTTACAAGGGTAGCCTATACAAGGCATCTTTTTCAAAACATTTTCAAAACCACACACCAAGCACCATTTCAAACAATTGAAAACCAAGGCAAGTTGATCTAAGCAAGTACCTAAGAGCCCATGGATAACCATGGATAGAAAGGGTGCTAATACCTTCCCTTTCTATAATCTACTCCCCAAACCCAAGAAAAATCTCAAAGGTTTTTTGCTGTGCTTTTTAAACCTTTCCTTAGGATAAAATAAAAAGTCGGTGGCGACTCTTGCTCAACCGAAACATTTGCGAAAACAAACGCAAAACCATAGTCAGTTCTCCCACCGTATCACAGCCTATACTGGGATAGAAGAATAATCAGTGAAGACGAGGGAGTCGAAAATACTATACAAAGACGGCCAGCAGGCTGGGACTTCGACAATCTTACTCGTGACTGAGTCATCCTTTTTCGAAAGGATTTCGGCCTATATGGCTGAGAACGAATCAAAGGCGGCCTTAGAGGATGAAATAAATAAATTAGCTGTGAAGATGAACGAAATAAGTGGGGATGGCTCGAAATGCTCACCCTTTAAAGAACTTGAGATAGATCAAAGGCTGGACGCCATCTATGATAAAGAACCCTTAGGCTTCGAAAGGGACCCCATAGACTCAGGTGCCAAAATGTTGGCGCAGGATCCACTCGAAGAAGTCAACTTAGGGGATGAAAACACGAAAAGAATAACCTACATAAGTGCAAAACTTAGCCCAGGCCTCAACCAGGAAGTGATCGAAGTCCTCAAGAAAAACAAAGAATGCTTCGCATGGGATTATGACGAAATGCCTGGTTTAAAGAGGGAGTTAGTCGAACACAGACTTCCAATCAAAGATGGCAAGAAGCCCATCAAACAAACTCCCAGAAGATTCGCACCAGCGGTTCTCACGAGGATTAAAGCTGAGATCGAAAGGTTGCTGCGTTGCAGATTCATCAGAACCACAAGGTATGTCGAATGGTTAGCAAATATAGTACCTGTTATTAAGAAAAATGGTTCTTTAAGAATTTGCATAGATTTTAGGGATTTAAACACTGCAACCCCTAAGGATGAGTACTCCATGCCTGTGGCATAAATGCTAGTAGACTCTGCTGCAGGGTTCGAATACTTGAGTATGTTAGATGGATACTCTGGGTATAATCAGATTTTTATCGCTGAAGAAGATGTTGCCAAGACAGCATTTCGTTGCCCAGGAGCCTTAGGCACTTACGAATGGGTGGTGATGCCTTTTGGTTTAAAGAACGTTGGGGCAACTTATCAAAGGGAAATGAATTTGTTTTTTCATGATTTCATTGAAACCTTTATGCAGGTGTATATTGATGATATAGTCATCAAATCTATATCTGCAGAAACACATTTGCATCATTTGAGCCAATCATTCGAACGAATGAGAAAACATGGCTTAAAGATGAATCCCCTTAAATGTGCATTTTTTGTGCAGGCTGGAGATTTCCTTGGTTTTGTGGTTCACAAGAAAGGGATTGAGATCAACCAGAACAAAACCAAAGCCATAATGGAGACAAAAGCACCTACGTCAAAAAGGGAGCTGCAATCTCTGCTAGGGAAGATTAACTTCCTCAGAAGGTTCATTTCGAATCTGAGTGGAAGAACCCAATCTTTCTCTCTGTTGCTTCGTCTAAAGCAAGGCCAAGCCTTCGAATGGAACGAAGCCCATCAGGAGGCATTTGACAGGATAAAAAGATACCTCTCTCAGCCTCCTATCTTGTCTCCACCTTCATGGGGGAAGCCCATGAGATTGTACATATCTGCCTCTGAAGTTAGTATAGGTAGTATGTTAGCACAAGAAGATAGCAATGGTATCGAAAGAGCCATATACTATTTAAGTAGAATATTGAATGATGCAGAGACCAAATATAGCAATTTAGAAAAGCTATGTCTCTGTTTGTATTTCTCTTGTATGAAACTCAAGTATTATATAAAGCCTGTTGATGTTTATGTTTCATCTCACTTCGATGTCATTAAACACATGCTTTCAAAACCAATAATGCATAGCAGAGTTGGTAAATGGGCTTTAGCCTTAACAGAATATTCTTTGACTTTCATGCCTTTAAAAGCTGTGAAAGGCCAAGTGATTTCTGATTTCATTGTGGACCATTCATTGGTTGAGCAGACTGTCATGAGTTACGTCGAAATGCAACCATGGAAATTATACTTTGATGGTTCAACCCACAGGAATGGAAGTGGTGTTGGAGTCCTTCTAATTTCTCCTGAAGGAATTCCAACAAAATTCAAGTATAAATTAGATGGTCCTCGTTGCTCGAACAACTTAGCTGAGTATGAAGCGCTCATTGTTGGACTTGAAGCTTTGTTGGAATTGGGGGCAACTAGAGTCGAAATTAAAGGAGACTCAGAATTAGTGGTCAAGCAAATAACAAAGGAGTATAAATGCATAAAGGAAAACCTGATGATATATTTCGTCATAGTCAACAGGCTACTTAGGAAATTTGAATACATGGATATTCAACATATACCAAGAATAGAGAACCAAGAAGCAAATGACTTAGCACAATTGGCTTCAGGTTATAAAGTTTCTGCCAGAAACTTTGAAGATTTAGTTGAATTAAGGGGTAGAGTTATGGCTACTAGATTCACACCATCAGACCTAGAAAGTATGAAATTGGGTTATGCTGAGAAACAAGGATTCGAAATATTAGCCATAAACACTTTATCAGATGCAGATTGGCGAAGTCCACTGGTGAGTTATTTAACAAACCCAACTCTGAATGTTGATAGGAAGGTAAAATATAGAGCATTGTCATATGTCCTCATGGGAAACGAATTGTTCAAAAAGACCCAAGATGGCGTATTATTGAAGTGCCTAGGAGAAAGTGAGGCATACTTAGCATTGTCAGAAGTCCACAATGGGGCATGTGGGGCACATCAAGCAGGTCATAAAATGAAATGGCTGTTATTTCGATATGGCATGTATTGGCCTAGCATGCTCAAAGATTGTATAGACTTTGCTAAAGGATGTGAGGAATGTCAGAAACATGCAGGGATTCAACATGCCCCTGCAAGTGAGTTGCAGTCAATCATCAAACCATGGCCATTTAGAGGATGGGCATTGGATTTAATCGGAGAAATAAATCCCGCTTCGTCTAAAGGACAAAAATATATCTTGGTAGGAATAGATTATTTTACCAAGTGGATCGAAGCTATACCATTAATAGTTGCTGATCAAGAGGCTATTATTGAGTTTATACAGAAACACATTATCTATAGGTTCGGATTGCCAGAGAGCATAACCACAGATCAAGGCTCTGTGTTTACTGGTAGAAAGATGCAAGAATTTGCCCAAGAAATGGGGTTTAGATTACTAACATCAACGCCATATTATACTCAAGCAAATGGTCAAGTCAAAGCAGCCAATAAAGTGATAATAGGGTTAATCAAGAAACATATTGGTAAAAAGCCAAGGAACTGGAACAAAACTTTGGACCAAATACTATGGGCCTGTAGAACATCTCCTAAGGAAGCTACTAACACTACGCCTTTCCAACTCACATTTGGTCATGATGCAGTGATGCCAGTAGAAATTCATCTACAATCAGTTCGAATTCAAAGACAAAACGAAATTCCAGCTGCACTATATTGGGAGATGATGATGAATGAATTAGTTGAGTTGGACGAAGTTAGATTACATGCATTGGAAATCTTGATGAGACAAAAAGAAAGAGTGACCAGGACATATAACAAAAGGGTGAAAAGGAAAGCATTCATTACTAATGACTTAGTCTGGAAAGTCATATTACCCATGGACAAGAAAAATAAATCATTAGGTAAATGGTCACCTCATTGGGAAGGGCCTTTTCGAATACTAAAGGTATTCTCAAACAATGCATATGAAATCGAAGAGCTGATGGATGATAAACGTATCCTAAAGGTTAATGGGAAGTATTTAAAGAAATATAAGCCACGCCTGCAGGAGATTCGAATAGCAACAACGTAATCAAAATATCATAAAAATGCCAAAATGGCAATATGGGATGCCAAAATGGCGTTGTTCAAATATTACATATAAAAAACCAAATGTTAATCAAATGAACACTGAGATTTAGAAATAGGAATTATTCTTCAATCTGTTGAAGGTACTTCGAAAAGATTCAAGTCTCTGTTGAGCAAAACGTCTGGCTCCCTCCAAGGTTGCCACTTCTCCCTTGAGTTGTTCTGCAGTTTCCATTTCTGCAAGCCCCTGGTTGAGAAGCTCTTCGAATTGGTTACCAGCAGTATTGGTTTCGTAGGCTAATTGCTGTTCTCTAGCCTCTTTAACCTTCTGTTGAAGTTCCTGAATTTGCCTTTCCCAGAGAAGGATGGACTCAGCTCGAGCCTCATAATCAGTCTTTGCTTTCTTTAGATGCATGGCTTGATCCTCAGCTTTTTGAGAGAGTTTCGAAGCTTGTTCTTAAGCAGCATCCATTGCAGTGCGTTTTTCTTGAACCTTTCTGGCAGCAAATTCATCTTGGAGAAGGTACCTAGTCACGTTGTCCAGCAAAGATTGAAGATCGAACAAGATAGTACTAACTGGCAAGGAGCAGGTAACAAGGTTGACTTTTATAAGCAACTCCTTCATAGTGTAGCAAGCAGTGCTATCTTGTTTGAGCACTTCGAATATATCCACATCAATAATTGTTCTCCTGATCCTGTTAAGAAGTACAATTCTTTCATCTGTGGGCAGAGGATGGCTAGTCGAACTTGTGCCAGCCCTAGCAGGTGGAATGTCCCTTTGAGCCAGCTTCGCCTTCATGTACCCAATAGGGTCATTTCGTCTCAGGAGTGCAAGCTCCTCTTCAGTCATTCGGGACAAAGACGGTTGAGGGAGTTCCACACGCAGGGGAGTCACGTCCATTTCGACCTCCATGGGTTTATTGGTTGTGTCACCATCCCCTTCATTCGTTTCGTGCTCATTATCTTCTTCATCGTCATCCAAATCCACCACTTCGATGTCTTCGTTTTCGCTGCTATTTGCATTGGACTCTGTCCCAGCAGTCGAACCATCGTTGGCCTCCTCCTCCTCAGACCCTTCTTCTGCAGATTCTTCGTTTCTTTGACCAGAATCAGCTTTCTCTCCTTCAGCGTGAGTGTCCTTTGGGTCCTCTTGAAGGGTTTCGAGAGGGGACTTTTGGAGAGAAGTTCTTTGTAAAGTCTCTGCAGATTCATGAAGCATTGCTTAATTTGTTTCTTTTAGAGGAGGAGAAGTACTCTGATCATCTTGCTGCTCAGAAGCCCCAGCCAGAACCGCCATATTGGAGGAACCTTTGTTCTGTACAAGGTTGCTGGAGTCTCCTTAAGGAGAGGAGTTGATCGGAGCCGCAGCTTTTGATGGTGAGGTCGAAGTGGTAAAAGCTGGATTTAAAATATCCTGCAAGAAGCAAAAAAATAATATTAAAAGCATGCACCAAGGTAATGAATAATTATTTTTTCAAAGGTTTAAAGTTCAGTTTACCTGTGGACTCTCAGAAGAGAGGTTGCTAGCTATGCGTTCCAACATTACGTTGGAGGTCGAAGATGGAATTTTGGATTTAGGTGAGGGAGCATCATCCCTGGAATCGAGTCCAGAGACACTAGTTGGTACAACACTTTTTGAAATATCCTTCTTCTGCTTCTTCTTCGAAGCAGCTGGTAAATTCCCTCCAGCCTTGGGGTCTTCCCCAGTAGTGTTTGATTTTCGCTTCTTTGGAGTGGTAGGCGGAAGTTTGTTGGTCTGAAAAGATTTAAAACAAAGAGTTAGATGCAAATCATGAAACAGTAGTGAATTCGAAACATCAAGGCTAAGTGATTACCTGTAGAGTTGGAGCACTGGCTATTACTGTTGTTGTTGTTGTTGTTGTTGTTGCAGCAACTGTTGTTGGTTCGGATGGACTCACATTGTCAATGGTTTCGATAGAGGCTTGAGAGGCACTCCCTTCTTTCGACTTTGAAGCAGCAGTCTTTATCCTAATGGCTGAAAATCGAAACAATTAAGGCAAAAGTTAAAGATATAGAAAATGAGAAACGTTTGGGATTTTCCCAAGCATTCGCACTTGTGCCTTGATCAGATTTAATCGACATGGCAGAAAGGTCATAGCGAAGATGTCCTGGGAAATCGTGGAGCCAGTGTCGAGCCCATGTCATAGTCTCAGATGGCTTTGGTTTCTTTTGAAGATATTTGAACATTTCTTTGCAAGTGAACCACCAATGGTATGGAGGAAACCAAGCCAGAGCCAGTTCTGAGGTAGGTAATCTAGGAAATTTAGGTGGATGCATTTCGAATGCCAACCTATACCTATCCTCAGGTGACAACCCTGAAGGAAGTTTTAACTTAGAAACTTTTTCTTTGAATTTTTCCTTCAAGGTCTCAGCCGCTTGATGCACCGTGGATTCCAAGTGTGTGGGATCATAAGTAGTTTCGAAATAATTTTGAAAAGCTTTAATCTCTTTGGCATGAGTAAACATACCTTTCTTGGATGGTACCTGCACATCGAATGCATCAGTTAGTTTCTGCTGAATAGTAAGAGTATCGAACATATAAGTCTGATAGAACTTTGTCCACCATTCCAGAAACCCCTTTGCTGTAAGGTGTGTAGGTTCGAAAGTTATTAGTTCAAACTGGGCGAAGCCTTGGTATTGTTCCTGCTGTAGTTTGGCTTCTCGTGCCTTGAAGGTTCGCCCAGAGGTGATGGCACTTTCCGTTTGAAATAGGGGTTCAGGAATTAGTTGGCACAAGCCAAACTGTCTCGAAACAAAATTGGGCTGATAAGCGAAAAGGAAAATTTGATTCTTAGCAGGAGTTATTCTTGAAGAGATTAGCCTGGGTAGCAAAAAGGCTCTCCATACATCTTGAATCTCTTTGCTTTTGACAGCTTCTGAGAGAGCCATGGTGAACCATGAAGGTCCATGAGCCCTTGAAGCAAAAGGCACCATGGTCTCTTCGAACTTATGCCTCTTGGAGAATATCATGATGTATTTTGAGAATAGGACTTTGAAGTCATCCTTATCATCGTTTGGGGTTAGTCTTCGCAGCCTAGTGCCTTCGACGATTCTATCCGTTATTTCAGGGTCTTGTTCAGCAATGGTGTTGGCAGTTGACAATGAAGGTTCGAACATGGAATTTAGCCATAACTGAAGTAACCAGAAAGGGCCAGCTAGCAGGATATTCTTGGAGGTGTGAGATTTTAGACTCAAAACAGCTGACCTTAGGCTTTCATAAAGATCAACTAATAGCAGTTCGCTTAAGCACACCCTCCGATTCTCATGCAAATCTCTAGCTAGAGGAATAAACCTACTGGCTACCTGTAGGGATCTGCTGCAAAAGACATACCTTGACAACCATAAGGTAAGAAAAGCAATGTGTTCTACATCCGACACATTGTCTCCTTCAGTGTGATAGTGGTTGATAAACTTTGAAAAGCTTGCTAGCTTGACTTCGAAGTCGATAATACTCGAATGCTCTTCGTTGTCAGGGATATATGTTTCTCCTATTGGTGATAGCCCAGTAATGGCCGCTATGTCAAAAAGGGTAGGAGTAATCATTCCACCAGGGAGATGGAAAATATTATAGGTACTGTCCCAGAAATATAGGGACGCGAATAACAATGGGTGGCTATAAGTAAAACCTGGCTTCGACAGCTTAATCAAGTTGTAGATACTTAATTCTTCCCATTGCTGGGATTTCTTAGCTTCTACCTTATTGAACCAGTTATGATAAGTAGTGTCGGAGGTGGGACAAGATCGAAACGGTTTGAAGTTACTCTTTACATAGTCTAGTACAAAAGGGTCCTTAGGAGGAACGATTGGATTTTCCACGGTGTTTGAACCAGAAGACTCTATTGCCTTAGGGGCATCCATTTTATTGAACAGAGGTTTGAAATTATAGCAAACTGGAAAAAATTTTCTGGTGTCTTTTAAAATTTCAAAAACTGTAAGAGGGCCCATTAAAGCTAACCTCTTGCCAGCAGCGGTAGTAGGAATAAGTACATGGGATGCATAAAGCATTTCTTTCTCTTTTGAGATCATCTGGGGAACAAGAACAGATTGACCTTGGTAGGTGACAACCTTGCTTTCCATTGTAGTTCCTACGGTCTTTCCTTTCTTTTTGGAAACCTTTTTTAGTTGAGATGAAGTTGAAGAAGACATTGTTGGAAGAATGTTGGAAGTTTAGGGTTTCGGTGAGAAAAGAGGAAGAAAAGATTCAGAATGTGGGAAGAAAAGAAAAGACTAAGTTGATGGGTTTTTATAATGTGGAAGTTTAAGCATCCACTAAGTAAGATTGTGATACGTGGTAGTCGTGGGTTGGTTTGATGAAGAGGTGGCGTAAAGTTAATATTGGTAATAGGCGTGATTAAAGACAATCATTGTTTTGTAACTGCACCATACTGTAAAATGGTTCAAGGCGGTTAAGGAATCTGAAAAGCGTTATGATTGACGTGACTGGAGTCATATGCAATAAATGTTACGATGATTCGAAGGTCGCATCAAAATCTTGTGTATATGTTTAAAATAAGTATTTCTCAAAGGAATCGAAATACATATTTTAAAGGGGCATTTTGTTGGTTGGAGATTTTGATGATATTATTAGAAGCAAAGTAAATTGGACGTTTCGATTGAAATGGAACAAAACGTCATGTTTCGAAATGGTAGAAGCAGTGCTTCGAATGGGCATATCAAAGCTTGGAGCTTCGAGTGACAGTTATGAGAATATATCCAAAGAAGTCTCGAAATGATAACAAGGCTGTGTCTAAGAAATGCGTTCGAAGCGAAGAAGTGCCAAAACATTTGAAATTCAAATGCAAGCGGGATGTTCGAAATTTGAAATATATGCGCTGGAGCATTCGAAGACGCGTGGAAGCCAGAGAGAGGCATTGCTCTGCATGTTCTGAACGTGGCAGAATCTTATAGCAAGACCGTTATGGTCGAAGTAGTATAAATAGAAGTCTTAGCATTAGGATTTCGTGTGTCATATCTATTGTACGAAAATCTCAGTAAACATTCAAATTACCACATGGCTAGGGAAACAAATGCAAGAGCAATGTACGTATGATAACACCACATGTTTATGATTTAATGAAAACTCTTTATCATTTTCAGTACTTTCCTTTATCTTTATGTCAATACCATTTACAAGTTTTTGCATTTAAAGTGTTTTCATTCGAAATCTTTTCACTGATGCCTTACATTTAAATGTTTTCTTTCCATTTCAAATACTTTACATTTCAGAAACTGTTATACATTTCATGCCTTTATCTTCAAGTTTTTATCATTCGAACACCCTTTTACTTAAAGTCATTTTACAGTTTTCTTGTATTTAAACGCTTTCTTCATATTTTGAATCTTTTTCCAGAGAATCTTTTACATTAACTGTTTTTTACGCTTCGAAGTCATTTACTTGTCTTTTATGCAGTTTTTACATGTCTTTACAATTGACCTTTATTCATGCAATTTAGTTTCGCGCACATTTGTTTGATCACACCTTTAGATCCTTAATAGATAAATCGAAATAAATTAAACACCTACACAACATTCTAAATACCAACCATGGATACCAGTTCGATCATGAGAGTTACCCTAATGACCAACACGTCCTAGGATCAATCTAGTCGATCCTGCGAGTTACCAGAGAAATTGAATAACAGTCAGTAAATTTATTCGATAGTTTGGAGGACTAGCGGTTGTTTACCAGAAATCACTGTAAACAGTGTGTAATCATATTTTGTAAATAAAAAGTCAATTTTGTTGATCCTATATCGAATACGTAACGCACCACATTTAAAATAAAAAACGCGAAAATTTACCTCCCAATTGCACTAAGGCGCCTTCTCACTTGGCTTAGGACAAGCCTTTAACACCTAGGCGCCAAGTGAGATGGCGCCTCCCCTTTAAAATAAGGTGTATGCGCCAAGTGGGATAACTCCTCCATTGAGAAGTTTTATGAAACATGATTATTTGCGTAATTTTCTCCGAAATATTGTTATTTGCGAAATTATTTTTTAATATCTAATTATTCTAAAAAAATTTCCAAAATTACACTTAAATAGAATAAAAAAGAATTAACATTTTTACTTTATTTTAATAGAATAAAGAACTATACATGTGTAACATATTCGTGGTCTTTATTTGCTATGTAGTAGATATTGTTCCAATATATAAATAAAGAAGTAGCTCCACAAATACGAGTCGGTTAATAGGTGTAAAGTGTTGATGGGCTAATCGCGTTTGAATCGAGGTTTGTGTTTTTCTGCATTTAAAATGTGTGAGTCTAACCACTAAATTATTTAACTTTAAAATAATAAATAAATAAAATTGTAGAACCCAAATAATAATCAAAATGGCTCAAAGTTAAGAATAAATATTTAAAGAACAAAGGAAAATGGACATGGATCCAGAAACAATCGAGGTTATATATGATTCAATTTTGCATCTCATATTTGTTTCTCTCCCCCTATGTCTAGTTATATTATGAAAGTATCAAAGTGGTCCTTAAATCTTGGAGTAGAGAGTTATTTGGAACTCTTGACTTTTAGATTGATTGCTTCAAATAGGAGGTGAGTATAATGGATTCTTTAGCGGATCTTAGGCCCTTATCTATTGATGAGATTGATTTTAGATCTAGTCCTTGTCTAAGATTAAAGATTTTCAATTGTTTTAAGGAAATTTTTTATCCCATCTCATATGAAAAATGGACATTCTATACAATTTCGAAATTGTTTTTCGGATAATCAAAATTATATTTCTGGTTCGCACCATATTTTATATAAAACAGGTCAAATGTGATTTCATCCTTTAAAATGTAAAAAACGGTATCAGAGGTATATTTTTGGTTCTAAATCGGAATTCTGTTTCCGGTTCTATTAGCGGGAAGAGTGAATTTTATTGTCACCTTGACACTTCATATATAACCAAAAGTATAATTTCGGTTTTATGGACGATGAATGTTACTTTAAGTCCACCGTATACACTCCTATTAAAGATGTGCGTGAAATATTGTAGGAACTTATACCTTATGGCGATAATCGCAAGGTAGTGAAGATTGAGTATCGTTCGCCATCGGTTGACAAAGATGGTAAGCTTGAGTTCATCAACCGTGAGCTGAAGAACGACGCTGATTTACATGCTATGTAGAATACTTTTGACATAATTGAGGAGAAAATTCTGATCGAACTAGATACTACTGTAACAAGATCGGTCGATGATATTATCATGATGTGGCAACATTCACCTGGACGTTGATTTGTAATGTTTGATTTATGTTTAACTCCTAAATGTATTTGTTATGTTTATGTTATGAAATGTATTGTGAGATTATGATGCAATTCAATAATCTTTTCTAGTTTCTGTAAAGAATAAAACCGAAAATACACATCTGATTCTAAGCCGAAATTAAATTTCTGGTTTTTAAGTATACTTTATCAAATCTAGGTGCGCATCGGAAGTATACTTCCGATTTGAGGGACATTTATAGAATTTCACGTGGTGCGTAAGAAAATCATGGTGTGGGTTAAGAAATTCACTTGTTTTAAAGATATAAGTCTAAATAGATTAAGGAGAGATACACTAACTTTGGTTACTTTCATGGTTCTGTTAAGAGTAGGAGCAAAAGAAATTTTATTTTAGATCTTAAAGTGGGAGAGGATTGGATTGAAGGGGTGATTGAGATAAGACAAGTTGTTGTTAATTATTTTACTGAGATTTTCCAGGGAACTAGATGTTGCAAGACCACGTCTTGATGGTTTTGTTTCTCTTTCGAATATTGATAACCTTTCCTTGACGACTCCTTTAAGTCTATAAAAGCTTGATTGTGTTGTGTCCAAATGTGAAGGTAATAAAAGTCCAGGGCTAAATGGTTTTAATTTATCCTTCTTGAAAATATTCTTGAAACTCTTGAGAGTATAGATGAGGTCATGTTTGATCAATTCCATCGGTTTGCATCTCTACCTCACAGTTTTGCATGTTACTTTGTGACTCGGATCCTCAAGGTTAAGTCTCCCTCCTTTTTGAGAGACTTTAGGCTTATCTCTGTAGTGGGATCCTTATACAAACTAGTAGTTAAATTTTTGGCCGTTAATTTAGGGTTAATAGAGGATAAGCTCATTTCCCTTAATCAATCGGCCTTTCACAGGGGGGATGTTGGTGGATGGTGTGGTGGCTGTCAATGAGGTGGTTGACTTGGCCAAGAAGTCTAAAAGAGATTGTTTTATTCTTAAAGTTAATTTTTGAAAAAGCGTATAATTCAGTGAGTTGGAACTTCCTAGATTATATGCTTATCATAATCTGGTTTAGTGAGAAGTGGAAGTCTTGACTTAAATCTTATGCTTTTGCTTGTAATCTTGGTTAATTAGTGTCCTACTCAAGAGATCAGCATCTAAAGGGGCTTGAAACAAGGGGATCCTCTAACATCATTTCTTTTCCTCCTAGTGGCCTAGGGCCTTAGTGGTCTCATCACAATGGTTGAGGGGATTATTAATTACTCCAAGTTCAAGGTGGAGACATCTAGGTTGATGATGTCTCGTCTTCAGAATGCTAATGATACTCTCTTGATAAATGATCATACTCTTAAGAATCTAGGGACTATTAAGTCAATTCTTAGAAGTTTTGAGCGGGCTTTGGGTCACCGAGTGAACTTATTCAAGAGTAGCTTTACACGAGTTAATATGGATCTTGCCTTCCTAACCTCTACTGAATACTTCCTTCACTACGAAATTGACTCTTCTTTTTAAGTATCTTGGGTTGCAAGTGGAGGATGATCCTTGGCTTGAAATCACTTAGGATCCTTTTGTTAACTTTCTGGTAAAGAGACTCAATTCTTGGAAGCACAAATATGCCAATTTTGATGGTAGAATGACTCTTCTTAATTTTATGCTTAATGTTGACACCGTTTTCTTGTTGTCTTTTTTTAAGATGCTTGTAAGGTTGGAGATAAGATTGTCAACTAACAAAGAAAGTTCCTAGGGGGTGAAAGGTGTTTCATTGATTGCCTAGATTAAGCGGGAAGATGTCAAAGGATAAAGGAGGCTTAGGAGTGAGAAAACTTCATTTGGTTAATCATACCCTCTTAGAAAAGTGGATATGGAGATTGCTTACTAAGGACCTTGGTCAGTGGAGGTATATTCTTGTTTCTAGATATTGAGGCTCGTTGATTTCCTCTCTTCAAGGAGGTAGGTCAAAAGGCTTCCATTCTACTTCTTCATGGTGGAAAATTGTATCTCTTCTTGGGTTTAAATAAGATGATACCTCATATTAGTTTGCTTATTCTGTCATTAGGAAAGTAGGGTCAGCTGCCCAAACTTCCTTTTGGAAGGATCCTTAGCTAGGGTTCATACCCATATTGACTAGGTTTTCAGTCTTGTTCTTGAATTTAGTTCAGGTTGATGGGTTTGTAGGAGAGATTGGTGGGGTAGCTAATGAGATCTTGATATGAGATCTTGGGTGGCAGAAACCCTTTTTTATTAGAGAGCTTCCCATTATTGGGGAGCTTTTATCTCTGCTTCGAGATGTCTAGAAGCATGGTAGAGATGGAACTTTTTCAGTGGCCTCCAATTACCTTGTTCAGAAGGTTAGTTCTATCTCTTTTTCCTATTCTCCCTCTCATAGAGACTCAGATCCTTCCCATTATCTGGCTTAATTGGGCTCCCTCTACAATCTTGATCTCCTTCTAACAACTTTTGCAAGATAGACTCCCGATTATAGAAATTTTTTCTAAGAAAGGGGTGACTCTAGATCCTAGTATATGTGCTCTTTTGTTCCTTTTGTGGGAACTTCATTGAGTCTGTCGAACATCTGTTTATTACCTGTTAGCTTGTTATGTTTGTGTGGTATCAAGTATTTAAGTGGTTAGGGTGGTTGGTAGTTATTCCTGATGATCTTAGGGTATTTTTTAGTCCTTTATTTCTTTAGGGGGTATGTGTAAGTATATGGGTGGTTATCTATTGGTTTGGCACGTTGTAGTCTGATTCATCTGGAAAGTATGTAATGATGTCATATTTAACAAAGTCACAAAAACATCGAAAAAGATAGAGGGGAAAAGTATATTTTTGACTTGGAAATGATTTCTAGGTAAATCAGAGTTGAACTCTTGAACCTTCTGTGAATGGCTTCATAACCATATCTTCTACCTGCACTTATAGAAAATATAGTATTTGCCTTGGTTTGGAAATAGGTTTTGGTTTTGGTTTTTATTTGATACTCTTTTCTTGGAATTATATTTGTTGATGATGGATCTGAAAGCTTGAGATCTAACATGTTATGAGCGTTAAGGCCTTTGTTAGCAGCCTGGTCTTATATTTGCAGTGACCTATTGATCAATAGAGTTGGTTGAATTGTTTTTATTGGTTGATTTTTTCTTAGTTGTATTATTTAATATATTTTATTTTTTTGTTACTCTCTTTTGCTCATTTGTTGTTTTCAAGCACTTCTTACGTTTAATGATTCTCCCTTTGATGATTTTTCACAATTTTTAAATCTATATATATTACTATTTTCTAATAAAAATTAAACATATTAAATAAATAATATATTTTAGAATTTTAAAAAAGGGATTCACATAAATATATTTTAAGCTTTACGGAATGTGAATATAGTAATAAGAAAATATACGGTACATATTTAAAATTATGACAGTCTTTCAATCCACTTTGATTTTTAAAGAGTAAGAATTTAAATAATCGAAATTTTTACTAGAACCCCTATATAAAATCTTTATACCCCTATAGCAAGAACGAAGCTAGCTTATGAAGAGTCTGGGCTTGTGCCCCGTTATAATTATATAATAATATTTTTAGTAACATATAAGGCAATTTTTCATCCCACCCTTATTATATTGGGTGCACTTTTGAAAATTTTAAAAAATTTTCGGATGAATTCGGAGATATTAAATATCTTTTTTAGTAAAATTTAGTTCAGATATGCCTCTCTGAATATATCTCTAGGGTAAATTCGGAGATGTAATTCCGAACGCATTAAATACTATTTTTTAGCAAAATTTAATTCGGAGATGCCTCTTCGAATACACTTTTAGGGTAAATTCCGAGATGCATGTCCGAAGTCATTTTTGCTACGAATAATTTTTTTATCACTCAGTAATATTTTCAAAGATGTGTTTTCGAAAATGTCCAGTGAAAATTTGAGTATATGACCACCTTGCAAGATCATCTTCCTTACTTTTCAAACACTACCAAATACCTCCATAACCAAAAAGCCCTTGAAAAAAATCTCTTTAGCAATCAACTTTTCAATTCAAAATCAAATTTTGTGCATTCTAACACATCAAAGGGAGCATCATAAGCTACAATTGAAGGTAAAGTTCACTCATTTTGTCCCTCATTGCTTGCATTGATCTTTAGTTTGAGTTGAAAAAATGTTCGTCTATTTCAAAAATGCATATCTGAACTAACCTATCTATATTATTTCAGATATGTATTTCTGAATTTAACTATTACTAAATTTTAAAATTTTTGTTGTTTTGCTTCTTACTAGATATGATTCACTCGGATATGTTTCCAAAAGTGAAAGATAATGTTAAACTAGTTGAAGTTAAACAGGATATTAAATCAGAAAATGTGAATGGTGATGTTAAAGCGATACAGATAGACTTTAGTCAATGTTTCATCAAAGAATAATTTTATACTGCTCGTGAACGTATGCTTCAATGGATCTTGTGATACGGTGGGAGAACTGACTTGGTGTTTTGCATTTTATCGCAAATGTTGCGGATAGTAAGAGTCGCCACCGAATTTTCTTTTATCCAATAAAGGAAAGGGTGAAAAGAACAGGAAATATCTTTTGAGAATTTTTCTTGAGTTCGGGGGGTAGGTTATGAAAAGGGAAGGTGTAAACACCCTTTTCATCCATAGTTATCTACGGGCTCTTAATGCTAGCTCACTTTGAAATGCTTTGTGTTTGTGTAAGTTTGAAAATATTTTGAAAATGCCTTCGTTTGACAAAATTTTTCAATGATTCTCGTATCGTTGAGAATGTATATAAAGTGTTGGTTTTGAAAATATTTATCGAAAGAGAGTGTTTGGAAAGATGTTTTGAAGGTGCCAATGTAAGGAAATTTTGTAATGATTCTCGTATAGTAGAGAATGTATACAAAATGTTTGTTTTCAAAAGTGTTTTGAAAGTGTGAGGTGTAGAAATGGTTTTGTTTATGATAAAGCAATTACGAACAATCTATCTACTCAAAAAGTATTTGTTCTTTTCCTCCTCCTTTAGATAGTGTTTTTTTACCATTGATTGGTAGAGAGTCATATCATTGGACGTGAGAGGAAGGCGTGGGTCATCGTACAGTCATAGAAGGAAACTTGTAAGATGTTTTAGCAATTGTGATAAAGGACTAAGATTATTTAGCGAAGGCAACAATTGAAGGGTCGTTGAGGGACTATGGTATTTTAACCGAGGGTCTTTTGCTAAAAACATCTCATGTACGAGGGACATGACTGTTTAAATCCGAGGCAACAAGTGTGGGTTATCCTAGAGGTGCATGTGTGCAAGGTGTTTTGATTTCAAGTATTTTATCTTTGAATTAGGGTTTTTCTAAGTTTGATTTTAGTCTTGTCATGCAAACCCTAATTACTAACAATAATAAAGAAGGCGATAAATTGCAGAATTTAAATATCCTACGCTATTACAACACTTTGGGAATGGAGGGATATAATTTTGTGAATAAGGGGAATAAAACAATAAAGCCTAATTATCTATTACAAACCGATGAATACGAATAATAATAGAATGTACAAAATGTAAAGAGGAAGAAAGAGATTGTTTTTTAGGGTTTTTGATTGAAAGGTTTAAAGATTAACCTAATCAACTAATTAGTCAACCTAAAATCTAAGTTTAAGAAGAAAATAAAACTTAAGTCTAAATAGTTTGTTTAAAAAATAATTTGAAAGTTAATGTTAATTTGGAAAGAAAAATGTTTTTATCATATAGAGAAGAGTGATAAAATCTAATTTAATTAATTAAAAAAGAAATAAAGTATTTAAATTAAGATATTTTTAATTTAAGAAAAATATATTTTTGTATTTTTTGGTTAAAAAATAAATAGATAAATAAAAATAATAAAAATATAAAAATAAATAAAAAGAATGGGCTAGGGTGTTGAAAAGTAAAAGAGGTGTAAAAAAGCAATTTTAGGCAGACCCAACATAAGCCTCCTTTTGAAATTAGAAAAAAGAAAAAATATTTGTAATAAATAAATGTATTTGGCCTGCGCAGAAAAAAGTAATTTAGGGGGGTGAGAATTAGAAACAATCTAGGCCCAGAACACAAGTCCAATGCATGTTTTGTGATTCAGTGTGGATGGCTTCTTTGGGTGTACCATGAGGCATGTATCTCGATGCACTTGATTTAATGTCTTGGAAGATCTGATGGTGTGGATGAGAGAAGCATAATGTGTGTCCTTAGCTTGCTTGCATTGAATCTGAAATAGCAAAATATGTGAAAAATAAAAGGGTACCACTAGGGCTCGAACCCAGGTCCCTATACACTAATGCCTTACGCGCGCTTCCTTTGCCATTGGGGTGGTTGTTTCATCCGGTCATAATACATGTTGCAATAAACTTAAAATAAACTTGTTTCTGAATGTTTAAAAATGACTTCATCTTCAACCTTGCGCGCGCAGAGAAGAACACCACCATGGCCAAAACTGTAACTTCTTCATTTCTCAACCATTTTTAAAATTGTAAACATGAAAGTTGTTCCATTTTTCATCACGAATTCAACCATATAAATAACTAAAGCTATACATTAAAGATGAACATGAATTTTGTTTGGTACCAAATAAAACCTGTTTTTTTCCAGAAAATTCAACTTCAAAATTCGCATCACTCAGGCAACATAAATGAAAACTAAAGGCTTGGTTAGCTTCAGGGCTATAATGTCTACATTTTTTATTCACAAAGTAACCATTAATGATTCTTGTAGAGAGAGTTCAAAGTTGAGAAAACTTACCTCAAAACTGGAAATCGTGTATGGAGTTTGAGCATCCCTGGAAGTGTTGTGATGATCTGGATAGCTTCACTAAACTCCTAGGAAGCTAATGCAACTCTTAATTTATGCTGAAAGTGCCAGAATCTTCCTGGAGAAGTCAAGTTGTAGGTGACTACTTTTGAGTTTGGAAGATAATGAAGATGGAGTTACAGTTATGAAACAGGGTTGGGGATGAGTTGTAAATGAGGTATGGAAGCTTTGTGATTGATTAGAAGCAAAAACACACGAGTAGATTTTGAATTTAAAGTTCAAGGTCAGAATATGCAACAATGGAGGTTTGAAATGCAAATTCTGAGTTCAGGGAGTTTGTGAGTGTTTCAGGGCTTGGTGTAATCGTGTGTTAGCTTGCAAATGACTCATATTTTTATATAGGGAAGGATTTAAAGGCTATAGCAATCAGAAATCAAGAATCACGAATCACATGTTATGGCTATGTGGCTTGATTTTGAAGTAAACTTGAAATTCATGGTTTCAATGTGAAGTACAAGGGCTTGTAGGGTGGTTAACAGGTTGTAGATGGTTGCTTCTTGGCTTTAACATTGTGTATGCTCAGAAGAAATAAATGCAAGGCTCAAGGAGAGTGGACTTTGTGATTAAAGCCACTTTTCCAAAATGGAAGTCCTGACTTTCTTCCCTAAATGGAAAGATCACTTGGACAATGACTCAAATGCTTGGATAATGGCCCAATTAGTTGTGTAAACATCTGACTATGGATAAATATCCAAGTTAGAAGCCTGTAAAGCAATATTTATGCAGCATGGCTTGAGATTTGTTCAAGTGTTCTTCATGAAAATGGCCTATAATTCAAGAATGGATATCCAACTTCTTCTCTTAGATTCTCCTAGCTCAAGTATGGTCTCTTCAATTTCTAGAACATTTTGGAAAGCTTGAAACATTTTCTACAACCTCCACGTTTATCACTTTGGCTAAATCAACATGGAACTTGGTGAAAAATTGCCAAGAAGTTGGGACAAAAAATCTGCCTAACTTGATGAAAATTTCACTAAGTGTTTTTGATAAAAAATCATGACTTCATGAGCCTATATATTCAAATCCAAGCATTTTGTGGACATTAAACCTAAGGGACAAAGTTGTATAATTCATCAAGATCTAAAATTTTCATTTTGAAAGTTTTCCTTGAATCATCTTGCATCTTGGTGAAAAATTGTCATGAAGTAGTGAAATTATCAAGGTTAAAAAACACTTAGAATTTTTCTAAGTATTGAAAAATTTAACTTTTTATGGACTTTATTGACTTTCTTTATTATTTTTGACCAAGTTTTATATTTTTTAGAGTCTTTATGAATCTCGATCTTTGAAATTCAATGTTGACCAAAATTTCAAAGTTTGACTTTTTGTGTATCAGTTGACTTTTCATCAGTTGATCCAAATTTAAACTATCAATCCTTTGATCTTGAGAAATGATTTTAGCCATTAAATTAGATAAATATGTTGTGTTTGAGTCCTTGTGGTCATGCTCCAAGTCATTAGGTCATGTATTAGGTCAAAAGTCAATGATCAGTCATTCTCAATAAAAACCTTAATTTTGACAATTTTGCCCCTTTGTTGATTTGAGTGCTTTTCTTGAGGAATTGTGATCAACCCTTGATAAATTTATGAACATGAATTCAAAATGTTGATGTTGGCCAAAAATCATGAAGTTTGACTGTATATTGACCATAGTTGACTTTTTACCCGATATAGTTGATTTTTTGTCATCTGAGCAATTGACTGAGCAAATTTGTGATGCAAGACTTGAAACTTGGTATGGGAAATCTTGGATACCCATAATGAACCATGAAAGTAATTTGAAGCATCAAAAGTCCAATTGTCCTTGATAAAACCAAAACCCTAATTTGTGGTCCCAGTGCTTAGGAGGCCAGCTTATCTGATTAACTCTTGAAACTTCTTGAACATTTGAGATCTTTTGTGAGAAATGTTTTGAAGAAAAGGGAGGGAAAATTTTGGGGTACAATAGGTCCACATGGTATCCAGGAACTTGGGGTTTGGTATTGTAATTGAAAGTTCCAATAATTGTTCTAATAGAATACAAGCATTTATAACCATGAAATACGAGAGAAGTGGGACATATGTTCCCCCGATTCGGCCATTGAAACATGATGACACCAGAACGAGAAAGTGTGGTTGTCCATTTAAACTGTATGGATATTGTAGCATCGATGAGATGTGGAAATTTAATGTAATTTCTAGAATACATAACCATGGAATTACAAATAAAGCTAGTTGATCATCCCATCGTATGCCGTCTTAAACTGGAGGAGAAGGAAATTGTTTCGAACATGTCTTTAACCAAAGTGGCACCGAAAAACATACTTGCATAATTGAAACGGAAACAACCCGAAAGTGTTTCAAATATCAAACAGGTATACAATCCGCATCATAGAAACAACATGGCGATAAGGGGCCCAAGATTCGAAATGCAACAAACTTTGAAACTTTTGGATGAAAACCACTATATTTCTAGGTACGTAGTATGTGATAATAAAGTCATACTTCGTGACATTTTTTGGACTAATCCCAAAAGTATCACGTTGTCCAACATATTTCCTACTGTACTCATTATTGATGTAACATACAAGATAAACAAGTATAGTTTTCCGCTTCTTGAAATGGTTGGTGTTACTTCTACGGAAAAAAATTTTCAATGGGATTTGTATTTTTGGAATTTGACAAAGAGGTCAGCATTACATGGGCCTTGGAAGTGTGCAAGACTTTGTTAGAGGACCAAGAAAACACTTCAAAGGTGATTGTCACCGATCAAGACACTACATTAATGAATTCAGTTGTAAAGCTGTTTCCTACATCATGTGTATTACTTTGTCGATATCACATTATAAAAAATGTGAGAGAAGTCGGCTAAAACCCGTTGTAGGTACCAAACAAATCAAAGGTGATGATGGAAAAATGGTCAAACCAAGTGAGGTGGTGGAAAATATTATGGATGCATGGACTGGTATATTAAATTCATCCACAAAATAGTTGTATGTTGCCTCCATAATGAAATTTAGGAGCATATGTGTCTGATATATAGATTTCTTGAAATACGTTGAGAGCACTATTCTAGACCAAGTGAAGGATAAGATTTTCTATGCATGGACCGATTAGGTTAGACACCTCGATACTAAAACAACTAACATAGTTAAGTCAACATACTTAGCATTGAAGAAATGGTTGGGTGATAGTAAGGGTGATTTATGTAGATATTAGGACCGTGTGAACCAAATGCTCTAAAACCAACATTCAGAAATACAAATCACTTTTGGTCGAAGCATTTTTTCCATTACACAGAGGTCCACCTAAAAACGGTGTCGGACGCATCATGTGCTTATGATTTCTTTCAAAGGGTCTACATTTTGTTTAGGTTTATTCCAAACCTGGGTGTCCAATTCCAACTACATCGAACACGTGGATGGCACATTCAACAATTGAGGCAGGAACTTAGTTGGATCAACTTACGAAGAGGATGACAGAGTTGACCAAATTGATGGAGATTGAAAGAGAATCAAATAAATAAGCGTAAAAGGCGGAACCAACTGTAGATTTATGCGGTAATAGATATTTTGATGCATTTTAGATTGTAATTGGTATACTATTTGTATGTATTAATTTTGATATGATTTAATACATATTAATTTTATGGTTTGCTTTTGGTTTACATTGTATATGCTTATTTACAAATATTATAGATTTTTTATGGTTCATTAAAGTTTTCGGATATGTGACTCCGAGGGCACCCTAATAGTTTATTCAGATATGTGACTCCGAACTCACCCTTTTGTAAAATTCAGTTATGCCTTTCCGAAATATTACCTGATACATGATAAGAATTGTGTGGTCCAAAGTTATCCAATACTTGTATAAATAGGGCATGTCTCAACCCTTATTAGTTGCACCAAAACATAAAAACTAGAGAGAATGATTTCATATCCCCACCTTGCATTTGTGTATTTCAATGGCGATAAACCATCGCTTCCGTTTAGGGTCACAGAGGAAACATCCCTCGCATATCTGATATCCAAACTGAATACTCTGCTGCACTTTTTAGAAAATCGCAGAGTTATCAAGCTCAATTATCGTTCACCCTTATTTCATAGCGAATGGAATATCCATTTCACCAACCTTGAATTGAAGACGAATGAAGATCTAAAGGTTATGTGGAGTATTTTTCTATGTTATGAATCAAAGGTTATGATTGAAGTGGATGTGAAGATTCAAAGATCCATTGAGGATATAATTATTATGTTGCAACGTCCCGATTAAATGTGTATGTAATGTTGAATTTATTTTTGTGACTATCTATGTAATGAATGCTTTTATTTAATGAAATGTTGATGTTGGTGTTGGTATGTTTTTTATTATGTTGTCATATTTTCATTCATATTTCTTGATTTATGGAATCATGTATAATTCAGAAGCACATTTCCGAACACACCCTTAAAAAGAGTTCGGTTGTGCATCTCTGAATTCTTTTATGAGAAAAATGGTGTTTGGTGCGTCAGGAGATGCATCTCCGAAATCAGTGGGTATTTTGAAAATTTAGTGCAGAGCATGGAAGAAAGTATAAGGGTGAGATGAAAAATTTCCATATATAATTGAAATGTTTAATAGCAGCTCGTTCATCGATTATTAATAATAGCAGTCCGTTCATAGACTATTAATAGCATGTTTCCAATTTTTAACATTGTTTTTCTGTATTTTAAATTTGAAATGAAAAAAACAGAGAAAAATGACAGTTTTCATTAATGGAAAAACTATAATTATAAGTAATTATATTTTGTTCAACAACTCGATCACACGAATTAATGGGACTATCCCACAAGTATACGAAATTTGTTGTAGTTTTAATAGATATCGAACCCATAGAAATCAATAGTTAATCTTATCGTAACCTAATGATGTTATGTAAGGCTAAGGCCAATCAAATAATTTTTGATGAAAAAGGGAATTATAAACAACAATTAAAATTAGTCTGGTAATAAAATATAAAATAGAAGCGAGACCGAAATGTGATTTCCCATCGTACCTCTGGAACTCAATAAATTCTTGGCGTTTGTATTTAGATTTTCAAAACATTTTTTCCGAGGAAAATATCAACTTAAAAGCACTACTCACTCTCAATGATATGAGAATAATTACAAAGTTCGCCGCACTAAGGCATCTTTTCAAAATATTTCCAAAAAAATACACTTACACAAAAAAACATTTTCAAAGTGAGCTAGCAACTAAGAGCACGTAGATAACTACGAATGAAAAAGGTGCTAATACCTTCCCTTTCCATAACCTACCCCCCAAACTCAAAATCTTAAAAAAAGGTCTTTCCTGTTCTTTTCACCCTTTCCTTTGTCGGATAAAAGAAAAGTCGATGACGACTCTTGCTAACCGCAACATTTGCGATAAAAATGCAAAACCAGTAAAGTCAGTTCTCCCACTGTATTATAGAACTGGAGACTCTGCTTGGGAAACACTTAAAAGTGGGGTTACCTTAGATCTAGAACATATTTAAAATGCTTTACTTGTTTGATTTGCGTGCTTTATCTTTTGGGTTTATATTTGGGTTATTATTAAAGATCCTATACACGGATCTGGGGCACCTCTTAGGTAAGTAGCAATAAATCATGGAGGCTATACGACATAGACCGATATGGATGATATGATAGCTACATTAGTGTGATACTCTAGCTTGTACTAATGTTCCTTGAGTCAGTCAAGGATAACATTAGGCTTCCACATAGTGTTATTAAGCACTAACTTACCTTTAAGACCTTAAATTGACTCATCTTAGCCATTAGAAAGTAGTGAGATGGCCGACTTTGGTGCTGACTGAAGTTGGTTGATACTCAATGCTACACTCATTGAGATTGTACTTTTGGGATATTTCGACCGCAATTTAGATGCTTAAGCTGAAACAATGCCTGAGAGAAAGATCAATGATATGAGATCCCTAGAACCCGATTACTATTGCTAGGACAGGTTGAGCCAACTAAAATTTAAAAAGGGTACTTACCTATGGGCCTCATGCAAGTCTTTAAACCTAAGGTCTTTGTGGGATTTGTCTGTGTTGCTATTTTGTTTTAAGCATGAACATAACATCATAAACATCATAACATATCATTTGCACTAACCATTTCAAGGACCAAGAGATTTATCTCTTCTCTGCTTTGTAGGTTATGGCTTCCGCTCGCAGAAATACTATCCGGATCAATTTCATAGTGTTGTACCCCAAAATTTGCCCTCCCATATTCCTCAAGAAATTGTCAAGTCAAGGTCACAAAATTCCCCAAGGGTTATGCATTCAACTGTCTCCTATACAGTCAAAACTAGGGTTTGGGTTCTGACCAAGAAAAGGAAGTTTTCAAAGGCTCAATCAAGTCTCATATGCTTACAAACATGGTCAAACATCCTCATATCAAGTTTCAAGGCATTCAGCTCAAAATTGCACAGTCAAAACCCTAAATTGCACTACAGTCAACTGTAGGGGCAAAATAGTCATTTGGCAGTCAAAAGTTCAAATTTTTGGTCAACATATCATTTTGAAGCCACAAACATCATTTGATCAATGCTTGATCATGATTCTCAAAATTTGGCTCAGAAATCATCAAAGATGCAAAAGTTGCTATATTTGGACAGCTGAAAAAGTCAACTGAAATTGACCAGGGCATAACTTTCACATGGATTATCAGAAAAATTCCATCCAAAGCTCATTTTGAAGAGAAAGACATTTCCTACAACTCATCTTCATACTTCAAGTCCAAGAAATGCTCTCACAAAAAGTTATCAATTTCAACATTACAGGTCATTTTCAAAAGTCAACAAAAAGGGACTTTAAGTCAAAGACAATAACTTGAGATTGGTAAATCAAAATGATATGGGACCAAAGGCATTGGTTAAAGGACTCAAAGACCTTTCCAAAATGTCCAAGAACATGTGAAAAGCTTAAAAATTGAGCAAGTTGTGCCTTGTAGAAGTTGGGAAATTTTTGTGAAATGGCAAAAGTCAACTATCATTGAAAATCCAATTTTTGACAAAAGGGCCCCATTTTTTCCACTTGGTTCATCCTTGTCATGCCACACACGTGTCCCATGGTTAATTTCAAGACCAAATATTGATTTTTTTATTTTATTTAATTTTTGATGATTTAGTTCATTTTAATTCTTTGAAAATTCAAATAAAATTTAAAAACCAATGGAATAGTGTCATGTGAACTTGGACAATTTCTATGTATCATGAACCAACTCAAGAAATCAGGCTAGGGTTCATTTGCACACTAGGTCTAGGTTTTGGCTAAAAAAGAGGAAAAATGGTTAAGAGTGAAAACCCTAAGACTAATTCCTTCACAAGCATGAATTAAGGCAAAAGAGCAAGCCAATTCCATTCCATGATCATCACTGAGTCAAACCCTAGGCCTAACACATCATAAGATGCGCCCAAACAAGCTTTGGCATTTTGATTTTTGACATAAAAAGACAATTCTGAAATCACTACAAAAGGATCTTTCAAGCCTTAATTTTTGTTCAATAAGCATCCTTAGACATTCCTGAAGGCACTCCAACCCCTAACCTCAATCAAAACGCGAAGGAGCAGTAACAACAACTCAAACTGTACAGAAAATTCTTTGAAATCGTATTCTCAATTCTAAGCATGATCATTGCATTTTAATTACATATTCATGTTCCTTACCAAGTTTCCAAACTATTCATGGTGTTTAATTTCATTTTTGTTAATCATACGCTAATCCACCATTCTCGAATCCTAGGGTTACAGTTTTCTTAAATTAGGGATTTTGCATAGAGGAAAAATTAGGGCCCATGACCACCATGGTTGAACTCAGTGTTTAGAGACGAAGAAGAAGATATGGTCGCGACAAATTTATGAGATACACAGGCCTATTCGCTATTTCTTGGAAGGCTGCCTAATGCTACGTTTCAAAACCGTTGCCTTCTTTCTTTGTGTTTCAGGAAAATGGAAGGGATGATGGCGTGGCACAAGTGGATTGGAGGAGTTTGAATTTGCGCGCGTTTTAAAAAGCACTAACCTTTTTCTTTTATATTGTTTATTGACTATTATATATTAATTGAAATCAAAGTGGCTCAGCTGGCAGGGACGCGCGCTAGGGACTCTCATGACCTGGGTTCAAACCCCAGGTCTCACACATTTCTCATATTATTTTTTCACTTGAGTTCCCATGCAGCATAACATTGATACTCACCATGCACACTCAAAAATCAACCATACACGCGTCCACAATGATCAGATCAAGGGTTGTGTGCTAGGGAATACCATGAGGACAAGTCAACAGGCGTACATGTGATTGGAAAGGTCAACAAAATTCAAAGCAATTGGGCCAGGCTTTTCAAATCTACACCCCCTGGTTTGCCTTATTGTTTTATTTTTTTTTTTTCTTTCTTTAATCTTTCTTTTTATTTCTTCTATTTGCTATTTATTTAATTATTTATTTATTTTTAACAAAATATAAAAACCTTCAAAAATCAGAAAAGACCAATAAAAAATATAATTTTTATTTTAATTATTTTCTAAATAAAGGTTTGTAATTATTTAGTTTTAATTAAGTTTTCAAATTTAATTCTTTTAATAACTAAAAATCCAAAAATAGAATTTAGGTTTAATAATTTTTATTTTCTCTTTTTCTTTTCCTTTTTTTCAGAATAATAATTTTTTTATTTATTTATTTTCATCATAAATTAAAAAATGTACATAAATTAATTTAGAGTTAGATTAGGTTAAAAGTTAAAATTTTCATAATAAACTTAAAAAATAATAGAATTAGGTCTAATATTTAATTTAATTTCAATTAATTTTTCTTTCTTCTTTTAAATCTAAAAAACACAAAAATACTATTTTTCATTTAATTTTAATTTTAGATTCCTTGATTAATTTTAATTGTTCGTAAAAGGGTCCAACGCCCTAGTTTTGTTTAATCTCTTTATTTCGCGCATTTATTTTATATTGTTTAAATAACTCTGTATATGCCCCAAAGCCTTGTAATAAGTTTAGATTTATTTCTCGCACTTTTATTTTATTGTTTTTTTTACTTTCAGTCAAATCGGGTTCGGTTTTTTTGGCGATGTGGACCCGCGCCCTTTGTAATAGCGTAGGACTTTTATCTTTTCCGCACTTTAAATTCCCGCACTTTTAACTGTTAAACAATAACATGAAAGAATGAATGCCCAAAAATAAAATCGAATCGTTAGATCACCAATACATGACAAGACAAATAACTGAAACATGACACACAATTCGCACACACCACCCCTAGGGTACGCCTCACCTGTTGCCTTTCGAAAGGTGGTCGTCGAGTAGAGGACGTCTTAGTAAGTCCTCATGATCCGGGAACCTGGCATGAGGGTAGCTTCTAAGGTGTCTTCCCATTGCTCTGGTGACCACCATGTCCCTAAAACTCGAATTGACCCGAACACCTCCAACG
This sequence comes from Vicia faba, assembly GCA_948472305.1. Classification (NCBI taxonomy): domain Eukaryota; kingdom Viridiplantae; phylum Streptophyta; class Magnoliopsida; order Fabales; family Fabaceae; genus Vicia; species Vicia faba. The sequence goes on along the minus strand of OX451736.1, from coordinate 1,060,297,107 downwards.
GTGGTGCTACCTACCTCTTAATGGTGGGATAGCACTACTTTAAAGGACATTTACACAGACGAATTCCTTAGGGTAGGTAGGTTCTCAAGGATACTTGCTCTAATTTCAAACCAAATCAAAACATCTTTTCACACCGACACACTTTCAAAAACTTTCAAAACAAACTTTTCAAACACTCTGACGTACGAGTTGAATTGAAACTTTTCAAAGAATATTTTTGAAACCCACATTGAAAAGCAAGCACACATTTTGAAAACACATTGAGCAAGTACCTAAGAGCCCATGGATAACCATGGATAGAAAGGGTGCTAACACCTTCCCTTTCTATAACCTACCTCCCGAACCGAGAGCAATCTCTTTTAAGGAATTTTTCTGTGCTTTTGTCCTTTCCCTTTGGAGAAAATAAAAGACGGTGGTGACTCTTGCTTCCGCGACATTTCGCGAACCAGCTTTAAAACAGTCAGTTCCAGATCCACCGATCACAGAACTGGCGACTCTGCTGGGGATAAACTTAAAGTGAGGTGTACCTTAGGACTAAGATCACTGTGTTTTCAATTGTTTTCCTTGTGTGCTTTATTATTGTGGGACTGTCTTGGGAGTTCTATAGATCCTAACCCGGATCTGGGGGATACCTTCTTAGAAAGTAGCAACAAGGCTGTGAGGGAACTGTGCGGGGTATACCGACATGGTTGAAGCAGTCTGCTACGTTGATGTGGCACTTTGGTGTGTACCGGTAACCCTTGAGTCAGTCAAGGAGAGTACGGGGCCTCCATGTGGTGTCATGAAGCATCAACAGACCTTAGGAACCTTAATTGAACCATCTTGGCCTCTTTAGGGTAGTGAGATAACTGACTTTGGTGCAGTCCGAGGTTGGTTGATACTCGATACTACACTCAATTGAGGGTTGCTTTCCTGGAATATTTCGGTCGCCAGTTCAGTGGCTAAATCGAAACGATGAACAATGAAAGCAATCCCGTGATATTGGGAACCTTAGAACCCGGTTACTTTGATTAGGACAGGTTGAACCCACCAACTTCAAGAGGGTACTACCCAGACCCCATGCTGGCTTTAAACCTTGAGGGCCTGTCTTGTGTGCCTTGTGTGCCTTACATGTTTGTCTTTGTAAATATCTGTGGTGTTTAATCATAGCATCATGACATCATCCAGCATCATACGCATTGACTAACCATTTCAGGGGTTCGAATTTTCATCTTTGTTCTTGTTTTGTAGGACATGGAAACTGTTCGTAGAAAGACGATTCCAATCAGTCTTGTAAGGATCCCTCCTCAGCTTAAGGAACTTATATCCAGGATTCCCGAGAACTCTTCATTCAGTGAAAGGCATGGAAGTCTCATCAGCTTGGTCAATACCAACATTGAGGAAGATATGATAAAGGTCTTGTTCCAGTTCTTTGACCCTCTGCATCACTGCTTCACCTTCTTGGATTATCAGTTGGTACCTACATTGGAGGAGTTCTCCCGACTCCTGAAGATCCCTATCCTTAATCAGCTACCCTTCAACGGTACAGAAAAGGAACCTAAGCTTGAAGAGATTGCTAAAGCCTTGCACCTACAGTCATCTGACCTCAAGGGACATTGGGAAGTCAGAAGTGGTATCAAAGGGTTCTTAGCCAGGTTTCTGTTTGAAAAGGCCTATGAATGTTGGAACTCCCTTGACTTGCAAGCTTTTGAAAAGGTTGTGGCCCTCCTTGTTTATGGTTTGGTGTTGTTCCCTAACCCAGATCAGCTCATTGATATCAGTGCTGTCCAGATCTTTATGTCCAGGAATCCTATACCTACGTTGCTGGGGGACCTCCTTCACTCATGTTACACTCGAACCATGAGAAAAAGAGGTGTCCTTATGTGTTGCACTCCTCTCCTGGGAAAGTGGTTTATTTCGCACCTTCCACAATCAGTCCTGAAGAACGAGCGGGGTTTGAGATGGTCACAACGGTTGATGACTCTTACACATGCAGATATACATTGGTGCCCTAGGTCCAGAGAAGATGTTACTATCATTGATCGTTGCGGGGAGTATCCTAATGTTCCTTTACTTGGAATCAGAGGGGGTATTACTTATAGTCCATGCCTGGCTTGGAGACAATTTGGTTATGCTCGGAGGGATGGTCCTCATGACATGTTGATTCCTGACATAGTTTTTGACTTCGACAACGATACTCAAGGACTTCGCCAGAGATTTATCAGAGCTTGGAGAATGCCTAGTAGGATAGACAGCAAGACACTGGGGCACAGGAACTCCATCCCTTTGGAGCCTTACCTCAAATGGGTACGAGCCCGCTCTCAGAAGTTGGTAATGCCTTATCCTCACATGCTTCCAGTAATCAAAGAGCCTGCCTTGGAAGGAGAGGTGTCTCATGTTATTCAGCACCCTGATATGCCCACATCCTGGGAAGAGATGCAGAAGAGTTGGATCCAGCTTAAGGAAGAGCGGAATTCTCTTGAGACTAGTTTGCATGCCAGTGAAAGGAAGGTCTTGGAGCTCACCCGCCTGTTGCACGAGGAAAGGAACCTCAACACTTACATAGCTCCAAAGAAGATGCGCAACATATTTTGGGATTGGGATTGATTTGATCTTTTTGTACTTTTGCCCATGAGGCTTGGATGTATTAAACAATGATTTTCTTAATAATAACGTGCGTTCCTTTTGGTCTACAACAAATTTGAATCTTCGAACTCTTGAATGCATTGCATAAACACATATCATTCATCATGTGCATCATAAATACTCTTCTTTTCAGGTTGTTTACCGTTCTTCGCTGTTTATTTCAGCATCATGAACCCTCCTGAATCATCAACCGAGGCATCTATCAAGGCTCTTCAGGCGCAGAACGTCCAGTTTCAGGCGCAAAACGCCCAATTTCAGGAGCTGATCAAGGGCTTGGCTCAGGGTCAACAAGAGTTGAAGACCATGCTTTTGAAGAAGACTAAGAAGAAGAGGAGGACTGTGCTATTTAACACTGGGCGCAGACTCGGGAACACTTTGGTTGAAGCTGAAAGGACTCCTCCATCTGTGACGGAAGGTAGTCACCAAGAAAGGGAGGTCACTACTCCTGTGGGCTCTGATACTGAAACAGACTTCAACGACGACCAGTACCCTCCTGCTGAAGACCGGTACAAACAGCTGGAAGACAGATTGAAGGCTGTGGAAGTTCAGCGGGTGCCTGGATTGGATTTCGGAGACTTGGGGTTATCTACTGGAGTGGTGATCCCACACAAGTTCAAAACACCTGCCTTCGTGAAGTATGATGGGGCTTCCTGTCCCAAGATGCACCTCCGTTCTTATGTAAGGAAGATCCAGCCTTACACAGCAGACAAGAACCTTTGGATCCACTTCTTCCAGGAGAGTCTTTCAGGGACTCACCTCGACTGGTTCTATCAGCTGGATGGAATCAGCATTCGTAACTGGGAGGATCTGGCCACTGCTTTTTACAAGCAGTATCAGTACAATGCCGACCTCGCTCCTACGCGTACCCAGCTCCAGGGTATGTCGCTAGGGTCGGGTGAAGGTTTTAAGGAGTACGCTCAGAAATGGAGAGACCTGGCTGGCAGGGTGCAGCCACCATTGACGGATCGGGAGCTGGTAGATATGTTCTTGGGGACCCTATCTGGTCCATTTTTCAATCATCTCATTGGTAATTCCTCTGCTGGGTTTACTGATCTGATCCTGACTGGTGAAAGGATCGAGGCCGGTATAAAATCGGGGAAGATACAGAAAGTTGCCTCCTCCAGTACTGAGAGGAAACCCTTCAAAAAGGAGGCTAGTGCTGTATATGGCTCCCGGAGAACAGAGCGACCTGAACACCGCCAATCTGTCAGTGCGGTAATGATTGCCAAACCTGCTGCCGCTCCTCGGCCAACTAATCCTCAAAAGTTTGAAAGACCCCGGAGAGAGTTTACCCGGTTAAGCATGACCTTATCACAGATCCTGCCACAGTTGCTATCCTCCAATTTAGTGACTGTCAAGGAGGCTCCAAAGTTTCCCAACACTGCATCTCCCAAGTTCAATCCAAATGCTCGCTGTGCTTATCACTCTGATAGCCCGGGGCATAACACAGATGACTGTTGGGCCCTAAGGAATAAGGTTCAAGACCTCATTGATGCAAAGGAGATACAGTTTGAGGCGCCCGAGAAGCCGAATGTTGTAACTGCTCCCATGCCCCAGCATGGAGTGAATGCTGTTGAAGAGGATTTGTATGTAACTTCGGTGGATGATGTTGCTACTCCGTTGCTGATGGTCAAGAGGAATCTGTTGCTAGCCGATTTATTTCCGGGATGTAGCGAAAGTTGCCCTCTATGTGTTGCTTCCCCTGCTGGTTGTTCTCTGCTGAAGTCAGGCGTCCAAAACCTGATAGATAGTAGAGAGATTTTGTTCGAAAAGACTGTTGTTCCTGCTGTTCCTGTTGAAGAAGTGTCAATCGTTACCATATTCAACAACCATTCCGAGGCTCCTTCAAAGAAGCCTATACAAATTTTGTCAGTTCACAAGAGTGCTCCCATCACCATTACTGTTCCGGGGCCAATACCCTACAAATCTGATAAGGCTGTCCCATGGCACTATGGGGCGGATGTTTATGTTCTGGGTGTGAAACAAGAGTGCAACATTGATACTGGTGTCTCCAACATCACCGGGCCTGCCAAGGTCACTCGTAGTGGAAGACTGTTCTCGCCAGACATTGCTCCTCCGGCAATTCATAGGCCTTTAATCTTCACACCTGCCAGAGTGCCTGTTTCTCCCCCTGACCAAGTATCCACCCCTGCTACTGAGTCATCTGATACTCGGGGCAAGGGAATTGCTGCTGATATGCCTGCCAGGACGGAGGCACCAAAGACCATTGTTGAGGCTTCCAAGCAGGAAATGGAAGAAATCCTCAAGATAATAAAGAAAAGTGATTTCAACGTTGTAGAACAGCTGGGGCATACCCCCTCTAAAATTTCCATGTTGTCACTGCTGCTGTGTTCAGAGGCCCATGCAAAGGCTCTGATTGCTTTCTTAAAGACTGCCCACGTACCCCAAGATACGACTGCTGACCAGTTCACCGACTGTGTGGCCAACCTAACTGCTGATAATGGCCTGGGTTTCTCTGATGCCGATCTGACAGCAAAGGGGAAGAACCATAATGATGCCCTGCATGTCTCCATTGAATGCAGGGGCACTACTCTTGCTCATGTGTTGGTTGATACAGGTTCTTCATTAAACGTGCTGCCCAAGAAAGCTCTGGATAGGCTGGATTGTGAGGGTCTAGAGCTCAAACCAAGTAGCATTGTTGTCCGGGCCTTTGACGGGTCCAAAAGAATGGTACATGGTGAAGTGGACATCCCAATCAGGGTTGGGTCACAGGTATTTGATTCAAAATTCTATGTGATGGACATCCATCCGTCCTATTCTTGTTTGCTGGGTCGCCCATGGATCCACAAGGCTGGAGCTGTGACCTCCACATTGCATCAGAAGCTCAAGTACCCGGTCAGGGGGAAGATTGTAACAGTGCAAGGGGAAGAGGAGTACATGGTCAGTCACCTCAACTCCTTCAGATATGTGGAAATGGATGGGGAGTTCATTGAAACCCCCTTTCAACATTTTGAGGAAGTACCACAAACCTTGGCAGCAGCAGAAGATGAAGAGGTTTCTCCTATGAAGATGGCCTCCTTAAAGGACGCCCGGGCTGTGATCGAAAAAGGTGAATGTGCAAACTGGGGCAAGCTCCCTGATCTTACTCCTAAGACTAACAAGTTTGGGCTGGGTTTCACCACAGAAGCTCAGAAGGCGGTGCGCAAGGCAAGAATCGGAAGACCTCCGGTGCTCATCACTCACTCTGAAGTGAATGCTATTGGAGAGGAAGATGAAGTGGAAGAGTCAAAGTTCGATAGCTGGATCTACCCGACGTCCAACGGTGGATTGACCAATTGGACTGCTAAAGATTTTACACCCATAACTTTTGTTCCTCAGTAATGAATTTCTTTGTTTTTGATTTGTAATAAACAATAATTTGAACTATATGGCCCGGTGTCTTACCCGGGGCCCCGTGGTTTTATTTATGAGGGCTTTTGTTTGTCACTGTCATATTTCATGAATAAAAGCATTGGACGTTTTTCACAATTCAAATTTTGCGCTCCTTTTCCTTCTTTTCTTTACATATTGCAAAACAGCTGTATTTACACACACACTCACTCATAAAGGTTTCAATCCACTCTGGATCTCACTGGTAACGACTCTGCTACTGCCAGTTATGACTTCGAAAATCCGGTCAACTTAGCCGAAGACGAAGGTGAAGATGATTGCGAAGTGCCTGGTGAACTTGCAAGACTGTTACAACAGGAAGAGAGGGCAATTCAACCCCATGAAGAGCCAGTGGAAATAATAAACTTGGGTACTGAGGAAGACAAGAAAGAGGTGAAGATTGGTGCCAACCTAGAACTCAGCGTGAAGCAACGGTTGACTCAGATGCTGCATGACTATAAAGAAATCTTTGCCTGGTCCTACGAAGATATGCCCGGATTAGATACCGACATTGTGGTCCATCACTTACCGACTAAAGAAGAATGCCCTCCAGTTAAGCAAAAGGTCCGCCGTATGCGTCCAGAGATGTCCGAGAAGATTAAAGCCGAGGTAATGAAGCAGTTTGATGCCGGGTTTCTTGCAGTGACGTCTTACCCTCAGTGGGTTGCTAATGTGGTGCCGGTACCTAAGAAGGACGGCAAGGTCAGGATGTGTGTCGATTACAGGGATCTGAACAGGGCCAGCCCCAAGGATGACTTCCCTCTACCTCACATTGATGTCCTTGTTGATAATACGGCTCAGCATAAAGTGGTCTCTTTCATGGATGGATTTTCAGGTTACAATCAGATTAAGATGGCACCTGAAGACATGGAAAAGACTACATTTGTCACTCAGTGGGGCACCTTCTGCTACAAAGTCATGCCTTTCGGACTAAAGAATGCTGGGGCAACCTACCAACGTGCCATGGTTGCTTTATTTCATGACATGATCCATCATGAGATAGAAGTGTATGTTGACGACATGATCGCTAGGTCCCAGACTGAGGAAGAGCACCTAGATCATCTGCAGAAGTTGTTTGACCGGTTGAAACTGTACAAGCTGAGGTTGAACCCGAACAAGTGCACCTTCGGGGTAAGATCTGGAAAGTTGCTAGGCTTCGTGGTGAGTGACAAGGGAATTCAAGTGGACCCTGCTAAGGTCAAAGCCATTCAAGAGATGCCAGTTCCTAAGACAGAAAAGGAAGTCAGAGGCTTTCTAGGACGTCTGAATTACATTGCTCGGTTCATCTCACACTTAACTGCTACCTGTGAACCAATCTTCAAGCTGCTGAAGAAAGATCAGGTAGTACGTTGGAATGATGAATGTCAGGATGCTTTTGACAGAATCAAAGAATATCTCCAAGAACCACCCATCCTTATGCCACCAGTGGAAGGGAGACCTTTGATACTTTACCTGACAGTGCTTGACAATGCAATGGGGTGTGTGCTGGGGCAGCATGACGAGTCTGGCCGAAAAGAGCATGCCATTTATTACCTTAGCAAAAAGTTTACCGACTGTGAGACCCGATACTCACTGCTTGAGAAAACTTGCTGCGCTTTGGTATGGGCTGCTCGCCGGCTGAGACAGTATATGCTGACTCACACTACCTTGTTAATCTCAAAAATGGATCCTATAAAGTACATATTCGAAAAGCCTGCTCTGTCTGGGAGAATTGCAAGATGGCAGATGATCTTGACGGAATACGACATTCAGTACACGACCCAAAAAGCCATCAAGGGAAGTGTATTGGCAGACCACTTAGCACATCAAGCTGTGAATGACTACCAATCAATGAACTTCGAGTTTCCAGACGAAAGCATTATGATAGTAACTGACTGTGAAATACCTGGACCGGATGAAGGACCTGAACCAGGATCCCGATGGTCTATGCACTTTGACGGAGCCTCCAATGCTTTGGGAAATGGTATCGGCGCCATAATTGTATCTCCACAAGGTACTCATACTCCACTCACCGCCAGGCTGTGTTTCAACTGTACCAACAACATGGCGGAGTATGAAGCGTGTATTATGGGTCTCCAAGCTGCGATCGACCTGAGGATCAAATTTCTGAGTGTCTTCGGAGATTCCGCTCTTGTGATCAATCAGATCAAAGGAGAGTGGGATACGAAACACCCAAACTTGATTCCTTACAGAGAATGTGTGTTGGCCCTGATCCCCCACTTCACAGAGATAACATTTGAGCACTTTCCAAGAGAAGAGAATCAGTTGGCGGACGCGTTAGCTACAATGTCTTCAATGTTCAAGGTTAAATGGGATAATGAAGCTCCCCGGATCATCATCTGGAAACTGGACGAACCGGCATACTGTTGTGATCTCGAGACTGAATTGGTGACTGAGAAGCCTTGGTACCACGAAGTGAAGAGATATCTGGAAGTTCAGGAATACCCTGAAGGTGCCTCTGTCAATGATAAGAAATTCCTGAGGAGGTTTGCAGCCAAGTTCTTTCTTAGCAATGGCATCTTGTACAAGCGAAACCAGGATTCAACCCTACTGCGTTGTGTAGATAAGACTGAAGCAGATAGAATCATGGAAGAGCTACATGAAGGGACCTTTGGTACACACTCCAGTGGACACACCATGGCAAAGAAGATCCTACGGGCAGGGTATTACTGGTCCACCATGGAAGCTGATTGCTACCAACATTCTAGGACATGCCACAAATGCCAGGTTTATGCAGACAAGGTGCATGTTCCTCCGGTTCCCCTGAATGTTCTGACTGCGCCTTGGCCATTTGCAATGTGGGGCATAGACATGATCGGCGAGATTAAACCTACGGCGTCCAATGGACATCGCTTCATCCTAGTGGCGATTGATTATTTCACGAAGTGGGTTGAGGCAGCATCCTATGCTACGGTAACTAAGACTGTCGTGGCACGGTTCATTCGGCACAACCTGATCTGTCGGTACGGTGTCCCTGAGCGGATTATTACAGATAACGGTACTAATCTGAACAATAAGATGATCACTGAGCTCTGCGAACAGTTCAAGATACAGCACCACAATTCTTCTCCTTACAGACCGAAGATGAATGGGGCTGTAGAAGCAGCTAATAAAAACATCAAGAAGATCGTGCAGAAGATGACAGTAACGTATAAAGATTGGCACGAGATGTTACCGTTCGCTCTGCATGGGTATCGTACCTCAGCTAGGACGTCAACCGGGGCAACTCCTTTCTCTCTGGTTTATGGCATGGAGGCAGTCTTGCCGATTGAAGTACAAATTCCTTCTCTCCGGATAATGAAGGATGCAAATCTGAATGAAGATGATTGGATCCAGACACGACTTGATCAGCTCAACCTTATTGACGAAAAGAGACTTACTGTTATCTGTCATGGTCAGACGTATCAGAAACGAATGATCAGGGCATTTAACAAAAAGGTCAGACCACAGGAATATCAAGTCGGGGATCTGGTGATCAAGCGAATCATCCTTCCTCAGAGTGATCCAAGGGGCAAATGGACCCCTACGTACGAAGGGCCATTTGTGGTTAAGCATGTGTTCTCAGGAGGGGCAATGATATTAACCAACGTGGATGGTGACGACCTTCCTCACCCCGCCAATGCAGACATAGTTAAAAAATACTACGCATGAAAAAAGACCCGCTAGGTTGACATGCCTAGGCAAAAATTAGGGCTTCCCGTCGAACCAAAAGGGTTCGGGCAAAATGAAGGGATGAAAATGAAAAATCTGTACACCCGGCAAGTCGAAAACCTGGAAAGGCGGCTTGGGCAAAAATGGGTATCCCGGTGGACTGAAAACCCGAAAGGGCAGCCCAGGCAAAAGTTAGGGATAAAAGCGTAATACTATGTCTCATTGGATCACTTTGTATCCAGAATCCGGTACCTACATCAAGTTCAGACGGCATCGATCAGTCAGCTTCACCTTCAACCAAGATCATCAAGCGATGAGACGCTCAGAGTTATAAAGGCGATAGCAGGGTTGAAACCCAGTGGATCATTCATCTTTCACACAGCTGTTTTATTTTCTTTTGTACCAAACTTGTATAAACTCTTTTGTTCGGCGACGTTCCGCCTACCAGGACGTCAGCCTCTTGTACACAAAACGCCTATTCACAGGCTATTCAAAATCAATACAAATATACTTTTCAGTTAAACGTGCCAACTATTTTTCTTTTTTGTTTCGTTTTGTGAAGAACGTCCAAGGTTCAATTTGTGATATATGCATTGACAATAATTTGCTAGCTCATAAATATTTGCATACGAAACAAAGAATTAATTGCAGGTGACACTAGAAACAGGGGCAATAAAGGGTTGTCTGAGCAGTCTAATTGTTCTATCCTCCAAGGTACCAAGGTAGGTTCAGCTAAAAAACCTAACCAGACATCTTAAATTCCCCAGAGGACAGCAAGTCAGTGCATTCTTCCCCAAACAAAGTTAACAAGTCTCAAGGAAATTGGGTATCCTCCAGTAGATCCCAATATTCCCCAGCAGCATATTTTCTTAACAAGCATCCCCGGCAGTCTTGGTCTAAAGATTGTTCCCCGGCGGCATACATTAACATTCAAGGGAATCACTTCCCCAGCATATCAAAACTTCCCCAGGAGAGTCCCATCCAAATTCCCCAGGAAAGATGGAATTCATCTCCCCAAGCAGTAAGCTTATCCCCAGTAAATTCTGGAAGCTTATCCTTCACAGGACACGAACGCGTCGTCCGGCTTTATTCAAAGAGTTATTTCCTTAACAGGATATAACTGGGTTATCCTCAGCCAAAAGCCAAGGGAAGGTCGTCGTCAACGTAGTTCTTTCCTATCCCCAGCGAAGTCTATTCACACTTCCAATACAACAACGGTGTCCCCAACAGAGTTGCTATCAACATTCAGCAAGGCATCACTCTCCCCACAGAGTATTGCTTCCCAGCATGATCGCTAGAGTATCTTTCCTCCCCGCAGAATCTTCCATTCGCCAAGTTTATTCCGCAACGGATTCATCTTCTCCTACCGGTATTCTTGCGACTATCATCCCCAGCGGAAGTACAAGTTTATTCCTCAATATCAGCCCAGGATACGACTTCCCGGCACCCGTCAAGGATTTACTTTCCTAGACGAAAACATACATAAAACGTCACATACATCATTATAGCATGCATAACGCACTGCATCATACAAATCTCATTTATGTTGAGAACATCATTGCTTGATCCATATCATGCATTGCATATGACTGAGTTTTACCTTTCAGGAAAGATCCAGTTAAGTTCTCAAACTACACTTCAAGACCTAGACCGGTTCGGTTAAATCGTCCCAAGATTTTCCCGATGCTTATCCAGTCAAAGGCCTTCTCTGGTTCAGTCAGATCGACCTTAAGATCTCCCTGATACTTATCCAGTTGAAGACATTTCAAGACCTAGACCGGTTCAGTTAAATCGTCCCAAGATTTTCCTGATTGCTTATCCAGTCAAAGGCCTTCTCTGGTTCAGTCAGATCGACCTTAAGATCTCCCTGATACTTATCCAGTTGAAGACATTTCAAGACCTAGACCGGTTCAGTTAAATCGTCCCAAGATTTTCCTGATTGCTTATCCAGTCAAAGGCCTCCTCTGGTTCAGTTAAATCGTCCCAAGATTTCCCTGATGCTTATCCAGTTGAAGACATTTCAAGACCTAGACCGGTTCAGTTAAATCATCCTAAGATTTTCCTGATTCTTATCCAGTCAAAGGCCTTCTCTGGTTCAGTTAAATCGTCCCAAGATTTTCCTGATGCTTATCCCTTTGAAGACATTTCAAGACCTAGACCGGTTCAGTTAAATCGTCCCAAGATTTTCCTGATTGCTTATCCAGTCAAAGGCCTCCTCTGGTTCAGTTAAATCGTCCCAAGATTTCCCTGATGCTTATCCAGTTGAAGACATTTCAAGACCTAGACCGGTTCAGTTAAATCATCCTAAGATTTTCCTGATTCTTATCCAGTCAAAGGCCTTCTCTGGTTCAGTTAAATCGTCCCAAGATTTTCCTGATGCTTATCCCTTTGAAGACATTTCAAGACCTAGACCGGTTCAGTTAAATCGTCCCAAGATTTTCCTGATTGCTTATCCAGTCAAAGGCCTTCTCTGGTTCAGTTAAATCGTCCCAAGATTTTCCTGATGCTTATCCAGTTGAAGACATTTCAAGACCTAGACCGGTTCAGTTAAATCGTCCCAAGATTTTCCTGATTGCTTATCCAGTCAAAGGCCTTCTCTGGTTCAGTCAGATCAACGAGCGTTGTTGAAGTTAAAGTCACCCAAGGCTCTCTTACCATTCATGCTAAGGAAGTAATCATCCCTGGTTCTTTCATCGCCGTTTGAAGCTCCAGACTCAGCTCCTGTAACCAGTCGGGACACATCTATACCAGGCACCTAAAAATCAGCTCCTGCAACGTGTCAGGTATTCATTTTCTGTTTTGCAGGTATGCAGGTTCTCGCTAAGGAATCTCCCACGCAATCAACATTCAGATGGCATCTATAAGCCCATCATCCTAGCCAACAATCTCCAAATGGCATCTATAAGCCCATTCCCACCACATTGCTACCATGTGAGCGCAAATTTCTGGGCACTCTAGTGTCCAATCATCTTCTACCCTCGGATTACGAAAGGCACGTCCGCCAATCTGCATCCTCAGGTCGAAGAAGATTGAACAGGGGCAACTGTTGTACCCCAAAATTTGCCCTCCCATATTCCTCAAGAAATTGTCAAGTCAAGGTCACAAAATTCCCCAAGGGTTATGCATTCAACTGTCTCCTATACAGTCAAAACTAGGGTTTGGGTTCTGACCAAGAAAAGGAAGTTTTCAAAGGCTCAATCAAGTCTCATATGCTTACAAACATGGTCAAACATCCTCATATCAAGTTTCAAGGCATTCAGCTCAAAATTGCACAGTCAAAACCCTAAATTGCACTACAGTCAACTGTAGGGGCAAAATAGTCATTTGGCAGTCAAAAGTTCAAATTTTTGGTCAACATATCATTTTGAAGCCACAAACATCATTTGATCAATGCTTGATCATGATTCTCAAAATTTGGCTCAGAAATCATCAAAGATGCAAAAGTTGCTATATTTGGACAGCTGAAAAAGTCAACTGAAATTGACCAGGGCATAACTTTCACATGGATTATCAGAAAAATTCCATCCAAAGCTCATTTTGAAGAGAAAGACATTTCCTACAACTCATCTTCATACTTCAAGTCCAAGAAATGCTCTCACAAAAAGTTATCAATTTCAACATTACAGGTCATTTTCAAAAGTCAACAAAAAGGGACTTTAAGTCAAAGACAATAACTTGAGATTGGTAAATCAAAATGATATGGGACCAAAGGCATTGGTTAAAGGACTCAAAGACCTTTCCAAAATGTCCAAGAACATGTGAAAAGCTTAAAAATTGAGCAAGTTGTGCCTTGTAGAAGTTGGGAAATTTTTGTGAAATGGCAAAAGTCAACTATCATTGAAAATCCAATTTTTGACAAAAGGGCCCCATTTTTTCCACTTGGTTCATCCTTGTCATGCCACACACGTGTCCCATGGTTAATTTCAAGACCAAATATTGATTTTTTTATTTTATTTAATTTTTGATGATTTAGTTCATTTTAATTCTTTGAAAATTCAAATAAAATTTAAAAACCAATGGAATAGTGTCATGTGAACTTGGACAATTTCTATGTATCATGAACCAACTCAAGAAATCAGGCTAGGGTTCATTTGCACACTAGGTCTAGGTTTTGGCTAAAAAAGAGGAAAAATGGTTAAGAGTGAAAACCCTAAGACTAATTCCTTCACAAGCATGAATTAAGGCAAAAGAGCAAGCCAATTCCATTCCATGATCATCACTGAGTCAAACCCTAGGCCTAACACATCATAAGATGCGCCCAAACAAGATTTGGCATTTTGATTTTTGACATAAAAAGACAATTCTGAAATCACTACAAAAGGATCTTTCAAGCCTTAATTTTTGTTCAATAAGCATCCTTAGACATTCCTGAAGGCACTCCAACCCCTAACCTCAATCAAAACGCGAAGGAGCAGTAACAACAACTCAAACTGTACAGAAAATTCTTTGAAATCGTATTCTCAATTCTAAGCATGATCATTGCATTTTAATTACATATTCATGTTCCTTACCAAGTTTCCAAACTATTCATGGTGTTTAATTTCATTTTTGTTAATCATACGCTAATCCACCATTCTCGAATCCTAGGGTTACAGTTTTCTTAAATTAGGGATTTTGCATAGAGGAAAAATTAGGGCCCATGACCACCATGGTTGAACTCAGTGTTTAGAGACGAAGAAGAAGATATGGTCGCGACAAATTTATGAGATACACAGGCCTATTCGCTATTTCTTGGAAGGCTGCCTAATGCTACGTTTCAAAACCGTTTGCCTTCTTTCTTTGTGTTTCAGGAAAATGGAAGGGGATGATGGCGTGGCACAAGTGCGAATCCAAAAACATGACTAACAAAAAAAATCAAACAAAACAAATAATGTGTTATATTGTTTATTGACTATTATATATTAATTGAAATCAAAGTGGCTCAGCTGGCAGGGACGCGCGCTAGGGACTCTCATGACCTGGGTTCAAACCCCAGGTCTCACACATTTCTCATATTATTTTTTCACTTGAGTTCCCATGCAGCATAACATTGATACTCACCATGCACACTCAAAAATCAACCATACACGCGTCCACAATGATCAGATCAAGGGTTGTGTGCTAGGGAATACCATGAGGACAAGTCAACAGGCGTACATGTGATTGGAAAGGTCAACAAAATTCAAAGCAATTGGGCCAGGCTTTTCAAATCTACACCCCCTGGTTTGCCTTATTGTTTTATTTTTTTTTTCTTTCTTTAATCTTTCTTTTTATTTCTTCTATTTGCTATTTATTTAATTATTTATTTATTTTTAACAAAATATAAAAACCTTCAAAAATCAGAAAAGACCAATAAAAAATATAATTTTTATTTTAATTATTTTCTAAATAAAGGTTTGTAATTATTTAGTTTTAATTAAGTTTTCAAATTTAATTCTTTTAATAACTAAAAATCCAAAAATAGAATTTAGGTTTAATAATTTTTATTTTCTCTTTTTCTTTTCCTTTTTTTCAGAATAATAATTTTTTTATTTATTTATTTTCATCATAAATTAAAAAATGTACATAAATTAATTTAGAGTTAGATTAGGTTAAAAGTTAAAATTTTCATAATAAACTTAAAAAATAATAGAATTAGGTCTAATATTTAATTTAATTTCAATTAATTTTTCTTTCTTCTTTTAAATCTAAAAAACACAAAAATACTATTTTTCATTTAATTTTAATTTTAGATTCCTTGATTAATTTTAATTGTTCGTAAAAGGGTCCAACGCCCTAGTTTTGTTTAATCTCTTTATTTCGCGCATTTATTTTATATTGTTTAAATAACTCTGTATATGCCCCAAAGCCTTGTAATAAGTTTAGATTTATTTCTCGCACTTTTATTTTATTGTTTTTTTTACTTTCAGTCAAATCGGGTTCGGTTTTTTTGGCGATGTGGACCCGCGCCCTTTGTAATAGCGTAGGACTTTTATCTTTTCCGCACTTTAAATTCCCGCACTTTTAACTGTTAAACAATAACATGAAAGAATGAATGCCCAAAAATAAAATCGAATCGTTAGATCACCAATACATGACAAGACAAATAACTGAAACATGACACACAATTCGCACACACCACCCCTAGGGTACGCCTCACCTGTTGCCTTTCGAAAGGTGGTCGTCGAGTAGAGGACGTCTTAGTAAGTCCTCATGATCCGGGAACCTGGCATGAGGGTAGCTTCTAAGGTGTCTTCCCATTGCTCTGGTGACCACCATGTCCCTAAAACTCGAATTGACCCGAACACCTCCAACGGTGGTGCTACCTACCTCTCAATGGTGGGATAGCACTACTTTAAAGGACATTTACACAGACGAATTCCTTAGGGTAGGTAGGTTCTCAAGGATACTTGCTCTAATTTCAAACCAAATCAAAACATCTTTTCACACCGACACACTTTCAAAAACTTTCAAAACAAACTTTTCAAACACTCTGACGTACGAGTTGAATTGAAACTTTTCAAAGAATATTTTTGAAACCCACATTGAAAAGCAAGCACACATTTTGAAAACACATTGAGCAAGTACCTAAGAGCCCATGGATAACCATGGATAGAAAGGGTGCTAACACCTTCCCTTTCTATAACCTACCTCCCGAACCGAGAGCAATCTCTTTTAAGGAATTTTTCTGTGCTTTTGTCCTTTCCCTTTGGAGAAAATAAAAGACGGTGGCGACTCTTGCTTCCGCGACATTTCGCGAACCAGCTTTAAAACAGTCAGTTCCAGATCCACCGATCACACATAGGAATACCTTCCAAGCTCAGGGAATTGTTCTTAAGGGTTCCTGAAAGTTCCCAATTCAATAGAAGACATGGTCACTTACTCAGTTTGGTTACTACCGGTTTTAACGAGGGTATGATGAGCATCCTATTCCAGTTCTTTGATCCAAAACACCATTTCTTCATGTTCCCCGATTATCAGTTGGTGCCCACTTTGGAAGAATTCTCTAAACTACTTGGAGTGCCTATATTGAGCAGATACCTTTCACAGGTTTCGAACAAGATCCAAAGTCGGAATATGTTGGCACAGCCTTGCACTTGAAGCCATCAGACATTGAATCTAAGTGGGAAAGGAGAAGTGGGGTTAAAGGTCTTCTTGCAAAGTTTCTGATAGAGAAAGCTCAGGTGTTCCTAGACGCCATGAGTTTCCATGCTTTTGGGGATATCTTGGCCCTCCTGATCTATGGGTTGGTATTGTTCCCTAATCCGAACCAACTTATAGACGTGAACACCATCAAGATTTTCCTTACTTACAACCCAATTCCTACATTGCTCAGGGATATTCTGCATTCCCTCCATACCCGTACTATGAATAAACGAGGAAATCTTATGTGTTGTATACCTTTGCTCTATAGGTGGTTTATTTTGCACCTTCCTCGATCAGTAATTAAGAATGAGTTAGGTTTAAGATGGTCTCAAAGGTTGATGTCTCTCTCTCTCACTCTGATATCTATTTTTGGTTGTTGCGGAGAATTTCCTAATGTGCCACTCCTTGGCATTAGAGGGGGAATCACTTACAACCCTTCTATAGCTTTACATCAAGTTGGTTACGCACAAAGAAACGACCCTCATGACATGCTAATCCAGGGTTTTATGTTCGACTACAACAATGATCTGCAAGGTTATCGTCCGAGGATCATACGCGCTTGGGGCATGGTTAAGAAGATTGATGGTAAGACTTTAGGGCACAGGAGTTCCATCCCTTTGGAACCTTACCTCAAATGTATGCGAGCTCGTGCTCAAAGTCTTATGATACCATATTCCACCATCTTACCAGTGATCTTAGAGCCCATTGTTCAAGAGGACGAGTCTTGCATTATTCTTCACCCTGATATGCCAACAAACTTTGAAGAGCTGCAAAGGTTTTGGATTCAACTCAAGGAAGAATAAGACACCTTTGAGACCCAATTCTATGCCAGTGAGAAGAAAGTGTTGGAATTGACAAAGCAGCTTCACGAGGAGCAGAACCTTAATGCCTATGTCAACATAAAGAGGAAGCGTCCGTGGGAAACCTAGAAGTTTTAGAAATTTTTATTTTATTTACTTGTAAACCTTTGTTGCACTTGAACTTACTAATAAAAAATATTTGTTTCTGCTTTGTTTAAAAGAGTTTAAATCCTACAAAGTCCTTGAAATTATCGCATTTACATATCATGCATCATCACATAACATGTTTCTTGTACAAGTTTCTCATTTTCTCTCTGTTTATTTCAGAAGAAAAAAATGGCACTCGAACAAACCGTGAAGGATCTCCAGACTCAACATGCTCAATTCCAGGAGACTCTCCTGAACTTAGCCAAAGCAACAAGATCTGTCGGCACTCCTTGCTAAGAAAAAGAAGACTAAGAAGCCTGATGTCCTCAACTTGGAGAGGATATTCAAAGGTCCTGCTCAACTAGTCCATGTAGAAGATGACTCCTCTGAAGAAGATCACAACAATGATGAGGATGACAAAGACAATCAGGATTATGAGAACACTTCTGAAGATGAAGACTTTGTTGATGAACAATATCCTCCTATGGATGACTGATATAAACAGTTGGAGGACAAGCTCAAAGCAATGGAAGTCCAAAAGGTGCCTGGACTAGATTTTGGTTATTTAGGTCTGGTTCTAGGGGTGGTCATGCCACCTAAGTTCAAGATCTCTATTTTCGCTAAGTACGATGGGGTCTCTTGTCCTAAGCTCCACTTGAGGTCGTACGTTCAGACGATACAACCTTGCACTACTAGTCGGAAGTTATGGCTCTATTTCTTCCAAGAGAGTTTGGCTGACACACAACTGGAATGGTTCTACGATCTGGAGGGAACCAATATTCATACTTGAGAGGATTTGGCTGCTGCTTTCTACAAGCAGTACCAATACAAAACTGACCTAGCACCAACCCGAGTGCAATTACAAAACATGTCCATGGGCTCAAGAGAAGGATTCAAAGAATATGCGTAAAAATGGAGGGATCTAGCTGGTAGAGTGCAACCTCCTCTGAATGATCGGGAAATGATAGACATGTTTATGGGCACTGTGACAGGCCAATTCTTCAATTTACTGATAAGGAGCTCCTCATCTGGTTTTACAGAGATGATTTTGAATGGTGAAAGGATTGAGAGCGGTATAAAAAGTGGAAAGATCTCAGTGGCCTCATCTTCTAGTGCTGCGAAGAAACCATACAGAGGTAAGAATGAATTTGATGCTATATATGGCCAGAAAGGTCATAGCAAAGTTAATCGCCGTGAGCCTGTGGGAGCAGTTTTGATTTCCAATCCGGCATCTACCCAACAACACCGACAGGGTAACCATCAAAGGCTGGATGTTCCGAGAAGACATTTCACTAATCTTGGCATGCCTTGGCTCAAGCACTGCAACATTTGCTTAAAGCTAAACTCATTTCTCTGCGGGATCCTCCTCAAAATCCCAACACGGCGTCTCCTAAATACAATCCAAACGCGAAGTGTGCCTTCCACTCCAACAGTCAGGGGAACGAAACCAATGACTACTGGGCCTTGAAGAATAAAATTCAAGATATGATTGACAACAAGGAGATCGAGTTCGATCCTCTAGAGACTCCAAATGCAATTACAGCATCTATGCCCAAACGTGATAAAGGCGTAAATGTTGTTGAAGATATTATATATGTTACTTCTGTGAATGACATGTGTAACACAGAGGGAGAAGTGACTTGGTTGTTTTGCGTTTGATCGCAAAGGTTGCGGTTAGCAAGAGTCGCCACCGACTTTTCTTTTATCCAAAAGGAAAGGCTGAAAAGAACAAGAAAGACCTTTGAGATGTTTTCTTGATTTTGGGGGGTAGATTATGAAAAGGGAAGGTATTAGCACCCTTTTTATCCATGGTTTACCATGGACTCTTAGTTACTTGCTAGATCACTTGCTTTTGTTTAAAATATTCTTTGTGTGGTTTTTGAAAGTATTTTGTAAAGATGCCATTGTTTAGGCAAACTTTATAATGATTCTCGTTCGTAAGAATGTATACAAAGTGTTTGATCTTTTGAAAATGGTTTCAAGTTTGAAAGATGTTTTTGAAAGTGTTGGTGTTTGTTTTGAAAATAGCAAGGATGTTTTTATTTTGAAATTGATCAAGTAACTAGGAACATTCTACCTACTCAAAAGTCTTTCATATTCATTTCCTCTTTCCTTTGACATTGTTATCTTACCATTGATTTGGTAAGTAACCCTATCCTTGGATGTAAAAGGGACGGGCATGGGTCATCGTATAACCATGATTAGCAATGTTGTAAGATATCTTAGCATTTTCTTTAGGGACTAAGATCATTTTGAAAGGCAACGTGAATATCGTCATCGAGGGACTATGATCTTGTATTTTTGCTTGTATTTGCTAAGATATCTCACATGCATAATATGGCCATTTTTGTAAGGCAACAAAGTGGGTTTATCCTAAGGGTGTATGTGTGCAAGTGTATTGATTTACATGCTTGATTTGTCTTGATTAGGGTTTCCTACTTGTTGGTTTTAATCTTTCCATACAAAACCCTAATTACTAGTATTTGTATATAAAGCATTTAAATTACGGAAATTAAAATTAATACGCTATTACATCATTTAGGGGAGGGGGTGTACAAATTACAAATGGGGAATTGCAAGAAATTAAATCTAAATAATTATTACAACCATATTGAATTTGAATAAATGTACAAATTTGAATAATTAAATATACAAGAATCTAAATGTAAAAAGAAACGTGATTTTTGTTTGGTTTTCAATGAAAAGGTTTTTTTTTTGACTTAGTTAACTAAAAAATAAAATAAAATAATTAACTAAAAATAAAAAATTAATATTAAGTTAGTAAAATAAATTAATATAAAGGAAACTATTTTTTAGGATTTTTATGAATTTAATTAAACTAATAAACAAAAATAATTAAATAAAAGATCCTAAATTATAAATTGATTTTAATTTACAAGAAAAACAATAATTAAAATTTAATATCTAAGTATTAAAAAAGAAATTAATTAAAGAAAATGTTTTTTTATTCATTTGTTTTATGAAGAAAAATGAACTAAATAAAATATAAATATTTTTTGGATTTTTATTAGTAACAATAAAAATATAATAGTAATAATAATAATAATAATAACAATAATAGCAATAATAATAATAATAATAAAGAAAAATAAAAAATATTAAAGTCAGAGGTTAGAAAGTAAGACAGTGAGTATGAAATAAGCAAAAAAAGTTAGGCCCAAGGGGTTGAGGCCCAAACGCCTTATTTAGCCAAAAAAATGAAGAAAAATGTGAAAAAAAAGCAAAAGGTCACGCTGGAGCTCGAACCCAGGACCTTCCTAATACGTGCGCGCTTGTTGTATCACTGGGGTGGCCCGTTTCATCTGTTCATTATACAACAATCAATAAACTTAAAACAAAACAAGTCCATGTTATAACCTCATCTTCAACCTCCAGCCTGAATATCTGCAACTTGCTCATTTCTCATCCATTTGCAAAAATGTAACCATCAAACTTGTTCCAAATTTCACAACGATTCTAGAAATATAAATTACTAAAACTATAAATAAAAAATGAGCATGAATTTTGAAAGGTACCAAATTATGACTTAACTTTTCTAGGATGTTCATATTCAAAATTCTAACTACTCAAGCCATATAAATGAAATCTAAAGACATGGTTAGTTTCAGGATAATGATATCTACATTTTATCTTCACAAATGAATCAATAATGATGCTTGTAGAGAGAGTTCAAAGTTAAGGAAACTTACCTTAAAATTGGAAATTGTATTCTGAGTTTGAGCACTCCTCAAGGTGTTGTGATGACCAGAATAGCTTCAGTAACCCTCCAGGATGCTAATGCAATGTTTAGTTTGTACTGGAGATGGTTGAATCGTGCTGGAAAAGTCCAAGTGCAAAGCTCTGTTTTTGAAAATGGAAGATGGTGTTAATGGTGTTACAGTCTTGTAACAGGGTGTGGGATGAGTTCTAAATGATGTTTAGAAGCTTTAGGAACCAAAAGGCTTGAAAATGCATGAGGGAGATGTGAGTTTCAAGTTTTTGGTCAGGTTATGCAAGAATGGAAGTATGTGTTACAACTCTGAGTTCTTGAGAGTTTTTGGGCTTCTGTATATGTGTGTTTTGATGCAAATAACTTGTGTATAAGTAAGGAGAAGGCTTGAGTGCTTGAGAGGGTCAGAAGTATAAGATATAGGCTGATTGCTATGTTACTTGATTTTGAAGAAAAGTGAAAGTAAGGTTCCAAGATGAAGTACAAGCATGGGCTGAGTGATTGTGAGGCTTGAGACAAACTTCTTTTTAGTTATAGGTCGTGTATGATCAGAAGAAAACAATTGCAAAGCTCAAGAACAAGTTTTGTGCATAAAGCTACTTTTTCAAAATGGCATTGTGCACTTTCTTCCTAAAATGGACATAAAGCACGGGCAATGCATTGAATGCTTGAGTTGAAGCCTCTAACAGCTATGCAAGCATTTAATTATGGAGTGCCAAACAAGTTTGAGGCCTGCAAAGCAAAGATTGTGCAGCATAGGTTTGAGATTTAAATTCTTGTTCATCACAAAATGACCTATAATTCCAATTTGAAACCCTAACTTTCTCTCTTCGATTCTCATTGCTCAAGAATGATTTCAAGGAGTTCTTGGACATTTTGGAAAGCTTGAAATGTGCTATACAGCCCCTCTTTGAATCACTTTTAAAAATTCCCCTTGGAACTATGTGAAAAATTGCCATGAAGTTAGGTCAAAATCCTTCCTAAACTAGGACAAAATTTTCACTAAGTGTTTAGTTTCATGAACATGTATTCACAAAATCATAAATTGAAATCCATGAATTTCTAGGAGAAGTTGTGTAAAGAAATGTTGTATATCTCATGGAGATCTACAACTTTCACGTTGAAAGTTTCTTTTGAATCATCTTGCATCATAGTGAAAAATTGGCTCAAAGTTATGAAAAAACATGAAATTTTCAACACTTAGAAAAATTTCTAAGTTTGAAAACTTTGACTTTTCAAAATGAAATCTTGACTTTTTGATTTCTTGATGAAATTTTTTAATGTTTTAACATGTTTTGATGAATTGTGATCTTTGACACTTGATTTTGACCAAAAAGTCAAAGTTTGACTTTTTAGTGTACAATTGACTTTTGATCAGTTGACTGAAAATCAACTATCAATCCAATTGGTCTTGAGCAATGTTTTGAGTCATGCCATTAGGTAAAAATTATGAAATTGAATCCTTGAGATCATGTTTCCAACCAATCAACCATTTGCTAGGTCAAAAATCAGAAATTGCCCTTTCTCAATCAAAACCCTAATTTTGACCATTTTGCCCTTTTGATGATCTAATCAAATTTCTTGATGAATTATGGTCCAAACTTGATCAAATTACATATATGAGTTCACAATGTTGATATGGATAAAAAATTTATAAAGTTTGGCTGTAAATTGACCACAATTGACTTTTCCCCCAATACAGTTGATTTTTAGGTCAACTGCTCAATTGACTGAGCAAAAATGTGATCCAAGGCTTGAAACTTGACATGAGTAATCTTGGGGGTCCATAATGATCCATGAAATTCATATGAGGTATTGAAAGTTCAATTATCCTTGTGCAATCTCAAACCTTAATTTCAATCATCAATGCTTGAGGAGGTGTCTTAAGCTGATCAACCCTAGTGCAGTCTTGAACCAAAGGAGATCTTGTGTGAGAAAATATTGATAAATGAGAGGGAAAATTTTGGGGTATAACAACTGCCCCTGTTCAATCTTCTTAAACCTGAAGAGTTATATTGGAGAATCCGCCATTCGTGACTTGAAGGTGGAAGATGATTAGACATTAGAGTGCCCAGAAATTTGCACTCAGAGATGAAATGGGAATGGGCTTATAGATGCCATTTGGAGGAATGATGGAGATTTTACGGAGATGGGCTTGTAGACGCCATACAAAGGTGACTGTTGACAGAGACTGTACTTAGTCTGAACTTGATTTCAACTAGGAAAGAATCAGAATAAATCTTTGGAGCGACTTATCTGAACCATAAGAAGTCTTGTGTGTTATTTGACTGGGAAGAATCAAAATAAATCTTGGAGTGATTTATCTGAACCAGAAGTGTTCCTTTTGGAAAGTATCAGGATAAACCGTTGAGGGGTTTAAACTGAACCAAAAGAAATTTTGAATGTTCTTTAACTAGAAAGAATCATAGTAAATCTTTGTGCGATTTATCTGAACCAGAGAAAGCGTTTTCGGGAAAGAATCAAAATAAACCATTGAGAGATTTATCTGAACCTGAAAGGTTCCTTCGAAAAGTATCAGGATAAACTGTTGAGGGGTTTAAACTGAACCAAAAGAGGTCTTGAATATTCTTTAACTAGAAAGAATCAGAGTAAATCTTTGAGCGATTTATCTGAACCAGAGAAAGTGTATGCGGGAAAGAATCATAGTAAATTGTTGAGATATTTAAACTGAAATGGAAGGAATCTGGAAAAGAATCAGAACAAATCGTTGAGAGATTTATCTGAACCAGAGAAGACAGATGCGGGAAAAGAATCAGAATAAATTGTTGAGATATTTAAACTGAACCGGCAGGAGTCTGAAAGAAACATCTGTTGTATAGATGGTTCACCAATCCGTTCTTGGTAATTGATCTGTAATTGACTTGTTGAAAATTTGATGACAATTTTCTGTTGATTGATTTTTCCTGAAAAATATGAAAGGTTAGTTGTATGCAATGTCATGATGTATGAAATGCATGGTGTAATGATGTTCTCAAAATAAATAAGATTGTGTCGTATGTATTTGTGTTGTCAATGTTATAACGTATGGGAGTGATGTATGGACATGTTAATTGTTATTCCGCAGTGTTGTTGGGGAAGATAAATCCTTGAGTACCACTGGGTACAAAGGGTGTAAGTCTTCATGTTTTGAAGTTGCTGATGAGTTGATGAGCTTTCATTTGTTAGAGAAATAAACTATGTTGTGTAAAGAAAACACCGTGTATTACTTGTGAAATCCTGTTGGGGAATCCTGAGGAATTGGGAGACTTTTACTGGGGAGTGATAACTGGAAGCTTTGTTCTGCCAAAGATGTGACAAAGTTTGATATCATTAAGCTGCACACTGTGGGGGGTTTTATGGAATGTTCTAAAGATATTATCTTATTTCTTAAAGCCATTAGTGTTTGTCTTTCTATTTTCTGTTCCTTTTTTTTGTTCATTTGTAAACAGTAGTTACATTCAAATGCATATGTTCAAAAATAAATCTTTGAAAGTTTTCGCAAACAAAGCACAGACAAAGAAAAAAAAAAGATAGTTTTACACTTTTAAAGGGATATCTTTGTACTAACTTGAATAAGTATTTTTTGTACAATGAGACGAACATCCTAGTAAGAGAATGTCGTCGTAGAAAAATGAAAATTTGATACAAAGAAAAGATAGCTATGTGAAATAATCCCATGGAGTTCCCATTCTGCTATATCCGTCGTGTCTCTGAGCGTCTTGTCCACTTACTGCATTGTCTGAAGTTGATTGGATTAATCAGAACCAATGAGTTTGTCAGTCGAAGCTAAAGGTTGTCTATAAGGTGATCCAACGGGACATAGTCATATGCTTTAATTCCTTAACTTTTGACTGGACCGCCCTTTCGAGTTTTCAGTCCACCGGGATATCCTTTTTTGCCCAAGTCGCCCTTTCGGGTTTTCAACTTGCCGGGTGTACAATTTTTTTTGTTTTATCCCTAATTTTTTCCCGAACCTTTTTTGGTTCCACGGGATGCCCTTGTTTTGCCTAGGTGTGTCAACTTAGCGGGTCTCTTATGCGTAGTATCTTTTAATTATGTCCGTGTTCACAGGGTGCAGAAGGTCGTCGCCATCCATAGTGGTTAGGATCATTGCTCAACTAGAGAATATGCTTTTGATCACAAATGATCCTTAATATGTAGGAGTCCATTTTCCCCTGGGATCACCTTGTGGTAATATGATACACTTGGTTTTGAAGAGGATGCAATTCCCTACAATTCATCTTCATCTCCCAAGTTCAAAATATGCACTCACAAGAAGTTATGAATTTGGACATTATAGGTCATTTTGAGAAGTCAACAAAAACACCTTTTTTGTCAAAGCTTCATACATGAACATGGAAGACTCAATTGAGATACCAAAAGGGTTGCTTAGAGGACATCTCAAGCTTTCTAAAAAGTCCAAGAACACCTTCATAGAGTCAAAATTGAAGAAGTTATGCATTGGTGAAGTTGACCTTTTTTGCAAAATTGTCAAAAGTCAAAAGTGCCTCAAATTGCAATTTTTGCCAAATGGGCCTAACTTTTTGCATTTTTTTTGAGTTTGTAACATGGTCCATGAGCCCTAACTCTTCCCACTTGCATTTATTTTTATTTTTGCCATTTATTTTGATTTTTTATTTCAATTAAATCAAATTAAATCAAAATAAATCATGAAAATATCCAAATCATTCAAACCTCAAGATTTTGTGCATATTTCAGGTCTCTTATACAACTAGCAAGAGAATCAAACCGTGTAAGGCATGGTTGTGCATAAAAAGATTGGTTTTGGCTAATTTTGGAAATATTTTCATGAAAATCAAATCATGATCAAAGACCATAATTGACCAAGATTGAAAGCACATTTGTAACCCTAATTCGATCGTTGGTATATAGTGGACAAGTGCAGACCAAAAACACAAGGTTTGGAGGCGTGTAGAGAGAAGCACAAACTTGAAAAAACTCAACAAAAGTGGTGATCTGGTTTCATACTTCCAAGCATTTTCAAGACTCCCAAGCCATCTCATTCACTTCATGGGCATACAAGGAAGCTATACCAATCAAGAGCAAGCGTCTTCGTACCCAAAATCCGGTTCCACGACCCCCACAATTTGTCACTATTTTCAAAATCGAATCTCCTTATTCTTGCATCTTTATCATGTTTCAATTACATATTTGTAATCCCTAATGTGTTTGCAAGCTAATGGTAGCAATTAATTGCATTTTTGTTAGCTATATTGAAATCCACCATTGCTAGGGTTTCTTGTTGCGTTTTGGGATCTTTTTGTACAGATAAAATTGGTCCACAAGAAGGGCACTATGATGCTCACAAGGTCAAGGCGATTTGATCCACAACATTAGATTTCATTTATCATGCCTGTGAGTGATTTTGGAAATTGTAGTGGTTATAGCGATGAACTTATGACTGTAGGTAAAAGTCCCTGACTCTTACCAACGAAGAAGGGAAGAAGAAGATCTGCGTGGCACCATCCCATTTTCCTGTTTGAAATTTCGCGCGCAGGAAATTAACAAATTGTATTTTTTTAATATTGTTTATTTGTACAACACGCGCACTTGGCTCAGTTGGTCAGTGGGAGAGAGAAAAGTCCATAGGACCTGAGTTCGATTCCCAGGTCCCCTTGTTTCTTCAAAATGCATTTTTCTATACATGATCCCCTGTGCAGGTTCCCAAAACGCCTACCATAGGCCATCAGCTAGCATCCACTGGATCTAAGGCAATTCAAATCCAACGATGGGCATGAGAGGGTCTACCAAAGGCCCCAGTCAACGTGCAAACATGGGAGCATGGAGGTCAAATGTGGATCAGATTTTTTGGGCCCAAATTGCTAGCAAACAGGCCCATTACTATTTTCTTTATTCTTTTAGATTTTCTTTATTTTATTTAATTCATTTAAATTATTTTACTAACACAAAGATTAATTCTTTTTATATAAAATCATAAAATCAATTGACATCAAATTAGATTTAGGTTTTTTTTATTATCAAAAATTAATTTAATTAGTTTATTTTAATTTTAGGATAACTTTAATTTGTTTTTGTAAATAAATTAAAACAAATTAGAAATTAGGGTTTTGTTTGATTTAATTCCTTTTTCTCAAAAATAACAAAATACAAAAATAGGTCAAATGTAATTAGTTTTCTTAATTTAATTTAATTAGTAATTAGGTTTGCTTGTATTGAATTTAAAACCTTATTCTTATTAAGAATAATCAAAAACAACCAAAAAATATTTCTTTTTGTAATTAGGTTAGACGCGGTCAAAACCCTAATTTCCTTTCATTCTCTATTCGTCGCGCGTTTATTTATTTTTTTAATATTGATGTAACTGCTCATGGGATGTAATAGATTAATTAGGACTTTTTTCCTTTCATTTATCGTTTTGATGGGTTTTTTGGCTATGTAATTAATCTCACCCGAAGCCTTGTAATATCGTAGCTTTATTTTCCGCATTTTAATTTCCGCAGATATTAACTGTTAGATGTATGATAATAGGGTTGCATGACAAGAATGTATGTTAAAATTAAAACAGTTAGGAAACCCTAAATGTGCAAAGATAATAATTTGAAATTGAATCACTCGCACATGCGCACTCCTAGGATATACTCTCACTTCGATTGCCTTCGGTAAACAATCATTAAGTATAGGATATTTTAGTGGTCGCTCTTTTGTCTAAACAAAGATCAAATGTCCCGTTCGGAAAGGTTGCCTCGGAAATGTTGCCTCGAATATGATCTTAAGACATTAGGGTTATTACTAAGACGTCCTAGCATTGCTTTAGTGATCGTACGTCTCTTTCGAATTGACCCCTAAAACTCCAACGATGATGCTACCTACTCACTAATAGTGGGATAGTGCTGTCTAAAGGAAACAAGAACAGAAACATTCTTTTTTTCGAGTAGGTAGAATCTTAAGTACTTGCTCAATAAATTTTTTTTCACACCATACACTTTTCAAACAAAGTTTTCAAAACAACTTCATAACACTCTTGAAGACAGAAGCAAGGGTTAAATCGAAGTAAAACAAAAACTTTTCAAACACACAAACACGGAAGCAATTTTAAAAATGATGAGCAAGTACCTAAGAGCCCGT
This sequence comes from Vicia faba, assembly GCA_948472305.1. NCBI lineage: Eukaryota > Viridiplantae > Streptophyta > Magnoliopsida > Fabales > Fabaceae > Vicia > Vicia faba. The sequence goes on along the minus strand of OX451736.1, from coordinate 1,060,268,553 downwards.
AGAAAACTACGGATAGAAAGGGTGCTAATACCTTCCCTTTCTATAATCTTCCCCCCGTACTCAAAATCTCGAAAAAAGGAATTTTTCTGTGCTTTTTTCCTTTCCAGTTGGATAAAATAAAATTCGGTGGCGACTCTTGCTTACCGCGACATTTTGCAAACACAAACGCAAAACGCAAACCAGCATTTTCCAAAATAGTCCGGTTCTGCCTCCGTATCACAGCTAGAAACTAAGAGCCTATAGATAACTACAGATGGAAAGGGTGCTAATACCTTCCTTCCCTTTCCATAACCTACTCCCCGAACTCAAAATCTTAAAAAAAGGTCTTTCCGGTTCTTTTCACCCTTTCCTTTGTCGGATAAAAGAAAATTCGGTGGCGACTCTTGCTAACCATAACATTTGTGATAAAAATGCAAAACCAGTAAAGTCAGTTCTCCCATCATATTACATTAACCCTCATAACTTTATGCTTTAATTTTTTTGTGTGAACATCTGAACAATAATTCTTTAGAAGTGAGAAGGAAAGTTGTATTAGGAACTATCCAAAAGATCTGAACATTCTCCAAAAACGTTTCATTTCTAAGATAGAAGAAAGCAGTTCACAATATAAACATATGTCAACTCTAAACACAAGGTCAACCTCTAAGGCTAAACACGTGTTCAAAATCTAAAGGGACTGAAATGGTTGAGTTGATGCATTGAGGCGTAAGTCAAATCGGTAATTGTTCCATATCTTCACACCATCCCTCTTTTCGAGAATCATTAAATGCACATAATCAATTTCTTTAACTCTTTTAAATTAAAATCAAAACTCCTATTTTTTTATTCTGTTGGCTATTTATACTTGTTGTACCCCAATTTTTCCCCCTAAGATTCCTTCATCATACCATGTTGATTCAATCACAATAAGATTACATTAGGGATTTTGGTTCTTCTCCCTCCTTTTGAAAACCCTTCTTGTTTTGAGACCTAAACACTTTCATAATAAACTTGGACTTAGGTCCATGCATTTTCAAAACATTTTCATCAATAAAGTTCAATCAATTTAATAATACTTTGACATTTTTTTGTGAGAGGACTAAAAGTCAATCAATCTCATTTCAAATTATTTTGTCACTTTGGCATTTATCTTTAAACTTTTCTCAAAAGGTTAGACTCTTGTTAATCCTTGTAGTGATGCAAATAACTATACTTCTACAATGTATAGTGAAGTGTGATATTTTCCACTTGGGTGTTGAGTGAGACATTGTTAATTTTAAAATCCAAGCCATATCCTCCACTTTGAGATGATGCAAATTCTCCTTTATCATGATTGTGGGTAGTAAGTATGTTTTCCACACGGACAATGACGATGATGTCTCATTTCTTAAAATCAACCAACACACCTGTGTTTCAAATTTTAAAGAGGAACTATATGTACCCTGATCCCCTATTGCACGAAAGGTGGTACGTAGGCACTAAAGGTTCGCAACCGCGGCGGGTGCAAAAATCATAAAAAATATATTTCTTTTGTCACCTCCACCATCCATTTTCTATACAACACATTTTTATAGCCAAAATATACAAATTTTTCAAAGAGGTTCCTGCGGAGTACCGTAGATGTTTAGGGTGCTAATACCTTCCCTTTGCATAACCAACCCCCTTACCTTGAATCTTTCCCCCTTTTTTGGGTTATTCGCTCTTTTCCCATTCCTTTGGAAACAATAAAGCGCGGTGGCAATTTTTATTTTTGATTTGTATAAAGTCTAGTCAATCCAATGGCTTAGTCTTGAACATTTCTACCACTACATAAAAATGGTGACTTCACTGGGGAAAGGTTGACCTCTTGCTGGTCCATCCCTAAGTGGGTTGAGCCTATCTTTGTTTATATCTGTATATGTGTTATTGTGTTTATGTGTTATATTTTGTATATATATTTGTTTGGATTTTCCTGGTTTTCAGGGTGCTTGGTGATTACTCATAAGTCTTATACCCGGACTTGGGCAAACTTTAAGATAGGACGGGCGGTATAGTCATGTTAACTTATAGGGAGTAATCCAAAAAAAGGAGGCATGAGATCCCCCACTCAGTGGAGGCCCCTTTGTCTATAGTGTCGTTTATCGAGTAATCGGGAAGACGTACTGCTTTCGACCTGGGAGCCTGCTGAAACTGAGGACCGTAGAATACCAAACCCATCTTGGCCTCTTAGGTGTAATGCGGAAGCTATGACGGAGTAATCCAGAAATAGTTATCACGCGATACTACGCCCGAACGAGACTTTCTTGAGAATATTACTAATTACCGAGTTAATCGAGAAGTTGGTAATATCCGAAGGAAGGATGTAGACTCTGGGAACCTCTAAAACCTTGTTCAGCAGGTGATAACTCTTAGACCAACACCTTATGGGTAGTACCTTCGACCTCATGCTCGTGACGTTGAACCTATGAACCCTATATGTGTGATCTTGTGTGTGATTGTTGCATCATGCATCCATGCACTCATAAGCATCTTTTGAAGAAAACAATATTTCAAGGGATTTAAAGGTTGACTATTTGTGAATATCTCAGGTACTTTTAACCATGGATTATGGAAAGAGAAAGACCGAGAAATACAGTTTCAAGGATCCCAATATAGATGAGTTGATCAATCTAATTCAAGAGATCGAGTGTTCTGCATACTTTCAGAAGAAGTATGGATCCATTATTCCTCTCATGAAGCTGAAGATGAAGGAGGGTATTCTCTCGACCTTGGTCCAGTTCTATGATCTGGTGTATCACTGCTTTACTTTTCCCGATTATCAGTTGATGCCTACACTAGAGGAGTATTCTTATCTGTTAGACTTACCTGTTACTAATCGTGTTCCTTTTACTGGTTTGGAGGGTGTGCCAAAACCACATGAGGTTGCTGCTTTGATTCATCTGGGGAAGTCTGAGGTGGAAGCCCATATGACTACCAAAGGAGGGATTAGGGGATTACCAACTCAGTTCTTATTGGAGAAAGCCTGTTACTTTGCCAGAATGAAGAGTACGGTTGCTTTTGAGGCCATATTTGCTTTAATTTCTTACGAATTGTTCTTATTTCCTAATGTGGACAAGTTTGTCGACATTAACGCTATCAGGATTTTCATGATTGGAAACCCAGTTCCTACACTGTTGGGTGATGCTTATTACTCTGCTCATCTTCAGAGTTCTTATCATGGGGGAATGATTATCTGTTGCACGCCTTTGTTGTACTGGTGATTCATCTCTCATATGCCTCAGTTTGATGCTTTTTGGGATGTCAAGAAGAAACCCCGTTGGGCTCCTAAGATCATGGCACTTACTCACTCGGATATTGAGTTGTATCATCGAGCTTATCAGGATGTGGAGATTATTGACAGTTGTGGTAGTTTCCCCAATGTGCCTCTTCTTGGTACAAATGGAGGAATTAACTATAACCCTGTTCTTGCACGGTGACAACTTGGTTATCTGATGAGGGATAAACCAAACAGTATTCATTTGAGTAGTTTCTTTCTGAAGGAAGGAGAAGACCACAGGGAAGCTAGGGAGCAGATTGCGAAGGCCTGGCATCACATTCATAAGAAGAGTAGGAAGGATTTGGGACCTAGGGGTGCTATTTCTTTGGAGCCATATCTTCAGTGGGTCCGATTGAGAGCCATTCAGTTGAAGATGCCGTATACTCGGGAGACACCCATGTCTGACCTATTTGTGAAGACCACTCCTCCCTTATTAGACGATCTAGAAGAGTTGCAACTCTCTTTGGTTAGGATGCCACAAGAAAGGGATGCTTGGAAGAACAAGTTCCAGACTTTAGAGAGCTCCTACAGAGCGAACTTGAAGGAGAACGATGATTTGACCGAGATCCTTGAGAGTCGAGCAGTAGAGCCTATGGAGAGGCAAGGGGATTAATTTTCTCCTAAGCCTCAAATAGGTGCTGATTGCTCACTTTCTGATCTAGACGATTGGAAAGAGGTTGCCATCAGACATGTGGAAGAAAACCAGAGGTTGAGGGCTCAGATTGCCAGGCTCACAGGGAAGCGCCAGCGTACAGATTGATCTCCATCAGTTCTTCTTCTCAGGATTTTAGATTGTATTTTCATCTTGTACTTGGGATCATTGAAACTTGTAATCCATTTTGAAGTTATTATAATAAGAATTTTCAGTATTTCAAATGCGTTATTATTTTGATGTTTGCAATATGTCTATAAATCTTAAATCCCTTAAAATGTTAAATAATGAAGTAAAAATAATAATGTGCATTTGCATGTCATGCATCATATTGCACATATTTCTTTCATTTATTATGCATATCGAGGTGCCTTACCCAGCTTTTTACTTCATTCAGCAAGCTGACTCATCACTACAACACTCGGGCTAACTTCAAAAAGAAGATGGACAACTTAGAATAGGAGAATCGCGAGCTACGCGAAGAAGTTTCTGCTTTTCAAGGACGGCTTGGCCAGTTTGACTACTCTGATGGAAGCTCGGGTGGTTGCTCAGAATCAGCCATCGAGTGTTCAATTTCAACTAACAAGGGCAAATACTGAAGTTCCGACTGTTCCTATATCCGCTACTCCGGCTGTTGTTCAAAACCGTATACCTCAAGGTTATCCATGGGGAATGCCATAGAATTTTGCACCTGAAGGTTTCAATCTTGGCCCTCAAGATGCTCTAGTGGCTCAGACTGTTGTTACTCCGGCACCTCCTATGGTGCATACTGTTCCTGCTGCGCCTCCTTCGGTGAATTTGGTTCTGTTTGTTAATGAAGATGTGTGTTGTCCTTTCCCTCTGCCGAGTGAAGACTTGGGTCTTTATGACAAAATGGATGATTTTCAAGAGACGTTTGATAGAATGTAAAGAGATATGAAGGCTCTTAGGGGAAAAGAGCTATTTGGGTAGAATGTGAATGAGCTGTGTTTGGTCCCGAATGTTAAAGTACCTGTTAAGTTCAAGGTCCTGGAATTTGAGAAGTACAAGGGCAACACTTGCCCTCGTGCTCACTTGGCGATGTACGTAAGGAGAATTTCTACCCACACCGATGATCAGTGTCTGCTGATTCACTTTTTTCAGGATAGTTTGACTGACGCAGCATTGAAATGGTATATGAGTTTAGACAACGCCAACATCCATACTTTTAATAATTTGGGAGAAGCATTCATCAAACAATACAAGTACAATGTGGACATGGCACCTGACCGTGACCAACTTAGGGCCATGGTTAAGAAAGACAGGGAATTGTTCAAGGAGTACGCGCAGAGATGGCGCGAAGTAGCTGCCCAGGTGATTCCTCCCATGGAAGAGAAATAAATGACTAAGATTTTTTGAAAACGCTGGGTGCTTTCTACTACGAAAGGATGGTATCAAGCGCACCAAGTGATTTTACAGAGATGGTAGGAATAGGGGTCCGCCTAGAAGAGGCTGTAAGAGAAGGCCTTTTAACGAAGAGTGAAGGATCCGGAGGTATGAAGAAGCCATCTTATGGGTTTACCAATAAGAAAGAGGGGGACGCAAATGCTATTATACAAGAGAGAAGAGTAAACGATCCTAGAAGGAATTACCAGCGTCACCAGCAAGTCGCCTCAGTTACTCTTGTAATGAGTGCCGCTCCGACTACCGTTGCTTATCAAAGACCGTCCCAGTAGGGGAACCAGGGGAATAATCAAAGAAGGGAAAACTATGACCCTATTCCCATGAGCTATGCAGAACTGCTATCGGCATTGATTCATAAGAAGTTGGTCCAGACACGACCACCTCCTTCTGTACCATCACCATTGCCTTGGTATTACAAAGAGGACCAAATGTGTGCTTTTCATCAGGGAGCACCACGGCATATTGTTGAGAATTGTTATCTTTTGAGGACTGAAGTGCAAAGGTTGGTGAAGTCTGGAATTCTATCTTTCAAAGACATGGGACCTAATGTGAAAGATAATCCTCTACCCAAGCACGGAGGAGTAAATGCTGTAAATATGGTGGCCGGTTGTCCAGGAGACTTCCGGATTTTTGACATTAATCTGGTTAGAGGAGATTTGGTGAAAATGCACACAGACCTCTATGAATTCAGCTACTATACGCATGACCACGCCGGTTGTGCTGTTTGCAGTATAAATATACAGGGTTGCGAGAAGATAAAGGCTGATTTACAGGAGATGATGGATGAGGGTTTAATCCATATAATCAGGCCTAGGGCAGAGTATGAAGAGGAAGTGAATATGGTTTCTGGATGTCCTGGTGAATTCAGAATTTTTGATGTGGAGTATTTGAATGAGGATCTCGTGCAGTTGCATGCTACCTTCTGCCGTACTGCTGGTCAGGTGGAACACCAATATGGATCCTGCATAGTTTGCTTTCGAGACCACCGAGGATGTTCTATTGTGAGAGTTGGTGTTCAACTACTGATAGACAATGGAACCATCAAGATCATAAGTAAGAGAGATGATTATCATGAGATTGATATGGTTGGAGTTTGTTTAATGGAAGAGGAATAAGAGGAAGAGTATGCCTCCACGGATGAGTATTTCTCTTCAGACGAAGATTTGTTTGCTGGAAATGACTTTTTGATGCCTGATTGTGTTGAGGAAGGGGTAAACGTCATTGTACCTTGTTTTGGTGCACCCGCTCATCTTAAAGTGGAGTACCATAGAAAACCAGCTGTTACCCCGTTGGTAATTAGTCTGCTGAGTCCTATTCCCTATAAATCAGATAAGGCTGTGCCTTACAAATACAACGCTACAATCTTAGAAGATGGGGTGGAAGTTCCCATCCAGCCAATGCCCGATGTTGGAAATATAGCTGAAAATAGCAGGGTGACCCGTAGCAGTCGTGTGTTTGCGCCGGTTGTACAAAGAGATTTTGTTGCTGGAAAGAAAATTGCTGAGAATGATGAGCCTAAGAAGGCTACAGGAGAGACTAGCGAGGCCACATTAGAAAAAGAAGTGGATGATATTTTGAAGATAATTAAGATGAGCGACTACAGAATTGTAGATCAGCTACTGCAAACTCCTTCAAAGATATCTATCTTAGCTTTATTGATGAATTCCTCCGCTCATAGAGAATCATTGATGAGAGTACTAGACCAAGCTTTTCTAGAGAGTGACATGCCGTTAGATCAATTCAGCAGTGTAATTGGAAACATTACGTCATGTAACAACTTGAGTTTCTGTGATGATGAATTACCAGATGAAGGGAGGAATCACAACCTGGCCCTCCACATATCTATGAACTGCAAGAATGATTCACTGTCCAATGTGCTAATTGATAATGGATTTGCGTTGAATGTTATACCGAGGAGTACTATCATGAAGTTAAAGTATCAGGGAACACCTATGCGCCCGAGTGGCATCATTGTGAAGGCTTTTGATGGGTCGAGGAAATCTGTCATCGGTGAAGTAGACTTACCCATCCATATAGGACCATATTTGTTCCTGATAACCTTCCAGGTCATGGACATTATTCCCGCATATAACTGTTTGCTAGGACGGCCATGGATACACGAAGCAGGGGTTGTCACTTCAACTCTGCATCAAAAGCTAAAATTTGTGCGTGAAGGGAAGGTAGTGATCATAAATGGGAGCAGGCGTTGTTGATATCCCATCTATCCTCTTTCAGTATTGTAGAAGCGGATGAGGCTGCTGTTGGAACCCAATTCCAAGCCCTATCCATTGACAACATAAGGAGGAATGAGAATTCTGTGGTTTCACTAAAGGACGCGCAACAGGTTGTGCGTAATGGTCATAATACAGTTTGGGGACGACTTGTGGATCCACCCGTGAACAAGAATAGAACTGGTTTGGGTTTCTCTTCAAAGAATGGAAAAGGAGAAAGTTTGAAGTCAAAATCTTCTATAAATAGTTATCAGGATGTTTTCTGCAGCGGAGGCTACCTCCATCCAATTGGTTCTGGAATTAATGTTGTTGAAGAGGATGAAGCAGAGCAGGAAGTACTGAATTATGTAACGCATGGAGTCCGAGATCAAAATTGGGTCACCATTGATGTTCCTTCTTGAATACATGTTTCAAAGTAATTTGTTTTGTTAATCTGTTTATTTCTTTTGAAAAGCTTTCACTCTGCCCAAGGTGGAAGTGTTAATGTTGTAGGGCTTATCTGTTTGCTATGACTTTTAAGATCATTAATAAAAGTTGTCTTTGCTTCCAAAATTATGTCTTTATTTTCTGCTTTTTCTTGGGAAATGGTTATAAAAAAAACCTTTCAAAATAAATAATAACTGAAAATTAATCTGCATGATCACTTGTTATATGTGTCAATTTCTAAAAGCAATCATAAATCATATGTGTAGATTAATTAAAAAACCCGTTGAATACAATGACCCTGCACCCTCTCCCAACTTTGAATATCCTGTGTTTGGGGCTGAAGAAGAAGATTATGATGATATTCTGGAAGAGGTCTCACGGTTGCTTGAGCACGATTAAAATAACATTCAGCCATATAAGGAGCCTTTGGAAGTGATTAATTTGGGTTCAGAAGAAGATCTGAAGGAAGTCAAGATTGGAGCATCGTTACATCCTGATGTGAAGAGCGGGTTGATTGAGCTGTTGAAAGAGCATGTGGATATTTTTGCTTGGTCTTATAAACATATGCCGGGTCTAGATACAGATATTGTCGATCATCATTTGCCGTTGAAGCCAGAGTGTCCGCCAGTTAAACAAAAGTTGAGAAGAACCCACCCAGATATGGCAGTAAAGATCAAAGAGGAGGTCCTAAAGCAGATTAATGCTGGTTTTCTTGTGACGTCAGTGTATCCTCAATGGATTTCCAATATTGTCCCAGTACTGAAAAAAGACTGAAAAGTCCGCATGTGCGTAGATTACAAAGATCTAAATAAAGCTAGTCCAAAAGATGATTTTCCATTGCCTCACATCGACATGTTAGTAGACAGCACTGCAAAATTCAAAGTATTCTCATTCATGGACAGATTTTCCGGGTATAATCAAATAAGAATGGCTCCAGAGGACATGGAAAAAACAATGTTTATCACACCCTGTGGAACATTCTGTTACATAATGATGCCCTTCGGGTTGAAGAACGCTGGTGCAACATACCAGAGGGCTATGACAACCTTATTCCATGATCTGATGCACAAAGAAATCAAAGTATATGTTGATGATATGATTGCCAAATCCCAAACTGAAGAAGGGCATATAGAAGATTTGTTGAAGTTATTTCAGCTATTGAGGAAGTATCGTCTCCGCTTGAATCCAAATAAATGCACCTTTGGTGTTAGATCGGGGAAATTGTTGGGTTTCATTGTTAGACAGAAAGGAATTGAAGTTGACCCTGATAAAGTCAAAGAAATTCAAGAAATGCCAGCACCAAGAACTGAAAAGCAAGTCAGAGGTTTCCTCAGGCGTTTGAATTATATTTCCAGATTTATTTCCCACATGACTGCAACATGTGAACCGATATTTAAGTTGTTAAAGAAAGATCAAGGTTGTATGTGGACAGATGACTGCCAAAAGGAATTTGAGAGTATTAAAGAATATCTGCTTGAACCTCATATTTTTCTCCCTCCCGTAGAAGGAAGACCGTTGATTATGTATCTAACAGTGTTAGATAAATCCATGGGTTGTATTCTGGGACAACATGATGAAACAGGAAAGAAGGAGTTCGCCATTTATTATCTCAGCAAAAAGTTCACTGATTATGAGTCGCGGTATTCCATGTTGGAAAAGACATGTTGTGCTTTGGCCTGGGCGGCAAAGCATTTGCGGCAATATATGTTGAATCATACCACTTGGTTGATCTCCAAAATGGATCCAATCAAGTATATTTTTGAGAAGCCTGCTCTTACTGGGAGAATTTCCCGCTGGAAGATGTTGTTATCTGAATATGATATCGAGTACCGCACTCAAAAGGCTATTAAAAGTAGTGTGTTGGCAGATTACCTTGCTCACCAGCTGGTGGAAGATCATCAGTCTACAGAGTATGAATTCCCCGATGAGGATGTGATGTTCCTGAAAGTGAAAGATTGTGATGAACCATTTCTTGAGGAGGGCTCTGACCCTGAATCTCGTTGGAGTAGGGTATTTGATGGAGCGGTGAATGCTTATGGTAAAGGAATTGGTGCTGTGATTGTCACTCCTCATGGATCGCACATTCCTTTTACTGCGAGGTTAACATTTGATTGCACTAATAATATGGCTGAATATGAGGCTTGCATCATGGGTCTTGAGGAAGCTATTGATATCAGAATCAAAATTCTAGATGTGTATGGTGATTCAGCTTTGGTAATAAATCAGATTAAAGGAGAATGGGACACTCGTCACCCTGGCTTGATCCATTACAAAGATTATGCTAGAAGATTATTACCCTTCTTCAATAAAGTTGAATTTCATCACATCCCTAGAGATGAAAATCAAATGGCGGATGCTCTGGCAACTCTGGCTTCTATCTACCAAGTGAATACTTGGAATGATATACCCCAAATTACAGTTCAACGGCTGGATAGGCCCGCTCATGTGTTTACGACAGAGGAGGCAGCAGATGAAAAACCTTGGTATTATGATATCAAGCATTTTCTTCAGACTCAGGAATACCCGATTGGTGCATCGAGGAAAGATAGAAAGACACTGAGAAGGTTGGCAGGCAGTTTCTTCCTCAGTGAAAATGTGTTATACAAGAGAAATTATGACATGGTCTTGCTCAGATGCGTGGATAGACACGAAGCAGACATGTTGATGCATGAGACTCATGAAGGTTCATTTGGAACTCATGCTAATGGACATTCAATGGCTAAAAAGATGCTAAGGGCATGTTATTATTGGTTGACAATGGAATCTGACTGTTACAAATTTGCAAAGAAGTGCCATAAATGCCAAGTTTATGCAGATAAGGTCCATGTGCCTCCGACACTTCTCAATGTGATTTCCTCCCCATGGAATTTCTCTATGTGGGGTATAGACATGATCGGGATGATAGAACCCAAAGCTTCGAATGGGCACCATTTCATCTTGGTAGCAATTGACTACTTCACCAAGTGGGTAGAGGCTGCTTCATATGCCAATGTTACCAAACAGGTGGTTGTGCGCTTCATCAAGAATAATCTTATATGCCGGTATGGTGTGCCGAGCCGAATCATCACCGACAATGGCTCGAATTTGAACAACAAAATGATGACAGAACTGTGTGAAGAATTCAAGATTGTCCATCACAATTCATCTCCATACAGGCCAAAAATGAATGGGGCTGTTGAAGCTGTTGATAAGAATATCAAGAGAATTATCCATAAAATGGTTGTTACTTATAAGGATTGGCATGAAATGCTCCCTTTTGCTCTGCATGGATATCGAACATCTGTTCGCACTTCAACAGGAGCAACCCCGTTCTCCCTGGTGTATGGAATGGAAGCTTTACTCCCTGTCGAGGTAGAGATTCCTTCGTTACGTGTGATAATGAAAGCCAAGTTGACAGAGGATGAATGGGTCCATAACATTTTTGACCAATTGAATTTGATTGAGGAAAAGAGAATGACATCTCTATGTCATGGGCAGTTATATCAGAGAAGAATGAAGTAAGCATTTGATAAAAAGGTCAAACCTCGTGAATTCATAGAAGGCGACCTCGTGCTCAGGAAGATCATGTCTTTCAACACTGATTCTAGGGGTAAGTGGACTCCCAATTTTGAAGGCCCATATGTTGTCAAGAAAGCCTTCTCTAGTGGTGCATTAATTCTTGAAACTATGGATGGCGAGGAGTTCCCACGTCCCATGAATGCTGACGCAGTCAAGAAATACTTCGCCTAAAGAAATAAAAGAACAACTCACTAAGTTGAAAACCTGAAAGGGCGACTTAGGCAAAAAGGAGCGTCTCGGTAGGCCGAAAACCCGAAAGGGCGATCTAGGAAAAAATTAGAGACATAAACAGAATAAATTTCCCGCTAAGTTGAAAACCCGCAAGGGCAGCTTAGGCAAAAGTTAGGAATTTTTCTTGGAAAGTACCTACGTCAGACAAGACTTGATCGTTGAAACAACAACCTTCTCAGATCCTCACCATACTTCAACAAAAGCTGCTACTCAGGATTTCAAAAGTTGTTAGGGGAAATAATGGTCATTGTATCTCAATGTATCTTTTCCATTATGTATTACCATTTCTCAAACTTTGTAATCATCCATGGAGTCTCGCCATTCGCAGACTACTATTCTATTAATGAAATTCGAGCTCTTACCCAATTCTTTGTGTTCTTATTTTATTTAGCTTGCAAAGACTCCATTTATTACTGATAATAACTTTCAAAGCAAAAAGATTAAAAAACAAAATTGATTTTTTAAAAAAAAAGGAGAGATTTTTACAATTTATTTTTACTTTGAGATTTGTGATGAAACAATGACAACAAAAATGGTGATCCCAAGAATGAACAAACTCCGGTAGTTTTAGGAAGATTTACTTCCTTCATGAAGGTTTTCTCAGGTCATTTTGCTGGTATGTGCGCGATCTTTGTGTTTCTCAGATAGTTAAAGACGATACCAATCAGTGAAAGGTGCAATATTGGGTTTGTGGTCCCATTATCCCGAATCAAGTCTTGGTTCATGTGTGATGTTGGGTTTGCATGGTCAGAAGCCTCTGTCCCAGATTCCCCAGCAGAGTCTTCCCTCATATGATGAAAGCGTTTATTCCCTTGGTATGCTGAGATGTCGCTCTTTTTGCAGTATTGACACTAATGTTGACTTCTTGATTCCCCGGGAAGGCTATCCCAGGGCATCTTTTGTTGGAATAAGTGTTCATGATGTAAAGTTTCAATCCGCATTTTTCTCCAGGGAGGTAAGCTTGAATTCCCCAGTGAGGTTTGATTGTTTCGGCGTCAGTCTGCTTTATTTGAGGCTGGTCTTGCAATCTCCAGTAGGCATGTTACTCTTTGAAAATTGTTTCTTCGATGAAGCCGGAATGAGGATGGTCTATCCCGGTATCTGTTTAATCTGTCTACCTCCGAATTGTGTATCTGTTTTACCAGCATATGCACGATAGCACACATACATTCATACATACATCATGCATGGCTAAAATTGACAAATCATTGTTCATTGACATTGTGTTCTGACCTTCCTGCAACGCTCCTTGCTTAGATGGATTTGGTTTTTCCTCTTGAGTTTATTTCCCAAAGGATGTATCTTCATTGACTGTCTTGCTCCGGTTTATTTCTGATTTGGATCTGTGGTTGCATGACAATATTAGTTACTTTGGATTTCTAAAAAATTTGAGTTTTGGTTTGTGCATTTATTTTGCACGAGAAGACTTTATCTCCTCAGTAGGAATATCATGGCATTTCCTCGGGAAGTCATATTTTTATCCCCAGAAAGTCATTTCTTTTTGCAATTCTCCATGACAACAAGTAACAAGTCTCTTTATTTGAGACAACTTATGTTTGATCTTTTCCAGGAAGATTTCCTTGGTTAAAGAAGAAGTTGAGACCCGTTCTAGGAGAAACACCAGAATTTTGGGGAAAAATATGATATATTTTCTCTTTCTACCTTCAGTAAACGTTGGTAGACCATCGGCAGTGAACGTAGGTGTTTGTTATCTTTTTACTATCTTCAGTGAATGTTGATAGTTCATCGTCAGTGAACGGCGGTGATATGATATATTTTCTCTTTCTACCTTCAGTAAACGTTGGTAGACATCGGCGGTGAACATCGGTATTTGTTATCTTTTTGCTATCTTCAGTGAATGTTGATAGTTCATCGTCAGTGAACGGTGGTGATATGATATGTTCTTTCTACCTTCAGTGAACATTGGTAGACATCGGCAGTGAACGTCGATGTTTGTTATCTTTTTTGCTATCTTTAGTGAACGTTGATAGTTCACCGTCAGTGAACGGCGGTGATATGATATATTTTCTCTTTCTACCTTCAGTGAACGTTGGTAGACCATCAGCAGTGAACGTCGATGCTTGTTATCTTCCTCTTTGATTAAGTTCCTTTGGTACACCAATGATTTATTTTCCTGGTGGGGTTGCTCCTTTGTTTCTTTATTTTTGTTGCATCCCCAGTGATACTTTGCGTCTCTTTGGTATTGTTCATATGCATAAGCATTTACATGGCATATTAGGGCCAAAAATAGGATTTGTTTTATATTTAAGTATCTTCGATCACGTCGACACGAAGATTTTTAACCTTCGTATCTCCGGATAGAAGAAACTTAAATAAGGGCAGTTGTTGTACCCCAATTTTTGCCCCTAAGATTCCTTCATCATACCATGTTGATTCAATCACAACAATATCACATTAGGGATTTTGGTTCTTCTCCCTCCTTTTGAAAACCCTTCTTGTTTTGAGACCTAAACACTTTCATAATAAATTTGGACTTAGGTCCATGCATTTTCAAAACATTTTCATCAATAAACTTCAATTAATTTAATAATACTTTGACATTTTTTTTGTGAGAAGACTAAAAGTCAATCAATCTCATTTCAAATCATTTTGTCACTTTGGCATTTATATTTAAACTTTTCTCAAAAGGTTAGTCTCTTGTTAATCCTTGTAGTGGTGTAAATAATTATACTTCTACAATATGTAGTGAAGTGAGATATTTTCCACTTGGGTGTTGAGTGAGGCATTGATGATTTTAAAATCCAAGCCATATCCTCCACTTTGAGATGATGCAAATTCTCCTTTCTCATGATTGTGGGTAGTAAGTATGTTTTCCACACGGACAATAACGATGATGTCTCATCTCTTAAAATCAACCAACACACTTGTGTTTCAAATTTTAAAGAGAAACTACGTGTACCCTGATCCCCTATTGCATGAAAGGTGGTAGGTAGGCACTAAAGGTTCGCCACCGCGGCGGGTGCAAAAATCATAAAAAATATATTTCTTTTCTCACCTCCACCATCCATTTTCTATACAACACATATTTATAGCCAAAATATACAGATTTTTCAAAGAGGTTCATGCGGAGTACCGTAGATGTTTAGGGTGTTAATACCTCCCCTTTGCACAACCAACCCCCTTACCTTGAATCTTTCCCCCTTTTTTGGGTTATTCGCTCTTTTCCCATTCCTTTGGAAACAATAAAGCGCGGTGGCGATTTTTATTTTTGATTTGTATAAAGTCAAGTCAATCCAATGGCTTAGTCTTGAATATTTGTACCGCTACAATACTTCACCCCTTCACAAACACTATCACATATTCACTCCCACTCACTTTTCTCTCTTCATCTATTCATCTCTTAAAACCCTAAAAGAGTATGTGAACAAATGGCTTCCTCTCAACAAATTCCTCAAGTTTATCAAATAATTCCTGGTTCTTCCTCCTAAAATAAAGAAAGGTACATTGAACCATCAAGAACTCTTCTCACACCCATTGATTCTCTGGAAGTTCTATGTGAGCTTATTGGTGATTTCGTAAGCATGAAAGACAATTGGTATGACTTAACCCCTGATGTTGAGTTCCAAGGATGGGAGAAATACTTTGATCGTCTCATAGGTCCAATTTTCCCAAAATTAGTGAAAGAATTTTGGATCCATGCCACAACTTCAAATCATCAGGTAACATCTTACGTTATGGGAAAGCAGATCATTATCACTGAAGATCTCATTGGGAAGCTTATAGGTCACGACAGTGGTAGTTTACGATGCAGTCATATGGAAGAAAAAGGATCTTACCTAATCATTGTCTCAAAATAAATTTTCACCTCTGGAAAACCATCCAACAAAATTAAAGATCTGAAGGATTATCTCAGAATTTTGTCCGAAATAATTCTGGGGTGCATAAATCACATAAAACTAACAAGCTCTCCAGACTACATCAACATTGGTCAACAATACCTTCTGTACTTCATTGCCACCAAAGCAAAAGTTCATCTTCCATATATTCTGTTCAACCATCTGAAGACTAGTGTCAAAGAAACAAGAGAAGAAGAAAGAACTAAGAGAGATTGGATTCCTCTGGTAAGACTCATTTCAGATATTCTGACAGAAAACAGACTGATAGAACATCTAGCTGAGGCTTAACAAGCAAATGTTCTGGAAGCTTGTGCCGGAAAGCCTCTAAACGCCAAGAATCTGAAGAAGATGAAGATTATTAACACTATGATACAGTGGGAGAACTGACTTAATGTTTTGCGTTTCGATCGCATTCGTGCGGATAGCAAGAGTCGCCACCGACTTTTCTTTTATCCAAAAGGAAAGGTAAAAAAGCACAGGAAATACCTTTCGAGATTATTTCTCAGGTTCGGGGGGTAGATTATGAAAAGGGAAGGTATTAGCACCCTTTTCATCCATGGTTTTCCATGGGCTCTTAGTTACTCTTTTAGATCACTTGATTTCATTTGACAGTGTGCTTGTGATGTGGGCTTTGAAAGTATTTTGAAAACTCTCTTTGTAATGGTTCCCGTTTCTATAAGAATGCGTACAAAGTTTTGTTTCGAAAAGTGGTTCAAAGATGTGTTTGTGAATCGTGTTTTCGGAAAGTTTTTTTGAAAATATGTTTTGCAATGGTTCTTGTCTCTATAAGAACGTATACAAAATATTTTGTCTTTTTGAAAATGTTTTGAAATGAAAGTGTAGGTGTAAAAAGTTTTTATCGTGAGCAAGCGAGTAACTAGGAGCGAATCTATCTACTCGAAAGGTCTTAAATTTTTATTTTCTTCCTCCTTTTAATGGTGCTATTTTACTATTGATTTGGTAAGAAGCCCCATCGTTGGATGTGAAGGGACAGGCGCGGGTCAATTTTTACAGTCATCGAAGGCAACTTATGAGACGCTTTAGCAATTTTCGTAAGGGACGAGATCATTTTAATCGAAGGCAACGTCGAGGGTCATCGAGGGATTACGATCTTTTTTATCGAAGGGTCATTGCTAAAGTGTCCCATATTCGAGGGACATGACTGTATTTCTGAAGCAATGAGCGAGGTTACCTTAGAGGTGCGCGTGTGAAAAAGTGTGTTGGTTTCAAGTTATTTTATTCTTTGATTAGGTCATCTAGCGATTGCTTTTTGAATCTTGCCATACACGCCTAATTACTATACAGTATAAGGAAAACAATAAATTGCGGGAATTGAAATTCTACGCTATTACAAAGTGTTCGGGAATGGGGGTACAATTTTTACAAATGGGGATGAATCAAATGTGATAGCAAAATCCAAATAACAAACAATACAACCAAATCGAATTTTGTGCGATTTATTAAAGCTACAATAATCTATGAGATAAAAACAACAAAATATGGAAATGAAATTTTAAGTATTTACTTGAAAAGAAGAAAGTAAACCTATTCTAAAAAATAAAATAAATGATTAAATTATATGTATTATTTTTTATATTTTTGCTTACTTAAAAAGTTAAACAAAACAATTTAAAACTATATAAAAAGTTAATTAATAACATCATTCACAAAAATCTCTAACTAAACTAATTAAGAAAAACTAACTAATTAAAGAAAAAAACATAGAAAAAATTCATAAAATTATTTATAAAGTCCTGAACTAGTTAAGAAAATAAATTAGTTTAAAATAAAATTAACTTAGAAAAAATTTATAAAAATTATTTACAAGAAAATTATTTAAAAGAAAGAAAAGAAAATAAACCCTAAAGTAAGACAAAGGGGCGCCGCCAGCATTGTCTCCAGGGAAGAGGAAAGATACAGTATTGTTATTGTTAATTACTTTCAAAGACCTTTTTGTTTTCCCCTTTTTTTTCCTAGAAAGAAACTATAAAAAAGACAAACTCCCTCTCTCTCTAAACCGAAACGACTCCATTCTCCTATTCTATTTTCAATGGCGAACCTCTTCCTGTCATCATCACCCTCTCTGCTCTTCGTCTGATATCACCTCATCCCAGTCGCGAATCGTCACCTCCAACGCGCTCTGCTGTTTTTTTACCCCTTACCTCTGTTCGTCTTAAATCTAACGAAAACGCTCCAAAAGAAAATGCGATCGTCAAGAACAAAATAGACATCCAGAGATGCTTTCATGTATCGATTTCTTTATCTCTATACTCCTTTATTTGATTCCAAATTCTTCTTCAATGTCCGAGCTGCGGTTCCCGATTAAAGGTTGAAGGTGCATGCAGATTCATGTGATTGTTGGATGATGGTGATAATGTGAAGTGGCGGATTGCAGGAAGTGAGCGGATGGTGGTTCAGTGAAGACGGTGGAGGGGATCGGAAGGGGTGTGTTAATGTTCTGTTTCTATATTTTTCAGATTTGGCTCATTCTGTTTCTTTGGGTGAGGGTGATGCTGGTTATTTTGGATTGATGCTTTGTTACTGGTTTTTTTTTTAGTTACAGGTTTTCTGGATTTTGAGTTTGAGGCTTGTTGATAGGTTTTTCGAGTTTGAGGCTTGTCAACTGTGTTTGGGATTTTGAAGCTTATTACAGGTTTTTGGTTTGATGATGGTTACTGTGTTTGAGTTTTATGCTGGTTTTATGGATTTTGAGTTTGAGGCTTGTTGCTGGTTTTTGGGATTTTGATCTGGTTACAGGCTTTGTAAGTTTTGAGGCTTGTCAACTGTGTTTGGGATTTTGAAGCTTGTTACAGGTTTTTTGTTCTCTTTGCTCTTTTTTTGGTTTTTACAGGTTTGGTGGTTTGTATTAGTTTGTAGTGATGTTATTTCTGAGCTTGGACCAAGATTCATCCTACTGCATTTTTCTGTTCTTATTCTATTACTGTTATTCTTAACTGACTACTTAACAATGAATATGCAGATGACAGAAAAAAAAATAAAAAAATGATTCAAGATGAATGCAAAAAAGGGATAGAGATTTTACCTTGATGCTGGCCTTTGCTTGACAGGAAAGTTGAACTCTATTCTTTTCTCTGTATTTTTCTTCTTTTTCTGAAGGGTGGTGCTTGAGAAAATGATGATAATCCCTTGGGTTTTTTTTTGTATGCTTTTGTTATACTGCTTGTATGCTGCTGATTCTTTTTGGACAATGAATATCTCCTCCTTTCTCTTGTGCCGAATGGCCCTGTTTTATGCTGAAACATCAAACTTTTTGGGAGGAAAACCATTGGGTTTGAACAATTATGCTATGCTGTTTTTGCTTCCTCTTGTGGCAGTTTTGACTTAGCCTATATTTGTGCAATTTTGGGATGTATGTTTGAAGATACTTGAACAGAATTTGGCTTTTTGTGAACAGCATATGAAGGGCTGCAATGCAGTCCCTTTTTGACAGCATTTTGGCTTTTTGTGATTGTGTCTTTTTTATTGTGATGCAAACTGATTTTTCAGCATTTGAACCCATGATAAAACCATTAATTTTGACTTGCATTTCTCTTTATTTTGTCCTCTGTGAACCAATAGAAAATTGCAATTTGCAATGGACCAAATATGGACGAAACGTTGTCCCCTTATTTCTGATTCTTTTTACCAATCCCTAATGATGAAAATATAGAGATTTTCTTTGAAATTATCCAATATTCCAACATGAATTTTGCTAACCAATGCTTTTTTTGTTTACATGTACAGCCCGTTGGATTGACGACGAGTGGCTTGAAGCACTTGAAGAAAGCTTGATGATGAAGAAAACTCTTTTTGTAGTTTTAAATGCATTATTAAGAATTTGTAATCGTAACTTTTTTTTTGTAATTGCAAGCTTGTAAAAACTTTAGCAATTGTATATTCTTTGATTTTGAACAATATTTTGGATGTAAGTCTTGTACCGAAAGGAAATTGAATGATAATGGTGAGGACTTAAGTATTCAAAAATAACTTTGTAGTCTTGTAAGCTTCTTATGAAATTTAAATGAAGAATAATGGGTTGACTTTTGAATGTATCCTTGAAAAGTTGAATTTGGAATAAGATTTGGACTTGAAATTGAGAATGGAAATTTGGAATAAACCCCGCCTTGTAATATGTAAAATCGATATGGACTCGATTCTCATGTAGAACTTTTGAACTTTAATGGATAATGAGACTTTGAGTGAAGTTTATGAACAAACTGATTGCGCCTAGCAAAACTTGAATCGTTTGAACTTGACCTTGAATCCACGGATTTAGCACATTGAATTTGAAATAAATGCATGAGAAACAAATGGACTTGAAAGTATTAATGAATGTCTTGTAAAATTTCATGGTCTTCCAAACGCACTTTAACCTTGATCGTTGAAATAATCTTATAGACAATACTATTTGTGATACTTTGCAAAAACAATCACTTCATGATATTGAAAATTGAAGACATTGTGAGTCTCAAAATTTGGACAGGAGTTTCTTGCGACTAGGTCAAATTTGCAAAATGACCTTTAAAACATTCGAATTCTTTGATGATCTTTCGCACATAATTAAACCTTAACTTGTGAAGAGAAAATAGAGACGACGTCAAGGAGAGTCATACGCAAAAGAAACGCCCAAAAAAAATCGAATAACGAAAGAGTTACAGTCACTTGAACTTGATGTCGCAAAAGGTCATCTTTTGGGTTTCTGGAGTCATTTTCAGTCGTCTGAACCACTGACTGAGCAAACTCACAATGCGAGGCTTAAAACTTGGCACAAATATCTCTGATAACATATGAAGGACCATAAAGACCGTTTGAATCTTTGAAAAATCATTTTCTTTTGAGAACTGCAAAACCCTAATTGCTGATTTACTGTCTCGGAGGAGAATCTGTCTGTTCAATCTCTGAGCCAACTTGAATATCTGGGAAACCCTAGGATTATATCTTGTATGAAAAATGGGAGGGAAAATTTTGGGGTACAACAGCTGCCCCTGTTCAATCTTCTTAAACTTGAAAAGCGAGATCGACATGTTTGTCGTTTGTGGCTTGAAAGTAGAAGATGATTGAACACTAGAGTGCCCAGGAATTTGCACTTGATGACGCACTGGTTTGATTGTGTATGGAAATGAGCTTAAAGATGACATTTGGAGAAACAAAGGAGAATTGTCGGAGATGGGCTTGTAGATGCCATCCAAAGGTGATTGTTGACGGAAAGTTTGAACTAGATCTGAACAGAGAATGAATCAGAATAAACCGTTGGGAGATTTATCTAAAACAGTAAAAATCTAGAAATGAATCAGAATAAACCGTTGAGAGATTTATCTGAACCAGTAAAAATCTGGAAATGAATCAGAATAAACCGTTGAGAGATTTATCTGAACCAGTAAAATCTGGAAATGAATCAGAATAAACCGTTGAGAGATTTATCTGAACCAGTAAAAATCTGGAAATGAATCAGAATAAATCATTGAGAGATTTATCTGAACCAGTAAAATCTGGAGATGAATCAGAATAAACCGTTGAGAGATTTATCTGAACTAGTAAAATCTGGAGACGAATCAGAATAAACCGTTGAGAGATTTATCTGAACTAGTAAAAATCTGGAGATGAATCAGAATAAACCGTTGAGAGATTTATCTGAACCAGTAAAATCTGGAGATGAATCAGAATAAACCGTTGAGAGATTTATCTGAACCAATAAAAATCTGGAGATGAATCAGAATAAACCGTTGAGAGATTTATCTCAGCCAGTAAAAATCTGGAAATGAATCAGAATAAACCGTTGAGAGATTTATCTGAACCAATAAAAATATGGAAATGAATCAGAATAAACCGTTGAGAGATTTATCTGAACCAGTAAAAATCTGGAAATGAATTAGAATAAACCGTTGAGAGATTTATCTGAACTAGTAAAAATTTGGAAATGAATCAGAATAAACCGTTGAGATATTTATCTGAACCAGTGAAAATCTGGAAATGAATCAGAATAAACCGTTGAGAGATTTATCTGAACCAGTGAAACCTAGAAATGAATCAGAATAAACCGTTGAGAGATTTATCTGAACCAGTAAAAATCTAGAAATGAATCAGAATAAACCGTTGAGAGATTTATCTGAACCAGTAAAAATTTGGAAATGAATCAGAATAAACCATTGAGAGATTTATCTGAACCAGTAAAAATCAGCCTTTTCTCGGAAACTGATATGTATTTGACTTGTTGAAGATTTGTATCTATCGGAAGTTTGTTGATAATAACTGTCAAATGTTTCTTTCCTGTAAAAATATGAAGAGTTAATTGTATGCAATGCTATGATGTATGTGATGCATGGTGTGATGTTTGCCTCTCAAAATAAATGAGATTGCACTGTATGCACTTGAGTTGCCAATGTTATGACGTATGTATGCGAATGTATGAGAAGTAAAGATTATTTATGCTGTAGAGTTGCTGGAAGCGGGGAAAATATATCCCCTTTGAAGTACTGATGGGTGAATTTCCAAGTAAAAAATCTGTTGCAGAAGGGAAAGGCCAGACATTGCTTGTGATATCCTGCTGGGGAAATCTGAGAAGTTGGGCAACTTGCTGGGGACACTTTGAACCAGTGGTTGAAATTTTTTGCTCTGGCTGGAGAAAGTACCTGCGGGGGTTTTATGGAATGGCTCACAGATATTACTCTATTTCTTAAAGTTAGTAGTAATTGTCTTTCCATTTTTTTATTTGTAACAGTAATCACGTTCAAATGCATATGTTCAAAAATGAATCTTTGGACGTTTTTGTAAATAAAACATAGAAAATAAAGAAAAACAGATGGTTTTGCACTTTCAAAAAGGATATCTTTGTATTAACTTGAACAAGTGTTTTTTGTACAATGAGACAAAGCATTCTGGCAAGAGAATGTCGTCGTAAAAAATAAAAATTTATACAAAGAAAAGGTAGCTATGTGAAATAATCCCATGGGATTCCCGTTCTACTGTAGCCTTCATGTCTCTGAAAGTCTTGTCCGCTGGTCGCCTTGGCGAAGTCGATTGGATTGATTTAGAGCCAATTGAGTTGATTGGTTTCCGCTGAAGATTGTTTGCCAGATGATCCAACGGGACATAATCATACGCTTTAATCCCTAACTTTTTCCTGGACCGCCCTCTTGGGTTTTCAGTCCACCGGGATACCCTTTTTTGCCCAAGTCGCCCTTTCGTGTTTTCGACTTGCCGGGTGTACAGATTTTTTTATTTTCATCCCTTATTTTTGCCCGAACCCTTTTGGTTCGCCGTGAAGCCCTTATTTTTGCTTAGGCCAGTCAACCTAGCGGGTCTTTGATCATGCGTAATATCTTTTAACTATGTCTGTATTTACAGGGTGCGGGAGGTCATCGCCATCCATAGTAGTCAAGATCATTGCTCCATCAGAGAAAATGCTTTTGATTACAAATGGCCCTTCATATGTAGGGGTCCATTTTCCCATGGGATTACCTTGTGGCAAAATGATACGCTTGATTACCAAGTCACCGACCCGATATACCTGACGTTTGAGCTTTTTATTAAAATCTTTGATCATGCGTTTTTGGTACATCTGACCATGGCAGATAGCTGTAAGCCTCTTATCATCAATCAAGTTTAGTTGGTAAAACTGAGTCTGAATCCAATCTTCTTCATTCAAACCAGCATCCTTCATGATTCTTAGAGAGGGGATCCGGACCTCAATAGGCAAGACAACTTCCATGCCGTACACGAGAGAATAAGGTGTTGCCCCAGTTGATGTGCGAGTTGTGGTACGATACCCATGGAGAGCGAATGGTAGCATCTCATGCCAATCTTTGTATGTGACTGTCATCTTCTGTATGATCTTCTTAATGTTTTTGTTAGCAGCTTCTACAACACCATTCATCTTTGGCCGGTAAGGGGAAGAATTGTGATGCTGAATCTTGAATTGCTCGGACAAGGCGGTGATCATAGTATTATTCAGATTTGTACCATTATCAGTGAGGATTCTCTTTGGGATACCGTACCGACAGATGCAATTCTGCTTGATGAACCAGGCAACCACCTTTTTAGTAACAGAAGCAAAGGAAACTGCCTTAACCCACTTTGTAAAATAGTCAATGGCCACCAAGATAAAGCGATGTCCATTAGAGGCTGTTGGCTTGATTTCCCCAATCATATTGATTCCCCACATAGTAAAGGGCCAAGAAGCCGTCAAGCCGTTCAGAGGAACCGGAGGTACGTGCACTTTGTCAGCATAGATTTGACACTTATGGCAAGTCCGAGAGTGTTGGTAACAATCTGCCTCCATGGTAGACCAATAATAGCCTTCCCGTATGATTTTCTTTGCCATCGTATGCCCACTGGAATGTGTACCAAAAGTGCCTTCGTGTAGTTCACCCATGATCCTTTCAGCCTCAGCTTTGTCTACACACCGAAGCAATACCAAGTCATGAATGCGTTTGTACAGAATGCCAATACTAAGGAAGAATTTATCCGAGAACCTTCTTATGAACTTCTTGTCATTCACCGAAGCTCCTTCTGGATATTCCTGAGACTCAAGATACCTCTTGACTTCATGAAACCAAGGCTGGTCCACTACTTCTTCGGTATTAATCTCGTGACAGTAGGCTGGTTCATTCATCGTCTCAATGGTGACTTGAGGAGCCTCGTTATCTCAATTAAGTTTAAACATAGATGACATTGTAGCTAATGCGTCTGCTAGTTGATTTTCTTCTCGCGGGAAATGCTCGAAGGTAATATTCTCGAAATGCGACAACAATGTCAATACATGTTCTTTATAAGGGATAAGATTGGGGTGCTTGGTATCCCATTCCCCTTTGACTTGACTGATGACCAAGGTTGAATCTCCAAATACATCCAAGTGTTTGATCCCCAAGTCTATGGCAGCCTTGAGACCAAAGATGCAAGCTTCGTATTCTGCCATGTTGTTTGTACAGTTGAAGCAGAGTCTGGCAGTAAAGGGAGTATGACATCCTTCTGGAGATATGAGTACGACGCCGATAATATTGCCAAGTGCGTTGGATGCCCCATCGAAGAACATGGTCCATCGGGATCCTTGTTCAGGTCCGTCATATGGCCTGATCTCTTCACAGTTGTCCAATGTCATGATGTCTTCGTCTGGGAATTCAAACTTCATGGACTGATAGTCTTCTACAGTTTGGTGAGCAAGATGACCAGCCAATACATTGCCCTTTATAGCTTTCTGGGTAGTATAATGTATGTCATATTCTGTCAGGATCATCTGCCATCTTGCTTTTCTCCCAGAAAGAGCAGGCTTCTCAAAGATGTACTTTATCGGATCCATTTTAGATATCAACAAAGTAGTGTGGGTTAGCATATACTGTCTCAGTCGGCGAGCAGCCCATGCCAGAGTGCAACAAGTTTTCTCGAGCAGTGAATATCTTGTTTCACAGTCGGTAAAATTTTTGCTCAGGTAATAAATAGCATGCTCTTTTCGGTTAGACTCGTCATGCTGCCCCAACACACACCCCATTGAATTTTCTAAAACAGTTAGATATAAGATCAATGGCCTTCCTTCGACAGGTGGCAACAACATAGGAGGTTCTTGCCGGTATTCCTTGATTTTGTGAAAAGCAACTTGGCATTCGTCGTTCCATCTGACTACTTGATCTTTCTTCAAGAGTTTGAAGATTAGTTCACAAGTAACTATCAGGTGAGAAATAAACCTCACTATGTAATTCAGACGTCCCAAGAATCCTCTAACTTCTTTCTCAGTACGAGGAGACGACATTTCTTGTATCGCTTTAACCTTGGCAGGATCAACTTCGATACCCTTGTTGCTGACGACAAAACCCAAGAGTTTACCAGATCATACTCCAAATGTGCACTTGTTTGGGTTCAATCTCAACTTGTACTTCTTCAGCCTCTCGAACAGTTTCTCTAGATGATTGAGGTGCTCTTCTTCCGTCTGTGATCTGGCTATCATATCGTCTATGTAGACCTCTATCTCATGGTGTATCATGTCATGAAATAAAGCTACCATAGCGTGTTGATAGGTTTCCCCAGCATTCTTCAGTCCAAATGGCATGACCTTATAGCAGAAAGTTCCCCACTACGTAACAAAAGTCGTTTTCTCCATATGCTCAGGCGCCATTTTGATTTGGTTGTAGCCCGAGAAGCCATCCATGAAGGAAAACACTTTGTGTTGCGCCGTATTATCCACCAGGATGTCGATGTGGGGAAGTGGGAAATCATCTTTGGGGCTCGCCCTGTTTAAGTCTCTGTAGTCCACACACATCCGCACTTTACCATCTTTCTTGGGTACAGGGACAACATTGGCCACCCATTGGGGATAAGAGGTGACAACCAAAAATCCAGCATTGAGCTGCTTCATAACTTCTGTTTTGATCTTTTCAGACATATCGGGTCTCATACGACGAACCTTTTGCTTTACTGGGGGACAATCTTTCTTTGTAGGCAGACGATGTACCACAATGTCTGCATCCAGTCCTGGCATGTCTTCGTAAGACTAGGAGAAGATCTCAACATGATCCTGCAACAGTTGAATCAGACGTTCCTTGACACTCGGCTCTAGATTGGCACCCACCTTGATTTCCTTTTTATCTTCCTCGGTACCCAAGTTGATTGTATCCAATGGTTCCTCATGAGGCTGAATAGCTCTGTCTTCTTGTTGCAACAACCTGTCCAACTCTCCTGGCACTTCATAATCTTCCTCACCTTCGTCGTCGGCTTGGTAGATCGGATTTTCAAAGTCACAATTGGCCATAGCAGAACTGTTACCCCTGGGATCCTGAGTGGACGTAGATATGCATTTTCAATATGTGAGTGTGTGTAAGAGCATAGCTACCTTTGACAGAAATAAAATGTAAGAAAGAAAAGACAAAGAAAACCAAATTTGATGTAAAAAACGTCCATGATTCATTAATGACATATGAGAATGAAGTGACAACCCTTACAGATGGACCGTTGTGCCTCGGGTAAGACACAAGGTTTAAAAAAAAGAGTCTGAATTGTTTAAATATTACAAGCCTAAAAATATTAAAAGACAATTACTCTTGAATAAAAGTAATAGGAATGAAATCCTTCGCCTCCCAATTATTAAGCCCTCCACCGATAGTTGGAAAAATCCATTCATCCATGTCATAGCTGCCATCACTATCTTCTAATGCATTGACTCCTTGATTGCTGATACGCAGAGGTGGTCCCCGTGCGCGAGAATGTCGGACAGTTTTCTGAGCCTCTGAAGTGAACCCCAACCCAAATTTGTCGGACTTTTAGGGAATATCCAGAAGTTGACCCCAGATAGTACATCCTCCCTCTTTAACTACTGCTCGAGCATCTTTCAATGAAGCCATTTTTAGCAGAGGTCTGGTAATCTCCAGGACCTTTGGAGTAGACTTGGTTGCTGCAACCGTTGCTGGAACCTACTCAAAGTTCTGACAGGGAGTCTCTATGAATTCACCATCCATTTCAACATACCTGAAAGAGTTCAAATGGCTAACCATGTATTTCTCTTCTCCGTGAACTGTGACAATCTTCCCTCTGGTCGGGTATTTTAGCATTTGGTGTAGGGTGGAAGTGACTGCACCGGCTCCATGGAACTAGGGTCGACCCAACAGACAAGAGTATGAAGGGCGGATGTCCATCACATTGAAAATTGAGTCAAAGGTCTGAGTCCCAATTTTTATGGGGATACTAACTTCTCCGTCCACTGTCCTCTTGGAACCATCAAAGGCCCTCACTATGATGTTGCTAGGTTTCAAGATGAGTCCCTCGCAATCCAACCGATCAAGGGCATTTTTGGGCAAGACATTCAATGATGAACCGGTATCCACCAAAACATGGGCAAGTGTGGTGCCCCTGCATTCAATGGAAATATGTAAGGCATCATTGTGCTTCCTTCCCTTAGAGGTTAAATCAGCATCAGAAAAGCCCAATCCGTTATCAGTAGTTAGACTGGCCACACATTCTTCAAATTGGTCGATGGAGGTCTCCTGGGGCACGTGAGCGGTCTTAAGAAACTTTACCAAGGCTTTGGCGTGAGTTTTAGAGCACAAAAGTAAGGACAACAATGATATCTTCGAGGGGGTCTGCCCCAATTGTTCTACAATGTTGTAGTCACTTTTCTTGACTATCTTCAGGATTTCTTCTATTTCTTTTCTAGAAGCGTCAAGGATGACTTCGGGATGTTCTCTTGCTTGGGCAGGCTCAACCAAAGCCTCTTTTCCCCTGGTATCTGCAGTAGGGATAATAGCAGGAGTATCGCTGGCGGTGTCGGTAGGAGTGGCAGTAGTGATGATCACAGGAGTAGCAACGGTCTTTGGAGAAATATCAGGTGAGAAGACTCTTCCACTTCTTATTATTTTGCTGGTTCCAGTGATGTTACCGATATCAGGATCAATATCTCTTGCAACTTCATTTTTGACAACCAACTGATCTTGCTTGACGCTGTAGTAATAAACATCAGCCTCATAACTCTAGGGAACAACTTTGTTTGAGGAGTATGGTATTGGTCTTGGCATAATGATGATCAATGGTGCAGATCTGGGAGCAGATGTAATCCTGACGGGTCTTTTGGTGGAGACCCTGGGAGGATTGTCGAAAATGGTGATTATCGAAATATCTTGATAAGAGCTTTTGATAAGAGGTAGCTTTTCAAACAGGATTTCTTTAATGGTCATCAGGCGCTGGACGCCTATCTTTAGTAATAAACAACCGTTCGATAGAGATTTGCAAAGGTGGCAATTTTCATCACACCCTGGGAATAAGCCGAATTACAGTAGATTTTGTTTAACGGTCAACAGAGGAGTAACCAAGTCATTCACGGAGGAAACAAAATGATCATCATCAATGGCGTTGATACCTTGGCCATGTCTGGGCATTTGTCCCGTTATTACATTAGGCGTTTCTGGGGACTCAAATTCAAGCTTCTTCGCATCGATAAGGTCTTGCACCTTATTCTTTAAGGCCCAACAGTCATCTGTATCGTGCCCTGGGATTCCAGAATGATAGGCACATCGAGTGTTTGGGTTGTAGCGAGGAGAAGCAGTATTGGGATTCTTGGGAGCCTCCTTTAAAGTTGCCAAATTGGTCCTTAGAATGTGTGGCAAAACTTGAGACATGGTCATGTTAATCCGGGTAAATCGTCTCATGGGCGCTTCTGATTTGTGCTGATAATTTTGTTGCTAATTTGGCACATGATTAGAGATCATGACAGCCCCTACTGCCGGACGACGGTCGGTTTTGTTTTGATTCCTATGGTCATACGCAACACTGATCTCCTTCTTTCCAACAAAAGGTTTCTTCACCATACTTGAGGATGCATCTTTTTGAATCTTGCCGCTTTTTATACCGACTTTGACCCGCTCACCAGTCATGATTAATTCGATAAACCCAGATGAAGAACTCCCAATCAGGTAATTGAAAAATGGTCATGACAAGGTGCCAAGGAACATATCCACTAATTATCTGTCGAATAAAGGGGGCTGGACTCTGCCTGCGAGATCCCTCCATTTTTGAGAATAGGTTTTGAAACCCTCAACTGTTCCCATAGACATACTTTGTAACTGTGTCCTAGTCGGGGCCAAATCAGCATTATACTGATATTGTTTGTAGAAAGCAGAAGCCAACTCTTCCCAGTTACGGACATTGGACCCTTCTAATTGGTAGAACCAATCCAACTGAGTCCCCGATAAGCTCTCCTGGAAGAAATGCACCCACAAATTTTTGTCAGCCGTGTGAGGTTGAATCTTTCTGACATATGACCTCAGATGTAGTTTTGGGCAAGAGATACCATCATACTTGGCGAAAGTTGGGACCTTGAATTTCTGTGGGATGACAACCCCTGAGATGAGTCCTAATTCTTCAAAGTCCAAATCGAGT
The DNA here is from genome assembly GCA_948472305.1 of Vicia faba. Lineage (NCBI taxonomy): Eukaryota > Viridiplantae > Streptophyta > Magnoliopsida > Fabales > Fabaceae > Vicia > Vicia faba. Next base: position 1,060,239,048 of record OX451736.1, on the reverse strand, counting down.
ACTCTCTGAATCTCCATGGCATTTAAATGATCCTCTAGCTGTTTGTATTTATCATCAGCAGGAGGATATTTCTCCTCAGAGTAATCGGGCTCTTCCTCTCCTTCGGATGCTGGGTCGTCGTTCACTTCCTGGGTCTCAGCCCCTTGGTTATATCCTTCACCCGATGATGTTGCAAAATCCAAGGTTCGCCTGGTCTGTCCTTTAAACCTTCTTCCCATGATCACAACTCCGGTTGGTTTCTTCTTCTTCTCTTTGGCTAGAAGAGTCTTCAACTCCTCTTTCCCTTTTGTCAGAGCCATGAGCATTTTTTGAAACTAGGCATTCTGCGCTTGAAGATCTTTCACAGTCTGTTCAACATCCATCTCACTAGAATAAACAGTAGAAGGATAAGGCGACCTATTAAGAGAAACCGGTATGATGTTATGATGAATGAAGATGCAATATGCAAATGATTTCAAGGAAATTTAGAAGATTTAAAATTGTCCAAACCAAAAAAAGAACACATGTCATATTAAATAAAACCAAGTTTGAATACATCATGCCTCCTTGGGCTTACAAAGAAAGAAACAAAATACAACAAAAATTCTTAAGACAAAAAGACCGAGCGCATCCTTTTTGGAGCAATGTAGGTATTCATATTTTTCTCTTCATGAAGCAGTTTGGTGAGCTCTAAAACCTTCTTTTCACTGGCATAGTACTGGGTTTCAAAGGTGTCTCGTTCTTCCTTTAACTGAACCCAAGCTTTCTGCAGGTCTTCAAGAGAGGTGGGCATGTCCAGATGAAGAACGGTGTATGGGACGTCTCCTTCAATAATAGGCTTGATGATGACAGGAAGGATGGAAGGGTAAGGCATTAAGAGACTCTGGGCATGAGCCCGTACCCACCTAAGGTAAGGCTCGAGAGGGATAGAGTTTTTATGTCTCAAAGTCCTACTGTCCACCTTGTTCACCATTCCCCAAGCACGTGTAAACCTCTGGCGGTAACCTTGGTCTTCTTTGTCATAGTCGAACACCAAACCTCGGATGAGCATCTCATGAGGGCCGTCCCTTCGGGCATACCCAAACTGCCGAAGAGCTAAACATGGGTTGTAGGTGATACCTCCCCTAATACCTAGCAAAGGTACATTAGGGAACTCTCCACAGCGGTCAATGATAGAAATATCTTCCAAGGATCTTGAGCACCAACGGATATCAGCGTGGGAGAGAGACATCATCCTTTGAGACCAAGTCAATCTTTGCTCGTTCTTCAATGCTGACTGAGGCAGGTGTGAAGTGAACCACTTAGCGAGTAGGGGTATACAACACAAAAGGGTACCTCTTTTCTTCATGGTACGGGTATGAAGGCAATGCAGGATGTCTCCTAACAAGGTGGGTATAGGATTGCGAGAGAGAAAGACTTTGATGGCATTAACGTCTATGAATTGGTTTGAATTAGGAAACAGAACCAAACCGTAAATGAGGAGAGCTAGCACGTCTTCGAAAGCTTGGAAATCCATGTCATCCCAGAATGAACGAGCCTTTTCCAACAGAAACTTAGCTAAAAAACCTTTAACCCCACTTCTTGTCTCCCAATTGGCTATGACGTCGGCCCTTTTCACATGTAAAGCTTCGATGATGACCTCAGGTTTTGGAATCCCTTCTAGACCGGTGAACGGTATCTAATGAAGCACGGGCACCCCTAAGAGTAGAGAGAACTCTTCTAGTGTAGGTACCAACTGATAGTCCGAAAAAGTGAAACAATGGTGTACGGGATCAAAGAATTGGAATAGTACACACATCATCTCTTCTTGGAAGTTGGATGTAGCCAAACTGAGGAGTCGACCATACTTCTTGGTAAAAGGAGAATCCCCAGGAACTCTTGAAGCTAGCTCTTGAAGTTGAGGATGTGCTTTAACAAAGCTGATTCGGATGGTGTTTCTTCGAAGAGAATTCATATCCTACAAAACAAAAACAAAGATAAATTTCTAAATCCTTTAAATGGTTAGTGAGCATGCATATGATGTTGATGATGTTTATGATGTTTATGTACAAGCAAACATATACACACACAACAAACAAATCCCTATGTTTTAGGCTTGCATGAGTTTGTAGGTAAGTAACCTCTTGAAGTTTTAGTTGGCTCGACCTGTCCTAGAAGTAATGATCGGGTTCTAGAGGATCTCAATATCACCGACCTTTCTCTTAGGCATTGTCTCAACACAACAATCTTTTCTTGCGGTCGAGATATCCCAAAAGTCTAGCCTCAATGAGTGCAGTATCGAGTATCAACCAATTTTCAGCTCTACACCGAAACCGGCTATCTCATTACGTCCTAATGGCCAAGTTTGTTCAATTAGGGTTCTAAGGCCAGTTGGTGTTTCATGGCACCAAGCGGTGGACCCGTATTCTCCTCGATTCAACACAAGTGATACTGGTACCAACCAAAGTGCCACACCAATGTAGCTACTGCTTCAACTGTATCGGTCTACGCCGTACAGTTCCCTCACAGTTTATTGCTACTTACCTAAAAGGTATTTCCCAGATCCGGGTTAGGATCTAAAGCAAGCCCAAACAAAAGAACCAAATGTAAATCATACAAATCGAAGAAGGAAAGTAAATGTGATCCAACCCTAAGGTAACCCCACTTTAAAAATAGTTATATCCCCAGCAGAGTCGCCAGTTCTGTGATACGATGGGAGAACTGACTTGATGTTTTGCGTTTCGATCGCATTTGTACGGATAGCAAGAGTCGCCACTGACTTTTCTTTTATCCAAAAGGAAAGGTAAAAAAGCACAGGAAAGACCTTTCGAGATTATTTCTCGGGTTCGGGGGGTAGATTATGAAAAGGGAAGGTATTAGCACCCTTTTCATCCATGGTTTTCCATGGGCTCTTAGTTACTCATTTAGATCACTTGCTTTCGTTTGACAGTGTCCTTGTGATGTGGGCTTTGAAAGTATTTTGAAAACTCTCTTTGTAATGGTTCTCGTTTCTATAAGAACGCGTATAAAGTTTTGTTTCGAAAAGTGGTTCAAAGATGTGTTTGTAAATCGTGTTTTCGGAAAGTGTTTTTGAAAAGATGTTTTGCAATGGTTCTCGTCTCTATAAGAACGTATACAAAACATTTTGTCTTTTTGAAAATGTTTTGAAATGAAAATGTAGGTGTGAAATTTTTATATCGTGAGCAAGCGAGTAACTAGGAGCGAATCTATCTACTCGAAAGGTCTTAAATTATTCTTTTCTTCCTCCTTTTAATGGTGTTATCTTACCATTGATTTGGTAAGAAGCCCCATCGTTGGATGTGAAGGACAGACGCGGGTCAATTTTTACAGTCATCGAAGGCAACTTATGAGACGCTTTAGCAATTTTCGTAAGGGACGAGATCGTTTTAATCGAAGGCAACGTCGAGGGTCATTGAGGGACTATGATCTTTTCTATCGAAGGGTCATTGCTAAAGCGTCCCATATTCAAGGGACATGACTATATTTTCGAAGCAACGAGCGAGGTTACCCTAGAGGTGCGCGTGTGAAAAAGTGTGTTGGTTTCAAGTTATTTTATTCTTTGATTAGGTCATCTAGCGATTGATTTTTGAATCTTGCCATACACGCCTAATTACTATACAGTATAAGGAAAAAAGTAAATTGCGGGAATTGAAATTCTACGCTATTACAAAGTTTTCAGGAATGGGAGTACAATTTTTACAAATGGGGATGAATCAAATGTGATAGCAAAATCCAAATAGCAAACAATATAACCAAATCGAATTTTGTGCGATTTATTAAAGCTACAATAATCTATGAGATAAAATCAACAAAATATGGAAATAAAATTTTAAGTATTTACTTGAAAAGAGGAAAGTAAACCTATTCTAAAAAATAAAATAAATGATTAAATTATATGTATTATTTTTTGTATTTTTGCTTACTTAAAAAGTTAAACAAAACAATTTAAAACTAAATAAAAAGTTAATTAATAACATCATTCACAAAAATCTCTAACTAAACTAATTAAGAAAAACTAACTAATTAAAGAAAAAAACTTAGAAAAAATTCATAAAATTATTTATAAAGTCCTGAACTAGTTAAGAAAATAAATTAGTTTAAAAGAAAATTAACTTAGAAAAAATTTATAAAAATTATTTACAAGAAAATTATTTAAAAGAAAGAAAAGAAAATAAACCCTAAAGTAAGATAATGGGGCGCCGCCGACATTGTCTCTAGGGAAGAGGAAAGATATAGTATTGTTATTGTTAATTACTTTCAAAGACCTTTTTGTTTTCCCCTTTTTTTTTCTATAAAGAAACTGTAAAAATAACAAACTCCCTCTCTCTCTCTAAACCGAAACGACTCCATTCTCCTTTTCCGTTTTCAACGGCGAACCTCTTCCTGTCATCATCACCCTCTCTTCTCTTCGTCTGATATCACCTCATCCCAGTCGCGAATCGTCACCTCCAACGCGCTCCGCTGTTTTCTCACCGCTTACCTCTGTTCGTCTTAAATCTAACGGAAACGCTCCAAAAGAAAATGCGATCATCAAGAACAAAATAGACATCCAGAGATGCTTTCATGTACCAATTTCTTTATCTCTATACTCCTTTATTTGATTCCAAATTCTTCTTCAATGTCCGAGCTGCGGTTCCCGATTGAAGGTTGAAGGTGCATGCAGATTCATGTGATTGTTGGATGATGGTGATGATGTGAAGTGGCGGATTGCAGGAAGTGAGCGGATGGTGGTTCGGTGAAGACGGTGGAGGGGATCAAAAGGGGTGTGTTGATGTTCTGTTTCTATATTTTTCAGATTTGGTTCATTCTGTTTCTTTGGGTGAGGGTGATGCTGGTTATTTTGGATTGATGCTTTGTTACTGGTTTTTTTTAGTTACAGGTTTTTTGGATTTTGAGTTTAAGGCTTGTTGATAGGTTTTTCGAGTTTGAGGCTTGTCAACTGTGTTTGGGATTTTGAAGCTTGTTACAGGTTTTTGGTTTGATGATGGTTACTGTGTTTGAGTTTTATGCTGGTTTTCTGGATTTTGAGTTTGAGGCTTGTTGCTGGTTTTTGGGATTTTGACCTGGTTACAGGCTTTGTGAGTTTTGAGACTTGTCAACTGTGTTTGGGATTTTGAAGCTTGTTACAAGTTTTTTGTTCTCTTTGCTCTTTTTTTGGTTTTTACAGGTTTGGTGGTTTGTATTAGTTTGTAGTGATGTTAGTTCTGAGCTTGGACCAAGATTCATCCTACTGCATTTTTCTGTTCTTATTTTATTACTGTTATTCTTAACTGACTACTTAACAATGAATATGCAGATGACAGAAAAAAATAAGAAAAATATGATTCAAGATGAATGCAGAAAAGGGATAAAGATTTTACCTTGATGCTGGCCTTTGCTTGACAGGGAAGTTGAACTCTATTCTTTTCTCTGTATTTTTCTTCTTTTTCTGAAAGGTGGTGCTTGAGAAAATGATGATAATCCCTTGGGTTTTTTTTGTATGTTTTTGTTATACTGCTTGTATGCTGCTGTTTCTTTTTGGACAATGAATATATCTTCCTTTCTCTTGTGCCGAATGGCCCTGTTTTATGCTGAAACATCAAACTTTTTGGGGGGAAAACCATTGGGTTTGAACAATTATGTTATGCTTTTTTTGCTTCCTCTTGTGGCAGTTTTGACTTAGCCTATATTTGTGCAATTTTGGGCTGTATGTTTGCAGCTACTTGGATAGAATTTGGCTTTTTGTAAACAACATATGAAGGGCTGCAATGCAGTCCCTTTTTGACAGCATTTCGGCTTTTTGTGATTGTGTCTTTTTTATTGTGATGCAAACTGATTTTTCAGCATTTGAACCCATGATAAAACCATTAATTTTGACTTGTATTTCTCTTTATTTTGTCCTTTGTGAACCAATAGAAAATTGCGATTTGCAATGGACCAAATATGCACGAAACGTTGTCCCCTTATTTCTGATTCTTTTTACCAATCCCTAATGATGAAAATATAGAGATTTTCTTTGAAATTTTCCAATATTCCAACATGAATTTTGCTAACCAATTCTTTTTTTGTTTACATGTACGGCCCATTGGATTGACGACGAGTGGCTTGAAGCACTTGAAGAAAGCTTGATGATGAAGAAAACTCTTTTTGTAGTTTTAAATGCATTATTAAGAATTTTTAATCGTAACTTTTTTTTGTAATTGCATGCTTGTAAAAACTTTAGCAATTGTACATTCTTTGATTTTGAACAATATTTTGGATGTAAGTCTTATACCGAAAGGAAATTGAATGATAATGGTTAGGACTTAAGTATTCAAAAATCACTTTGTAGTCTTGTAAGCTTCTTATGAAATTTAAATGAAGAATGATGAGTTGACTTTTGAATGTATCCTTGAAAAGTTGAATTTGGAATAATATTTGGACTTGAAATTGAGAATGGAAATTTGGAATAAACCCCGCCTCGTAATATGTAAAATCGATATGGACTCGATTCTCATGTAGAACTTTTGAACTTGAATGGATAATGAGACTTTGAATGAAGTTTATGAACAAACTGATTGCGCCTAGAAAAACTTGAATCGTTTGAACTTGACCTTGAATTCACGGATTTAGCACATTGAATTTGAAATGAACGCATGAGAAACAAATGGACTTGAAAGTATTAATGAATGTCTTATAAAATTTCATGGTCTTCCAAACACACTTTAACCTTGATTGTTGAAATAATCTTATAGACAATACTATTTGTGATACTTTGCAAAAAGAATCACTTCATGATATTGAAAATTGAAGACATTGTGAGTCTCAAAATTTGGACAGGAGTTTCTTGCGACTAGGACAAATTTGCAAAATGACCTTTAAAACATTCGAATTCTCTGATGATCTTTCGCACATAATTAAACCTTAACTTGTGAAGAGAAAATAGAGATGACGTCAAGGAGAGTCATACGCAAAAGAAATGCCCAAAAAATATCGAATAACGAAAGAGTTACAGTCACTTGAACTTGATGTCGCAAAAGGTCATCTTTTGGGTTACTGGAGTCATTTTCAGTCGTCTGAACCACTGACTGAGCAAACTCACAATGCGAGGCTTGAAACTTGGCACAAATATCTCTGATAACACATGAAGGACCATAAAGACCGTTTGAATCTTTGAAAAATAATTTTCTTTTGAGAACTGCAAAACCCTAATTGCTGATTTACTGTCTCGGAGGAGAATCTGTCTGTTCAATCTCTGAGCCAACTTGAATATCTGGGAAACCCTAGGATTGTATCTTGTATGAAAAATGGGAAGGCAAATTTTGGGGTACAACTGACACTATTAAGAAAGATTCAACAATCACCACCAAAGAAGTCATCACCACCCAAAAAGTGCCTCTAAAGGATTTCCCTCTCTTCACTCAAGCAGACTCATCTCTAGAAGTTGTTCTCAGGTATCTGGAAGCCTACAAGAGTGCTAGTACGATTCCATATGTGAACATCCTTGATCTAAGGCAAAAACCTCTGGAAATTGCTCCAAGAAAATCAAGAAAAAGGAAAGCTGCTGGAGAAGGAACTTCTCAGAAAACCCCCAAAGCTTCCAAAAAGAAAGGTAACTCGTCTTTTGTTTCTGTTAATGAATCAGTATTTTTATCAACATCTAAAACCCCCTCATCTCCAAAACCCACTGAAGATCCATCTCCTCAAACCCTTGATGATTTTGACCTAGAAATTGACACTTCAATACCTACAAATAATCCTATGATTAATCCACCTTCTACCCATTTTGATCAGACTCAAGTAGAACTTGCACAAATTTTCTCTGATATTGATCAATTTGATCCACCGTTTGAAGCTCCCTACACCAAAAATCCAAATTTTGACTCTGATACCATGACATCCATCCCAGGCATCAGTTGCCCTCTCACGATCTCTCAACCACCAATAATCCCTACAACTACATCATAAACTTTCTCCATTCCAGATCTTCCATCTCCCTTTCTTTCAACACCACCCAACTCACCTATAGTTCTTTCTGACTCTCCATCTCCAAATAACTACCCAGAATATCCCCTCAGAATAATTATTGATTTAGAAGCTTGGGACAATCTTGTCACAAGTTCCTAGAAAATAGTCGTTCCAAAACCAACACCAAAAATATCCAAATCAGATGTTGGTAAATCTTTGCTGATTTTTGAAATAGAAATACAAGAATGGGTTAACTCCTTAAAGCTAGCTTGCATGGAGAATCTTAACCCAACTGCTTCTGATTCTCACTAGAGTCAGTTTAGAAAATGGTTTAACTTTGAATATTTGAAGCTGAAGAAACTTAGCTATGAAATCGCTCAATAGAACTTTTGCGATCGCCTAAAAATCTTCAAGGATCAAGTTCTGCGAAACTGAGTAAAGAAACCCCTCCTTCTTCTAGAAAACACCCCTTGGGAAGCCTCTCAGACATCAGATTGTAATGAACCATCTCCTAAACCTCTTCCTCGGGTCATGTTTCAAGACAAAGGCAAGGCTGTCAAAGAATCTCCTGAGCAAGAATCAGCTGCAATTAATTATGAGAATATGGTCTCTTATGCTCAAATAGCCACCTCTTCTCTTGTGTTGAAAAATATGGAGGAGTTGAAGGAATAAAATGTTGTGTTTAAGGAAAGGCTAGACAAACAAGATAAAACTAGCAAAGAACTTAAGGGATGCTTGGGAAACAAGAGGAATCAAATAATCAGATCAAGATTTTATTAAAAGCCTTGTTCACACGACTTCCACCTCCTCAACCATAGCTCTAAAAACTTGTTTTATTTCTTCTATTTGATTCTCATTTCAATCTTATGTTTATCTATCTCCTTCTGTTAATCTTAATCCGATTTGAATACAAAATCCATTTTTGTTACATTTTACGTGTTTTTATTGCTTTTTGATTCTTGACAAAAAGGGGGAGAACATAAGATATTTTGAATATAATAGTATTGAGACTCAGTCTCTAACATTTTGAATATCATAACTTCGGTTTTTATTCTCTGAAAGCATAACAGGAAAAATCTCTTGAAAAGTAACCTCTGAAAGTAACTTCTATCACATGGACGTATCAAAATTGTCACCACAAAGCTCTAATCAAAACATTTTCAGGGAAGTATTTTTTGTTTATTTGGGTATTCAACTCAGGGGGAGAACTTAAATCCTTATGTTCTTAAGTAATATATCAAAATACACAAGTTTTTGTCATCATCAAAAATGGGGAGATTGTTAGAACATAGTTTGGTTTTACATCCTTGTAAGAGTTTTGATGATAACAAACACATGATATATTAAGAACAAATATGCTCTCTAATAATGTATTTAAATATGTAGAGAAACTCTGATGTAAGAAGCATAAAAGATGAGAGAGTTACATTTTTGAAGCTCTGTTTAGACATAACATACTCAAAAGAAAATTTATGTAACACGCTTAAATGAAGAAGCTCTTATGCTACAACTTCTGAATGCACCAACGCTGCAAGCAAAACTCTGATAAGTAAATATTCTGGAAGAACAAAAGAAGTCTCAACAGAAATATTCTTCTTTTGATATGATCCCAAGAAAGCTATATTCTGATGCGTTACAAATCATTCATTACAAATCAACTAGGAACGGCTGAACCAAGACAAGATCCATATTTTTGCAAAGTGCATTAACTATAATTTATCAACTTTCCAAAAGCATCTTCTCATGTCTCTGATGCATCGCCTATATAAATACTTGAAGAAGAAATCACACACAATACTACTGCGCACCAAAAGAAAAATATTACTACCCAGTTCTACCTTGTGCTTTTCAATTGTGTATACATCACTATTGTGATATAGTTTTGTTTAGAAAAGATCTTTGTACATACTCTTATTTGATTTATCTTGTAATACCTTGAGAAAACTGAGTTGTGGTTTAAACTCAAGAAGACATTGATAATAGTCATTGTATCGGTGTAATCAATTTTGATTAGTGGATTAAGACCTCATTTGAGAGAGGCAAAATCACCTTGGTGGGTGGACTGGAGTAGTTTGAGTTCAAACGGACTAGGATAACCATCGTGTCTACTATTTTAATTCTAAAAACCTCAATTCAAATCCCCCTTTCTTGTGTTTTTCAATTCTTCACCTTTCACCGCCATAATTTTTGTTGATTGCACCAACAATATGACCGAGTATGAAGGTTGTATCTTTGGGTTAGAAGCTGCTATTGATTTGCAAATCAAGATCTTGGAAGTATATGGGGATTCTGCTCTTGTAATCAGTCAGGTCAATGGATATTGGGAGACTCTTCACCCTAATCCGATTCCGTACTGTGAGCATGTTATGAATTTGATCTTATACATTGATGATATTACTTTCAATCATATTCCAAGAGAAGAGAATAATTTGGCAGACGCTTTGGCTACTCTGTCATCCATGTTTAAAGTCAAATGGGAAAATGAAACCCCCTCTATTACCATTTTGAGGTTGGATGAGCCAGCGTTCTGTTACGAAATAGAAGAAGAGGCTGCTGATGAGAAATTGTGGTTTTACGATATCAAAAGGTATCTTGAAATGAAAGAATACCCAGAGGATGCTTCTGTCACTGATAAGAAGACTCTACGGAAGTATACATCCAAATTCTTCCTTAATGGGGGTGTTTTGTACAAGAGATACCATGACTCTATTTTGCTCAGATGCGAGGATAGTGTAGCGGTAGAAATGTTTAAGACTAAGCCATTGGATTGACTAGACTTATACAGATCAAAATAAAAATCGCCACCGTGCTTTATTGTTTCCAAAGGAATGGGAAAAGAGCAAATAACGCAAAAAGAGGGGGAAAGATTCAAGGTAAAGGGGTTGGTTATGCAAAGGGAAGGTATTAACACCCTAAACATCTATGGTACTCCACAGGAACCTCTTTGTAAAATCTGTATATTTTGGCTATATAATGTTGTATAAAAATAGATGGTGGAGGTGATAAAAGAAGTATTTTTTATGATTTTTTCACCCGCTGCGGTTGTGAACCTTTAGTGCCTACGTACCACCTTTTGTGCAATAGGGGATCAGGGTACACGTAGTTCACCTTAAAAAAAATTTAAAACACAAGTGTGTTGGTTATTTTTATGAGACAAGACATCATCGTCATTGTCTGTGTAGAAAACATACTTACTACCCACAATTATGAGAAATGAGAATTTGCGTCATCTCAAAGTGGAGGATATGGCTTGGATTTTAAAATCAACAATGCCTCACTCAACACCCAAGTGGAAAATATCTCATTTCACTACATATTATAGAATTATAGTTGTTTGCATCACTACAAGGATTGACAAGAGTCCAATCTTTTGAGAAAAGTTTTAAAGTAAAAGCCAAAGTGGCAAAATGGTTTGAAATGAGATTGATTGACTTTTAGTCTTCTCACAAAAAAATATCAAGGTATTATTAAATTGGTCGAAGTTTATTTATGAAAAGGTTTTGAAAATGCATGGACCTAAGTCCAAGTTTATTATGAAAGTGGTTCATGTTTAAAAAACAAGAAGAGTTTTCAAAAGGAGGGAGAAGATTTTTGAAATTAAAGAAGATGGGAGGAGAAGAAGAGACTATCCTAAAGCATAAGGTAAAATCTAGGGAGAAGAATTATCTAACCAACAAGAAGCCAATACTTGACATTATGAGTCAAGGTCGAGTTCCCATTCTTTGGATTGAAACCAAGCAAGCAAAGATACTAGACCTCTTGAGAGAACTAAACTTCAAGTGTATTAAGTCTTCACAAAAATTGGGCAGAGTAACGACTGTATACGGGTGAATTCTAGATTACAAACAAAGTATGTAATCAAAATAACCCACACAAAACAAACAAATAACCCAATGTCTTGAAGTAAACCTCAAGAACTCCAGACAAAATATCAATTAAGGTCACAAGGTCTCCAACATAGGCTAAGGTTTCTAATCCTAAGTCTGAGAAGTCTAATACTCTATAATGCCAAGGATAGTAACCAAATAGTCCAAGTATAATTAAAGTTTTTTATGGTTCATGTTGATTATTAAGTATCTTAAAAAAAGAAAAGAAAATCTCAAGTGAACAAAGATGAAAAATAGCATGAAATATAAATTCTAAAGTAAATGGTGCATAAAGTAAAAGAACATAAAATAAAAACACAAAAATAAAGTCAATTATTAGTAATTAGTGGTTAGTTGGATGACCATCTTGAAACTCTAATTTGGAACTCATTAGGGGATTGGTAGAACCAAAGCCTCTACACAATGAATTGCATTTTCTTTATGTCAAGTATATCATCCATTCAAGAATCCTCAATGTAACATATAATGATCAATGATGTTTAAGTGATCCGCGTTGACCAAAATTAATGAAGATCCATCAGAAGATTGGTAGAACCAAAGCAACTACACAATGAATCTCAAGGTTATTGGATCAAAGGGTTCAAATTAACATCATGGGCTTGCAATCATAAGTTTGGTCCTCGAATGATCATTTTCTCTAATCGGGACAAAATTTAGTGCTATATTAAACAATCGTAAGTGGACTTATATAGAATCCGCGCCTATTTTGAGGCCGGTTGTTGTACCCCAAAATTTGCCCTCTCATTTCACAAAGGATCATCCTGGACCCTCAGGTTTGCTTCTATCAAGTTTCAAGTCTTGAATCACAATTTTCCAAGAAAGTCATTCACAAGGGCAAAATGGTCAAATGCACTCTGAAAAAGTCAAACTTTGACTTTTGGTAAAAAAATCAAGTTTCAACAGTTATATTTCATCAAGACAAGAAATTGGTTCATCAAGAAGTCAAAAATCAGAAACTACTTTGAGAAAAGAAAGAAATCATTTTTTTTAAATACTTGGAAAATTTTCTAAGTGGTAAGAGATTTCAGAACTTCTGGGCCAAATTCCACGCAAGTGCAATCAGAATTTGCAAGGACGATTCAGAACATGGCTCTCCAGTCAGAACATATGGGGGTTGTGTTCTTGGGTAAGAACATAACTCCTCAGCATATGGAGGTTACGTTCCACGCTTCAGTCAGAACATATGGAGGCTTTGTTCTTTGATCATAACATGACTCCTCAGAGTTTCATTCTTCAGCACATAAAGGCTATGTTCTGCTTTCCATTCAGAACATCATCAAGCCCCAAAACCTCATTCCACCCAATCCGCTGTGCTACTATGATACAATCCTACCACCAGCTGCCACAACACTCCAAGGTGCTGCTGATCCAGTCCACGCCTGCGTTTTTATTGCACCAAATTAGCATACGAAAACTGTGATTAAAAAGCAAAGGGACAATATGCCAAAAGTGTTTAAAACTCATTTATTCCCCCCCCCCCCAAAAAACCACAACAAATCCATCTATAAATAGTTTGTTCCATCACACGTTCAAAGGGCTGGCTTTTGGAGAGAGGTTGGCAAAAAGGAGAGAAAACAAAACTGTAAACACAACATACAAAACCTGTTAAATTTTGATTCCTTACATTCAAACTCCATTTGTTCTCAAGTGTTTCTTGACTAAAACCATCCACACAGTTTCTGATTCACATATTAGAAACTGCCCTAACTTCTGCATTCATACAACCATACACTCTACATCCATCTACTCAAAAAAGTCAGAACATCACCCCTTTGCTGTTCCAGAAGTTGAAAACTTCCAGCCTACTGAGTACGTGAAAAAGCTGCTCAAGACATTATCAGAGTTGAGGTTAACTCCGGTTCACATAATCTCTTCCAGTTGCAAGGTAAGCTTCTGCTGACTCTCACCATATTACTTAAGCATTACCAGATTTGCATGTTCAAAAATACAATATAGATATCATATTTCTGATGTTGTACATATTCTGAGATTTCATGCATCTGCCTGCCTAAGTAGGGAATAAATCAGTTCAGAACTTCTTGAATAAATTAGGACTCAGAATTAGGATTAGCAAATTCATACTTGCCTATGATTTATAGTTCTGCTATTTCTTATTTTTGAAACACTATGACACCTGCCATAACTGTCATATGCACATCTTCTGTTTTGTGGAGAAATGACCAAGTTGCAGATGTTATGACTAGCATGGAGAGAGAGAGACCAAGTTATGCCATTGGTATCAGAACTTTTGAAATCTACTTTATTGCCGGTGGTATCAGAACTTCCGAAAACTACTGTGTTCCCAGTGGACTCAGAACTTCTGACTTTACTTATTTTTTCACTAATAGGATTTCTGTTTTGCAGTACACCAGAGTCAGAACTTCTGACCTCCTTTAATCAGTAATACATTGATTCTATTTTTTCTTTTTCTCACTATTTTTGCTATCACTTTCTATTCCATTAATCAAAAAATACCAAAAAAACATTTTTTTATGCTTTCTTTTATTTCTTAAAACAAAAGATTAAAAAAATTCTCTTAAAATAAAACAAGTCCATATTACATCTTTTGTACATTCTTATCCATTTAATATGGTTGTAATAATAACTTAGGATTTAATTTTATTGGCAATCCCCATTCGTAAATATGTACCCCCATCCCCCAAATATTGTAATAGCGTAGGACTTTACATTTCTGTACTTTTATTGCTTTCATATATTGTTAGTAATTAGGGTGTGTATGGAAAGATAAAAGCAACAAGTAGATAACCCTAATCAAAGATTAAATGCATGCAAATCAAACACACTATTCACACATGCACCCTTGAGGTTAAATCCACTTGTTTCCTAAAAAATGGTCATGTTATGCATGTGGGGTGTCTTAGCAAAAACAATCGAAATACAAGATCATAGTCCCTCGATGATGCTATAAATGTTGCCTTTCAAAATGATCTTAGTCCCTCAAAAATAAATGCTAAGATACCTCACAACATTGCTATCATGACTATACGATGACCCACGCCCGTCCCGCTTACATCCAAAGATAAGGTTGCTTACCAAATCAATGGTAAGACAACAATGTCAAAGGAAAATAAAATGAACAAGAAAGACATTTGAGTAGGTAGATTACTTCTATTTACTTGCTCCATTTCAAAACAAACATCCTTGCTATTTTCACAAACAAACACTTTCCAAACATGGAATATTTTCAAAATCTCAACACTTTGTATACGTTCTTACGAATGAGAACTATTACAAAGTTTGCCTAAATGATGACGCCTTTTCAAAATACTTTCAAAAACCACACAAAACACATTTTTCAAACAAAAGCAAGTGATCTAGCAAGTAACTAAGATCCCATGGATGAAAAGGGTGCTAATACCTTCCATTTTCATAATATACCCCCCCCCCCCCCGAACTCAAGAAAACATCTCTAAAGGTCTTTCCTGTGCTTTTTCACCTTTCCTTATTGGATAAAAGAAAAGTCGGTGGCGACTCTTGTTAACCGCAACATTTGTGAACACAAACGCAAAACCTCAAGTCAGTTCTCCCACCGTATCACACCGGTCAATAGCAATCTATGCACCATTTATTTTGAGATATGATATAGAGATCATGCTCCAATAACACTTAGTACAATAAGAAAGGGATAAGATGAAGAGGGGTGGGAAAAAAATATACAAACCACATTTGAATTAAAATTTAATCAAACTATTATTAAAATTATTCATCCATTTTTATGGAGTTAGACTCAACACCATGGATCCAATGATGTTAATAAAGTTCATGATAAAAAATTCAACCCAAGATCAGCCAGAAAATAATACAAAATAATATTACATTTAATATAGGTATTAAAAAGGGCTTTAAAATAGAAACAAGAGAGAAAAATATCAACTATGTTCAAATTAATCAAGAAAGATTAAGTAAGACCATAGAAAAATCAAAAATGAACTCAAATCTTTTTATAAAATTTTTGGTAATTTTTTTAAAGTCAGAAACTATTTTTAAAATTAAAAGAAATGGGTAAAATAAACCAAAAATGATAAAAAAATAACAAAGTCATAAATAAAAAACAAATGAGGTCACCAATATTTGTCACATTATCATTGGATCATTCCATATTTTTTTAGAATTTAAAAAAGCATAAAAGTATTTTTAAACATTTAAAACAATTCAAATAAAGTGAAAATTTATAAAAAATATCAAAGCACAAAATAAAATTGGAAAAATATAAAAATCAGAAAGAGAAAAATAAAAAATATTTTTCATAATTTTTTCAGATATTTTGGACATAAAATGAATTTTCTATGATTTTTTGAAGTTTAAAACAATTTAAATATAAAAATAAGAAAATAAAATAAAGTCAAAAAAATGTGGACCAATGGATGAGAGTCAAAACGTGTTAGTAAGCTAATCCACTGGATCAGACGCGCTGTGTATATCATGGTCATTAGTGAATAACACACATGATCATTAATTAAATCAGATATTCAAAAATTCCAAATGGCACTGTTTCATTGGTTCAAGGATGACACGTTGGTCATCTTTAACCTCCAGTCAGTCTCAAATCGAGCTTGCTCAAACTGTAAAATTAGAGCACGAGACCAGTACCATTCACTTCGGCTCATCAAGACGAAGACAACCACGCCTTCGAGAAAAATTTATATAAACTGTAGCTCAAGCAATTTGGAAGGAAAGTTTTGAAAAGGAATTTGAAAATTCATGGCCAAAACATGTTTCTAGTTAAAAGAAAGTGTTGTGACAAGAACCAGGGCAATGAGAGCTTCACAATGATATCAAAGTTTGGAAGAATTGATGGAGAAATCTACCTATTGAAGTTTAGTTGCAGAGCTCTATAAATGGACTTGGTAAGATCAATTCAGAAGGTTTCAAGGCTCAATTCTTCTTCTGTTAGCTTCAGGGAAAATCAAGGAAGGTGAATTGAAAGAAAAAATGGATTGAAAAAGGATTGAACAATGATTTCGAAATTGTAGAAAAGTGAGTTATGAAGCGAGTTTGGCAGGGTGATTTTGGTTGTTCAAGCTTGAGAAAACAAATAGGATAGCTCATGTATTTATAGGAGAAGCAAATGTGATCAAAAGGAAGGGTGAATGATGCAATTTGGAGGGAATTTGTGTGGGTCTGTATCATGAAGAAAGTGTGACTTCTCTTTTTGTAAAAACACATCCAAAATGCGCGTTTTAATGCACTAATCCACTTGGGAAAGTTGGGTAATCATGTTTAGACCCAAAACGCGTGCTAATTTGAGGGTTAGAAGTTATAACATGAAATTCAAATTCTGACTTGCGATGAAACTTCAATTCCAAGTTACCACTTTTGAAACAATGGCATTCTCAGCTCAAGGGGTCTTAAGGCATGGTTCTTGATTCTTTAGAAAGATGAGATTACAAGCTTTGAAATGGGAAAATAATGGAATCAAATGAATGTTTGAACTGAAAGTTGCAATGAGTCAAAGTTGGGAAAAAGAGGTTGACTTTCCATACTTAGAAATATTTCAAGTTTTTCTTCAAAAGTGACCTATAATGTTTTGCACCCAAACATGGCCTTCCTCTTGGAATTTTATCTTGACCAAAAAAGATGGCATAAAGTAGACATCTTGATTGACATTTTGAAACTTGAACCATTCAAAATCTCCAAAAATTGAGAGAGTTATGAATTGTTGAAGTTGGCAAAAAATCATGAAATGACCTATAATATTTTGTATCCTTAAGGAATCCTCAATCCATTTTCTCACTTTGCAAATAAAAGAAGGAATAAAGTTCACATATTCAAGATAAATATGGAAAAAGAGTGGGCTCAAGGTGATAAAAATTGACCAAGTTATGATCATTTGAAGTCACACATGGGAAGTTAGGGGTTCATCTGGAGGGCTTGTAATATTTCTTCATCATCAAGCTTCTTCCACATGAAAAATACTTGAAACGTTTGAAGTGATTTGTTAATAACCCTTTTAAGAAAAGGATGTTTTTGGAATCACTCAAAAATACCAAAAGATGAGCAAGATATACTTCTTTGAAGTTCAAAACCCTAGCTCCTAGATCAAGAAAATGCTTTGAGGAACTTTGACAATTTTAAACAACCTTCTTGTACCAACACTTTTGATTTGTAGATAGAAGTTGTTGAGGGTGATAATGAGAACTCATAGCAACCAAAACCACCTTCATATCCTGAGAATTGAGAGAAATATGCACTTGTGACCAATGGGAACAAGACCTTGTCCAACCATGACAACTTATTCAATCAACCCCTTGTACTTTTGAATCAATCTCGATAACTTTGAAATGTGGTGAACCAAAATAAACCTTGACATTCCATTTCTTCCAAAACAACTTCAATGGTGAGGTTTGAATTTCTCAAGCTTTATTGACTAGGGCATGGAAATAAACTCATGAACCCATGGATCAACTTGCTAAGCCACATTGCCTTTACCTACATTATTAACAAGTAAGATAAACCAACATTGCATTTTATTAATTAAAAGGAAAGTCAAAACAAAACATGCATGATCACAAAAGAAAAACAAGTCAAGGTGCTTGGTGATTCCTCAAAGAGCAAAGCTAAAGATAGGGAGAAGAACCAAAAGCCCTAATATGACCTTGTTGTGATTGAATCAATATGGTATGATGAAGGTATCGTAGGGGCAAAAATTAGGGTACAACAGCTGCCCTTATTTAAGTTTCTTCTATCCGGAGATACGAAGGTTAAAGATCTTCGCGTCAACGTGATCGAAGATACTTAAATATAAAAGAAACCCTATTTTTGGCCCTAAGATGCCATGTAATGCTTATGAGTATGAATGCATATGAACAACTTTAAAGGGACGCAAAACACCACTGGGGATGTGGAAAAGGAAACAAAAATCGAAAAGAAACTCAACCAGGAAAATAAATCACTAGTGAATCAAAAGACCCGACTCTAATGGTGTAACACCTAAAGAAGAGATAAGGTAGCATCAACTCAACTAAAGAGGAGATAGTACATGATAAAAGTGATTGACAACCAACTGTGAACTACCAAACTCAATAGTCGGAGGTAGAAGATCAAAAAGATAATGACTTATAGATGAAAGTAAACTACCAACTCATAGTTGAAGGTAGAAGATGAAAAGGATACCGACTCATAGAGGATGGTAAAAGATCAAAGGATACACCAACTTTTACTAAAGACGAAACTACCAACATTCACTGAAGGTAGAAAGAGAAAATAATAACAACACCGACATTCATTGGCAGAGAGCTACCAACGTTCATTGAAGGTAGAGAGACAAACATCGATGTTCACTGGTGATGAACTACCAAATTTCACTGAAGGTAGAGAGAAACGAAGTATCATAGCACCGATGTTCACTGACGGTGAACTACCAACATTCACTGAAGGTAGAAAAAAGATAACAATCACCAACGTTCACTGATGGTGAAATACCAACTTTCACTGAAGGTAGAGAGAAAAGAAATATCATAGCACCGACATTTCCTGACGGTGAACTACCAACGTTCACTGAAGGTAGCAAAAATATAACAATCACCAACATTCACTGATGGTGAACTACCAACTTTCATTGAAGGTAGAGAGAAAAGAAATATCATAACACCGACATTCATTGACGGTGAACTACCAATGTTCACTGAAGGTAGCAAAAAGATAACAATCACCAACATTCACTGATGGTGAACTGCCGACTTTCACTGAAGGTAGAGAGAAAAGAAATATCATAGCACCGACGTTCACTGAAGGTGAACTACCAACATTCACTGAAGGTAGCAAAAAGATAACAATCACCAACGTTCACTAATGGTGAACTACCAACTTTCACTGAAGGTAGAGAGAAAAGAAATATTATAGCACTGACGTTCATTGACGGTGAACTACCAACATTCACTGAAGGTAGCAAAAAGATAACAATCACTAACGTTCACTGATGGTGAACTACCAACTTTCACTGAAGGTAGAGAGAAAAGAAATATCATAGCACCGACGTTCACTGAAGGTGAACTACCAACATTCACTGAAGGTAGCAAAAAGATAAAAATCACCAATGTTCACTGATGGCGAACTACCAACGTTTACTGAAGGTAGTAAGAGAATAACAAGTTTCCCCAAAATCATGGCGTTTCACCTAGAAAGGGTCTCAACTTATTCTTTAACCAAGGCATTCCGCCTGGAAAAGGTAGTATATAAGCTGTCTCAAATAAAGAGACTACCACTTGTAAAGATTTCACAATGAACTGTCTCTGCCATATTGGAAGACTTGCCATCTACTGGAGTGATTTGACAGCGAACTGCAAACTATCCATTCATAGAGAAGATAGAAAAAAAGTAACGTCGACTTTTACAGGGAAGTACAAGTTTCTCAAATAAAGAGACCTGATACTTGCTGTTATGGGAAGGATTGTAAAAATGACTTTCTGGGGAAAGCAGTATGACCTCCTGGGGAAAGAAATATGACTTCCCTGGGAATGATTCATGACTTCCTGGGGAATGAAATACAGCTTCCTGGGGAAATGCCAACATATTCCTGCTGAGGAGATAAAAGTCTTCTCATGCCAAAATAAATGCATATTCTCAAACCAATGCTCGAAGCTAACAAAAATCCATAGTAATAATATTACTGGGAACCAAAGATTCAAACCAGAAATAAACTGGAATGAAATAAGCAACAAAAATACATCCTTTGAGAAATAAACTCAAGAGGGAAACCCAAATCATCCAGACAAAGAGTTGTACAGGAAGGCTAAAGCAAAAATCTTCCACGAGGGATAACTCAGTGGGGAATTGAAAGAATATACACTTTCTTCTTAAGGCCGACACTCTATTGGATAGAGGACAACACAACTCTGCAAAACGGGTAATATGTCAACAAAATATTAACGAATGTGAATGAGCAATGGTTTTCTAAATTTAACTATGCATGATGTATCTATGAATATATGAGTTATTATGTATATGCTAACAAAAAAAACATATAACACTGGGAATAACCAAACAAAACCAACTCGGGCACAATCAATACTCGGCTAAATCGCATCCAAGACAAAGATTCCATAAGAAAATAAGCACCAACTGAGGAAACAAAATCTTATTTCGCGGCTTAAATTCACTAGGAAGGAACATAATCCGAAAATAATAAAATCATAGACACAAATCAGTACAGATACAGGGATATAACATCCTTCTCCAGGATTCACCAAGGAATAACACACAGACTTAAATGGGGAAAACATATGCTTCATGGTCCCTACTTCTACTGGGAATTGCAACACTGATTTCAAATAAGGAAAATGAAAACCATATAGTCAAAACATCAACTGAGGATTTCGTGCTGACTTCATTGGGGAAATATCATACAGACTTCACTAGGGGAGATATTGCCTCATCCTCGAGATATCAACTAGGGACCTCGTGCTGACTTCATTGGGGAGGCCAACACCACATCGAAGAGGGGAAACCAAAATGCATTCTTCAATGTTGAGCATGAGTTTTGCACCAACTTCTCTGGGGAGAAAGTATGAAACCTCATGGGGATAACAACTTGGGGAGTTAAGAAGTCAAACATTACAACAAGAAATCAATCTTATGGGGATTTTAAATCCAACCCAGCACTTGGCGGGTGAAAACCCAAAAAAATTGACAAATGTCTCAACACTTCTTAAATGAAACATTGCCCTTGCCCGACTATCGGGCAATCAAACAAAATGCAAGTACTGCCAAAAGGGAGATGTTTCGCAAATGAGTCTAACTCAGCATGCACGGGGAGAAAAAACATCTACCAAATAAGCGAAGCCTTCACTGAGGAATCTTGGATTGAGTCTTCACATCATGCAAATTTATTCCAACAAAAGATGCCCTGGGATAGCCTTCTTGGGGAAACAAGAAGTAAACATTATAGAAAGAGGTCAAACTCATGGGGATTTTAAATCAAACCCAGCACTTGGCGGGTGAAAACCCAAAGGGTTGATAACTGTCTCAACACTTCTTAGAAAATATACTGCCTTGGTCTAGTTGCCTGGGAAATAAATACCGACAATAATGCCAATACTGCAAAAAGAGTGACATTTTGCAAATAGTTCCATATCAACACACCAAGGGAACAATACCTTTTATCATATGAGGGAAAACATCACTGGGGAATCTGGGATAGAGGCCTCAGACCATGCAAACCCAAAATAAAAAATGAACCAAGACTTGACTGGGGACAATAGAATCACAAACCCGATACCGCACCTTACACCAATTGGTATCATCTCTAACCATCTGAGAAACAAAGGAAGATCATACATATACCATAAAAAATGACCTGAGAGAACCTTTCTGGGGGGAAACAAAACTTCCCAAAATTACTAGAGGTCATCCATTCCTGGGATCACCACTTTTGTTTTCCTCTTGAATCACAAAATCTAAAGTAAAAGTAAGTTATAAATTATTTTTGAAAAATAATTTTGTTATTTAATCTTTTTGCTTTGAAAATTATTATCAATAATAAATGGAGTCTTTGTAAGCTGAATAAAATAAGAATTATAAAGAATTGGGTAAAAGCTCAAATTTTATTGATAGAATGGTAGTTTGCGAATGGCGAGACTCCAAGGATGATTACAAAGTTCGGAAAATGGTAATATATAATGGAAAATATACATTGAGATACAATGACCAATATTCCCTCTAACAACTTTGAAATTCTGAGCAGCAGCTTCCATTGAAGTACGGTGAGGATCCAAGAAGATTGTTGCTTCAATGATCAAGTCTTGTCTGATGTAGTTACTTGCCAAGAAAGTCCCCAACTTTTTCCTAAGCTGCCCTTGTGGGTTTTCAACTTAGCAGGAAATTTTATTCTGTTTATGTCTCTAATTTTTGCCTAGACCGCCCTTTCGGGTTTTCGACCTACCAAGACGCTCCTTTTTGCCTAAGCCGCCCTTTCGGGTTTTCAACTTAGCGAGCTATTCTTTTATTTCATTAGGCAAAGTATTTATTGATTGCATCAGCATTCATGGGACGTGGGAACTCCTCGCCATCCATAGTTTCAAGAATTAATGCACCGCCAGAGAAGGCTTTCTTGATAACATATGGGCCTTCAAAATTGGGAGTCCACTTGCCCCTAGAATCAACGTTAAAATACATGATCTTCCTGAGAACGAGGTCGCCTTCTCTAAATTCATGAGGTTTGACCTTCTTATCAAAAGCTTTCTCTATTCTCTTCTGATATAACTGCCCATGACACAAAGTCGTCATTCTATTCTCTTCGATCAAATTCAATTGGTCAAACCTATTATGGACCCATTCAGCCTCTAACAACTTAGTTTCCATTATCACACGCAAAGAGGGAATCTCAACCTCGATTGGGAGCACTGCTTTCATTCCATACACAAGGGAGAACGGGGTTGCTCCTGTTGAAGTGCAGAAATATGTCCAATGTCCATGTAAAGAAAAAGGGAGCATTTCATGCCATTCTTTATAAGTAACAACCATCTTCTGGATGATCTTCTTGATATTCTTATTAGCAGCTTCAACAACCCCATTCATCTTCGGCATGTACGAAGATGAATTGTGATGGACAATCTTGAATTCTTCACAAATTTCTGTCATCATCTTGTTGTTCAGATTCGAGCCATTATCGGTGATAATTCTACTTGGCACACCATACCGACATATGAGATTATTATTAATGAAGCGCACTACCACCTGCTTAGTAACATTAGCATATGAAGCAACTTCCACCCATTTGGTGAAGTAATTAATTGCTACCAAGATAAAACGGTGTCCATTCGAAGCTTTGGGTTCTATCATTCCAATCATGTCAATAACCCACATAGAGAAAGGCCACGGTGAAGAAATAACATTTAGAAGTGTCGGAGGCACATGAATCTTGTCCGCAAAAATTTGGCATTTATGGCACTTCTTTGCAAATCTGTAACAGTCATATTCCATTGTCATCCAATAGTAACCTGCCCTTAGCATCTTTTTATCCATCGAATGTCCATTGGCATGAGTTCCAAATGAACCTTCATGAATCTCATGCATTAACATGTTTGCTTCGTGTCTATCCACACATCTGAGCAAGACCATGTCATAATTTCTCTTGTACAACACATTTTCACTAAGGAAGAAGCTTCCAGCCAATCTTCTCAATGTCTTTCTATCTTTATTCGATGCACCAATTGGGTATTCCTGAGTCTGGAGAAAATGCTTGATATCAAAATACCAAGGTTTGTCATCTTCTACCTCTTCTGTTATAAACACATGAGCGGGCCTATCCAGTCGCCAAACTATAATTCGAGGTATATCATTCCAAGTATTCACTTGATACATAAAAGTTAAAGTTGTCGGAGCATCCGCCATTTGATTTTCGTCTCTGGGGATGTGATGGAATTCAAGTTTATTAAAGAAGGGTAACAATCTTCTAGCATAATCTTTGTAAGGGGTCAAGCCGGGGTGACGAGTATCCCACTCTCCTTTAATCTGATTTATTACCAAAGCTGAATCGCCATACACATCTAGATTTTTAATTATGAGATCAATAGCTTCCTCGAGACCCATGATGCAAGCCTCATATTCTGCCATATTATTAGTACAATCAAATGTCAACCTTGCAGTAAAAGGAATGTGTGATCCATGTGGAGTGACAATCACAACACCAATTCCTTTACCATAAGCCTTCACAGCTCCATCAAAAATAATGCTCCAGCGAGATTCAGGACCAGGACCTTCCTCAGGCAATGGTTCATCACAATCTTTCACTTTCAGAAACATCACATCCTCATCGGGGAAATCATACATCACAGACTGATAATCATCAACTGGTTGGTGAGCAAGATAATCTTCCAACACGTTGCTTTTAATAGCTTTTTGAGTGTGGTATTCAATGTCATATTCAGATAACAACATCTGCCAGCGAGAAATTCTCCCAGTAAGAGCAGGCTTTTCAAAAATGTACTTGATTGGATCCATTTTGGAGATCAACCAAGTAGTGTGATTCAACATATACTGCCACAAATGTTTTTCCGCCCAGGCCAGAGCACAACATGTCTTTTCTAGCATGGAATACCGTGACTCAGAATCAGTAAACTTTTTACTGAGATAATAAATGGCGTACTTTTTCTTCCCTTTTTCATCTTGTTATCCTAGAATATAGCCCATGGAATTATCTAACACTGTTAGATACATAATCAACGGTCTTCCTTTAATAGGAGGGAACAAGATATGAGGTTCAAGAAGATATTATTTAATACTTTCAAATGCCCTTTGGCAGTTAACGGTCCACACACAACCTTGATCTTTCTTTAACAACTTAAAGATCGGTTCACACGTTGCAGTCATGTGGGAAATGAATATGGAAATATAATTCAAACGCCCGAGGACTCCTCTGACCTGCTTTTCAGTTCTCGGTGCTGGAATTTCTTGAATTTCTTTAACTGTATCAGGGTCAACTTCAATCCCTTTCTTGCTAACAATGAAAACCAACAATTTCACTACCGAACACCAAAGGTACATTTATTTGGATTCAAGCGGAGACGATACTTCCTAAAACGCTGAAACAACTTCAACAAATCTTCTACACGCCCTTCGTCGGTCTGGGATTTAGCAATCATATCATCAACATATACTTCTATTTCCTTGTGCATCAGATCATGGAATAAGGTTGTCATACCCCTCTGGTACGTTGCACCGGCGTTCTTCAACTCGAAGGGCATCACTCTGTAACAGAATGTTCCCCAGGGTGTGATAAACATTGTTTTTTCCATGTCCTCGGGAGCCATCCTTATTTGATTATACCCGGAAAATCCGTCCATGAACGAGAAAACTTTGAATTTTGATGTGCTATCCACTAACATAGCAATGTGTGGCAATGGTAAATAATCTTTTGGACTAGCTTTATTTAGATCTCTGTAATCTACGCACATGCGAACTTTTCCGTCTTTCTTCGGTACTGGGACAATATTGGCAATCCACTAAGGGTACACTGATGTTACAAGAAAGCCAACATTAATCTTCTTTAGAACTTCTTCTTTGATCTTCACTGCCATATCTGGGTGGGTTCTTTGCAACTTCTGTTTGATTGGCGGACACTCTGGCTTCAGCGGCAAATGGTGCTCTACAATATCCGTATCTAGACCAGGCATATCTTGGTAAGACCGAGCAAAAATATCCACACACTCTTTCAATATCTCAATCAACCTGCTCTTCACATCAGGATGCATTAATGCTCCAATTTTGACTTCATTCGGATCTTCTTCTGAACCCAAATTGATTACTTCCAAAGGCTCTTTATATGGCTGAATAGCATTCTCCTCACGCTCAAGCAACCGTGAGACCTCTTCCAGAATATCATCATAGTCTTATTCTTCGGCCTCATACACAGGACATTCAAAGTTGGGAAAGGGTGCAGGGTCATTTTATTCAACGAGTTTTTTTAATTAATTTGCACATATGATTTATGATTCTTTTAGAAACTGACACATATAACAAGTGATCATGCAGATTGAATTGAAGTTATTATTTACTTTGAAAGGTTTTTTCTGATTACCATTTTCCAAGAAAAATAAAAAATAAAGACATAATTTGGGAAACAAAGGCAACTTTTATTACTAATTTTTAAACATCAAAGCAAACAGATAAGCCCATACAATATCAATACTTTCACCTTGGGCAGAGTGAAAGCTTTTCAAAAAGATTAACAAAAACAAATTACTTTGAAACATGTATGCAAGAGGGAACATCAATGGCGATCCAATTCTGAACCCTAACTCCGTGTGTCACATAATTTGGCATTTCTGGCTCTACTTCATCTTCCACAATGGCATTAATCGCGGAAACAGTTGGATGAAGATAACCCTCATTACGAAAGATGTCTTGTTACTTGCCTGCAGCAGACTTCGGCTTCATGCTCTTACCTTTATAATTCTTCACAGAGAACCCCAAGCCAGCTATATTCTTGTTTACAGGTAGATCAACAATCTGTCCCCATACTTTACTATGGCCATTACGCACAACCTACTGAGCATCCTTAAACGAAGCCATAAATTCTCATTTCCTCTTATATTATCAATGGATAAAGCTTGGAACTAGGTTCCAACAACAGCTTAATCCGCCTCCACAATGTTGAAAGAGGACAAATATGATATCAATAATGCTTGTTCTCCATTTATAATTACCACTTTTCCTTCACGCACAAACTTCAAATTTTGGTGTAAAGTCGAAGTGACAGCCCCTGCCTCATGTATCCACAGCCGTCCCAAAAAACAGCTATAAGCGGGTATAATATCCATGACCTGGAAAGTAATCTGAAACAAATGTGGGCCTATATGAATAGGAAAGCCCACTTCACCAATAACAGATTTCCTTGATCCATCAAACGCTTTCACAATAATGCCACTTGGGCGCATGGGCGTTCCTTGATATTTCAACTTCATAAGTGTGCTCCGTGGTATAACGTTCAATCTTGATCCATTATCAATCAACAAATTGGATAATGAATCATTCTTGCAGTTCATAGAGATGTGGAGGGCCAGATTTTGATTCCTTCCTTCATCAGGAAGTTCATCGTCGCAGAAACTCAGGTTATCACATGATGTAATATTCCCTACCACACTGCTGAATTAGTCTACTAGCATATCACTTTCCATAAAAGTTTGGTCCAATACCCTCATCAAAGATTCTCTGTGAGCAGAGGAGTTTATCAATAAAGCCAAGATAGATATTTTTGAAGGAGTATGCAGTAGCTTATCTATAATTCTGTAGTCGCTCATCTTGATTATCTTCAAAATATCATCCACCTATTTTTCTAGCGTAGCTCCACTAGATTCACCCATAGCCTTCCTTTCCTCAACACTTTCCACAACTTTCTTTCCAGTACTAACATCTCCACGAATAACTGGTGAAAATACACGACCACTGCGGATCACTCTGCTAGGCACAACAATATTTACAACATTAGGCATTGGTTGGATGGGAACTTCTACACCATCCTCTAAAATTGTAGCATTATATTTTTAAGGTACAACCTTGTCTGACTTGTAGGGGACAAGACCCGACAAATTAATCACCAATGGAGTAATAACTGGCTTGCCATGATATTAAACTTCAAAAGGGGGTGGGTGCACCAAAACAAGGCACAATAACATTTACTCCCTCTTCAACACGTTCAGTCATTACAGAGTCATCTCTGGAAAACATATCTTCATCTGAGGAGAAGAACTCATCGACAGAGGCATACTCATCATCTGACCCCTCTTCAGCCAAACAAACCTCAATCTCATTAACCTCATGGTAATCATCCCTTTGGCCTATAACCTTGATAGTTTCATTATCCAATAACAAGTGAATACGTTTCCTTACAATTGAATATCCTCGGGAGTCTCAACAGCAAATTCGGCAAGATCCATACTGATGTTCTACCTGACCAGCCATGTGGCAGAAAGTAGCATGCAATTGTACAAGACCCTCATTCATATATTCCATATCAAAGATTCTGAACTCTCCAGGACATCCATAAAACCATGTTTACTTCCTCTTCATACTCTTCCCTAGGCCTGATTATGTGGATGAGGCCCTCATCCATCATCTCTTGCAAATCAGCCTTTATCTTGTCACAACCCTGTATATCCGTACTGCAAATAGTACAACCTGCATGGTTATGCGTATAGTAGCTAAATTCACAGAGGTCAACATGCATTCTTACCAAATCTTCTCTAACCAAATTAATAACGAAAATCCAGAAGTCGCATGGACAACCATCCACCATGTTCATAGCATTTTCTCCTCCATGCTTTGGCAAAGGATTATCTTTCACATTAGGGCCAACATCCTTGAAAGATAAGATACCGGACTTCACCAATTTTTGTACTTCTGTTTTCAAAGGATAGCAGTTCTCAACATTGTTCCCTGGTGCTCCCTAATGAAAAGCACATGTTTGGTCTGCCTTGTAATACCGAGGCAACAATGATGGTATAGTGGGAGGTGGTCTGGTCTGGAGAAACTTCTTTTGAATTAACGACGGGAGTAGTTCTGTATAGCTCATAGGGATAGGGTCATAACTCTCCCTTCTCTAATTATACCCTTTATTCCCTTGATGGGATGGTCTCTGGTAAGCAACAATGGTTGGAGCTACACCAACAACTGGAGTTACTGAGGCGACTTATTGATGACCCTGATAATTTCTTCTAGTAGGATTAACCTTCCACTCTTTCATAACAACATTTGTATCTCCTTCCTTATTTTTGGCAAACCCATAGGATGGCTTCTTCGTACTTCTGGAACTTTCACTTTTTGTTAAACGACTCTCTCTTACAGTCTCTTCCAAACGGATACCCATGCCCACCATTTCAGTAAAGTCACTTGGCGCACTCGCTACCATCCTCTCATAGTAGAAACACCCAGAGTCTTCAGGAAAATTTTAGTCATCTCATTTTCTTCCATGGGAGGAATCACTTGGGCGGCTACCTCACGCCATCTTTGTGCATATTCTTTGAATGATTCCCTGACCTTCTGGACCATGGCCCTGAGTTGATCACGATCGGGCGCCATGTCTATGTTGTATTTGTATTGTCTGATAAATGCTTCTCCCAAGTTATTAAAAGTATGGATATTGACGTTGTCCAAACTCATATACCACTTCAACACAGCACCAGTCAAACTATCTTGAAAAAAGTGAATCAATAGACGCTGATCATTAGTGTGGGTAGACATTCATCTTACATACATCACAAGATGAGCACGAGGACAAGTGTTGCCCTTGTACTTCTCGAATTCCAGGACTTTAAACTTCGCAGGTATCTTGACATTCGGGACCAAGCACAAATAATCCACATTCTTCCCAAACAATTCCTTTCCCCTGAAGGCCTTCATCTCCCTCTGCATCTTGTCAAACTGATCTTGAAAATCATCCATTCTGTCATAGAGACCCAAGCCTTCACTTGGTGGATAAAAAGGACGATACATATCATCATTAGCAAATGGGACCATATTCGCGGAAGGAGGTGCAGAAGGAGTAACATGCACCACAGGAGGTGCAGGAGGAGTAACATGCACCACAGGAGGTGCAGGAGTAATAGTAGTCTGAACAACTGGAGCAACTTGAGGATCAAGATTGAAACCTTCAGGCACAAAGTTCTCTGGTATTCCCCATAGATAACCTTGAGGCATGTGATTCTGAACAACAGCTGGAGTAGCAGACACAGGAACAATGAGAGCTTCGGTACTAACCCTTGTCTGTTGAGGTTGATCACTCGGTGGCTAATTCTGAGCAACCACCAAAGATTCTATCAGAGCAGTGAGATTGGCCATGCCGGCCTTCAGAGCAGAAACTTCCTCGCGCAGCTTGCGATTCTCTTGTTCTAAGTTGTCCATCTTCCTTCTAAAATTAGCTCGAGTATTGTAGTGGTGAGACAACTTGCTGAACAAAGTAAAGAAGCTTGGTAAGACACCTGGATATGCATAATAAATGCAAGAAATATGTGCAATATTATGCATGATATACAATGCACATGGTTTATTTTATTTATTAATATTTCAAGGGACTTAAAGATTTATAGACACGTTACAAATATCAAAGTAATAACACATTTGAAATACTGATAAATTTTATTGTAATAACTTCAAAATGGATTACAAGTTTTCAATAATAACAAGTACAAGATGAAAATAAAGTCTAAAACCCTAAGAAGTAAAGCTGATGGAGATCACTCTATACGCTGGCGCTTCCCTGTAAGCCTAGCAATATGAGCCTTCAACCTCTAGTTTTCTTTCGCATATCTTGTGGCAACCTCCTTCCAATCACCTGAATCAGGAAGTGAGTAACTATCATGTGACTGAGGCTTAGAGGAAAATAAATCCTCTTGCCTCTCCATTGTCTCTACATCCCGACTCTCAAGAATCTCAATTAAGTCGTCTCTCTCCTTCAAGTCTTCTCTATAGGAAATCTCTAAAGTTTGGCACTTATTCTTCCAAGTTTCCTTTTCTTGCTGCATCTTGACTAAAGGAAGTTGTAGCTCTTCCACATTATCCAATAGGGGAGGAGTGGTATTCATAAACAAATCAGGCATAGGTGCTTCCCGGGAATACGACATCTTCATCTGAATAGCTCACGTTTGGACCCACTAAAGATAAGGCTCCAAAGAAACAGCCTCCATAGGTCCTAAGTATTTCCTACTCTTCCTATGAATGTGACACCAGGCCTTCACAATCTTCTCCCTAGCTTCCTTTTGGTCTTCTCCCTCCTTCAGGAAGAAACTACTCAAATGAATACTATTTGGTTTATCCCTCATCAGATAACTAAGCTGTCGTCATGCAAGAACATGGTTGTAGTTAATTCCTCCCTTTGTACCAAGAAGAGGTACATTGGGGAAACTACCAAAACTGTCGACAATGTCTACATCATGGTAAGCTCGATGATACCAATCAATATCTGAGTGAGTAAGTGCCATGATCTTAGGAGCCCAACTGGGTTCCTTCCTGACATCCCAAAAAGCATCAGACTGAGGCATATGAGAAATAAACCACTGGTACAACAGAGGCGTGCAACATATAATCACCCCTCCATGATAAGAATTCCGAAGATGAATAGAGTAATAAGCATCACCCAACAATGTAGGAACTGAGTTTCCAATCATGAAGATCCTGATAGCATTAATGTCAACAAACGTATCCACATTAGGAAATAAAAATAACTCGTAAGCAATTAGAGCAAAGATGGCCTCAAAAGTGAATGTACTCTTCATCCTGGAAAAGTAACGAGCTTTTTCCAATAAGAACTGAGCTGGTAATCCTCTAATCCCTCCTTTAGTAGTCATATGGGCTTCAACCTCAGACTTTCCCAGATGCATCAAAGCAGCAATATCGTGTGGTTTTGGCTCACCCTCCAAACCATTAAAAGGAACACGATCGATAATAGGTAAATCCAATAGATAAGAGTACTCCTCTAGTGTAGGCATCAACTGATAGTAAGGGAAAGTAAAGCAATGATACATCGGATCATAGAACTGGACCAAGGTCGAGAGAACAACCTCCTTCATCCTAAGCTTCATGAGAGGAATGATGGATCCATACTTCTTTCGAAAATCTGTAGAATACTCAATCTTGGAAATTAGAATGATCAACTCATCTATCTTGGGATCTTTGAAACTGTATTTTCCGATCTTTCTTTTTCCATAATCCATGGTCAAAAGGTACCTGAGATATTCACAAATGGTCAACTTTCAAGTCCCTTGAAATAGAACTTCTTTAAAAGATGCTTATGAGTGCAGGGATGCATGATGCAACAATCACATACAAGATCACAAACATAGGGTTCATAGGTTCAACGTCACAAGCATGAGATCAAAGGTACTACCCATAAGGTATGGTCTAAAAGTTATCACTTGCCGAACAAGGTTCTAGAGGTTCCCAGAGTCTACATCCTTCCTTCGGATATTACCAACTTCCCGATTAACTCGGTAATTAGTAATATTCTCAAGAAAAACTCGTTCGAGCGTAGTATCGCGTGACAACTATTTCTGGATTACTCCGCAATAGCTTCCGCACTACACCTAAAAGGCCAAGATGGGTTAGGTATTCTACGATCCTCAACTTCAGCAGGCTTTCAGGTCGAAAGCAGCACATCTTCTCGATTACTCGATAAACGACACTACGGTCAAAGGGGCCTCCATTGAGGTGGGAATATCATGCCTCCTTTTTTGGGACTACTCCCTCAAAGTTAGCATGACTATACCTCCCGTCCTATCTTACTGTTTTCCCAAGTCCGGGTATAAGACTTATAAGTAATCACCAAGCACCCTGAAAACCAGGAAAATCCAGACAAACAGATATACAACATATAATATATAACAAACAATATCATATATACAAATATAAACAAAGATAAGTTTAACCCACTTAGAGATGGACCAGCAAGAGGTTAATCTTTCCCCAGTGAAGTCGCCATTTTTCTGTAGGGGTAGAAATGTTTAAGACTAATTCATTGGATTGACTAGACTTATACATATCAAAATAAAAATCGCCACCGTGCTTTATTTTTTCCAAAGGAACGGGAAAAGAGCAAATAACCCAAAAAGAGGAGGAAAGATTCAAGGTAAGGGGGTTGGTTATGAAAAGGGAAGGTATTAGCACCCTAAACATCTACGGTACTCCGCAGGAACCTCTTTGTAAAATCTGTATATTTTGGCTATAAAATGTTGTATAAAAATAGATGGTGGAGGTGAGAAAAGAAGTATCTTTTTTATGATTTTTGCATTCGCTGTGGTTGCGAACCTTTAGTGCTTACGTACCACCTTTCGTGCAATAGGGGATCAGGGTACACATAGTTCACCTTTAAAAAAATTTAAAACACAAGTGTGTTGGTTAATTTTATGAGATAAGACATCATCCTCATTGTCCGTGTGGAAAACAGAATTACTACCCACAATTATGAGAAAGGAGAATTTGTGTCATCTCAAAGTGGAGGATATAGCTTGGATTTTAAAATCAACAATGCCTCACTCAACACCCAAGTGGAAAATATCTCACTTCACTACATATTGTAGAAGTATAGGTGTTTGCATCACTAATAGGATTGACAAGATTCCAATCTTTTGACAAAAGTTTTAAAGTAAAATCCAAAGTCAAAATGGTTTGAAATGAGATTGATTGACTTTTAGTCTTCTCACAAAAAAATGTCAAGGTATTATTAAATTGGTCGAAGTTTATTTATGAAAAGGTTTTGAAAATGCATGGACATAAGTCCAACTTTATTAGGAAAGTGGTTCAAGTTTTAAAAACAAGAAGAGTTTTCAAAAGGATGGAGAAGATTTTTGAAATTAAAGAAGATGGGAGGAGAAGAAGAGACTATCCTAAAGCATAAGGTAAAATCTAGGGAGAAGAACTATTTAAACAACAAGAAGCCAATACTTGACATTATGAGTCAAGGTAGAGTTCCCATTATTTGGATAAAACCAAGCAAGCAAAGATACTAGACCTCTTGAGAGAACTAAACTTCAAGTGTATTAAGTCTTCACAAAAATTGGGCAGAGTAACGACTGTATACGGGTAAATTCTAGATTACAAAAAAAGTATGTAATCACAATAACCTACACAAAACAAAAAAAATCCAATATCTTGAGGTAAACCTCAAGAACTCCAGACAAAATATCAATTAAGGTCACAAGGTCTCCAATATAGGCCAAGGTTTCTAATCCTAAGTCCAAGAAGTCCAATACTCCATAATGCCAAGGATAGTAACCAAATAGTCGAAGTATCATTAAAGTTTTTTATGGTTCATGTTGATTATTAAGTATCTTAAAAAAAAAACTCAAGTGAACAAAGATGAAAAATAGAATGAAATATAAATGCTAAAGTAAATGGTGCATAAAGTAAAAGAGCATAAAATAAAAACACAAAATAAAATCAATTATTAGTAATTAGTGGTTAGTTGGATGACCATCTTGAAACTTGCATTTGGAACTCATTAGGGGATTGGTAGAACCAAAGCCTCTATACAATGAATTGAATTTGCTTTATGTCAAGTATATCATCCATTTAAGAATACTCAATGTAACATATAATGATCAATGATGTTTAAGTGATCCACGTTGATCAAAATTAATGAAGATCCATCAGAAGATTGGTAGAACCAAAGCAACTACACAATGAATCTCAAGGTTATTGGATCAAAGGGTTCAAATTAACATCTTGGGCTTGCAATCATAAGTTTGGGCCACGAATGATCATTTTCTCTAATCGGGACAAAATTTAGTGCTATGTTAAACAATTGTAAGTGGACTTATATAGAAGTCGCACCTATTTTGAGGTCGGTCAATAGCAATCTTTGCACCATTTGTTTTGAGACATGATATAGAGATCATGCTCCAATAACATTAGTGCAATAAGAAAGGAATAAGATGAAGAGGAGTGGGAAAGAATATACAAATCACATTTAAATTAAAATTTAATCAAACTATTATTAAAATCATTCATCCATTTTTATGGAGTTAGACTCAACACCATGGATCCAATAACGTTAATAAAGTTCATGATCAAAAATTCAACCCAAGATCAGCCAGAAAATAATACAAAATAATTTTACATTTAATATATGCATTAAAAAGGGTTTAAAAATGTTTTAAAATAGAAATAAGAGAGAAAAATATCAACTATGTTCAAATTAATCAACAAAGATTAAGTAAGACCATAGAAAAATCAGAAATAAACTCAAATCTTTTTATAAAATTTATGGTAATTTTTTAAAATCAGAAACTATTTTTAAAATTAAAAGAAATGAGTAAAATAAACTAAAAATGATAAAAAATAACAAAGTCATAAATAAAAAATAAATGAGGTCACCAATATTTGTCACATTATCATTGGATCATTCCGTATTTTTTTAGAATTTAAAAATGCATAAAACTATTTTTAAACATTTAAAACAATTCAAATAAAGTGAAAATTTATAAAAAAATATCAAAACACAAAATAAAATTGTGAAAAAATAAAACAATTTAAATATAAAAATCAAAAAATAAAATAAAATCAAAAAAATGTGGACAAATGGATGAGAGTCAAAACGCGTTAGTAAGCTAATCCAATGGATTAGACGCGTTGTGCATATCATGGTCATTAGCGAATAACACACATGATCATTAATTAAAACAGATATTCAAAAATTCCAAATGACGTTGTTTCATTGGTTGAAGGATGACACGTTGGTCATCTTCAACCTCCAGCCAGTCTCAAATCGAACTTTCTCAAACTGTAAAATTATAGCACGAGGCCGGTACCATTCACTTTGTCTCATCAAGACAAAGACAACCACACCTTCGTGAAAAATTTATATAAACTGTAGCTCAAGAAATCTGGAAGGAAATTTTTGAAAAGGAATTTGAAAATTCATGGCCAAAACGTGTTTCCAGTTAAAAGAAAGTGTTGCAACTAGAACCAGGGCAATGAGAGCTTCACAATGATATCAAAGTTTGGAAGAATTGATGGAGAAATCTACCTATTGAAGTTCAGTTGCAGTGCTCTGTAAATGGACTTGGTCAGACCAATTCAGAAGGTTTCAAGGCTCGATTCTTCTTCTGTTAGCTTCAGGGAAGATCAAGAAAGGTGAATTGATAGAAAAAATGGATTGAAAAAGGATTGAACAATGATTTCGAAGTTGCAGAAAAGTGAGTTATGGAGCGAGTTTGGCAGAGTGATTTTGGCTGTTCAAGCTTGAGAAAATGAATGGGATAGCTCATGTATTTATAGGAGAAGCAAATGGGATCAAAAGGAAGGGTGAATGATGCAATTTGGAGGGAATTCGTGTAGGTATGCATCATGAAGAAAGTGTGACTTCTCTTTTTTGAAAACTCATCCAAAATGAACGTTTTAATGCACTAATCCACTTGGGAAAGTTGGCTAATCATGTTTAGACCCAAAACACGTGCTAATTTGAGGGTTAAAAGTTGTAACATGAAATTCAAATTCTGACTTACGATGAAACTTCAATTCCAAGTTACTACTTTTGAAACAATGGCATTCTCAGCTCAATGGGTCTTAAGACATGGTTCTAGATGCTTTAGAAAGATGAGATTACAAGCTTTGCAATGGGAAAATAATGGAATCTGTGATACGGTGGGAGAACTGACTTGGGTTTTGTGTTTGTTTTCGCAAATGTTTCGGTTGAGCAAGAGTCGCCACCGACTTTTTATTTTATCCTAAGGAAAGGTTTAAAAAGCACGGCAAAAACCTTTGAGATATTTTCTTGGGTTCGGGGAGTAGATTATAGAAAGGGAAGGTATTAGCACCCTTTCTATCCATGGTTATCCATGGGCTCTTAGTTACTTGCTTAGATCAACTTGCCTTAATTTTCAATTGTTTGAAATGGTGCTTTGTGTGTGTGTGGGTTCGGAAAATTGTTTTTAAAAAGAGGCCAATGTGGTGGAAACCTTTATAATGATCCATGTTGGGATGTATACAAAGGTGTATGTCTTTTGAAAAGGTTTTCATTATTTTTGAAATTTGTTTTTGAAAGTGTGT
This sequence comes from Vicia faba, assembly GCA_948472305.1. Lineage (NCBI taxonomy): Eukaryota > Viridiplantae > Streptophyta > Magnoliopsida > Fabales > Fabaceae > Vicia > Vicia faba. The sequence goes on along the minus strand of OX451736.1, from coordinate 1,060,202,260 downwards.
TTGTGAGGTGTGGTTTTAGAAAATAGGCAAGTGTTTTGTTTTGCAAATTTGATTCAAGTAACTAAGAGGTTGTCTACTCCTAAATTTCTCAAAGATTATGGCTATGTTTTAAACCCTTTTAACAATTTTGTTCCACCATTGTATTTGGTGGACAATCTTGTGTTAGGATGTGAAAGGGACGGGCGCGGGTCATCGTTTAGACCATAATTGCAATGGTGCCAAGTATCTTTGGGCAATTTTTCCTTAAGGGACTTGATCATTTTTTAGGCAACTTTTCGAAAGCGTCATCGAGGGACTATGATCATTTGATTTGTGTTTGTTTTGCCCAAAGAGACCTAACATGCAATATGGCCCATTTATTAAAGGCAACAAGTGGAGTACCCTAGGGGGTGCAAGTGTGATTTGTGTGTCCATTTTCATGCTTGTTTATCTTGAAATTAGGTCAAACTATTTTCGTTGTTTTTCGCATACAAACCCTAATTCTAACATGGTATAATTAGAAAGCAATAAAGTGCGAAAAATAAATTTACTAAACTATTACAACACAATATATGGGAAGGGGGTACAAATGTTCAAATGGGGATTTTCGACAAAGAATTTAAACCTAAACTATTACATCAATATTGAATTATTTACAAGATATTTTAATTGCACAAATAAAATAAGAATAAATATGCAAGATGCAAAAATGGTTTTTGTATATATGAAAAAAAAGTATTTTTAGGTGTCAAAATAAACAAAAAAGAAAGGTATTATTTTTTTGGAGCTTTTTCATGTTTAGGACTAAACCCTAATTTTATTAAATAAAATGTATTATTTATTTATTATGTATAATATTTATTTATTATATGCAAAAATAAAATAAAAATGAAGTATATTTGTCAAAAGGTATTTTTATATTAAATATTAATAAGAAAAACAAAAGTGTGTATATTTTGTAATTTAAATTAAATATATTAATATCTATATAAATATTTGTATTATTTACTAATATGTATTATATATGCAAATTAATAATATTTAATATTTAATAAAAAAAAGTATTTTTTTATATAGAATATTTTCAGAAGATAAAACAAAATGAAAATGAAAATAAAAATGTGTTTGTATATTTTTAGTATTTTTTGAATAAAAAGTGTTTATATATTCATTTATATACAAAAACTCATCTAAACAAATAAATACCTAATAAATAGGAAAATGGTGCAAAAAATTATTTTTATATTTTTTATATTATGAGGAAAAATAAACAAGTCAAACCAAAAAAAGAAAAGTCAAAAAATCATTAAAATAAACAAAATGGGCTCAGGGGGCGTAAAAATAAAATCAGGGTGCAAAAAGAAATGTGAAACAGGCCCAGCCCAGAACCAGGTCATCTTCAACCTCAGAACATCTTTGTTCAAGCAACCACGCGTTTTCTATCTCCCAATTCCTGGACTTTTAAGCAAAACTTACAACATAAAAAATGTAGAGCATGAGAAGACGTATCCAGGGATATAAAGATCTTGACTTAACTCTCTAAGATGAGGGAGAATTTCTTCTCCCCCAATTCCTGACCTAGTTTTTCATCAATATTCAGACTCAAAATTCTCTAAGCATACATAATATAAATGAAATCTAATCACATGGGCATGTTCAGGGCTATGATTGTGACATGTTTCCTTCACAAACCTAAAGCTAACAATGCCTATACTGAGAGATAGAACTTCATGAATATACCTGTTCAGTTGGAATCGTGCCTTGCAATGGAGGAGCTTTCAGGGAAAGATGATGATTTGTACAGCTTCCTTGAAGTGTGAGGATGCTATTCCAAGCTTTACTTTGTCTTGAAACACCTTGAATCGAGCTATAGAACTTCAACTGCAAAAAAAGAAAATGAAAATGGTGATGATGCCTGGGAGTGTTATAGGTCGTGTCTTAGGTTTTGATTAGCTTCAAGGGATGTTAGGGAATGTGTTTGACAAGTTTTTAGTAAGAAAGCATGGCAGGTTTGGGCTATAGAACTCAAACTGCAGGGATGCCCTGTTTTGAGCAGTTTGAAGGTGATTCTGGGAATGGGGAGGTATTGAGGATCTTAGGGTCGTGCTTCAGCTTAGGATGAATGTCTTGAATGTGTTTGATAACTTTTTCTAAGCCCTGGTTCACTGATATGGAAGTTGGTATATGTTATGCTATCTTTCTTGAACTTTAAGCAAGCAATGGTCAAGTTGTGCTTCTAGCCTGTACAGGCCCCCATACTATGCTGCTAAACTTCTCCTTGATCAGTGTGATTAACTCATAAACTTGTGCCAATTAGATTTGATATGTACTTCTTGGATTTTCATTTTGACATAAAGCTTACTTTTGCAAAAATGGTTAAAGTGCTTTATCTATTTTGGGATTAATCCATCATACAATGCTTGAACACATAGAACATGGTCTTGGCACAAGAGATTGGCATTAAATTTATGAGTGTAATTGAGATAAAAGACCTGTAATCAAGTTGTGCAAGCTGAGATTGAAAATGCATAGTGTTATGAACATGTAATTTGGCCAATTCAAAAGTGAGTTTTTCCCATATTGTCAAATTCGATTCTCCCTAACCATGAGGTTGTTTGATGAGTTCTTGGACATTTTGGAAAGCTTGGAATGTGTACTACAATCCATCTTTGAAATGCAAATTGATATTCCAAGTGGAAGTATGTGAAAAATGGTCTTGAAGTTAGGTAAAAACCTTGCCTAAAAAAGTCAAAATTTCACTAAGTTAAGAATGGTTTGGTACCCTTATTCCAAAAATTGTAACTTGATATACAAGCTTCTTTTGGGAAAACTTTGTGAATCAAAGTTGTATTTTATACAATAAGCTACAACTTTCATGTTTTGACTTTTGCTTGAATCCAAATGAATCTTGGTGAGAAAGTGGGGCAAAGTTAGGAAACATTTAGGGTTTTTCATAACTTTGAAAAATTCTAAGTTATGAAAATTCTCATTTCAAACCCTAATTTGCATTTCTTGATTTCTTGATGGACAAGTTTCATGATTTGACATGTTTTGATGAAAAATGAATCTTGACCCTTGATTTTGACCAAAAAGTCAAAGTTTGACTTTTCAGTATACAGTCAAAATTGATCAATTGACTGGGAAATTCAACTGTCAATTTTGTGTTTGGGATCTTTTGAACTTGTTAAGCATGTCAAGATAATTCCATGGGGTCCTTGAGTCCATAGGTGATCTTGGTTTGCCATTGGCTAGGTCAAACAGTCAAAAATTTCCTTTGTGCAGTCAAAACCCTAAAAATGACCATTTTGCCCTTTTGATGATCTGATCAAATTTCTTGTGGAATTGTGATCCAAACTTGATCAAATGGTCCATGTGAGCTCATAATGTTGATGTGGGTCAATTTTCATGAGATTTGACTGTCAAATGGCCACAGTTGACTTTTTCCCCAATACAGTTGATTTCTAGGTCAACTGTCCAATTGACTGGGCAAAATTTAGAATCAAGACTTGAAACTTGGTATGGATAACCTTGGGAGTCCAACATGAAGTATGAAAGTCATCTTAGGCATTCTAGGTCAAAATATCTTTGTGCAAACACAAACCCTAATTTGGGTCAACAGTGCAAGGAGAAGTCTTGAGCAGAGGAAACCCTAACTGGGTCTTGATCTTCAAGGGTCTTGTGATGAGAAAATGTTGAGGAAATGGGAGGGCAAATTTTGGGGTACAACAGTTGCCCCTGTTCAATCTTCTTGAACCTGAAGAGTTAGATTGGCAAGTTTGCCTTTCGTGACTCGAGGGTAAAAGGAGATTGGACACTAGAGTGCCCGGAAATTTGCACTCGCATGTTGGAGTATCAGCAATGTGATGTCGGGAATGGGCTTATAGATGCAATTTGGAGAGATGGTGGATAGGGAGATGGGCTTATAGATGCCATCTGGAGATGTGACAGAACCTTGTCGGGAATGGGCTTATAGATGCCATTTGGAAGCGTTGATCGCATAAGAGATTCCTTAGCGAGAACTTGTGTACTTGAGAAAGACAGATGTTTTCCTGGCTTGTTACAGGTGTTTGATCTTCAATCTCCTCATGCAGATATTCCCTGGCTAGATACAGGTGTCGAATCTACAATCGGTTGCTCACAGATGTGCCCTGGCTGGATACAGGAATCAAATCCAGAAATAGTCGTCAACAGATATGCCCTGGCTGGATACAGGAATCGAATATGGAAATCTTCAGACGTGCCCTGGCTAGATACAGGAATCGAATCTGGAAATCTTTAGACGTGCCCTGGCTAGATACAGGAATCGAGTCTGGATATGTGGTCAACAGATATGCCCTGGCTGGGTACAGGAATCGAATCTGGAATTGTGATAGTTGATAGATATGCCCTGGCTGGATACAGGAATCGAATCTTTGAACTCTTCAGACGTGCCCTGGCTAGATACAGGAATCGAGTCTGGAAACTGATCACTCACAGATGTGCCCTGGCTAGATACAGGAATCAAATCTGGAAACTGTGATAGTTGAAGGTAGTTGTCTTTGGGATTGTCTTTTTCCCTGGAAAGGCAAAAACATCAGTTGTATGCAATTTCATGATGTATGAAATGCATGATGTCGTGATGTTCAACATGAGATAGTGTTGTATGCACTTTATCATGTATGTAAGCAAGACGTATGAAATATGAAGTGTTTATGAATGTATTTTCGTCTCAGGAAAATAAATCCTTGACGACCGGCCGGGGAATTGCTCTGTGGAAGAGATACTTTGCTGAAGTTTGACGAGAGCTTCACTGAGGATTTCAATGATGGACTCCGCCGGGGATAATGATGATAAACTCCGCTGGGGATGGTGTTGATAAGTTAGGTTGGGGAAGTTTGATGAACTCCGCTGGGGGATAGGAAGAACTTTGCCGAAGGCGATCTTCCATGGCAATTAGCTGAGGATAACCCAGTTATAAGCCTTTGTGAGGAATAACTTTGAATAAAGCTCGGGTGAGACGTCCGTACTCTGCAGGGAACAAGCTTCCAGTATCTACTAGGGATAAGCTTCAAGACCTGCTGGGGATATAGTTCAATTTTCGTGGGGAAACTTTTGAACTATACTGATAAATGGTTCTACTGGGGTGTCTGTATTCCGCCGGGGAACAATCTTAGATCAAGACTACCGGGGATGCTCGCTGATGAATGCCCATACTCCGCTGGGGAATGTTGTGCCTTTTCAGGATTGACAGGGAATCAACTCTGCCTTGGGAAAGTATTGTTGAATCTTGTCTTACTCTGCAGGGAGTTGAGATGACTTGGTCACATTCTTCAGTTAGAATCTACCTTGGTACCTTGGCGGATAAAGCAACCAGACCGCATCAGACAACTTCACATTGCCCCTGTTTCTGATGTCACCTGTAATTAGTCTTTTGTTTCATACGCAAATATTTATGAATCAACAATTTAATGTCAAATGCATATATCAAAAATGACCATTGGACGTTCCTCACAAGACAAAACAGAAAAAGGAAAAACAATGGCAATCTGTATGGAAAAGTGAATTTGTATTGATTTTGAAATTTGCCTGTGAATAGGCGTTTTTTGTACAAGAGGCTGACATCCTAGTAAGAGAATACCGCCGAATAACATAGAATTTACAATTTTGAAAAGGAAACAAAACAGCTATGTGTACAATATTCCCACTGGGTTCCAACTCTGCTATCGCCTTTATGTCTTCAAGCGTCTCATCACTTTGCTGCTTAGTTGAAGATGAAGCTGATTGGTCGATGCCGAAGTCTGAGCCAGATAGTTGATGCCGAATTCTGGATGCAAGGTGATCCAATGAGACATAGTGTTACGCTTTATCCCTAACTTTTGCCTGGACCGCCCTTTCGGGTTTTCAGTCCACCGGGATACCCATTTTTGCCCAAGCCGCCTTTTCAGGTTTTCGACTTGCCGGGTGTACAGATTCTTTTTCATTTCATCCCTTATTTTTGCCCGAACCCTTTTGGTTCGCCGGGAAGCCCTTATTTTTGCCTAGGTATGTCAACCTAGCGGGTCTTTTATCATGCGTAGTATCTTTTTACTATGTCTGCATTGGCGGGGTGAGGAAGGTCGTCACCATCCATGGTGGTTAGAATCATGGCTCCTCCTGAGAACACATGTTTAACCACAAATGGCCCTTCGTATGTAGGGGTCCATTTGCCCCGGGGATCACTTTGAGGAAGGACGATGCGTTTGATTACCAGGTCCCCAACTTGATACTCGTGCGGTCTGACTTTCTTGTTAAATGCCCTGATCATCCGTTTTTGATACGTCTGACCATGACAGATAGCGGTGAGTCTCTTTTCGTTAATTAAGTTCAATTGATCAAGTCGAGTCTGGATCCAGTCATCTTCACTCAAGTCTGCATCCTTCATTATCCGGAGAGAGGGTATATGGACCTCAATCGGCAAGACTGCCTCCATGCCATAGACCAAGGAAAAAGGAGTTGCCCCGGTTGACGTCCTTGCTGAGGTACGGTACCCATGAAGAGCAAACGGTAACATTTCGTGCCAATCTTTATAGGTCACTGTCATCTTCTGCACAATCTTTTTGATATTCTTATTAGCTGCCTCTACAGCCCCATTCATCTTCGGCCGGTAAGGAGAAGAGTTATGATGCTGTATCTTGAATTGCTCGTAGAGTTCAGTGATCATCTTGTTATTAAGATTGGTACCATTGTCCGTAATGATTCTTTCTGGAACATCGTACCGACATATCAGATTATGCCAGATGAAACGTGCCACGACGCTCTTGGTTACCGTTGCGTAGGAAGCTGCCTCAACCCACTTCGTGAAGTAATCGATTGCTACTAGGATAAATCGATGCCCATTGGTTGCCGTTGGTCGGATCTCACCGATCATATCGATGCCCCACATTGCAAAAGGCCAAGGTGCCGTCAGGACGTTCAGAGGAACCGGAGGGATGTGCACCTTATCAGCATAGATCTGGCATTTATGACAAGTTCGAGAATGTTGGTAATAATCGGCTTCCATCGCGGACCAGAAATACCCTGCCCGAAGGATTTTCTTTGCCATGGTGTGTCCACTGGAATGTGTTCCGAATGTACCTTCATGCAGTTCTATCATGATCTTCTCTACTTCAGCCTTATCCACACAACGCAGTAGAGTTGAATCATGATTCCGTTTGTAGAGAATGTCGTTGCTGAGGAAGAATTTTGCCGCAAACCTCCTCATGAACTTCTTGTCATTGGCAGATGCACCTTCAAGGTATTCCTGAGCTTCCAAGTACCTCTTCACCTCATGATACCAGGGTTTCTCGGTTACCTTTTCGGCCTCAAGATCGCAACAGTATGCTGGCTCTTCCAATTTCCAGATAATGATCCGGGGAGCTTCATTGTCCCATTTAACTTTGAACATTGAAGACATTGTAGCTAGTGCGTCCGCTAGCTGATTCTCCTCTTTTGGGAAGTGTTCAAAAGTTACCTCTTCAAAGTGGGGAAGCAAAGTCAACACATACTCCTTGTAAGGAATAAGATTTGGGTGTTTCGTATCCCACTCGCCTTTGATCTGATTGATCACGAGAGCGGAATCTCCAAAGACACTCAGAAATTTGATCCTTAAGTCGATTGCGGCCTGAAGACCCATGATACATGCCTCATATTCTGCCATGTTGTTGGTGCAGTTGAAACATAATCGGGCGGTGAGTGGAGTATGAGTTCCTTTGGGAGATATGATTACAGCGCCGACGCCGTTACCCAAAGCGTTGGAGGCTCCATCAAAATTCATAGACCATCGGGATCCTTCCTCAGGTCCTTAATCCGGTCCAGGCACTTCACAATGTTACTACCATGATATCTTCGTCCGGAAAATCAAAGTTCAATGATTGGTAATCGTCCACAGGTTGGTGTGCCAAATGATCTGCCAGTACACTTCCTTTGGTTGCTTTCTAAGTTGTATACTGGATATCATATTCTGTCAAGATCATTTGCCATCTCGCTATTCTCCCAGACAGCGCAGGATTTTCGAATATGTACTTTATGGGATCCATCTTTGAAATCAGCAAAGTGGTGTGAGTCAGCATATACTGTCTCAGCCGGCGAGCAGCCCATACCAGAGCGCAGCAAGTTTTCTCGAGCAGTGAGTAACGAGACTCACAGTCGGTAAACTTTTTGCTCAAGTAATAAATAGCGTGCTCTTTTCGGCCAAACTCGTCATGCTGCCCCAGCACACACCCCATTGAATTATCAAGTACTGTCAAGTATAGTATTAGAGGTCTCCCTTCCACTGGTGGCATAAGAATGGGTGGCTCTTGGAGGTACTCCTTTATCTTTTCAAAGGCAGCCTGACATTCATCGTTCCAACGTACTACTTGATCTTTCTTCAGTAACTTGAAGATTGGCTCACAGGTAGCAGTTAGATGTGAGATGAAACGGGCAATGTAATTCAGTCGTCCCAGAAAGCCTCTGACTTCTTTCTTTGTCTTTGGAGTTGGCATCTCTTGTATGGCTTTTACCTTGGTAGGGTCCAGCTGAATACCTTTATCACTTACGATGAAACCTAGCAATTTTCCGGACCTCACCCCAAAGGTGCATTTGTTGGGATTCAACCTCAGCTTGTATAACTTCAATCGGTCAAACAACTTCCGCAGATGATCAAGGTGCTCCTCCTCAGTTTGAGACCTCGCAATCATGTCATCAACATATACCTCAATCTCATGATGGATCATATAATGAAATAAAGCAACCATGGCGCGTTGGTAGGTTGCCCCAACATTTTTCAACCCGAATGGCATGACCTTGTAGCAGAAGGTCCCCCACTGAGTCACAAAGGTAGTCTTTTCCATGTCTTCCGGAGCCATCTTGATCTGATTATACCCTGAAAAACCATCCATGAAGGAGAACACCTTGTGTTGAGCAGTATTGTCAACAAGAACGTCGATGTGAGGTAGAGGAAAATCATCTTTGGGGCTTGCCCTGTTCAAATCCCTGTAGTCGACGCACATTCTGACTTTACCATCCTTTTTTGGTACCGGCACCACATTGGCAACCCACTGAGGGTAAGAGGTCACTGCTAGAAACCCGACATCGAATTGATTCATAACCTCAGCCTTGATCTTTTCGGACATCTCTGGGCGCATACGGCAGACCTTTTGCTTTACCATAGGGCAGTCTTCCTTGGTTGGCAGGTGATGAACTACAATGTCGGCATCCAAACCAGGCATGTCTTCGTAGGACCAAGCAAATATCTCCATGTAATCATGTAGCATCTGGATCAATCGTTGCTTCACACTGAGCTCTAGATTGGCACCAATCTTGACTTCTTTCCTATCTGTCTCAGTACCCAGGTTAACTGTTTCCACCGGCTCTTCATGTGGTTGAATAGCCCTCTCTTCCTGGAGTAGCAGTCTTGCGAGTTCACCAGGCACTTCGCAATCATCTTCACCTTCGTCTTCGGCCAAGTTGATCGGATTCTCGAAGTCATAACTGGTGGTAGCAGAGCTGTTACCAGTGAGATCCAGAGTGGATTGAAACCTGTATAAGTGAGTGTGTGTAAATATAGCTGTTTTGCAATATATAACACAGAAAGAAAAAGAGCGCAAGATTTGAAATGCAACAAACGTCCAATGTTTTGATTAATGATATATGGAAATGTCATACAAAAAGCCCTCACAAATGGAGCTACGATGCCCCGGGTAGGACACCGAGCCAGTAAAGTTTTAACATATTGTTTGTTACAAATTGGAAATCAAAAGAGTTAATTACTGCGTGACAAATGTGATAGGTGTAAAATCCTTTGCCGTCCAGTTGCTTGGTCCGTTGCTGGTGGTTGGATAGATCCAACTGTCAAACTCCGCTTCCTCTACGTCCTCCTCGATAGCATTCACCCTTGAGTTGGTGATAAACACCGGAGCCTTTCTGATCCTTTCCTTGCGCACTGCCCTCTGAGCCTCTGCAGTAAAGCCCAGCCCAAACTTGTCATTCTTTTGAGTGAAGTCAGGAAGCTGACCCCAGTTTGCACATTTGCCTTTCTCGATTACAGCCCGAGCATCCTTCAAGGACGCCATCTTCAACAGAAAGTCTTCTTCAACCACTGTTTCAGCCGATGCCAACGTTGGAGGTACTTCCTTAAAATGCTGAAAGGGGGTTTCAATAAACTCCCCGTCCATCTCGATATACCGGAATGAATTCAAGTGACTAACCATGTATTCCTCCTCACCCTGCACAGTAACAATCTTCCCTTTGACAGGGTACTTGAGCTTTTGGTGTAGAGTGGATGTTACTGCCCCAACCTTGTGAATCCAGGGTCGACCCAACAAGCAGGAGTAAGATGGACGAATATCCATTACATAGAACGTTGAGTCGAAGACTTGGGAACCCACACGAATAGGAATGTCTACCTCACCGTGCACCATCCTCTTAGAACCGTCGAAGGCTCTAACAATGATGTTACTAGGTTTCAATTCCAGGCCCTCACAATCCAAGCGATCCAATGCCTTCTTGGGCAAAACATTCAGGGAAGAACCGGTATCCACCAACACGTGTGCGAGAGTAGTGCCCCTGCACTCTATAGAGACGTGCAGGGCATCATTGTGATTTTTCCCTTTGGCGGTGAGGTCAGCATCCGAGAACCCCAAACCATTGTCAGCTGTCAAATTAGCCACACAGTCAGTGAATTGATCCGCGGAGGTCTCTTGCGGCACATGGGCCATTTTCAGAAATGAAATCAAGGCTTTTGCACGGGCCTCTGAGCATAGCAGCAATGATAGCATAGAGATTTTGGAGGGGGTATGCCCCAATTGTTCAACAACATTGAAGTCACTTTTTTTAATGATTTTAAGGATTTCCTCCATTTCTTGTTGGGAGGCTTCGACAGTAGTCTTTTTTGGTGCCTCCGTCCTGGCAGGAAAATCGGTAGCAACTTCTTTGCCCCGAGCATCAGAGGACTCGGCGGCAGTAGTAGACACAGGAACTTGATTTGAAAGATACACACTTGCGGGTGTGATGGTAAGAGGTTTTCGGATAACTGGCGGTGCAATGTCAGGCGAGAAGAGCCTGCCACTGCGGGTAATCTTGGCGGGACCAGTGATATTACGGATACTGGTATTGGTGTTGAACTCTTGCTTCACCCCAAGCACATACACGTCGGCCCTGTAATGCCATGGGACAACTTTATCAGACTCATAAGGGAGAGGCCCCGGAACAGTAATAGTAATGGGTGCAACAGACATTATTTGGACTGGCTTCCTCGGGGGAGCCTTGGTAGGATTGTAAATTGTGATAACAGATATTTCTTCAGCGGAAACAAACGGAACAGCAGTTTTCTTGAACATAATTTCTTTGCTATCCATCAGGCTTTGGATGCCTGATTTCAGCAGTGGACAACCGGTAGGGATAACAGCACACAGGAGGCAACCCTTGCTACAACCTGGAAATAAACCGGCTAGTAGTAAGTTCCTCTTAACAGTCAAAAGAGGGGTAGCAACATCATTCACCGAAACAGCATACAAATCTTCCTCGATGGCATTTACTCTATGCTGGGGCATAGGAGCAGTTACAACATTTGGCCTCTCAGGCGCTTCAAACTGAATTTCCTTCGCATCGATAAGGTCTTGCACCTTATTTCTCAGGGCCCAGCAATCATCAGTAGTATGCCCGGGGCTATCGGAATGATAAGCACAACGGGCATTTGGGTTATACTTAGGAGATGCAGTATTCACGACCTTCAGCGCTTCTTTGATGGTCACCAAGTTGGTTGATAACAGTTGTGGTAAGATTTGCGACAAGGTCATACTCAGCCGAGTATACTGCCTCTTGGGCCTTTCACCTCTTTGTTGATTGTACTGCTGAGGAGCAGCAACAGGTTTTGAAATGACCAAAGCATTGACGGCTTGGCGACTTTCTGGCTTGACTTGTCTTATAGGACCATAGACGACACTTGCTTCTTTCTTGAAAGGCCTCTTCTCAGTACTTGGGGAGGCAGCTTTTTGTATCTTTCCTGACCTGATGCCAGCTTCAATTCTCTCACCTGTCAGAATCAAATCCGTAAACCCAGCGGAGGAGTTACCAACCAAATGATTGAAAAATGGTCCAGACAAAGTCCCTAGAAACATATCAACCAGCTCACGATCAGTTAATAGAGGCTGCACCCTGCCAGCCAAATCTCTCCATTTTTGTGCATATTCTTTGAACCCTTCGCCCGTTCCTAGAGACATACCCTGAAGTTGGGTACGCGTAGGAGCGAGATCAGAATTGTATTGATATTGTCTGTAGAATGCGGTTGCCAAATCTTCCCAGTGTCGGATGCTAGTTCCATCTAGTTGGTAGAACCATTCAAGTTGTGACCCCGAAAGGCTATCTTGGAAGAAGTGAATCCAAAGGTTCTTATCTGCCGTGTAAGGTTGGATCTTCCTTACATACGACCTCAGATGCAGCTTTGGACAGGAAGCCCCGTCATATTTGGCAAAGGCAGGCGCCTTAAACTTGTGTGGGATTACTACCCCAGAAGATAACCCCAAATCTCCGAAATCCAGCCCCGGCACATTCTGAATCTCCATGGCGCTCAAGCGGTCCTCTAATTTCTTGTATCTGTCAGCAGCAGGTGGGTATTGTTCGTCATTGTAGTCCGTCTCGTTGTCAGAGACTGCAGGACTAGGAGCTCCTTCCCCTTGGGGACTATCTTTCTCAGCAGAAGAAGTAGTTGGATCAGCTTCATTATGGAGTGTGTTCCCAAACCTGCGTCCGGTGTTGAACAACGCAGTCCTCTTTTTCTTCTTCTTCTTCAGGAGTAGAGCCTTCAACTCTTGCTGACCTTGGGCCAGGCTTAGGACCATTTCTTGAAACTGGGCACTTTGGGCCTGAAGGGCCTTGATTGCTTGCTCACTGGATGAGTCTGGATTCATGATGACTGTTCAAATAAACAGCGAAGAAGATTAAGCAACCTGTGAAAAAGAGTACCTGCTATGCATATGGTGCAATGAGATGCGTATGTTTTATGTTTTCAAAGACAAACAAGATTCAACTTTGTAGACAAAAGGGAAACACACTTCATTATATTCAAATTTTAAATTGTTCAACAACTTGCCCTTAGGCATTACAGGAATAAAAAATACTGAAAAGGAAATAAAAAACTGTAAAAGGAAATATCCAAAGCCCATCAGTGCTCCCATGGCCTCCTCTTCTCAGTGTGGATGTAGTTATTCAGGACCCGCTCTTCCTCCAATTGCTTGGTCAGCCTCTGGATCTTCCGTTCCTGTTCGTTGAACTTTTCCCGATAAAAATCCCGTTCTTCTTTTAGCTGCGCCCAAGATCTCTTCATTGTGTCAAAATCAGTGGGTATCTGAGGAGGGAGGACAGTTGGAGGAACCCCACCTTCATCAAGAGATTCAAGAATGATAGGTCTGATAGCTTCATACGGCATACCTAACTTCTGAGCACGGATGCGGACCCATCTGCAATAGGGTTCCATTGGTAGAGAAGTCTTTGGTCCCAACTCATGTGGGTCAGCTTTGTGAATTCTGTCCCAAGCCTTAATGAATCCATGGCGTAGTTTGTCACTGTCTGCTTGAAACTCAAAATGGAAGTGAGGAACCAACATTTCATGAGGCCCAACTCTTCTGGCTCTTCCAAACTGGCGGAGAGCTAAACATGGATTATAAGAGATTCCTCCTTGGATACCAATCAACGGAACATTAGGGTATTCTCCGCAACGATCAATAACAGCTACCTCATCCAAACCTCTGAGAGTCCAAGTGATGTCTTTATTAGTGAGAGACATTAACCTATGAGCCCAACCCTTTCCTTCTTCATTCTTCAGCACGAACTTAGGAAGGTGCGAAATAAACCACCTCACTAGCAAAGGAGCACAACACCACAGAGTTCCCCGTTTTCGAGCAGTACGAGCATAGAGTTGTTGCAGTATATCACCCAAAAGAGTGGGTACAGGATTCCGAGACATGAAGATCCTTATGGCATGGATACTGATAAAGGTGTCAGGATTGGGAAACAATACCAGACCATAGATCAAAAGAGCCAGAATGTCTTTGTACGCCTTAAAGTCCAAGTCATTCTAGAAATCATTAGCCTTGCCAACCAGAAATTTGACCAAAAAGCCTTTTGCTCCACTTCTAGTTTCCCAGTTAGCCAATACCTCTTCTTTGGTCAAGGGGAGAACTGCAGCAACCTCTTCAGGCCTAGGAGTCTTTTCCAAACCAGTGAATGGAGTTTTCTCCAAGACAGGGATCCCAAGCAAATAAGAGAATTCTTCCAGGGTAGGAACCAGCTGGAAGTCTTGAAAGGTGAAACAATGATACAGGGGGTCATAGAACTGGGTCAGGACACTCATCAGTTGTTGGTCCCATTTTGCAGTGATCAAGCCAAGGAGAGAACCATGCCTGTTGATGAAGGAGGAAGTGTTTGGAATCCTACCAACCAAATCCTTGAGCAAAGTTGATGGTTGAACAAAGTTGAGCCGGACAGTATTCCTACGCACGGGCATCATGATATCCTACAAAACAGAGCAAAGATGAAACTTTTTTGTCCTTGAAATGGGTTAGTCCTTTATACAGGATGTATGCAATGGGATGATGGCATGATGCTATGATGAAGCACACCACAAGTATTCACACAAGCATGATAAGGCACACAAGTCACACAAGACAACCCTTAGGTTTCAGGCCAGCATGAAGTTTAGGTATTACCCTCTTTTGGTTTCGTTGGTTAAAAACTGTCCTATCAAAAGTAACCGGGTTCTATAGGATCTCAAATCATTGACTACCCTCAATCGGTCATAACTCCAGCATCGCAATCTTTTCTTGCGGCCAGAACCATCGCGAGAGTTTAGCCTCAATGAGTGTAGCATACTGCTACTGTCCTAATGGCCAAGTTTGGTCAACTTTAGGGTTCTAAGGTTGGTTGGTGTTTAATGACTCCTTAGAAGACCTATATTCTCCTCATTGCAACACAAGGGATATAGGTACAGACCAAGGTGCCACACCAACGTAGCCACTGCTTCACCCATGTCGGTCTACGCCGGACAGGTCCCTCACAGCTTATGCTACCTAAAAGGGTATTCCCCAGATCCCGGTTAGGATCTATGAAACTCCGATGCAAATCCAACAAATATAAAAGCAAACAAAGCAAACAATTGAAAACAAAGGTGATCTAAGCCCTAAGGTTACTCCACTTTTAAATTTTTCCCCAGCAGAGTCGCCAGTTCTGTGATACGGTGGGAGAACTGACTTGGGTTTTGCGTTTGTTTTCGCAAATGTTTCGGTTGAGCAAGAGTCGCCACCGACTTTTTATTTTATCCTAAGGAAAGGTTTAAAAAGCACAGCAAAAACCTTTGAGATATTTTCTTGGGTTCGGGGAGTAGATTATAGAAAGGGAAGGTATTAGCACCCTTTCTATCCATGGTTATCCATGGGCTCTTAGTTACTTGCTTAGATCAACTTGCCTTAATTTTCAATTGTTTGAAATGGTGCTTTGTGTGTGTGTGGGTTTAGAAAATTGTTTTTGAAAAGAGGCCAATGTGGTGGCAACCTTTATAATGATCCATGTTGGGATGTATACAAAGGTGTATGTCTTTTGAAAAGGTTTTCATTGTTTTTGAAATTTTTTTTTAAAAGTGTGTTTGTGAGGTGTGGTTTTAGAAAATAGGCAAGTGTTTTGTTTTGCAAATTTGATTTAAGTAACTAAGAGGTTGTCTACTCCTAAATTTCTCAAAGATTATGGCTATGTTTTAAACCCTTTTAACAATTTTGTTCCACCATTGTATTTGGTGGACAATCTTGTGTTAGGATGTGAAAGGGACGGGCGCGGGTCATCGTTTAGACCATAATTGCAATGGTGGCAAGTATCTTTGGGCAATTTTTCCTTAAGGGACTTGATCATTTTTAGGCAACTTTTCGAAAGCGTCATCGAGGGATTATGATCATTTGATTTGTGTTTGTTTTGCCCAAAGAGACCTAACATGCAATATGGCCCATTTATTAAAGGCAACAAGTGGAGTACCCTAGGGGGTGCAAGTGTGATTTGTGTGTCTATTTTCATGCTTGTTTATCTTGAAATTAGGTCAAACTATTTTCGTTGTTTTTCGCATACAAACCCTAATTCTAACATGGTATAATTAGAAAGCAATAAAGTGCGAAAAATAAATTTACTAAACTATTAAAACACAATATATGGGAAGGGGGGTACAAATGTTCAAATGGAGATTTTCGACAAAGAATTTAAACCTAAACTATTACATCAATATTGAATTATTTACAAGATATTTTAATTGCACAAATAAAATAAGAATAAATATGCAAGATGCAAAAATGGTTTTTGTATATATGAAAAAAAAGTATTTTTAGGTGTCAAAATAAACAAAAAAGAAAGGTATTATTTTTTTGGAGCTTTTTCATGTTTAGGACTAAACCCTAATTTTATTAAATAAAATGTATTATTTATTTATTATGTATAATATTTATTTATTATATACAAAAATAAAATAAAAATGAAGTATATTTGTCAAAAGGTATTTTTATATTAAATATTAATAAGAAAAACAAAAGTGTGTATATTTTGTAATTTAACCTAAATATATTAATATCTATATAAATATTTGTATTATTTACTAATATGTATTATATATGCAAATTAATAATATTTAATATTTAATAAAAAAAAGTATTTTTTTATATAGAATATTTTCAGAAGATAAAACAAAATAAAAATGAAAATAAAAATGTGTTTGTATATTTTTAGTATTTTTTGAATAAAAAGTGTTTATATATTCATTTCTATACAAAAACTCATCTAAAGAAATAAATACCTAATAAATAGGAAAATGGTGCAAAAAATTATTTTTATATTTTTTTTATTATGAGGAAAAATAAACAAGTCAAACCAAAAAAAGAAAAGTCAAAAAATCATTAAAATGAACAAAATGGGCTCAGGGGGCGTAAAAGTAAAATCAGGGTGCAAAAAGAAATGTGAAACAGGCCCAGCCCAGAACCAGGTCATCTTCAACCTCAGAACATCTTTGTTCAAGCAACCACGCGTTTTCTATCTCCCAATTCCTAGACTTTTAAGCAAAACTTACAACATGAAAAATTTAGAGCATGAGAAGACGAATCCAGGGATATAAAGAACTTGACTTAACTCTCTAAGATGAGGGAGAATTTCTTCTGCCCCCAATTCCTGACCTAGTTTTTCATCAATATTCAGACTCAAAATTCTCTAAGCATACATAATATAAATGAAATCTAATCACATGGGCATGTTCAGGGCTATGATTGTGACAGGTTTCCTTCACAAACCTAAAGCTAACAATGCCTATACTGAGAGATAGAACTTCATGAATATACCTGTTCAGTTGGAATCGTGCCTTGCAATGGAGGAGCTTTCAGGGCAAGATGATGATTTGTACAGCTTCCTTGAAGTGTGAGGATGCTATTCCAAGCTTTACTTTGTCTTGAAACACCTTGAATCGAGCTATAGAACTTCAACTGCAAAACAAGAAAATGAAAATGGTGATGATGCCTGGGAGTGTTACAGGTCGTGTCTTAGGTTTTGATTAGCTTCAAGGGATGTTAGGGAATGTGTTTGACAAGTTTTTAGTAAGAAAGCATGGCAGGTTTGGGCTATAGAACTCAAACTGCAGGGATGCCCTGTTTTGAGCAGTTTGAAGGTGATTCTGGGAATGGGGAGGTATTGAGGATCTTAGGGTCATGCTTCAGCTTAGGATGAATGTCTTGAATGTGTTTGATAACTTTTTCTAAGCCCTGGTTCACTGATATGGAAGTTGGTATATGTTATGCTATCTTTCTTGAACTTTAAGCAAGCAATGGTCAAGTTGTGCTTCTAGCCTGTACAGGCCCCCATACTATGCTGCTAAACTTCTCCTTGATCAGTGTGATTAACTCATAAACTTGTGCCAATTAGATTTGATATGTACTTCTTGGATTTTCATTTTGACATAAAGCTTACTTTTGCAAAAATGGTTAAAGTGCTTTATCTATTTTGGGAATAATCCATCATACAATGCTTGAACACATAGAACATGATCTTGGCACAAGAGATTGGAATTAAATTTATGAGTGTAATTGAGATAAAAGACCTGTAATCAAGTTGTGCAAGCTGAGATTGAAAATGCATAGTATTATGAACATGTAATTTGGCCAATTCAAAAGTGAGTTTTTCCCATATTGTCAAATTCGATTCTCCCTAACAATGAGGTTGTTTGATGAGTTCTTGGATATTTTGGAAAGCTTGGAATGTGTACTACAATCCATATTTGAAATGAAAATTGAAATTCCAAGTGGAAGTATGTGAAAAATGGTCTTGAAGTTAGGTAAAAACCTTGCCTAAAAAAGTCAAAATTTCACTAAGTTAAGAATGGTTTGGTACCCTTATTCCAAAAATTGTAACTTGAGATACAAGCTTCTTTTGGGAAAACTTTGTGAATCAAAGTTGTATTTTATGCAATAAGCTACAACTTTCATGTTTTTACTTTTGCTTGAATCCAAATGAATCTTGGTGAGAAAGTGGGGCAAAGTTAGGAAACATTTAGGGTTTTTCATAACTTTGAAAATTTCTAAGTTATGAAAATTCTCATTTCAAACCCTAATTTGCATTTCTTGATTTCTTGATGGACAAGTTTCATGATTTGGCATGTTTTGATGAAAAATGAATCTTGACCCTTGATTTTGACCAAAAAGTCAAAGTTTGATTTTTCAGTATACAGTCAAAATTGATCAATTGACTGGGAAATTCAACTGTCAATTTTGTGGATTTGGGATCTTTTGAACTTGTTGAGCATGTCAAGCTAATTGCATGGGGTCCTTGAGTCCATAGGTGAGCTTGGTTTTCCATTGGCTAGGTCAAACAGTCAAAAATTGCCTTTGTGCAGTCAAAACCCTAAAAATGACCATTTTGCCCTTTTGATGATCTGGTCAAATTTCTTGTGGAATTGTGATCCAAACTTGATCAAATGGTCCATGTGAGCTCATAATGTTGATGTGGGTCAATTTTCATGAGATTTGACTGTCAAATGGCCACAGTTGACTTTTTCCCCAATACAGTTGATTTCTAGGTCAACTGTCCAATTGACTGGGCAAAATTTAGAATCAAGACTTGAAACTTGGTATGGATAACCTTGGGAATCCAACATGAAGTATGAAAGTCATCTTAGGCATTCTAGGTCAAAATATCTTTGTGCAAACACAAACCCTAATTTGGGTCAACAGTGCAAAGAGAAGTCTTGAGCAGAGGAAACCCTAACTGGGTCTTGATCTTCAAGGGTCTTGTGATGAGAAAATGTTGAGGAAATGGGATGGCAAATTTTGGGGTACAACAAAATCAAATGGATTTTGAGCTGAAAGTTTCAATGAGTCAAAGTTGGGAAAAAGAGGTTGACTTTCCATACTTAGAAATATTTCATGTTTTTCTTCAAAAGTGACCTATAATGTTTTGCATCCAAACATGGACTTCCTCTGGGAATTTGCTCTTGAACAAAAAATATGGCATGAAATAGACCTCTTGAATGAGATTTTGAAACTTGAACCATTAAAAATCTCCAAAAATTGAGAGAGTTATACATTGTTGAAGTTGGCAAAAAATCATGAAGTGACCTATAATCTTTTGTATCCTTAAGGCATCCTCCATCCATTTTCTCACTTTGCACATAAAAGAAGGAATAAAGTTCACATGCTCAATGTGGAAAAAGAGTGGGCTCAAGATGATAAAAATTTACCAAGTTATGATCATTTGAAGTCACACATGGGAAGTTGGGGGTTCATCTGGAGGACTTGTAATCTTTCTTCATCATCAAGTTTCTTCCACATGAAAACTCCTTGAAAATTTTGAAGTGATTTATTAATAACCCTTTGAAGAGAAGGATGTTTTTGGAACCACTCAAAAATACCAAAATATGAGCAAGATATACTTCTTTGAATTTAAAAACCCTAGCCTCTAGATCAAGAAAATACTTTGAGGAACTTTGACAATTTTAAACAACCTTCTTGTACCAACACTTTTTCTTTGTAGATAGAAGTTGTTGAGGATGATAATGAGAACTCATATCAACCAAAACCACTGCCAAATCTTGAGAATTGAGAAAAAATTTCACTTGTGACCAATGGGAATAAGACCTTGTCCAACCATGACAACTTCTTCAATCAACCCCTTGTACTTTTGAATCAATCTTGATAACTTGGAAATGTGGTGAACCAAAATAAACCTTGCCATGCAATTTCTTACAAAACAAATTCAATAATGAGGTTTGAATTTATCAAGCTTTATTTACTAGGGCATGGAAATAAACTCATGAACCCATGGATCAACTTGCTAAGCCACATTGCCTTTACCTACATTATTAACAAGTAATACAAACCAACATTGCATTTTATTAATTAAAAGGAAAGTCAAAACAAAACATGAATGGTCACAAAAGAAAAACAAGTCAAGGTGCTTGGTGATTCCTCAAAGAGCAAAGCTAAAGATAGGGAGAAGAACCAAAAGCCCTAATATGATCTTGTTATGATTGAATCAATATGGTTGGTGAAGGGATCTTAGGGGCAAAAATTGGGGTACAACATATAGATACGAAGTAAATAAGATCGTAGAAGTAATTCATGAAGGTTCTTTCAGGATGGATTCCAGTGGTCATATGATGGCCAAGAAAATCTTGAGAGTAGGTTATTATTGGTCTACCATGGAAAATGATTGTTATAATCACTCCATAATCTATTACAAGTGTTATATTTATGCTGACAAAATGCATTTGTCGCCCAATCCGCTAAATGTTTTGATGTCTCCTTGGCCCTTTGAAATGTGGGGTATCAATATGATTGGTCGGATTGAACAAACTGCTTCTAATGGACATCACTTTATTATTGTGGCTATTGACTACTTCACCAAGTGGGTCGAAGCAGTGTCTTATGCAATGTCACCAAGCAAGTGGCCATTCGTTTCATCAAGCAGGATATCATTTATCATTATGGGGTTCCCGAAAAGATCATTACTGACAAAGGGTCGAATCTCAACAATAAGATGATGAAAGAGTTGTGTGAACGCTTCAAGATAAAGCATCACAATTCTTCGCCATATCGTCCAAAGATGAATTATACTGTTGAGTCAGCAAACAAGAATATTAAGAAGATTTTGTAGAAGATAGTTTTCACCTATAAGGATTGGAACGAGATGTTGCCATTTGCTTTACATGGTTATCGCACTTAGGTGCACACTTTGACTGGGGAAACCTCATTCTCTCTGGTATACAACATGGGAGCAGTCTTTCCCATGGAAGTAGAGATTCCTTATTTAAGGATGATGACAGGCGTACAACTGGATGAAGCCCAATGGGTTCATAATAGACTTGATCAGTTAAATCTCATTGATGAGAAGAGATTGACAGCTATTTGTCATGGGTAATTATACCAGAAGAGGATGAAGAAAGCTTTTGATAAGAAGGTGCGTCATCAGAATTTCCAAGCTGGTGACCTCGTGCTGAAAAGGATCTTGCTTCCCAACAATACAAATGCTAGGGGAAAATGGGCTCCTAACTATGAAGGACCATATATTGTGAGGAAAGTCTTCTCAGGAGGATCTATGATTCTCATAAATATGGATGGAGAGGATTTCTCTCAGCCGTCAACGCATACATAGTTAAAAACACTTCTCATAAATAGACCCATTGAGTCAATGGCTTAGGCAAAAAAAGGCATCTTGGCGAACCAAAAAAATGAATAAAGGTTCAGGAAAAAAAATAGGGATATAAGAATAAAATAATGAAAAAGAAAATGATGTACACTCGCTAAGTCGAAAACCTGAAAAAGTGACTTCGAAAAAAATAGGTATCTTGGTGGATTGAAAACCCGAAAAGGGCGACTCAGGCAAAAGTTAGGGATTTAAAGCGAATGACTATGGTTTGTGTTGCATCTGTGTGATCATTCTATACTGCAATTGGTTAGCTTGGAAGGATACGTGAATCAGTCCAATCAACTTTTTCAGAAAGCAAGATATTAAGGAGCTTAGTCATAGCAGAGTCGGTACCCGATAAATCTGCACTCACATTGCCATTTATATGTCCTTTGTATACTTTATATATAATTACCTCTTTTTAGGAATTGCTTATTGATATAAATGCCTATTTATAGGAAAATCAATCAATAAAATTCTTTTATTCAAATTGTGCCTCTTTGTTTTTATTTTTGTTGTTTTGTTTGCAAAAAGACGTCCAACATTTTTTTATAAAACTTTGCTTTTAAAAACATTGAAGCTTTGCAGCATATTATATAAATGTTTGAAATTGCTTGAATTTTTTGGTGTCTGGGATGATGGCCAAGGTTTCCATTCCATACCCGGGGCATGTTGTTGTAAGTTCCCCTTTTTGCAAAAATTGTTGGTCTATTATGATAAGAAGCGTGCCAACAACGGAACAGAGAGAGGTCTGCTTGTGACCGGCATGAGATTCTTAATGGGAAGGATGTTTTCTCAGAATGTAAACCAATATCCCCAGTGAAGGCTTACTCTCGCTCGAGTAGAATCCAATATCTCTAATACAATTTACTTTATCGCTAAGATGTTATTTAGGAGTTTGTCCTTGTCTGAGGACTTATCTCCAGAAAGGTGCATTTTAACAGAATTCTTGATATATCCTATTGGAGTCATCTATGATCCCCAGTGAGGTTGACACACGTCTTCCCCATGAAGTTAGCATTTTTCTCCCTATTGTAGCCTGCCCATGTTAGAGTTTTAAGGAGATTTATGGTTACCTATGGGAAGTTTTAGTTTGTATCCTCATGAAGACAATTATTATTCCCAGTGAAGTGATCCCCTCTCCTCAGTAAAATTCTTTGATGGAATGAATCATGTAAGGATGGCTTCCCTAGTGTGGCTAATACCGACTGGATTGCTATTGAGAGCTTGTTAGTTCCCCAGTGGAAGATGTAGTTTTCTCCCTAGTTGGAGATAAGTTTCGAGGATTTTCTTGATCGACTTTACTTTTATCCATAATGGAGAAAGTTTTTTCTTCTCCTCAATAAAACTTGTTGGTGTTGAAGAAGACTATTATGCCCAGTGAAGTGATCCCCTCTCCTCAGTAAAAATTCTTTGATTGCACATATCCTGTTCCCTAGTATGGTGTGCATATTTGAGTGTTGTTTGGAGCTCTTTTTATCCCTAACGATAGAAGATTGTGGAGCTATTCCCCAGCAGAATTTTGGAACTTCAAGTTTCTGGTTCAAAGATTCTTCTTTCTTCGCCAAGTGAAGATTTATACCCCAATGGTGAGATCCCCAATGTGGTCTGATGTTGGCTTTCTTTTGATTCAAGAATTCCTATTATCCCCAGTAGAAATTATCTTCATCAAGAAATTCTACGCGAGAAAGTTTCCATTCCCAACAAATTTCTCCTCATCCTGATAAGAGGCTGGGGACATGTTCCCTAAGAAGTTGAGAGTTTAACAAGAGTTTAAGATTTTCAACGGACTGGAATTTATTTTTGCATAATTCCTCCCAAGAGTTTACTTCCCCAATGTTTTTGATCCTTGGAAGTTGGTGTTTCATATTTGCAATCTCCTAATGAAGTTCAAATTGATTATTCTCTATAGAAGATCATATATGCAATGATAATTGTTCAAAAGTTTCTTGTCTGCCCGAAAGTCGATTATTGTTATGTTTTCCCCAGTGAAATACCAGCCATGCATTATTGAACATGCATCATTGCATTGCATCTACCAAAATGCGTAGTAGTTCCATTGTATGTAGCATTACATGGAAAATTTTCAAACATGCATTGAAGTATAAGCCGATTATGCTATGAACTTGGAATAACCAGACATTATGTACCTGAAGCTGAATTATCCTCATTGATGTTATTCCCTAGGATTTTCTCTGACTGATTTGTTCCCAGATATTCACTTCATATTAAGTGTCTTGTCTTATAGGAATCTTGACAAATTTCCCCAGTGGAGTCTATTCATGTCAGTATCCCCAGTAAGTCTGCCTTCAGTTGGAGTGCTTTCTCTAGGAGTCTAGCTGCGACTATTATTCTTTTCCCCGTGAGTTTGCTTTTGATGCAAGCATCTTTGGTTGATGTCGCCGAGTTCACTTTTGATTCAAGTGTCCTTTGTCAAATATCTTTGTATGTGCCTGATATCCTTACCGGACATGTATATTTGAGTTCGCCTTTATTACAGGTGTTCTCTATTAGAGTATGTTATGGTCAGTATCTTCTTGATATATGTTCAATATTCTTACTGAACATGTATCGTTGATATCTTTGTATGTGTCCAATATCCTTACCAGGGATGTATATTTGAGTTCGCTTTTGGTTCAAGCGTTCTCTGTCATATATCTTTGTATGTGTCCAATATCCTTACTGGGCATGTATATTTGAGTTTTCCTTTATTGCAGGTGTTCTCTATTAGAGTCTGTTTTGGTCAGTATCTTCTTGATATGTGTCAAATATCCTTACCGGGCATGTATATTTGAGTTCACTTTTGATTCAAGCGTTCTCTGTTAGATATCTTTGTATGTGTCCAACATCCTTACTGGGCAAGTATATTTGAGTTCAACTTTGATCTAGGTGTTCTCCGTTAGAGTATGTTCTGGTCAGTCTCTTCTTGATGTATGTTCAACATCCTTATCGAACATATATCTTCGATATCTTTATATGTGTCCAATATACTTATCGGGAATGTATGTTTGAGTTCTCTTTTGATTCAAGCGTTCTCTGTCAGATATCTTTGTATCTTTCCAATATACTTATCGGGCATGTATGTTCGAGTTCGCCTTTGATGCATGTTTTCTCCATTAGAGTCTATTTTGGTCAGTCTCTTACTGATATATGTTCAATATCCTTACCGAACATATATCTTTGATATCTTTGTATGTGTCCAATATCCTTACAGGGCATGTACATTTGAGTTCGCTTTTGATTTAAGTGTTCTCTGTCATGTATCTTTGTATGTATCTAATATCCTTA
This sequence comes from Vicia faba, assembly GCA_948472305.1. Classification (NCBI taxonomy): domain Eukaryota; kingdom Viridiplantae; phylum Streptophyta; class Magnoliopsida; order Fabales; family Fabaceae; genus Vicia; species Vicia faba. The sequence goes on along the minus strand of OX451736.1, from coordinate 1,060,177,327 downwards.
CCAGGCATGTATATTTGAGTTCGCCTTTGATTTAGGTGTTCTCTATTTAAAGTTTGTTCTGGTCAGTCTCTTCTTGGTATGTGTTCAATATTCTTACCGAGCATATATCCTTGATATCTTTATATGTGTCCAACATCCTTACCGGGCATGTATATTAGAGTTCGCCTTTGATTCAGGTGTTCTCTATTTAGAGTAAGTTTTGGTCAGTCTCTTCTTGATATGTGTGCAACATCCTTATCAAACATATATCATTGATATTTTTTTATATGTCCAATATCCTTACCAGACATGTATATTCAAGTTCACCTTTAATTCAGGTGTTCTCTATTTAGAGTTTGTTCTGGTTTGTCTATTCCTGATGTATGTTCAGCATCTTTATTGAAATTTTATCTTTGATAAATTTGTATATGTCCAATATCCTTACCGTGCATGTATTTTGAGTTTGCCTTTGATTCAGGTGTTCTCTATTTAGAGTCTGTTCTGGTCAATCTTTTTTCGATATGTGTTCAATATTCTTATCGAATATATATCATTGATATATTTGTATATGTCCAATATCCTTACCGAACATATATCATTGATATCTTTGTATATGTCCAATATCCTTATCGAACATATATCTTGATATCTTTGTATGTGTCCAATATCCTTACCGAGCATGTATATTTGAGTTTTCTTTTGATTCAAGCGTTCTCTGTCAGATATCTTTGTATGTTTCCAATATCCTTATCGGGCATGTATATTTGAGTTCGCTTTTGGTTCAAGCATTTTCTATCAGATATCTTTGTATGTGTCCAATATCCTTACGTGGCATGTATATTCGAGTTCCCCTTTGATTCAAGTGTTCTCTATTTAGAGTCTGTCTATATAAGTCTCTTCCTGATGTATGATCAACATCCTTACCGAACATATATCATTGATATTTTTTTATATGTCCAATATCCTTACCGAGCATGTATATTTGAGTTCACCTTTGATTCAGGTGTTTTCTATTTAGTGTCTATTCTGGTCAATCTCTTCTTCATATGTGTTCAATATTCTTACCGAACATATATCATTGATATCTTTGTATGTGTTCAATATTCTTACCGAACATAGATCGTTGTTATCTTTGTATATGTCCAATATCCTTACCGAATATATATTGTTGATATCTTTATATGTGTCCAATATCCTTACCGGGCATGTATATTTGAGTTTCCTTTTGATTCAAGCGTTCTCTATTAGATATCTTTGTACGTGTCCAATATCCTTACCGGGTATGTATATTCGAGTTCACCTTCGATGTAGGTGTTATTCGTTAGAGTCTGTTCTGGTCAGTCTCTTCCTGATGTATGTTTAACATCTTTACCGAAGATATATCTTTGATATCTTAGTATGTGTCTGATATCCTTATCGGGCATGTATACTCGAGTTCACTTTTGATTCAAGTGCTATCTGTGTGATATCTTTGTATGTGTCTAATATCTTTACTAGGCATGTATATTCGAATTTGCTTTTGATTCAAGCGTTCTCTGCCAAATATCTTTATATGTGTCTAATATCCTTATCGGGCATGGATATTCAAGTTCACCTTCGATGCAGGTGTTCTCCGTTAGAGTCTGTTATGGTCAGTCTCTTCTTGATGTATGTCCAACATCCTTATCGGGCATTTATATTTGAGTTCACTTTTGATTTAAGCGTTATCTGTCATATATCCTTATACGTGTCCAATATCCTTACCGGGCATGTATATTCTAGTTCACCTTTGATTCAGGTGTCCTCTGTCAAGTTAACAATATATGTGTCAAACATCCTTACCAGGCATGTATGCTTGATCTCCATTCTTGTCTGAGTCTAACCATGACCCGACACACATTTCCTGATAACTACCTTTCACCAAAAGGAAAATAGAAAATGCAGAAAAGAAAAAAATAAATAATACATGACTGGCCTCAAAGTTCAAATTTTAAGGTTCAATTAAGTATTCAATCCTCTTTCACCTTGATTGTTCGAAAGGCTACTGCCAATCTCACCCTCTGGTTAAAGAAGATTGAATAAGGGCAGTTGTTGCACCCCAAAATTTGCCCTCTTCATTTTAACCTTAATTGGCTTATACTTTATCATCATATGCATACATGCATGCCATAGGGTCTACACTCATGGGATCAGGGCTTTTCTCCGCAAGAAAGAATTGCGAAAGATGATCGTTCCCTCAGGAAGAACAGCAAAGCAGAAACTCAGGGTTTTCAAGTTTTTATGTACTCTGCAGAGTATCCAAGCTATCCAATCAACAACCAAGAAATTCATCCTCATATTCAACCCTTATGCATTCCAAAAATCTCTAAATTGTGCAGAAAGTCGAGCGTTTCAATTGATTTTAGACGGTGCAATCATAAATTCAATATTGTGCGTTTCAAGCTCATAAATTCATAACTTAAGATCAGAAAATGGTTTGAGAATGATTCTTTAGTCATTAGAACCGTCTTGAGGTCTTCTTCATTTCATTTGTTCAATCCAAAGGCTAATTTTATGAAGAAGATTTTCAAAAGCGCAAAATACTTGAAAGGCGTTATATAGTAGATTTACCGTTTCACCGGTTTTCGGATGCTTAAAAGTTCATAACTTCTGACTGGAAAATCATCTTTGAGTGCCTATTAGAGCGTTTGAACCATCTTATTATTCCCTTCAATTTTCATGTTTGGCTCGGAAGCCAATTCATTAAGGAAGATCTCTGAATGTGCGAGTACTTTGAGGTTATACGGTGCAAAAACAATGAAAATAGTGTGCTAAACCGGTGTTTTTCAAACGTTGAAAAATTCATAACTTTTCCGGGTTCAACATTTTCAGATGGTTCTTTGGGAGAAAAAATTCATCTTGGTTTTATCTTCAACCCATATGTTCGGGTCAGGAGCTAATTATTTGTAGAAGATCTTTGAAAGTGCCGATTACTAGAGAAAATTGCACGCTAAAATGGATTTTAACCAGACTGTTTCTTGATATTATAAAAATCGTAACTCTATCTATTTTTATCGTATCAGGTGATTCTTGAAGCGTGAGATCACAAATTTTGTAAGCGTCAATAATGCTTTAGGTCCCGAGTTCGGATTATGCTTCGAAGACTTCAATTTATGGCTCGCATCCGAAAGTGCACACATAAATAAGCTGAAATTGTTCAATCGGTGAAATAAATCCACTGTTTCTCGCCATTTGAAAAATCATAACTAGTTCGATTTTTATCGTATTAGGGTGATTCTTTTGGTACTATGTCACAAATTTCGTCACCGATAATTTTGCTTCAGGGTTCGCATCCATATTTTGCACCGAACATCATGAGCTTGTGGTTTGTTCGCGTGTCGTACACCTAAAAAGCTGTAAAGTTCTGCACTGTGAATTTTTACGTTGCGTTTCTCGTTGTCAGGGCGACATAACTTGTTTTATTTTTATCGTAACATAATGATTCTTTCGGCACCACATACAAATTTTGTCATCAACATCTTTGATTCAAGTTTCGCATCAGGATTTCGCAGCTATTATTATGAGGTTGTGGTTCGATCTTGCACTGTGCATGAAACAAGTTGAAATTTTCAGTTTTTGAGCCAAACTATATATTTCAAATTTCATATTTTCAAACACAATTACACTCACAATTTCAAATCTCACCAAATCAAAACCAAAACTCTCTCTCTTTTCTCTCAACTTCTCAAAAAACTTCTGAAGAACACAATTCCCAAATTCAACCAAAACTATCAATCTTGATCTTTCTCCTTCAATTTTTCTGCAAGCAAGTTCCTCCACTCTCTCTCTCTTCCTAGCCTCAAGCGCCGACCGCCACCTCCTTTAAGTGTCGGTCACCACACTCTTATCCTCCCTCCCATTGTGAAGCATTTTCTGGCGGATTCCACTCCTTCCGCGGTGATTTTCGGCTAGCAATACTCCCTCTCCATCATAATTTGTTCTGGTAAACATTTCTTCTTGAAGCGATTTCATGAGTTGAATCATCTGAATCTGTGAGATAAATGTTCAAATTGATGAGATTTTAACTTGAATTGATTGTTGCATGAATTGAGTTTTGAATTGCTAAATTGAACTTGAATTCTTGAAAAATTGCTTGAGATGATTTATTCTTGAATTTGTGATAATGTTGAGATGTGGAATTGGTTGATTCATGACATAATCGATATGGATCTTGATTTTATTCGGTAAAATTGTTGATAATTTTTGGATACCAAATTTTAGATCTATATGTCGATTATGGAATTTTGTTGAAATCTAATTGTGTTTTCATGAGTAAATGCAATTTTCGTGTCGATTTGCGAATGAATTCAAATTTTCGATATAAAAAAACCTTGAATCCGAAAATTGAATTAACTCTTAAATTTTTTTTATTTGTGGTTTGAAATCACTGATGGAATGTGGATTTGATCATTACAAAGCGTTTGTAACTTCCAAACGGTGATACTTGAATCGATAAGTATTTTGTGAATCCGCGTGCGATTATTGATATCAATTTTTATCGATATTGGTTCAAGTGTGCATCGCTTCCCGGAAACTACAAACTCCTTGTAATCGTCTTTTCAAAAGTTGTTGGATTCTTATTAATGCATAATTGTGAGTCTGTGGATTATTACGGTTAAATTATACCGTTTCCGATACGGTTTTCCGAGCATTTCTTTGTTACATTGCAATGCTGCCCCGTAATGGTAAGTTGAGCATAAGGCACTATTTCTTTGATGGTTAATGCTAAAGGTACTTGGTTTCAATGCTTGGATGACATTGGTGTTGAGTTTTCTCGATTTCGGATCGAATTTTCATGTGATTCATGTGTTAATGATGTTGCTTCCTGAGAATGGTAAGTAGCACTTGCAAGGTGATTTAATTCACGGTTACGACTTATTTGAGCTTCTTGATACGAACTATTTTTGCACACTTTCATTTGTAACAAGTTTCTTCCTGGAGTTTAGATTTGTGCTTCCCTTTTACATTTAATTTCTATTTCTTCATGATTTATTTCTAAATTGAATTGTGATGAGCACACATAACTCTGATTTCGCTTCCTTGTTATTTCTAACATGTTTGTTGGCTTGTGCAAGGGACTTTGAGAGCATTTTCAAATGATTACCTAATTTTTAGGTTATTCGATTAAAGCATGCTATGCCACTTTATTTATGGATTTGGAATTCTCTTCCAACGCGATTTACTTTTATTCTCATTTCATGACAAATATGCACTGTTTGTGTTTTTGTCTGGATGTGAATTTTTATGGAGGTGTATTGTTTGTTGCGCATGTGTCTGACACGCGTTCTCATAGTGCTTTATTGATGTTTTGATGCATATTCTGAATATTGTGTTGTTGATGCTAGCTTACGTGAAGTTTTCTGGAGTTATTCTACTTTTGCTTGCTTGAGACGAACTCTTGTTCGTTTGGTATTATACTGATTCTGGTTTACTTTTCCGCGTCATTTACCGCTTTCCTTGCCATGAGAAGTAGGAATAGAAATGAATTACAAGGAGTCCCTACTTTAGGTGGGCAATCTGTTTAAAGTCCTCAAGTGAGGCGATGTTTGTTCTATTAAAGACCTCGATGAGGCAATGTTTTTGTTTGCAAAAGACTCCAAAAAGAGCAATTTCTTGTTGTTTGTTTAAAGACCTCAAAAGGAGGAATTTTTTCTAAAATCCTTGAAGAAGGAATTTCCTCTCCCCTTTTACTTTGTGCTTTCTATCGAGTCAATAAGTGGAGCAAAGGGTCCACAATCGACCCCCACACATTTTGGTTCGTGTCATTCCTAGCTCGTATTGTATGTTGATGATTTGAACTATGCTTAATCTTGTTATCGAGTCATTCAAGTGGAATACAGAGGTCCGTAACCAACCCCCCATGATTTGTCATTCATTTCGATGATGTTAGCTCGCGTCGCTCAACTTTGATGCTCCGAGTTGTTACTCGATGTCGGTGCTCAAGCAAATCAAGTGGAAAGAGTTTCTTACTCCGACTTTGAGATCCATTGGACAAATTTTTTTGTTGATAGCTCGCACTCGATATTTGTTTTGGCTTCGGCATGACTTTGTTTGTTTGCACCTTGTGCTTGTGATTTTTGTTAAGTTTTAACCCTTGTATGCGCCCTTAGGATACACTTGTTTTATTTCCGATGCAAGTTAGACATTAGGATCATAGTGCATACATGCTAACATAGGTAGAGATTTCCCTTTGTTATCCGGACCTTAGGACCATCATTGCATGATAACATTAGGGGTAGAGTTAGATAGTTTCCCTTAGATATTTTCTTTTCTTTTTGCATCCTTAAAACTAAAACCTCTTTTTCTTGGAAACTTCTAAAACACTTAATAAAGTAAGATGTGAACTGTATGTAGTTGAGTTTTGTGGGGTAGAGCGAATCAGTTTAGACCGAGCCTTGCTCTATTCTCACTTTCAGACTTTATTACGGTTCAAATCGCAAATTCTTTCGCAATAAAAAGTACAAACCAATGCAAACCTTTTTTGTCTTCGGACCTTTTTTCTCTTTAAAATCTTTTTAATAAGGATGTGTTGTTTCAAATTAGAACAACTTGAAAATGCTAAGTGTGCGAGGGACCGAGCATCAGACTCTTTATGAGCTATAACACCAATCGCAAATTGCAATCCTAACCCTAAGGATGCGAATGCAGCATTATCCATAAAAACACAGAAGAAACGAAAACTCTTGAGCCGCACTACGATGCTCTGATTCCTTAAAAGGGATACGTAGGCATTTGTTCGCGGGGCCCAGGTGAGCAAAACTTTGTAAATATTTCTTCTTTTCCCCATATTTTCTTTTGCATGCATTCCCTCTTTGCATTTTGTCCTTAGCTCGTAAAGCTTTAGATTAGAACACATATTTTGATTAGAATAACAAGAGTGGATCCCGTGGAGTACCATGGACGTAAGGGATGCTAATACCTTCCCCTTGTGTAATTGTCTCCATTACCTGTATCTCTCGGTCGTATGATCGTGATTTCACCCTTCTCAGGTTTACTCGATGTTCACGTTTCCCTTCCTGTGGGATAAAAAACATTCGATGGAGACTTTATTGATTTCGTCTTGGTGATTTGTTCCGCCGATTGTTTCAGATGTTTCCTTCTCTACTTCTTTGACAACCTCTCTTTCGGATGGTGTCAGTGGTTTTTTCTCAATCTCTACTCTTTCCTCACCAAAACTCTCCTCAACCTCTTTATCACTCTCCTTAGGTTTTTCAATTTTTTTCCACTACTAGCTATTACAACATTTGCATGTTCCTTAAGGAAGGGGCCTAGAGGTTACTATGCAAGTAGGGAGATTTAAGTCTCCAATGCCTTGCTTCCAGTTGTGAGGGACTCGACCATAGTGTTTAGTTTCCTAAGGATTTCATTGTTACAAAGGTCTTGCTTTCTAAATTCTTTATTTTGGAGAGTTTGTGTTGCCACAAACCTCCTAATCATATATTCTAGCCTACAAAGAGTTTACATCTCAGTGAAATTCTCCATTATCATTTCGAGGTCAGATTTATGGGAATCTTGTGGTTCCTCTAAATACTGGGAGTGGTAATTGTAGAGAAAATTTTGGTGATACATAGTAATAGAGAAAAGAGTGTCTTAATCTATATGGTACAACAACCAAGTTACGATATTTGACGTAATTATTCCCTGGCAACGGTGCCAAAAACTTGATCGGCTATTTATGTGAGTATAAAATTTAATTGTGTTATAACCAGCTTAAAAATAAGAGTCGCCACCATTAATTTTTATCATAGGGAAGGGAATATAATGGATAAACCTAATTTGGTTAGAGATTCTAAGTTGTTGACTCGTTTTTAGATGAAGGAAAGGTGTTAGGCACCCCTCTCTTAGAACATAATTTGGTTATACATCCCAGTAAGAGTTTTGATGATAACAAACACATGATATAAGGAACAAATATGCTCGCTAATAAAAGTATGCTTACATGCAGGATGTTCTGATGTTGAAAAGATGTTCTGATGTAACTGGAAGTTTTGCCAGAACATCACCATAAGTTCTGATTATGCAAGCACAAAAGTTGGGAGGACAATGAAAGATTCAGACGCGTCAAATATGCATGACACACTTATATGAAGAAGTTCTGATTGGAATTCTGAATGCACCAGCGAAGTTCTGATTATGCAAGCACGGAAGTTGAGTGGACAATGAAAGATTCAGACGCATCAAATATGCATGACACGCTTATATGAAGAAGTTCAGATTGAACTTCTAAATGCACCAGCGCTACAAAACCGAATCTCTGATACTCTAATGTGCAAAGTTCTGATCAAGCTGTAAAGAACTCTCAACGGTAATATCCATCCTCTAGTTTAAGAAGCTCAGAAGCGTTACAAATCCATCAATGCAAGATCATAAGTAACGGCTACAAAACGACAAGGATCTCCTGATTTGAAAAGCTCATTAACGCGTGTTATGGACATACCAAAAGTATCTTCTTATGTAACTATTGCAAGGCCTATTTAAATCTGACAAGAAGAAGATTTCAAGATGATGAACAACTATGCTCAAAAAGAAAAACTCACGTGAAAAAGTAAACAACGCAGCTTTCATTCTTCATCTTCAATGATTCAATGTTAAACTGTGTAATACATCACAAGTTTGTGATACTGTTTATTTAGAAACATCATTGTACACTTTTATTCAATTAATTGTTTAGTGAAATTCCTTGAGAAAACCGGGTTGTGGTTTTGGACTCAAGAAGACTTTAACAGTTGTTAAAGTAGAATTATAACCAGTTTGATTAGTGAATTAAGTGCTCGTTGGAGAGAGGCGAAATCACCTTGGCGGGTGGACTGGAGTAGTTTGATGTCAAATGAACCAGGATAAAAATACCGTGTCTACTGCACATTTGATTTCAAGTTTTCAATTCGACCCCCCCTTCTTGTGTTTTTCACTTCTTCAATTGGAATCAGAGCGCCTGGTTCTGAGCTCAAACACTTAACCGTGTCAGATAAAGATCCAAGGGGGAAAACACTATGAGGGTAACAAGTCAGAACATTAGTAGCAGCCCTCTAATATTTGACGGTGAAAATTTTGACTACTGGAAGGATATGATCAGAAGTTTCTTCCTAGCCTATGACGCTGACCTCTGGGATGTGGTAACTGATGGATACATACATCCTGTTGATGAAAGCGGTCAGAAGATTGATAGAAAAAGGATGACAGATCATCAAAAGCAAGACTTCAAAAATCATCACAAGGCCATAACGATTCTCTTGAGTGCCATCTCATATTCAGAATATGAGAAGATCACAAACAGAGAAATAGCTAAGAACATGTTTGATTATCTGAGAATGACGCATGAAGGCAACATGCAAGTAAAAGAAACCAAAGCCCTCGCGCTCATTCAGAAGTATGAAGCCTTCAGAATGGAAGAATATGAAACCATTGAAACAATGTTCTCTAGATTCCAAACTCTGGTGGCCAGGCTAAAGGTGCTGGACAAAGGGGACTCAACTGCTGATCACGCAAAAAAGATCATCAGAAGTTTACCAAAACAATGGAGACCAATGGTTACAACTCTCAAACTGGCAAAAGATCTGAACATAATATCTCTATAAGAACTTGTCAGCTCCATCAGAAGCCATGAGATAGAGTTAGAAGATAATGAGCCTCAGAAGCAATATAAGTCTCTCGCTCTGAAATCTAACAAATATGAAACCAAAATTTTGCAGGCAGAAGCAGAAGCAGAAAACTCTGGAGAATCTTCGTCAAAAGAAGACGAAATGTTCCTTCTATCCAGAAGAATCAATCAGCTGTGGAAGCACAGGCAAAAGAATTTCAGAAACTCGAGAAGAACAGGAAATGACTCTGAACAATCCTCTAGATATAGAAAATCAAGTAACATAATCATTACCTGCTATGAATGCAATAAACAAGGTCACTACAAAAGTGATTGTCTAAGGCTTCAGAAGGAGAAATATAAAAGGAAGTTCGTTAAGGAGAAGAAGAAAAGTCTTATGGAAACATGGGATGACTCTGAATCCTCTGAAGACGGAAAAGAATCAGAAGATGAACAAGCCAATATAGCTCAAACGGACAACTTATTAGATGTCTCTGAATCTTCTGAATCAGAATCAGGGTCAAAATCAGAATTAGACGCTGAAGAGGTATTTCCTGACTTTACTATTAATTTTACTAAAGCTGAACTAGGAGAAAGTCTGAGTGAAATTCTGGAAAGATATCAGCAGCTTCGAGTCAAATTCAAGAACCTGAAAAAGGATCTTGCTTCTGACTCTGAAGAAACTGAGAGTCTGAGATTAGAAAACTCTGAGTTAAAAGAAAATATTTCAAAACTAGAAAATGATTTACAAAACACTCAGAAGGAAATAATCTCAGAGGATCCTAGTAATGCTGATATGATCATAAAGGAATATGATCAAAGCTTTCAGAAGTTTCTGGCTAACAACATAGATAGAAGCAAAATGGCTTCAATGATCTATGGAGTTAGCAGGAATGGCATAATAGGTATAGGATACAAAGGTAAAGTATCCCAACCTAAGAAAGTTAAGGATCTGGTTATCAAACGCACTCCTCTCTATTCTCACTTCACCACTGGGCAAACACATGATATAAAACATGCTGGTAAGGCGTTTTATACTAAACCAAAATTCAAACTGAATTTTGGAAACTCTAACAGTCACGGACCCAGAAAGATATGGGTACCAAAAGACAAAATCATCTATGTTGCAGATATTTTTAACAGCAAGGTTGAAACTCCAGTATTAACACCTGGACTCTGGATGGTCTCTACACATGGAAGAAAGAAAGCATATGTTCCAAATCCTGGAATTTAAAAGATTCGCAGGTTTCAGAGGCAATCAGAAACAGAAGATTACTGGCTCTGAAACTATTTGAAACAGAAACGGAAATACAACATCATAAGCTCTCTAAAGAATCTCAGATGTATCCAGAAGAGGATGTCACACTGTTTCAAGCCCTTTTACCAGAGCAAGCCAATCAGAGTCTTTACCACTTTTTGATTCTTGACAAAAAGGGGGAGAATGAAGAATATTTTGACTCATAATCAAAAGATCTTCAGGGAAGTGTTTTATTTTCTCGTTAGATGAGTACTCTACTCAGGGGGAGCCTTCCTATTAATTCTTATTCTTTATATTCCATCAAAATATACTAGTTTTTGTCATCATCAAAAAGGGGGAGATTGTTAGAACATAATTTGGTTCTACATCCCAGTAAGAGTTTTGATGATAACAAACACATGATATAAAGAACAAATATGCTCGCTAATAAAAGTATGTTTACATGCAGGATGTTCTGATATTGAAAATATGTTCTGATGCAACTGGAAGTTCTGCCAGAACATCACCAAAAGTTTTGATTATGCAAGCACAAAAGTTGAGAGGAAAATGAAAGATTCAGACGCGTCAAATATGCATGACACGCTTATATGAAGAAGTTCTTATTGAACTTCTGAATGCACCAACGAAGTTCTGATTATGCAAGCACAGAAGTTGAGAGGACAATGAAAGATTCAGACGCGTCAAATATGCATGACACGCTTATATGAAGAAGTTATGATTGAACTTCTAAATGCACCAACACTACAAAATAGAATCTCTGATACTCTGATGTGCAAAGTTCTGATCAGGCTGTAAAGAACTCTCAACGGTAATATTCATCCTCTGATGTAAGAAGCTCTGAAGCGTTATAAATCCATCAATGCAAGATCATAAGTAACGGCTACAAAACGACAAGGATCTCTTGATTTGGAAAGCTCATTAACGCGTGTTATGGACATACCAAAAGTATCTTCTTATGTCACTATTGCAAGGCCTATTTAACGCTGACAAGAAGAAGATTTCAAGATCATGAACAAATGCGCTCAAAAATAAAAACTCACGCGAAAAAGTAAACAACGCAGCTTTCATTCTTCATCTTCAACGATTCAATATTAAACTGTGTAATACATCACAAGTTTGTGATACTTTTTATTTAGAAACATCATTGTACACTTTTATTCAATTAATTGTTTAGTGAAATTCCTTGAGAAAACCGGGTTGTGGTTTGGGACTCAAGAAGACTTTTACAGTTGTTAAAGTAGAATTGTAATCAGTTTGATTAGTGAATTAAGTCCTCGTTGGAGAGAGGCGAAATCACCTTGGCGAGTGGACTAGAGTAGTTTGAGGTCAAACGAACCAGGATAAAAATATCGTGTCTACTGCGCATTTGATTTCAAGTTTTCAATTCAACCCCCCTCCCCATTCCTGTGTTTTTCACTTCTTCACCCTCATCTACCTTGTTCACAAGGAGACTAGGGTTTAGATTTATAGTTTAGGAAATAGGGTTTTTCACTTTTTATTAGGGGAAATCTCCATGATTTTAATTCGTATGCCTACGTAGGGGGTGTATTTTTAGTTTGCTAGAAGTTCTAGGGGGTATTGTGATCGGTGGATCTGGAACTGACTGTTTAAAGCTGGTTCGCGAAATGTCGCGGTAAGCAAGAGTCGCCACCGTCTTTTATTTTCTCCAAATGGAAAGGACAAAAGCACAGAAAAATTCCTTAAAGAGATTGCTCTCGGTTCGGGAGGTAGATTATAGAAAGGGAAGGTGTTAGCACCCTTTCTATCCATGGTTATCCATGGGCTCTTAGATACTTGCTCATTGTGTTTTCAAAATGTTTGTTTGCTTTTCAAGGTGAGTGGGTTTTGAAAAAAGTTTCGTTTGAAAAATCTCTAAGTAACTCTTGTATCTGTCCTCAAGAGTGTATGAAAAATTTGTTTGAAAACTTTTAGAAAGTGTAGGTGTGAAAAGTATTTTGTTTGTTTTCGAAAAGAGCAAGTATCTATGAGAATCTACCTACCCTAAGGAATTCGTCTGTGTAAATGTCCTTTAAAGTAGTGCCATCCCACCATTGAAAGGTAGGTAGCACCACCATTGGAGGTGTTCGGGTCAATTCGAGGTTCGGGACATGGTGATCACCGGAGTAATAGGAAGACACCTTAGAAGCTACCCTCATGCCAGGTTCCCGGATCATGAGGACTTACTAAGACATCCTCTACTCGACGATCACCTTTCGAGGGGCAAGGCAACAGTGAAGCGTACCCTAGGGGTGGTGTGTGAATTGTGTGCCATTTTCAGTTTATTGTTTGTCTTGTCATGCATTGGTGATCTACGTTTTGATTTTTATTGGGCATTCATTCTTTCATGTTATTGTTTAACAGTTAAAGGTGCGGGAATTTAAAGTGCGGAAAAGGTAAAAGGTCCTACGCTATTACAAAGGCGCGGGTCTACAACGCCAAATTAATCCAGACCCAATTTAAAATAAAGTGCAGAAAATAAATGTCTAATAGCTATTACAGGGCTTTGGAACAAGTACATTATATTCACAAAAGAAATAAATAAAACGCGCGAACAAAAAACGTAATCGAATGCGAGGGCGTTGAACCCTTTAAAGGAATTAAAATAAAACTATTAAAATAATTAAATTAAATAATAGAAATGACTTATTTTATGTTTTTGTATTTATGACATTAAAGAAAATTAAATTAATTAAAAGTCAAATAATTAATTCTAATTCTAATTGTTTTTAATTTATTAAAGAAAATGCATTAAAGTTAAAACCTAGAATTAAAACTAAATTAATTATAAAATTTATTTACAAAATTAATGGTTGATGATAAAATATTTAATTAATTAAAAAAAGGGTAAAAAAGTGTTAAAGATCTATTTTTATTATTTTTGGTTTATTGTGAAAAAAGGAATTAAATTAACAACCTAAAATTAAAACTAAATTAATTAAGGGATTTATTTACAAAATTAATACTAAAAATAAAATATTTATTATTTTTATCTTTTCTAATTTTTTTGTGTTTTTTATATTTTGAAAATATTAAATTAAAGCATTTAAAAAAAATAAATCAAAACAAAGAAAAGAGAAGAATATATAAAAAAAGGTTAAAAAGAAAGCAAACTAGAGGGGTGCAGCCCAAGTAATTCTGGCCCATTAGCATGGTTCGTTTGACTTTTCCAGGCAAGGTGCTGGAGCGTTGACCTGGACTACCATGTGCCTTGGATCTGGACCTTTGATTTGATCACCCTGACTTTGTGAATGGTTTGATTTTGAGTGTGTATCGTATGCCTCATCATGGATCCTGTATGGGAAGATCAATTGAAAAAATATATTGAGAATACTGAAGACCTGGGGCTCGAACCCAGGTCTTGGACGTTAACACGCACATGCTTTTCCAGTTGTGCCACTTTGCTTATTTGTAAATAATATAAACAAAGAATATAATGAAACAAAACGCGTGGATACTTGGCTTTCCGCGCGAAAATTCAAACAGGCCAATTGCTCCTTGCCACCTAATCATCTCCTTCGCTTGGCTTCTTTTATTCCTGAAACATGTAAAACAATGGCAATGTTTTTCACGCGTTGCTACAGGTATGATACAAAAAAATAGCGAACAGGCCACAAGGCCTCATAAATTAGGAGCGACATATGGTTCCTCTTCGTCTGAGTGTGCCTGATGCAATGGTGCTAGTCGCGTGTCCTAATTTTGCAGAGATAAGAAACGCCTAATTTGAGAACCTGAAAACCCTAAGCATCTCTAATGGCAAATCCTTATATAAGACATGAAAACAAAATTAAACCATATAGGTAGCATCAGAATTGCATAAATAATGTAAATCACATATCAAAAAGTGCAAAAAGCGCATGAATGGAGATGCAAGAGTATGAATATTTTTCGGTACAGGGCCTGTTCGTGTTACCAATTCTGGGCGTTTTGATGAGAGTTCTTGATTGGGATACGTCCTATAATGCTTGAGGAAGCTAATGAGATAGGTTTTGAGGCTTGAATCGATCTCTAAGTGAGTTTTCATAATTCAAAAGTATGGCCAAAATATGAGTTTTTGTTTTCAGCTTTGGGGCGCAGCTTCTGTCCAATCTTGTTGTGTATCACTTGTATATGTCTTATGCAATGTGTATGGATGAAAATTATGGCCAATAATGCCTTGCATTGATGTTTAGGATTTTGGCATAAACCACCATTATCACACTTTCCATTTTTTTGCCTCATTTTGAATTCTTGCCTTATTTGAGCCTTAGCACGAAAATGGCATAGGCTTAATGATGTTTCAAGGCTAGTTAAGGCCAAATATTTCATTTAATCAAACTTTTTGATTTTTTCTTGATTTTAAAAGATTTAAACTTAATTAAATCTAATAAAATCAATTAAAAATGAAAAAATTAATTAAAAAATATGAAATAAAAGGTGGGACACGTGGGAGGCATGGCCAAGTTAATTCAAGTGGAAAAAGTGGGCCCCTTTTGTCAAAAATGAGATTTCAAGGATAAATGATTTTGGCCATTTCACAAAAATTTCCCAACTTCTCCAATGCATAACTTGCTCAATTTTTAAGCTTTGCTCATGTTCTTGGACATTTTGGAAAGGATTTTGAGTCCTCTAACCAATGTCCTTGGTCCCATGTCATTTTGATTTACCAATCTCAAGTTATGGCCTTTGACTTAAAGTCCCTTTTTGTTGACTTTTGAAAATGACCTATAATGTTGAAATTGATAACTTTTTGTGAGAGCATTTCTTGGCCTTGAAGTATGAAGATGAGTTGTAGGAAATGTCTTTCTCTTCAAAATGAGCTTTGGATGGAATTTTTCTGATAATCCATGTGAAAGTTATGCCCTGGTCAATTTCAGTTGACTTTTGCAACTGTCCAAATAAGGAAACTTTTGCATCTTGATGATTTTTGAGCCAAACTTTGAGAATCATGATCAAGCATTGATCAAATGATGTTTGTGGCTTCAAAATGATATGTTGACCAAAAATTTGAACTTTTGACTGTCAAATGACCATTTTGCCCCTACAGTTGACTGTAGTGCAATTAGGGTTTTTTGACTGTGCAATTTTATGCTGAAAGTCTTGAAACTTGATATAAGGATGCTTGACCATATTTGTAGGCATGTGGGACTTGATTGGGCCCTTGGAACCTTCATTTTCTTGATCAGAACAAAAACCCTAGTTTTGACTGCTTATGAGGCCCTTGACTGTGCAACCCTTGGGGAGGTTTTGAAGCTTGACTTTGCAATTCTTGAAGAATATGGGAGGGCAAATTTTGGGGCACAACAGTTGCCCCTGTTCAATCTTCTTAGACCTGAGGATGCAGATTGGCTGACGTGCCTTTCGTAATCCGAGGGTGGAAGATGATTGAACACTAGAGTGCCCAGAAATTTGCGCTCACATAGTAGCAGTGTGATGATGGAATGGGCTTATAGATGCCATTTATAGGATGATGGGCTTATAGATGCCATCTGGACGTTGATCGCATAAGAGATTCCTTAGCGAGAACCTGTATACCTGCAAAAGAAAAATGAGTACCTGACATGTTGCAGGAGCTGGTTTTAAGATGCTTGGCATAGATGTGTCCTGACTGGTTACAGGAGCTGGATCTGGAGCTTCAAATGGTGATGAAGGAACCAGGGATGGTTACTACCTCAGCATGAACGGTGAGAGAACCTTGGGTGATTTAACTTCAACAATGCTCGTTGAGAAAATCTTGGTGGGAATTACCATCTTCGCAGTATCGGGGAGAGAACCAATAGGCAATTATAATCTCAAAAGCGGACGTTTGAGAAAAACATGGGTTGGAATTAATCGTCTCCGCAGGATTGGGGAGAGAACCATAGGAAATTATAATCTCAAAAGCGGACGTTTGAGAAAAACCTGGATTGGAATTATCACTTCCGCAACATCGGGGAGAGGACCATAGGAAATTATAATCTCAAAAGCGGACGTTTTGAGAAAAACCTTTGATAACTTCTACTGAGTCTTCATCAGAAAATTCTGTTTGGGGTCGATTTAGCTGGACTAGAGAAGGCCTTGGACTGGATAAGAAATCTTTGGAGTCGATTAACTGAACCGGTCTAGGTCTTGAAATCAGATTGAGAATTTAACTGAATCTTTCCTGAAAGGTAAAGGTCAGTCATACGCGATGCATGGTATGGATCAAGCAATGATGTTCTCAACATAAATGAGATTTGTAAGATATGATGTGTCTATGCATGCTATGATGATGTATGTGATGTTTAGGAATGTATGTTTTCGTCTTAGGAAAATAAATCCTTGACGGGTGTCGGGAAGTTGAATCCTGGGCTGATGTGGAAGAAAAGAGCTTCTTGTTTCCGCTGGGGATAATGGTTGCAAAAATACCGGTAGGAGAAGATAACTCCGTTGGGGGATAAACTTGGCGAATGGATTACTCTGCGGGGAGAAAATCGCTCTGACGATCTTGCTGGGGAACAATACTCTGTGGGGAGAGACGTACTTTGCTCGGATATTGATGGTAACTTCGCTGGGGATACCATTGTTATGTTGGAAGTGTGATGAACTCCGCTGGGATGGGGAGACTTCGCCGAGGACAATCTTTCCGTGGCTTTTGGCTGAGGATAACCCAGTTATATCCTGGTAGGGAAATAACCTTTGAAGAAAGCCGGGAGACGCGTTCGTGCTCTGCGGGGAAGAAGCTTCCAGAATCTACTGGGGAAATTTTTGAGATGTATTTTTTGTAAGTTGAAAGAGGGAACCTATGTAGGGTTACTTTGAGGTTGGGCTCGCGTGAAGCTGCATTTGGAGTTGAAGGAAACCTGTGTAGGGTTTCTTGATGACGAGTTCGTGTAAAACTTCATCTTTGGAAAGAGAGGACCTGTGTAGGGTTTCTTGATGGCGAGTTCGTGTAAAACTGCATCTTTGGAGGGAGGAAACCTGTGTAGGGTTTCTTGATGACGAGTTCGTGTAAAACTTCATCTTTGGAAAGAGAGGACCTGTGTAGGGTTTCTTGATGGCGAGTTCGTGTAAAACTGCATCTTTGGAGGGAGGAAACCTGTGTAGGGTTTCTTGATGACGAGTTCGTGTAAAACTTCATCTTTGGAAAGAGAGGACCTGTGTAGGGTTTCTTGATGGCGAGTTCGTGTAAAACTGCATTTTTGGAGGGAGGAAACCTGTGTAGGGTTTACTGACAATGAGTCTGTATAAGACTGTATCTAGAGCTGAGAAGGAAACCTGTGTAGGGTTTACTGATGACGAGTCCGTGTAAAACTGCATCCTTAAAAATAGAGAACCTGTGTAGGGTTTCTGGGTGACGAGTCCGTGTAAAACTACATCTGGAGTTTTGAGAAGGAAACCTGTGTAGGGTTTACTGATGACGAGTCCGTGTAAAACTACGTCTGGAAAGAGATAACCTGTGTAGGGTTATTTCAGGATAAGTCCGTATAAAACTTCTTGATGAACCGGGGTAAGGTTATCTGTGGAGGGTGAGTCCGTGTAAGACTTCGTGATGAACCGGGGTAAGGTTATCTTAAGATGAGTCCGTGTGAGACTTCGTCTGAAAATTGAGAAGGAACCGGTGTAGGGTTACTTTGATGATAAGTCCGTGTAAGACTTTTTTGAAAGAAAAGGAACCGGTGTAGGGTTACTTGTGGATGAGTCCGTGTAAGACTTTGTCTGAAAGTTGAGAAGGAACCGGTGTAGGGTTGCCCGATGATGATCAAGTGGATGATTGTCCTGTTTGGTTTCGGATGTTAACCCTTGATCTGGAATTTGTAAAGGTAGATGGTAATCATCTTTGTATTAACCTTTCCTTGGTACCTTGGTTGACAGAGCAACTGGATCGCCTGGACGACTCATTATTGCCCCTGTTTCTGAGGTGAGGGGAAAAGATATCTTGTGGAGGTGCTGGATGACTGCCTATTGACAAATCTTCCTTTTGGTAGGCAAGTGACGAGATGCCGGGACATAGTCGTACGCTTTGATCCCTAACTTTTGCCTGGACCGCCCTTTCGGGTTTTCAGTCCACCGGGATACCCATTTTTGCCCAAGCCGCCTTTTCAGGTTTTTGACTTGCCGGGTGTACAAATTTTTCTTTTTCATCCCTTATTTTGCCCGAACCCTTTTGGTTCGCCGGGAAGCCCTTATTTTTGCCTAGGTGTGTCAACCTAGCGGGTCTTTGATTACGCGTAGTATTCTTTTTTGATTATGTCCACGCTCTCAGGGTGTAGGGGGGTGCCCCTGTTGATAGTGTTGTGTTGCCCTGCTACCAGAAGATGTCCGATCGTGCAAGATTCGTTGCTGGAATGCCACCAGTGACTCGGGCGAGGGTTTGCCCCAAGCTAGTTGGCCTTGAGAGATTCCTCGAATCTTGACTGGACTGCCCCAGATGATAGACACTGATCATGCCATGCCCCTTGATTGGAAGTGTTTCTTCCACTTGAGGTGATCTCTTTGTTGAGAGGACTTTTGTTCATTAGATGTTCGTCGTGCGAATTTCTCTGCTGTTCAAACAAATAGTCATATGCAAACAAGGTTATTTTAAGAATGCAAAGGCTTATGTCTGTCTTGAAGTTTTTTTGAAAAATGCATTTTTTCAGTAAAAAGAGCAAATTTTGTAAAATGTGATGTCAACTCGTTATTTTACCGCAAGCCTTAAGGAGTCAGGATACTTTTTGTAACAGTATGCTTTCGAACTAACCCATGCTTCAGCTAGGACTTTTAAGGGTTATAACGTGGCCTGGTTCATGGTTCAAGAAACAAAGGATAAAGGCTCAAATTATTTGTACCCACCCGCTCTTCGTGATGTTCTTCAATCCTAAACTCAGCCGATCGTGCGCTAGACTTTGTTTGAGTCTTTGCCTTGATGTTCCAATGATGATTCAGATATTGATGATTCATTCTGAATAGGCAGTCTTTTTTTTTTGTTTTTGTTGAGGGTTTGTGCGACCTCTTTCTTTTTGATTTTGCTATCCCTAAATTTTGCCTGAACTGTTTCTTTTGTGATTACAGTCAGCGGGATGCCCCAGTTTTGTAAGTCTCCTTCATAGGTTTTGACTTATTGGTTTTTTATTTTTGAGATATAATGACTTCCTATCTTTATGGTTATTTAGAACCATCACTGTCTTTTGTTTCAGAAGGACTTCTTTTGATGCCATTCGTTGTGCACTTGGATCAGCTGAGAGAACTACCCTGCCCCAGGTTATGATTAAGGGTTTTAATTTTCGAAAAGAAAAACTCCTACTTCTTTGGCTCAAAGGGGTCGACGAGGGATTATCTTCCTTATAACTCCAGTGTTTAGGGATTGAAACAATGCCTGTACCTCATCAGCGGGGTCTGTTCAAAAGCATACTGTAAAGATCGTGGTATCGTTTTCGTCATCCTCCCTCAAGAGGCTTAGAATTTTCAGTCAAGAGTTGATCATCACAAAAATATGAAAGCAGTTTTAAGTACAGTAAACATAATTAATTCAAGACAGACATGTGTAATGCATTCATGAAATAAAAGAGTTTAACATGATAATTGTTTGTTTGAACAAGAAAAGAAAAATACAACTTGAATTCAAATGAACAAAAATCTCTCAATCCTAGCCATGTTTTGGCAAAGGAGCAGTGGTCACAACGGGAGTCTCAGCAGGCTCGAACTCGATCTCCTTAGCGTCGATCATATTCTGGATCTTATACTTCAGCGCCCAACAGTCCTCAGTATCGTGCCCCGGGCTATCAGAATGATAAGCACACCTCGCTTCTGGATTGTAGTTTGGAGAGGAGGTCTTGGTATTTGCAGGAGGATTGATCACCGCAATCAGGTTCATTTTCAACATGTGCTGTAATGCTTGTGACCATGGCATGTTGATGTTGGTGAATTGTCTTTTAGGCTCGTACGGCCTTCGCTGATTTCTCTTTTGTGGTTGGCGGCGTGGTGCAGAACCAGAGATCATGACTGCCCCTGCCTGTTGGTCACGACGACTCTTTTGACCGTATGCAGCATTAGACTCTTTCTTGCCCATGTAAGGCTTTTGGTGAGTATCTGAAGGTGTGGCCTCCTGAATCTTCCCACTCTTGATACCAGCTTCGATTCTTTCCCCAGTCAGAATGAGGTCGGTAAACCCTGCAGATGAATTACCAATGAGATAATTGAAGAACGGCCCAGATAGGGTCCCTAAGAACATATCAACGAGTTCCCGGTCGGTCAAAGGTGGTTGTACCCTCCCAGCAAGGTCCCTCCATCTCTGCGCATATTCTTTGAAACCTTCTCCCGATCCTAACGACATACCCTGGAGTTGGGTACGTGTAGGAGCGAGGTCGGCATTATACTGATACTGCTTGTAAAAAGCAGTAGCCAACTCCTCCCAGTTACGAACCTTGGTCCCATCCAGCTGATAGAACCATTCGAGGTGAGTCCCTGAAAGACTCTCCTGGAAGAAGTGGATCCACAAGTTCTTGTCCACAGTGTATGGTTGAATCTTCCGCACATAAGATTTGAGATGCAGCCTGGGACAGGATGCCCCATCATACTTAGCAAAAGAAGGAACCTTGAATTTGTGTGGGATCACCACACCAGAAGATAGACCCAGGTCCCCGAAATCTAACCCAGGCACTTGTTGAATTTCCATGGCATTCAGACGATCCTCTAGTTGCTTGTACCGGTCCTCAGCAGGGGGGTACTGTTCATCATTGAAGTCTGTCTCGGTGTCGGAGACCATAGGGCTAGGAACCTCTCTCCCTTGGTGACTGCCTTCCCCCACAGATGGAGTAGTCCTCTCAGCTTCATTCTGCAGTGTGTTCCCAGATCTGCGTCTAGGGTTGAACAAAACAGTCCTCTTCTTCTTCTGAATCAGAGTCTTCAATTCCTTTTGACCCTGGGCTAGGCTCATAATCAACTCCTGGAACTGGGCATTCTGGGCCTGAAGGGCCTTGATAGCTTGTCCATCGGATGATTCAGGATTCATGATGACGGCTGTAATAAACAGCGAAGAAGGTAAGTGACCTGCAACAAGTTTACCTGTAATGAAATGATATGTATAATATGCATGCGATGTTTTCAAGGATCTCGCGGGGTAGACAAGAAAAATTGTTAGAGTTGAATTTCGTAGCTTGGTTGAAGGAACTGCATGTTGTTGAGAGTCCTTCTTCAAGGGTCAAAGGCTCACTATATCCAGTGGGTCATAGCCTCTAACAACCTTGGCTTAGAGGAAAATAAATCCCCTTTGCCCCTGGCTAGGAAGTTTGGTCTATCGTGACCTGCACCACAGACCCTTGAGATCCTTGAAATGGATTAGTCCTTATGTAGGATGCATGCAATGGCATGATGTCATGATGTTATGCTATGCGTGGGGTAATGTAGGTAAACCCTGTTATGAGTCCCATTTAAGGACTGTAAACAAAACTTGCGAGAAACTTAGTAAACCCTGTTATGAGTCCCAATTAAGGACTATAAACAAAACCTGTAAGAAACTCAAATGTCAGATAACAAGCATGCAAGTAGTCAAGTTGGAAGGCACACAAGTCACACAAGGGAAACCCTTAGAGTTCAGGCCAGCATGGGGTCTGGGTATTACCCTCTTGAAGTTGGTGGGCTCAACCTATCCTATTAGAAGTAACCGGGTTCTAAGGATCTCAATATCATTGGATTGCTTTCATTGTTCATCGTTTCGATTTAGCCACTGACTGGCGATCAAAATATCCCAAGAAAACAACCCTCAATTGAGTGTAGTATCGAGTATCAACCGACTTCGGAGTACACCAAAGTAGTCATCTCACTACCCTAAAGAGTCCAAGATGGTTCAATTAAGGTTCCTAAGGTCTGTTGATGCTTCACGACACCACGCGGAGGCCCCGTACTCTCCTTGATTGACTCAAGGGTTATCGGTACACACCAAAGTGCCACATCAACGTAACAGACTGCTTCAACCATGTCGGTATACCCCGCACAGTTCCCTCATAGCCTTGTTGCTACTTTCTAAGAAGGTATCCCCATATCCTGGTTAGGATCTATAGAACTCCCAAGACAGTCCCACAATTTAAAGCGAACAAATCAAAGCAATTGAAAACACAATGATCTTAGTCCTAAGGTACACCTCACTTTAAAGATTTCCCCAGCAGAGTCGCCAGTTCTGTGATCGGTGGATCTGGAACTGACTGTTTAAAGCTGGTTCGCGAAATGTCGCGGTAAGCAAGAGTCGCCACCGTCTTTTATTTTCTCCAAATGGAAAGGACAAAAGCACAGAAAAATTCCTTAAAGAGATTGCTCTCGGTTCGGGAGGTAGATTATAGAAAGGGAAGGTGTTAGCACCCTTTCTATCCATGGTTATCCATGGGCTCTTAGATACTTGCTCATTGTATTTTCAAAATGTTTGTTTGCTTTTTAAGGTGAGTGGGTTTTGAAAAAAGTTTCGTTTGAAAAATCTCTAAGTAACTCTTGTATCTGTCCTCAAGAGTGTATGAAAAATTTGTTTGAAAACTTTTAGAAAGTGTAGGTGTGAAAAGTATTTTGTGTGTTTTCGAAAAGAGCAAGTATCTATGAGAATCTACCTACCCTAAGGAATTCGTCTGTGTAAATGTCCTTTAAAGTAGTGCCATCCCACCATTGAAAGGTAGGTAGCACCACCATTGGAGGTGTTCGGGTCAATTCGAGGTTCGGGACATGGTGATCACCGGAGTAATAGGAAGACACCTTAGAAGCTACCCTCATGCCAGGTTCCCGGATCATGAGGACTTACTAAGACATCCTCAACTCGACGATCACCTTTCGAGGGGCAAGGCAACAGTGAAGCGTACCCTAGGGGTGGTGTGTGAATTGTGTGCCATTTTCAGTTTATTGTTTGTCTTGTCATGCATTGGTGATCTACGTTTTGATTTTTATTGGGCATTCATTCTTTCATGTTATTTTTTAACAGTTAAAGGTGCGGGAATTTAAAGTGCGGAAAAGGTAAAAGGTCCTACGCTATTACAAAGGCGCGGGTCTACAACGCCAAATTAATCCAGACCCGATTTAAAATAAAGTGCAGAAAATAAATGTCTAATAGCTATTACAGGGCTTTGGAACAAGTACATTATATTCCCAAAAGAAATAAATAAAACGCGCGAACAAAAAAACGTAATCGAATGCAAGGGCGTTGAACCCTTTAAAGGAATTAAAATAAAACTATTAAAATAATTAAATTAAATAATAGAAATGACTTATTTTATGTTTTTGTATTTATGACATTAAAGAAAATTAAATTAATTAAAAGTCAAATAATTAATTCTAATTCTAATTGTTTTTAATTTATTAAAGAAAATGCATTAAAGTTAAAACCTAGAATTAAAACTAAATTAATTATAAAATTTATTTACAAAATTAATGGTTGATGATAAAATATTTAATTAATTAAAAAAAGGGTAAAAAAGTGTTAAAGATCTATTTTTATTATTTTTGGTTTATTGTGAAAAAAGGAATTAAATTAACAACCTAAAATTAAAACTAAATTAATTAAGGGATTTATTTACAAAATTAATACTAAAAATAAAATATTTATTATTTTTATCTTTTCTGATTTTTTTGTGTTTTTTATATTTTGAAAATATTAAATTAAAGCATTTAAAAAAAAAAATAAATCAAAACAAAGAAAAGAGAAGAATATATAAAAAAAGGTTAAAAAGAAAGCAAACTAGAGGGGTGCAGCCCAAGTAATTCTGGCCCATTAGCATGGTTCGTTTGACTTTTCCAGGCAAGGTGCTGGAGCGTTGACCTGGACTACCATGTGCCTTGGATCTGGACCTTTGATTTGATCACCCTGACTTTGTGAATGGTTTGATTTTGAGTGTGTATCGTATGCCTCATCATGGATCCTGTATGGGAAGATCAATTGAAAAAATATATTGAGAATACTGAAGACCTGGGGCTCGAACCCAGGTCTTGGACGTTAACACGCACATGCTTTGCCAGTTGTGCCACTTTGCTTATTTGTAAATAATATAAACAAAGAATATAATGAAACAAAACGCGTGGATACTTGGCTTTCCGCGCGAAAATTCAAACAGGCCAATTGCTCCTTGCCACCTAATCATCTCCTTCGCTTGGCTTCTTTTATTCCTGAAACATGTAAAACAATGGCAACGTTTTTCACGCGTTGCTACAGGTATGATACAAAAAAATAGCGAACAGGCCACAAGGCCTCATAAATTAGGCGCGACATATGGTTCCTCTTCGTCTGAGTGTGCCTGATGCAATGGTGCTAGTCGCGTGTCCTAATTTTGCAGAGATAAGAAACGCCTAATTTGAGAACCTAAAAACCCTAAGCATCTCTAATGGCAAATCCTTATATAAGACATGAAAACAAAATTAAACCATATAGGTAGCATCAGAATTGCATAAATAATGTAAATCACATATCAAAAAGTGCAAAAAGCGCATGAATGGAGATGCAAGAGTATGAATATTTTTCGGTACAGGGCATGTTCGTGTTACCAATTCTGGGCGTTTTGATGAGAGTTCTTGATTGGGATACGTCCTATAATGCTTGAGGAAGCTAATGAGATAGGTTTTGAGGCTTGAATCGATCTCTAAGTGAGTTTTCATAATTCAAAAGTATGGCCAAAATATGAGTTTTTGTTTTCAGCTTTGGGGCGCAGCTTCTGTCCAATCTTGTTGTGTATCACTTGTATATGTCTTATGCAATGTGTATGGATGAAAATTATGGCCAATAATGCCTTGCATTGATGTTTAGGATTTTGGCATAAACCACCATTATCACACTTTCCATTTTTTTGCCTCATTTTGAATTCTTGCCTTATTTGAGCCTTAGCACGAAAATGGCATAGGCTTAATGATGTTTCAAGGCTAGTTAAGGCCAAATATTTCATTTAATCAAACTTTTTGATTTTTTCTTGATTTTAAAAGATTTAAACTTAATTAAATCTAATAAAATCAATTAAAAATGAAAAAATTAATTAAAAAATATGAAATAAAAGGTGGGACACGTGGGAGGCATGGCCAAGTTAATTCAAGTGGAAAAAGTGGGCCCCTTTTGTCAAAAATGAGATTTCAAGGATAAATGATTTTGGCCATTTCACAAAAATTTCCCAACTTCTCCAATGCATAACTTGCTCAATTTTTAAGCTTTGCTCATGTTCTTGGACATTTTGGAAAGGCTTTTGAGTCCTCTAACCAATGTCCTTGGTCCCATGTCATTTTGATTTACCAATCTCAAGTTATGGCCTTTGACTTAAAGTCCCTTTTTGTTGACTTTTGAAAATGACCTATAATGTTGAAATTGATAACTTTTTGTGAGAGCATTTCTTGGCCTTGAAGTATGAAGATGAGTTGTAGGAAATGTCTTTCTCTTCAAAATGAGCTTTGGATGGAATTTTTCTGATAATCCATATGAAAGTTATGCCCTGGTCAATTTCAGTTGACTTTTTCAGCTGTCCAAATAAGGAAACTTTTGCATCTTGATGATTTTTGAGCCAAACTTTGAGAATCATGATCAAGCATTGATCAAATGATGTTTGTGGCTTCAAAATGATATGTTGACCAAAAATTTGAACTTTTGACTGTCAAATGACCATTTTGCCCCTACAGTTGACTGTAGTGCAATTAGGGTTTTTTGACTGTGCAATTTTATGCTGAAAGTCTTGAAACTTGATATGAGGATGCTTGACCATATTTGTAGGCATGTGGGACTTGATTGGGCCCTTGGAACCTTCATTTTCTTGATCAGAACAAAAACCCTAGTTTTGACTGCTTATGAGGCCCTTGACTGTGCAACCCTTGGGGAGGTTTTGAAGCTTGACTTTGTAATTCTTGAAGAATATGGGAGGGCAAATTTTGGGGCACAACAGGTATGAAGAGTAAGGCCCTAAATTCAGATACTGAATTTGGACCCAAAACACAGGGAGATGTGAATTTGAACTAGGTAGTAAAGACTGGAGGTGCAAGAAGTGAAGGGCCCAAGTCTAGATGTTGGACTTGGCCCATAATGCGTGGGGGGGGTATGGTTTGTATGTGGTAATAAAACAAAACATGTTGGGGGTGCTGGTAGTACGGGCCTTGGCCTAGTGTCTGTTCAAAGGCCCAATACGAAATCATGGGTGCGTTTGGGTTTGGTGTGGGCACGTTTATAGTGCTACGGTAGGGACGCATTTAGGAGACATTTGATTAAGAACATAAGGCATAAGTGGAAGGTGTGTGATAAGCGCGACACATTACAACAGGGGGACATTTATAAAAACCAACTTATGGGTTGAAGGCCCATTTTCTCTTCTTTCTCTCTCTCTTCACCCAAACACAACAAAACAAATGTTGGAGGCTAGAGAGAGAAGCTCCAACTTCTCTCTAGATTTTTTTGCCCGGAATCGCCTCCACCTTGGGCGCCACCAGACGAAAATCACTTTCTCTGGCGGCTGCACCAAGGCGCCGCCATCTTCAAGCCCAACCACTGTCTGGGTTCATATGAACCCTAAGAACCCTAAGGGTTTATGAAGAACCCTAAGCTAAACCCCAGAAACCTTCAACAATTGTGAACCTTAACCCTAAACCAGATGAACCCTAACCCCAAACCTAAGAACCCTAACCCTTGAAAAAGCCCAAAAAACCTTATTCCAATCGAAATCCAAAACACAATAATCAATCAACAACCATAGTTTGAAACCAAGCTAAGTGTTAGGCTTACCTTTCCATAGTGAATCTTGTCGCATTAATTCCTTTATGTTTTTATCCCCCTGTCTAATCCTCTTCTTCTTCTCTGATTGCAGGTGTGAAGGATGATGGCAACAACGAAGATGATGGAGGCGCAATGACGAATTTGAAACACAGATCTAGGGTTTCAGAAGATGATACCCAGATCTTAAGGACGAAGGCTAGCTTGCGGATTTGCTTCTCTTCTATACTTTATACTTCTCCAATTTCTTGTTGTCAAATTTTTTCTTTCCCTTCCCGATTAGTTTTAGGGTTATTTATATAACTTAGGCTTTTTAGATGAATTAGGAAGTTTTTTATTGTCGTTATATTTTAGAGATTGAATCAATTAGGGATTTGATTTGATCTCATTTTGTATAGTTGTTTTAGGGTTTATAGATTTGAATGTATTTGGACGTTATCTTATGTAAATACTCAATAAAATGTTTTTCCAATCCCATCTTTAAAATTTGATTCAAATAATTTGTAAACAAATTATTTGATTCAGGTTGTATAGATTTTATATTTGCACAATAATTATTTTGGGTTTCTGGGCTTGGGTTACTTAGTGAAGAACAGGGCGCCGAGACCGTGCCTTGAGGATTAGGGTTTCAAAGACCCTTGTTGACTTGGTCAACATTAATCAAAATAATAATAATAATAATAAAATAATATTAAAATTAATAATATTAATAATAATAAATATTCACTAATATTATAAATCAATAAATAACAATCATAATAATAAAAGTAATAATATTACTAAAAAGACTGTTGACTTAGTCAATAATTAAGATGGACTCTAAACCTTCTTAGTAGGCCGAAAATTTAAACAAAAAAAAACATACACCCCTCCTTTTTATTTAAACAGACCTCAATGGGCTTGCATCTCAACAACGCCCCTTTTCTAATTGTAAGGAACATTTAATGGGCTATCAGATTTCGATGGTCTATTTTTGAAACAATACACCCCCTCCATAAACTTAAGCCCTAAACTGCATATATGAATTTGACAATAATATGATAAGATTGGAAAATAAGGAATGAATTGATTAGAAATCAATAAGGGAAAATTTGGGGTATGACAAACTGCAAGTGTGCAGTCTATCGTGTAATTTTAAAAGTTATCAAACCACAGAGACCAATAGTCAAATCCATCGTTACTAACTATTATGGTGTTTATTCAAGGCAATTAATTAAGAGAAGTTATTGTTATACGAAAAGTGCGATAAAATAGAAGGAATAAATAATTTGGCAAATAGTGTCAGAATGTAGATTTCGTTAATCAACAATATTCTTATTTATTTCTAAGTAGGATTTCCAGTGGGGAAATATTTTCTATTTAGAAAAGAATCAATTTAATGGGAATTGTCGCTCTTGCATATTCAGAACCGAGAGTATCATCTAATCTATACCTTCCATGTCACTCATGGTCGGAGCTTATTGCGTTAAAGTGATAAACCTATTTTTAAGAAATTAAACTCCTTTATTGAAAAGTGATTTTTGATTGGAAAGATTAATTAAAAAAGGGTTCTTAAGCTTTCGCTTAAGAACCAAATCCTAAACCTATAAACGCGTGCGTTCATAAATAGCTTTAAAACCAACTTGCTAGAAACCGGACGACTTTCGATCTTACCCGCTATTTTCACGGCCTTACATTCATAGAGACAAATTAAATTAAGCCTTAGTGAAATTTTTTAAACAAAAAAACATTACCAAATTTAATTCTACAAAGGAAATAAGAATATGTTTGATTAAAGTTCTCACATTCCAACATCAAATAAAATAACTTGACATATTGACGTAAGAGGCGATTACTTCGATAATTGAATAAAACATAACAAGCATAATTAGAATTGCGAAAGTAGAAGAAGTAAATGAAGAACTTGAATTAAATAAAGTAATGAATGTAAATAACAAAGTATAATAAAAACATACTGCGAAGATAATTTTGTCTGGTACAGAGGAATACTTCGTGCAAAAGCTAATAATCTTCAAAGTGATAAAGTGCGGAAATAAAACTTATACATGGTTGCTCCAAACTAAGTATAGACTCAATCGAACAATGTGATAACTCTTCGGTTTAAAGAGTTAAAGCTCACAAGATGAATAATATATGGCTTAAGTATTGCACTAAGTTTGGATGAACAAAATGGTGTAGCTGGGGGTATTTATAGCATTCCAAAAACCCTAAAAATCCCTAAAATTGCTTCAAAGTAGTGGAGAAAAAGTAGGGGTCCTTTATAGACTCTTGGAGGCTAAGAAAAGCCCATTTACCACCCTTTGGAAGATTTCCATGTTTCAAAGATCAATAAATTGTATTCATCATGGAGATTATGTGGTAAAATTAATCACTTTTTGCTCCAATCCACCTTATCATGTGAAATTCTCACGCATGTTATTGATTGTTGGCATGCATTTGATCTTTGGAACCACCTTTTTGCTTATTTTAAAAATGTGTGGAACCTTGTTTTGCAGGCGACATGCTTTTAATAAGGACATCAACTTTTGATGATGATAACTAATGTCTATTGACAATTCAATCATAAGCGGTTAAGTGGACAAATATGCAAACCTAAGTATTAAGGTTTGATAGATTTGACTATCTAATGATGCTAACCAAATGGAATGTAACTAAAGTCTCATGTCAAGGAAACTCAAGCAAGTTTCTACAAAATAAAGCATCTGACAAAGTCTTGAAGTGCAAGAAAGCCCTACCTTTATAAGTATGGTGAACACTTTGTAAAGCATAAGGGTGTTCTTATAAAAGTACATGGCTAAAGAATACACACACACGCACACTAAAACATCTTTCAAAATTATTTTTTATCAAGAAAATATCTTGAAAGATGTCTTGAAGTTGAACCAGATGAATTTGGAGCTGTCAGAATAGCTCTGGGCAAAGTTTTGACTTATCTAATCAATTGGAACGATAAGTCAATCAATTAGCCCAGTTCAAAATTGAGTCCAAAGCGATTAGAGAAACACCTTAATGATGCAACGACTAGATATCTTTTCTTTCCTATTTTGAACTTACAATCAATTATATTTTGAATATATACTCTATTGGAGTCGAGTACTAATCGATTAAAATGTCATAAAAAGCATTTATTTCAAATTCTATTTTGAGTCAGCCTCTAGCCTATAATAAAGGTCTCTTCCTTCATTTTAAAATCATTCAGAACCATGTTTTGAAACTCTCAATCTCTTTCTCTCTCTCTCTCTCTCTCTCTCTCTCTCTAAACCCTTTCTTTTACTTTCTCTCAATAATATTTTAGCCGAAGTGCTTCTGCAAGAAAGTCATTTTTATGAGTGACGATAACTAGTATTTCTGAAAAGGTTGAATTGTAAAATTCACCAATGGAATATTTTGTATACACATTGGTTGAATATTATCCATTTAGGGATTATTTGTGGGTTAGAAGCTAAATCCAGAAAAATCTTTTTTTGGGGATTGTGTAATCAAGCCCTTGTTTAGGTTCAAGATCATCCTGTTGTAAAATGTATTTAGGTTCTTGATAAGTCTATGGTAAAACCAATGTTAGGTTAAAGCTTAGCACGTGGTAAAACTTTGGATAATTTACAAGATTAGCCTGGTAATAAAATCTCCAAGGTTATTGGTTAGCCCATGTAAAACCTAGGTTTAAGGTTCGTGAGCTTAGCCCATGGTAAAAGCTGGAAAAATTTAGAAGCTTGAATACCAACCACTCCAAATTTCTCGTGAAAAAAAAGACTAATTGATTTGATCTACCGTTTGAGGAATATAAGACTCAACCTCTATATTCCTAGTCTAGTGTTTGGTTGTAAATCAACCATTTGGAACAGAAGACTCAACTTTTATATTCCTAGTTTACCGTTTGGTTGAAAATCAACCATTTCCTTGTATAAGGGGGTTCATGAGTATTACTTATTAAAAACTATTAAATTTTATTGGGTACTCTCAAGATCACTTCTTAGGGAGAGGAGTATGTCCTTTTTTTTGACCGAACCTCTATAATTTTTTGTGTTCTGTTAACTATTTATATTCAGCAATTTATAATCCCACTTCTTAATACTAAAAATGCTTTAAACTCTAATTTTAATATGCAAAGTTTTTCAAAATCACTTTTTTAACCATACAATTCATTTTTAACCTCCAATTAGTCATCAAATTGATATAGTTCAAGAAGGTTTGACATTTGATTATGCATATATTGTATCAGTGCTTGAAAAAAATTGACATTATGGATCTTGATGAATTAAAATTACTCCCTTTTCTCATTAACTTTGTTTAAATAAGTTCAGGAAATTACCTCTCAATGATGTTGCATCTCTAGATCTAAGTCACAATTTTCTACCACATTTAATTTATACAATTGATAAATATTCACCTAAAAATAATGAGTCACCTATAATACACTATATTGAACCCTAGTACAATTCTTTTAGAGGAGTATGCGCTTCTCGAGGCGGTAGAGGTCAAGGAGAATGAATTTCTGGAACACACACAATATTAGAAGTTAAGACGGATGTCTTAACAATACACAATGTCACAACAAATATTATGACATCTGTTGACAGAACAACAAACAAAAATAACAACACAACATAACTATAACTTGCAGAAAATCCACTATGGGGACATTTGTTGACAGAACACCAAACAAAAATAACAACACAACAGTTCTGTGCAACTCGCCTACTCTGGGGGCTACCAAGCCAGGAAGAGAATCCACAATCAGTAGTATTGGTTCAAAGCTAAACTCCCCCGTTTACAACTTCTTGTCTAATCCCTACCCAGTGCAACTTCTACCTAGATCATCCATAGATATGAGAAATCATCATCCCACTTCCAATCAAGATAGTGATAAAAACTCCCATTCACAGGGAAAAACAATTCCAGTCCCAAGAACTATTAGGAAGTACACACTCCCCAATTACAACCAAAAATAAGATAACACTTCCAAAATATAAATACTTAGTATTTCTTAAAAGCTTCGACCAAGAACAATACCCAACTCGTGTCTACGGGCTTTGAGTGAGAAAAATAACATGACAAACAAGTAACAATCAGTCAACTCAAATGTATCAGAGATACATGATGATGTACAAACAAAACACACGGAGAACCTAATGAACCACCACCCTAAACCCTTATTTTTTTAACAAGGTTTTACAATAAAAACTATGCTTATAAACTAGGTCTTGGACAACTCCTTATATAGGCTTCTACAGTTTGGATTTAACTGGCTTGGATTCTTCAATTAACTCCAATCTTCAGCTGAAAAATCTCTGCAGAATATTCTCCATAAAATAGAAACAATCTTCATAAAAAGTTTTCTAAAAAGTATCAATCGATCCTTTTTAGTAACCAATCAAATTTGCACTTGTTTCTAGCAAAATAATTTATTGTCCTGCACCTATAATGAGTTCAAAATATTCCAGATACTCATATCTTCAAATATATCCAAAAGCAATGCCTACTGTATCAACCTCAAGATGCCACAACATCTTCTGTGACATCTTACGTAAAAACACATAACAACAAGACTTTATGACTGTTGATAAAGATGTTGCACCATCTTACCAACAACAAGATAGAACCATGTTTAGAACCATGATTAGCCAACATTTAGCCAACTGTAAAAATCTGGAACAAACAATCTCTGCCTTTGGCAAATTTTGGCTAAAACAACCAAAAACAAAATTCAATTGGAGAGAGGAATAAAACCATAACACATGCTACATGCTTATCATGTAAACTCTGTACACACAACATAACTACAAGCTTGTACAACCAGACAGGTTAGCACTCCCCCTGTCACACATAATAGGTTTTCCCCTCAAGCATAAAACCCACACCAGAGCACCTGCAACGGAATAGCAGAAGCAGCAACAACAACTTCAACAGATACAAGCATGAACAAGCCCCTCAATGATTGCATGAGCAACCATACACAAAACTACTCTCATAGAAGCAGTATCATACAACCTTATCATAATTCTAAATTAATATACCAAGACATGTGATGTAACATCAGAACACAACACTTTAATCCCCCTTTTTAGCCAAAATATTGACAAAAAGAACCAGAGT
The DNA here is from genome assembly GCA_948472305.1 of Vicia faba. Lineage (NCBI taxonomy): Eukaryota > Viridiplantae > Streptophyta > Magnoliopsida > Fabales > Fabaceae > Vicia > Vicia faba. Next base: position 1,060,143,784 of record OX451736.1, on the reverse strand, counting down.
AAATGTACATAATAGAACCACACGGAACACTTCAAAACCTATTGCACTATACAATTACCACAGATGGAAACACATAGATGGAAACACAACTACTTCTTGGCCAACTTTAGGTGGTTTTCCACCTATTTCCCCTGTCAAAGAGCCTTTTTAATTCCTTGGTGTTGTAGCCAGCCCCAATGTCTTGCAGAATACGTTCCTTCCAACTAATAACTCCAGTAATAAGCATATCATGCCCTAGAACATAGAGGAAAGATGCAGTATAAGTTGCACTCCCACTTTTTTGTAAGTGCTATAACTCTTCAATAGTATAAGTTCCAGTCCCACTGTCTTTGATAACAACAAGTTGTTTCTTGTTGTCCACATGCTCCATAGTGTCATTCTTTCCTTCAACAAGATTCCTGATCAGTTGCTTACAACTACCAAGATCCTTATACCAGTTATATTGAATAAGATATCTGAAGGAATTTAGATCTTCATTGTGAAATTTCATGACATCTTTCTTGACATCATACCTCTTCAACATCAATTCAGAGTACCTTCACCTATTTCCCCCAAGGCAACACATCTGTCTGTATTTGATATGTTCTGTTTAAATTCAGTGATGTTTCATTTATCAAGGTGACTTGAAGTCAAATCATTGGTTTGTTCTATCTGCCCCTCAGTTGACAGACTTGTGCTGGATTGAGAATTCACTATTTCAGTATTGTGAATTCATAAGTCTCATCTCCTAGTGCTTCATAGGATTGAAAATAGGGTGTTCTAACATTATCTCTAACATCCTCCTTTTCTCCAGTAACATAATCATCAATTCCCACATTGATAGATTCCATAGCCATACCAGTTATGGAGTTATAGATCCTATATGCTCTTCTGCTTGAAGAGTAACTCAGAAATATTCCTTCACCCCCTATAGAACTCATCTCGTCCAATTGATCTTTAGTAGCAAAGATATGGCATTTACTTCCAAAAATATGAAAGTATTTGACTATAGGTTTCCTTCCTTTCCATAAATTATAAGGATTAGAGACGGTACCTCCCCTCAAAGTGATCTTGTTATGAATATATCAAGCAGTATTCATAGCTTTAGCCCAAAACTCAAATGGCAATTGCTTAGCATTAAGCATCACTATAGCTGATTGTTATATTGCTCTAGTCTATTGCTCAACAATTCCATCTCCCTGAGTTTTCCAGGAATAAGAGAACTCATGACTTATTCCTTCAGAATCACAAAATTCATAAAATTTTGCATCCATAAACTCGTTGTCAATGTCATTTCTGATTTTGAAAATCGTATTCATCTTCTCTTCTTGGATGTGTTGACACAGATCTTTGAAGACTTCAAAGGTATCTGATTTTTCTCTAAGATAATTCATCCAAGTATAGCTAGAATAATCATCCACAACCATAAAGACACACCTTTTTCCTTCTAGGTTGTCTACATGTAATAGTCCCATTACATCCATGTGAAGAAGTTCCAAAACTTTGGAAGTAGTCTGATGTTGCAACATTGGGTGTAACATCATGATCTCCTTTTTGCTTTCACACTGATCACAAATTTCTCCTTCTTCAATCTTGAGCTTTGGAATATCTCTAATGAATCCTTTAAATACGACTTCCTTAATTCTTTTGAAGTTAATATGTCCAAGTTTTTGGTGCCATATCTTTACTTTATCCTCCTTAGTTGTTGAACATGTGGAAAAGTAAGCAACTATTTGAGATTCCCATAAGTAGCAGTTGTCTTTGGACCTGATACCTTCCATTAGGACAACTTATTTCTCATTTTTGACTAGGCATTCTTATTTTGAGAAGTTGACTAACAAACCTTGGTCACACAGTTGACTAATGCTAATGAGATTAGCAGTCAATCCTTTGACATACAACACATTGTCTAACCTGAAACAACCATCACACACATGTTTTATAACTCCATTGATCTCTCCATTAAAACCATCACCAAATCTAACAGGACTTGTGAGATATAGATTGACATCCACCAACATCTTATAGATCCATGTCACATGTCTAGAGAATCCACTGGCAAAGTACCAGTCTTCACTTGTTGAGTCTCTCAAAGAAGTATGTGTTATAAGGTTAACATCCCTATTTCCAACACTTCTCTTTTTTCTCACTGTTAGCCTTGGAACGAACTAGAGTTCTTTGATATCCATACGATTTTAAACAAAAAGGCTTTATATAATCATACTCACCACAATAGTGACACTTCCATGTTGATTGAGTTTTTTTTAATATTTATAACATTTTCCAGGATGTTGTAACATGAGTTTCGACATGATGATCTTTTTCTTCTTTTCAGCAGGAAAGACCTTCTCCTCTGACGTTCTCCTCAGTGTATCATCAGATTGATAATGAACTTTGGTATCTTAATTCTCTTTCACCATATTTATATAATTAACCAAGTTATCAAGCTTTGAATTTAGGTGTGTTACCTTAATTTGAAGATGAGAAATAGAACTAAGGAATTGCTTCCTCTTATTCTCCATGTCAGCAATGATCTTCTTATGCTCTTCCTCTTTCTTGAGGCTTTCTTCACACCTGTTACAAGTATCCTTGAAGGACGCATCCAGGTCTTCATAAAGATCATTCTCATCATATGCATCACAAGCTTCAACTTCATTTGCCCATTTTCCAGATAGAGCCAACACAAGTTTGGCAAACTCAAAATTATATTCATCTTCTAACTACTCATCATCAGACCAAGATGTAGTAAAACCATTCTAGTATTTCTTGATGAAGTTGCGACATTCAGGTCTAATATGTCCATATCCTTAACATTCAAAACATTGAATGTCTATGTTTTGACCTGGCTTTTCTTCTGGTCTTGCTTTCTTCTGAGAATCAAGACTATTACTGATGTCACATGATATGTTCTTGACATCTGGTCTTCCTCCTCTGTCCAATATTTTTAATACCCTATTGCTTTCCAAGAAGAACAATGTTATTAGATAGATCCTCATCAGTGTCTAGCTCAACTTGACTTTTATCATCTTCAGCATTGGATACAAAATCTATGCTTTTGTTCTTTTTCTCAGCCTTGTCACCAATAGTATATTCAAATATTTGAAGTGACCTAATAAGTTTATCAACTCTCATGTTGTTAATGTCCTAAGATTCCTCTATTGTTGTGACCTTCATATCAAATCTCCTAGGAAAGGACCTAAGAATTTTTCTGGTCATCTTGGCTTCAGACATCTTCTCTCCCAATGCACTTGATGCACTAGAAATTTCAAGAATCTTCATTTGATATTCTTGAATTGTCTCATCATCATTCATCTTTAAGTTCTAAAATTTGGAAGTGAGAAGTTAAAGTCTTGAGATCTTCACCTTAGAGGTATCTTCATAAGTTGTTTTGAGAATTTTCCAAGCCTCCTTGGCCACTATACACATATTAATCAGCCTGAAAACATTTTTTCTAAGCCATTGAATATAGAATTTAAAGCCTTGGAATTTCCAATTGCATCTTTATCATCATCTTCATTCCAATCTTATTTAGGTTTGATTATGTCAGTTTCAACCTCTTTTACATCTTTGTAAATGATCTTCACAACATGATGCTTCCATCCTTTCAAAATAGCCTTCCAAGATTTATTGTCCATAGTTTTTAGAAAAGTTATCATTCAAACTTTCTGCCAATCATAGTTAGAACCATCCAACATGGGTGGTCTGTTGTTATATCCTCCTTCTTTCTCCATAGTGACAAAAAATATATATCCCTGAATCTCACCCAGTAATCATAATAGGGTGCCGGCTCTTGATGCCAATTGAAATTTTGGCAAGCATACAATATCAGAAGTTAAGATTGATGTCTTAACAATACACAATGTCACAACATATGTTATGACATATGCTGATATAACAGCAAACAAAAATAACAATACAACAGAACTATAACTCGCAGAAAAAGAAAGAACACGATGATATGTTAAACCAGTTCGGTGTAACTCACCTACTCTGGGGGCTACCAAGCAAAGAGGGAAATTCACTATCAGTAGTACTAGTTCAAAGCTAAACCCCCCCAATTTACAACTTTTTGCCTAATTTCTACCCACTGCAACTTCTACCTAGGTCCTCTCTAGATATGAGAAATTGTCATCTCACTTCTAATCACCGCAGTGATAAAATATCCTAATCACAGGGAAAAACAATTCCAGTCCTAGGAACTATTAGGAAGTACACACTCCCTAATTACAACCAAAATGAAGACAACACCTCCAAAATACAAATACTTAGTCTTGCTTAAAAGCTTCGACCAAGAACAATACTCAACTCGTGCCTACAGGATTTGAGTGAGAATAATAACTTGACAAGAAAATAACAATCAGTCAACTCAAATGTATTAGAGATACATGAGGACTTACAAACAAAACACACGGAGAACCTAAGGAACTACCAACCCTAAACCGTTCTTTTTTCACAAGGTTTTACAATAAAAACTATGCTTATAAACTAGGTCTTAGACGACTCCTTATATAGGCTTCTGCAGTTTGGCTTGGACTGGCTTGGATTCTTCAATCAACTCAAATCTTTAGCTGAAAAACCTATGCAGAATATTCTCCATAAAAATAGAAACAATCTTCATAAAAAGTTTCCTAAACAGTCTCAATTGATCCTTTTTACTAACCAATCAAATATGCACTTGTTTCTAACAAAATCCTTGATTGGGCTGCACCTATAAAGAGTACAAAATATTCCAGATACTCGTATATTCAAACTAAATCTTCAAGGATATCCAAAAGCATTGTCTGCTGCATCAGCCTCAAGATGTCACAACATCTTCTGTGACATTTGGCATAAAAACACATAACAACAAGACATATATGATATTTGATAAAGATGTTGCACCATCTTATCAACAACAACATAGAACCATGCTTATCCAAAATTTAGCCAACCATAAAAACATGGAACAAACAGAGAACATAACTTTAATACTTAGTGTCAAGTGTGTTCCATGTTTAGTCACACTGTTAAGGGAGTTTTCCACTAGGGAGAGTTGATACATAGTGTATGACTAGACACCTTTGTGAGAGACACACCAATTATCCACCTAAAACTTAAGATGATAGGTGAGTGAGTTATACCACTTATAAATGATAAAGTCACCATATTCCTATCAAATATGGGACCATTTCCCCACTACTCACACTTACTATATTCTCAATACTCCCTATTAAGTGTGAGATCACAATGCTCCCCCTCAAAACACTTGTACAGTTGTTGACATCTTGCAACGAGACACCTCTTCTTGAGAATTCGTGTACAAGTAAGTCGATCCCTTTCTCTAAACAAAAGGCTCTGATACCATTTATTTGGGGAGTCACTAGGAGCATTGATACAAAGTTGAGGATTATGCACCTTTGTGAGAGACACACCACTTATCCACATAAAACCTTAAGGTGATATGTGAGTGAGTTATCCCATTTATAAATTCGCAATTCACCATATTCTTATCCAATGTGGGACTATTTCCCTACTTACTCACACTTGATATATTCTCAACAAATCACCTCAAGTGTGAGTCCACAATGCTCCCCCACATACACTTTTACCACCGTTGACACCTTGAAATGGAACACCACTTCTTGGGCTCTTCGATACAAGTAATTTGGTCCCTTTCTCAAACCAAAGGCTCTGATACCATTTATTGGGGGAGATCACTAGGGAGCATTGATACATAGTGTAGGATTAGGCACCTTTGTAAGAGACATACCACTTGTCCACCTAAAACCTTAAGGTGATAGGTGAGTGCGCTCTCCCACTTATAAATGTTCAAGTCACCATATTCCTATCCAATGTAGGACTATTTCCCCACTTACTCACACTTGTATTATTATTCTAACACTCTCCCTCAAGCGTGAGTCCACAATGCTCCCCCATATACACTTGTATTGTAGTTGACACCTTGTAACGGGACACCATATTCTGGGCATTTCGATACAAGTAAGTCGGTCCCTTTCTTGAAACCAAAGGCTCTTGATACCATTTTTGGGGGAAGTTACTAGGAGCATTGATATAAAGTTGTGGATTATGCACCTTTGCGAGAGACACACGCCACTTATCCACCTAAAACCTTAAGGTGATAAGTGACTGGGTTCTCCCACTTATATATGCTCAAGTCTCCATATTCCTATCCAATGTAGGACTATTTCCCCATTTACTCACACTTGCATTATTATTCTAACACTCCCTCAAGTGTGAGTCCACAATTCTCCCCCATGTATACTTTTACCGCCGTTGACACCTTGCAATAGGACACCACTTTCTGGGCATTTCGATACAAGCAAGTTGATCCCTTTCTCGAAACCAAATGCTTGTGATACCATTTGTTGGGGGAGTTACTAGGAGCATTGATACAAAGTTGAGGAGTATGCTCCTTTGTGAGAGAGATACTACTTATCCACCTAAAACCTTAAGGTTATAGGTAACTTGGTTCTCCCACTTATATATACTCAAGTCACCATATTATTATCCAATGTGGGACTATTTCCCCACTTACTGACACTTACATTATATTCCAACACTCCCCCCTCAAGTGTGAATCAATTTGTTGGGGGATTTTTTCACTAGGGAGCATTGATACATAGTGTAGGACTAGACACCTTTGTGAGAGACACACCACTTTTCCATCTAAAACCTTAAGGTGATAGGTGAGTGAGTTCCCACTTATAAACACACAGTACTCTCATATTTTGGTACATGTTCAATCAATAGTTCCAACCTTCACCTGGATCTAAAACTTGTGGTCTATACTTTAGACATTCATATGTTATGGTAATTTCTATGCCTTTTCTCGGTTCCATTTATTTTCAAAATAACAATGCATGGAAAAGGCCTAAATCTCATATGTGTTGTCTTACTATGATTTTTACTCAACCTAATGCTCTCCTCGCCAATACTTCACCTATCTTTTCGGGCTCATGGTGACTCATGCAAACTTCATAAATTCAAACTTATAGGATAATTTATTCAATCTATTTGAGGTGGTGATTTTGTCCTTTTCACTAAATTCTTTAATGAATTAGGGGACACTCATAGGATAATTTATCCCGGTACACATGATCAAAATTTATTGGAAGTCAATCAATTTTCTTGTATAAGGGGGTTTGTGATTATTACCTACTAGAAGTTCTCAAAGTTTATTAGATACTCTCAAGATCCATTCTTAGGAAGAGACGTATGTCCTTTTGTTTAGATCGAACCTCCATAATTTTTGGTGTTCTCTCCTTTCCCTTAACTATTTATATTATGCAATTTATTTTTCTGCTACCTAATATTCAAAATGCTTTTAAACTCTAATTTTAATTCACAAAATTTTTCAAAATCATTTTTTTATGAAACACATAACTCACCATCTCTTGTGTGTGAATTCACATGTCCAATAAGTGGCATTAGAGTCTAACTCTTATTTAAGAACTAATTATCTTGGGAGGAAGATGAATTTCGATAAGAAATATTTCTTAAACACACCACCACTTTTCAAAGGTAGTAAATTTAATATTTCGTAAGCTAGGTTTAGAATTTTTCTTCAAAGCATAAATCATGAATTTTGGAAAACAATACTAAATGGTAATTTTATCTTATTCATCAAGTAAATGATGAAGTAGTAGATAAACCCGATTTACTTTGGACAAAAAAGAAAAAGAGAAAATTTGAAATAAATTTCAAAACCAAAAGCTTTATAACAATGTCTCTAGATGATAGCAAAATTTACTATATTCAACAATGCAATACAATCAAGGAAATATGATATACTCTTCAAATGATATATGGAGTTTCTCCAAATAACGAACAAGTGAAGATGAACACACGAGAAGATGAACAAGAGAAAAATTGAAATAAATTTCGAAACCAAGAGCTTTATAATAATGCCTCTAGATGATAGCAAATTTTACTATGTTCATCAAAGCAATACAAACAAGCAAATGTGAGATAATCTTGAAATGATATATGTAGTTTCTCTAAATAACAAACAAGATAAGATGAAAAAACGAAGCAAAGAATATGAAGGTACCAATCAAGAATGTTTTTCAAAGTTTAGAAATATTGATAATTATGTTGGAAATTTATCACTAACAAATATATGAGAGTTAAGATTTGGAATTTTAATCCAAATCTTAAATCAGAAGATGGGAGCCTTCATGAATTTCAAGAAAAATCAAGAAAGAAGGAAATTATAGAGAAGTAGAACAGACTAGTTCAATTACTCAAAGATGAAGGAACACAAACTAAAGAATCATTATCCTCATCATACTTATATCATACAACTCATGTGAAATCCTTTGAAAGAACATACTCAGTAGTTGAACGTTCTTCTAAAGATTGAAAATCACACATTGGACCCTGTTGTTCATGAAATGAGGAATAATTAAGAAGAAGAAGAAAATTATTCAATACTCTAACGAAGAAGAGGATGAGAGACATCAACCTCAGGAAGAAATATGAAAGAATCTTCTTCCAAAGAAGAAGATAAAATATGTTTATAGGCATCCTACATGGGAGATAATATTACAAATATCAAACCATTTTATGCACAACTATTTAGAATGAGCGGGCAATTAATCAAAGAATTTATTTAGGCTTCTTTATGTAAACCCCAATTCAGGTGCTTCTAAATATCCTTCAAGGTTTATATTTCCATATGTCCAAGATCTTTGGATTCCTTAATTTCCACAAGAATGTGATCAACAATAAAATTCAATGCTCTCAAATACATTATTTATCTTCACCACGTCACTAATTATTTCACCATATTACATCATTAGATTCGTCACTTTCACTAACTTTCACTACTACAAATAAAGCATCTAACGCCAGACGATAAATGTGTTTTACCTCGATACTAGTAACAAACCCGTGCTATCGCACGGGTCTCGTCTGGATTCACATTACATTTATAGATTATTAAATTATTAAGTATGTTACCATGTTTTCAGTTGAGTATATGTCTCATGTAAACCATGTTGGCATTTAACTCCATATTTGTAGCAAGCGTCGGTCCTATCAACAAATCACGTCTGCATGAACAAATAGGAAAAATTATATACTTCTTGAAATACATGGAAAATGTACATACTATATATTTTAATTCAAAATAGATTTTTAATTTGAATCGTAAAGTATAAGATATAAAGTTTACCAACTATCAAAGTGCTTGAAAGACTTCCTTGTAGACAACATTAGTAGTAGTAGAACACGGTACATTCTCCTTGCCATGAATTAGGATTTTTAGCCCACTTTTGCTCTTAACTCTTGAAATTGCAACATATAATTGACCATGACTAAACACAGGAGTAGGCAAATACAATCCAACACTATCAAGAGATTGACCTTGTGACTTATTAATTGTCATTGCATAGGAGACAATAATCGAAAATTGTCTCCTAATCAACTTGAATGGCCAAGGTGAATCAGAAGGTGACATAGACATTCGTGGAATGTAAAAAATGTTACCTATGTTCTTTCCAGACATGATTTTTGCCTCAATGACATGATTTGCAAATCTTGTAACAATTAATCTTGTTCCGTTGCACAACCCATCGGCTTGGTCCAAATTTCTCATTAGCATAATAGGTGTACCAACCTTCAATTTGATCCTATGATTGGGAAGCCCTGACGTTCTTAATTTACTGAGAAATTCAGGAGTTAGAACTTCATATGCTTCAGTATAACTTGAATCTGTTCTATCAATGGAATCAAAACTCAAATACTCTTTCTCTTCTCCTAGAAAAAAGTTTAAAAGCAAAACATAAATAAATTAGTAAAACTATGTTCTTAAATATATATATATATATATATATATATATATATATATATATATATATATATATATATATATATATATATATATATATATATATGTAATAATAAAGTAAATATAAAACACATGTACCTGGTATCAAGTCTAATACATAATGATTGAGTTTGTCCACAACTTCAATGGTTGAAGCAAGAATAGCCTTTCCTTGTAAGAATTCAACATCTTGATATTTTTCCAACAAATTGGGATATGTGTTTTCAACAATTGCTCTTATAGGATCATCAAAATTTGATATTAATAGCTCTTGAGAAATTTCAATATCAACCAAACCATCATTGGGTTCACAAATCTTACCATCACCCACATTTAAAATCCATTTTGAAAATTCCGCTAGTTCATTAGAACTTGTGTTGTCTCTTCCCTCTTGAAGTCTCATATTTTTTGATAGTGTTAAAACCTGGCAATAATCCCATACATAAGATGAACTAATTTATGCATGAACATTATCAGAACGCCCAGCTCTTGGAACAACAGGAAGAATCTGTCTAAAATCTCCTCCAAATACAACAACTTTTCCACCAAAAATAGTATTCTCAACACCCTTTTTGCTCATTACATCTTTAAGGGTTTTATCTAATGCTTCGAAGCAGTTCTTGTGAGACATAGGTGCCTCATCCCATATTATCACATCCGTTGCTTCAAATAATTGAGAATGTTCGGTGTCTTTGTCGATGTTGCAAGTTGAGTTGTCAAGCGTTGGCACAAGTATTTTGAACTTTGAGTGTGTTGTTCTTCCACCCGGCAATAATAACGAAGCTATCCCACTTGAAGCAACAGTAAGCACAACTTTTTTTTGAGAACGAAGTGCACTTGATAGTGTTCTCCACGTGAAAGTTTTACCAGTCCCTCCGTAACCATGCAAGAAAAATACCCCTCCACTCTGTTTGTTAACAGCATCCATGATTTTCTCAAATATCAAACGTTGTTCATCTATAAAATACAAACCAAGAATTATAAGTGCAAGGACAATAAAAATCATTTTTGTAATTCATAGTATAAAGAAAATAAATCACCTGTAAGGGCATGAAAAAGTTCTGGGAATTTCTGTTTCTCGGTATCGGCATCGTAATTAAGTTCATCATAAATAAGCCTATTGCCAACATGTTTTGTGATGTATGAATCTGGATACGGCATACATTTAAATTCATGCAAACTTCTTCGATTCGATTGCATCATGTTCTCAATCTCAATTAGTGTGAGATTCTGTAACTCATTGTCCGATAGCTGCAATTCTGTTAAAAATTTTTCATTAGTTTTCATTATAATTACATATGTATGATGCAACTGCTGTCGTGATGTTGAAATACATTGAACATAAATCAAACAGTTGATGTTGCGGCTGCGTGAAATTAAATGGAACCAAAGACACTGTTGCAGCTGCAAGTTAAGAAAATAACTTACATACATGACAAATGACAAATATGAAAATGTTTCTTACGTAAATGGACATACCTTATGAAACATATTAAATAAGGGACATATGGATGAAGAATAATTATATTTTAAAGTAAGTTCATATCATTATATTTTGTAATAAAAAAAGATACAGCTTGCATTCGGAAAATAATATTTGTTGACTTAAAAAAGTTTAATAAAGTGTTCATACCTCTTCTATTTGTTTTTTGCCTTTGTTGGTAGAGGATACCATCAGATAACGTCCTCCAAGTTTTTTCCCAAACATGTCGTGGTCTATTGACAGTACCGGATAGTAACATAGTGACAAATAACTTTCATAAAAAATGCCCGGAACCCCAATTCTTTGCTTCGTCGATAGCTGCAACATATTCCTTGTCATCATTAAGAAAGCCCATTTCGAAGCATGCATCCCTAAAAGAATCCTGAACTTTTCCACCCACAAATTTTATATCCTCATAGCAAGTTGGACCTTTGACGACTGTTAGCATCATTCTCAAGAAATATAACTCACCCGTACTTGGAGGGACCCAAATAAGTATGCCAATTATATTTCCTCTTTTACGCGGTCTCCATCGACGGTATCTTTTATCATAAATAAATTTGGAAAGAAATTGTGAGTACGTCAAATTCTTTGCCTCTGGGTATGCTTTGTTTGCTTCCATCCATTCCGTAAACATAGATTCTTTCACAGTTGGTTTGTCAAGCACCTCATCTATAAATTCATAATCGGTATAATAAACAGAGTTGTCTCCTTCAAGATGAAAGAACAACCTTTCAACTGCGGGTGATCTACCATGAATAGGAAATGAAAAAAGTCTCCAACATGCCTCACTTGGTGAGATATATCTGCAATCAAGATATTGCTTGATTTCGTCAACCATTTTGACCGAGGGAGATCCATCACCGTCAGTTTGGACAACAACAGCAGTAATTCTATCATACCCCTTGTTAATATACTTAAATAAGTATTTAACTGAAGTACTTTGATTACACCACTCCATATTGATGTGTGCTTGGAATTTATTCAACAAATATGGATTGTAAGGAACTACATATCTGTTATCAAGTTGAACGTGTTTTTTCAGCACTGTATTACCAGTTTCTCTTCTTCGGTACACGGGATATCCATCCTGATCAACAATGGTTTCGGTTTGATATTTCTTTGGAAAGTATTTTGAGCACTTTCCATTTTTCATGCAAGTCGAATTCGCATTTGCTAAACCACATGGGCCATGAATCATATGTGTCTTGACCAAATGGTAGAGTTGCTTATCATCTTCTTCCGTTGGTATCTCTGCTGAAATGATCTTGTTTATATCATCTGGAGTCGGATACTTGCTTGAAGGATGCAAGAATAATAGTATATGGGCGTGTGGTAAACCCCGCTTTTGGAATTCAATGGTGTATATATCTGAAATTAAGTAAGTTTAAACTTAGTAAAACGATGCATATTACATATTTAATAAGATTAATGTCAAAAAATATAACTCGACTGAAAGGGTATTAAATTGACTTACATGCAATCACTCTCCCTAACACGTGCTTTTTTGTTAGATCACACAACAACTCATCGAACTTAATTTTGAAGACTCTTGAGATGATATCTGGACGGTCTTGAGAATTCAAGTTAATTTTGCTAAGCAACCTTTGGATTTCAGGCCAGTTGGGATTGCAAGTAAATGTGATAAAAAGATCTGGAAATCCAACTTGGCTACAAATTGCCATTCCATCAAAATAGAGTTGTTCCATAAACCTCCGACTTCCAACATAAGTTGAAGGTAAAACCACTCTTTTACCTTTGTTTGATCCTTGAGTGTTTGCATTCTGTTCAGATGAGCTCAAATTGCAATATTTAGAAACACGCAGCTTTTTCTGATGTTTTCGAATATAATTCAATCTTTGTGACTCCATCATAGTAAATCCATCAACCAAAAATTGTTGAAACAACCTTCTTGACCGCAATATAGTTTGTGCCTCGTTATGTCTGCATTGAATCCTAAAAGCAAGCCATTCTCTAATGGTAAGCTTATTCCTCTTCATTTTTTTTTGGTATTAGTTTCTCTAAGAAGAACTCCAAGTCTAAAACCAGCTTCCCCATACGGAAACAAAAGTGGATATTGATATGCCAGATAACTTGAATGAAACTCACTTATTCTTTTTAGCCTTCCGCTCTTTCTTTCAAGAAGAATATCCCTCTTAGAACATGTATCAACATCACCAACTATTAGGGCGGCTACCTCCGAAACAGTAGGTTGGTTATAAATCCTTCCATCTGTTGATCTATCAGATATTAGCTTAAGCTTGAGATCAGGCAAAGGACAATCCTTTAATCTATCTGCTGCCATCCTAAAAGATTTGGCATGTGTGTTGAACTCATCTAACATGTCCTTCAATCTACTAACTGTTTCTGGAATAATATTGGGGTTGTTCCTGCATATAAAAGGAAATACTATGATGCAGCAATGAAAAATATTTAATATGTTGTAAAGAAAACAAAGTTTGGTAAAATTACCCAATTCCTTTAATTCTATGTTGAATCTCATTGTCGGTGTCGTAAACATGCAGTTGAGCAAATTTTGGAGATTGTCCAGTTAAAGGTAACATGCTCCCAATTCGATGGCAAGTCTGTCCATGAATTCTTATGTTAGGTGGTCCACTTCCAGCTAAAAATCTATTGTCGAATTTCATTCCTGGAGACGTAAAAGCAAACATCATGTTGTACATTCTACAAAATTGTTGATAATTTCGACTGTCTATCTCACTATTATCAAACAAAAGACGTTGTAGTAATAGTGGTGGTGTTTTCAGAAGTGGCAACATAACTTTCCCCTTTCCACAACATAGTTGAAACTTAGGAACTGCACTATGTTTTCGCTTGTCAGTTTTTTCTTGATACCACATAAGTGCCCCACATTGTGTGCATTCAACTATAGGATCACCAATATCAGAATAACCTATTTAAATGAAACGTAGTTGAGCAATTGGTTTATATTAAATAATAAAATTATAACTAAAATCGTTCATATTAAATAATAAAATTATAACTAAAATCCACATTAAATTATAGCAGGTATCAAAGTGCAACATGTAATGGACAACGTCAAATTGATATGTATAATGAATTTAAAGAAGAAATAAAGTTGGTTTTAATGATAAAAATACCAATATTTAAAGAATCAAATGATGTAGAATTGGAGTCATAGACATCTTCGTCATCATAGCTGGAACTTGAGTCATAATTTGCATCTGCAGCATTGAATTCACATGAGCTATCACTGAGAGAATCATCTGTTACCGTCTCATCACCAGAGTAATCACTCTCAATGTTAACATCTGGAGTTGAAGTGAATGTTGTGGGTTCTTGTATAGGAATATTGCTTGTGGATGAAAAAGCCATATTATGATTCTCATTTCCAAAATAATTGAAGAGTTTGGCCGTCATGGATTGAATAACACCTACATTCAACTGTTTTTTTGATTTATAAACATAACTACTTGGATGTTCATGAGGTTCCATATTTCTTTGATTAGAAAATGAGGAAGTTATATCAGAAAGAGGTGTAACAGTCAACTGTTTTTTTGATTTTTGAATAAAACAACTTGGCGGTGCATGAGGTTTTATGTTTCTTTGGTTAGAACATGAGGAAGCTATATCAGAAAATGGTGTTTTGAAATGCGAAAAGGATGGAGAATTTATCCTGAAAGGACCCCCACTGTTATTGCTAAGGTTGTTATGAAGTTTGTAAGATTGGGGCATTATCCACAAACTAAAGAATCATTATCCTCATCATACTTATATCATACAACTCATGTGAAATCCTTTGAAAGAACATACTCAGTAGTTGAACGTTCTTCTAAAGATTGAACATCACACATTGGACCCTGTTGTTCATGAAATGAGGAATAATTAAGAAGAAGAAGAAAATTATTCAATACTCTAACGAAGAAGAGGATGAGAGACATCAACCTCAGGAAGAAATATGAAAGAATCTTCTTCCAAAGAAGAAGATAAAATATGTTTATAGGCATCCTACATGGGAGATAATATTACAGATATCAAACCATTTTATGCACAACTATTTAGAATGAGTGGGCAATTAATCAAAGAATTTATTTAGGCTTCTTTATGTAAACCCCAATTCATGTGCTTCTAAATATCCTTCAAGGTTTATATTTCCATATGTCCAAGATCTTTGGATTCCTTAATTTCCACAAGAATGTGATCAACAATAAAATTCAATGCTCTCAAATACATTATTTATCTTCACCATGTCACTAATTATTTCACCATATTACATCATTAGATTCGTCACTTTCACTAACTTTCACTACTACAAATAAAGCATCTAACGCCAGACGATAAATGTGTTTTACCTCAATATTAGAAGTGAGGTAAATAAGATCGTCATAAAAAGTAAAGAACACCACCTCAGTGTTTAAAACACCGAGGTATAATTTTATTAGCGCATAGGTTCGAAACCTAGCATCTTCACTTTTATTATTTACAAAAACTAGCGCCATTTTTATCTCGGTTTATTAAGAAAATCGAGGGGTTATTTTTTTATAAATAAAACTCGTTACATTGTTTACACAGAACATTAATAAAATAATTTATTTAACCAGAATATTACATTTTTTACACATAAAAAAATTAACTGTCCATGAAGATCATATGTTGGATCTTTAATTCCCTGATATTCTGGATAAGATCAAATGCATGAGAAACTCTTTTCTAACAACAAAAAAAGGGCATTCTCTATGGATTTTGCTTGCATTTATTTCTAATATGAACAAAAAAGGGTTAGACAAAAAAAAGGTTTGATAATTTTCTGCTCAAATAAATTCTTAAGAACACAAACCTTACATCCAAATAATTTTCTACTCTTGTAATCCATCATAGAGAACTATTCATGGAAAATACTCTTGCAAATCTTACACCCAAATAATTTTATGTTGTGGATATTTTGGAAAACATAATATTTTCAATTGCTTTTTCTTGCATTTGTTTTTGGTATGAACAAAAAAAGGGTTAGATAAATATATAATTTTATGTTCAAATAAATATTTAAGAACACAAAACTTAAACCCAAATAGAGAATTCTTCATGACAAACACTCTTGCAAATCTCAAAGTGGAGGATAGTCATCTAAGTGTTGATATTAAGAATGCTTTTATAATATAAGTTATCTAAGTTTCACGCGGATCACTAATGATATTGTCTTGAGCGTCAATAGTCATGAAATGGACGACAAGGATTTGATTACAGATTTGATAAATATCTCAATTATAACACTAAATGTTACCTCGATTTTTAGGAAAACCGACGGGTTAGAACATTTAATTTACAAATAAATAATAACTATAATTAAAATAGAGGTTCCAATTTTAGCGCTCAATTTTAACGCTAAATGTTCCCTAAGTTTTAATAAAAAATCTGCGGGTTAAAAGATTTATATTACAAATGAAAAATACCATTAAAATAGAGGTTAAAACACCGATGTGGCGCGCATGCATTGGAATCACATCACTTATCTAGAATAACAATGATCAACTATATTCAACATTCTCTGAGCTATTTAAACGTCTCTTTTGGATTATCAAAGAGGCTTTTGAGCTATTTAAATGTCTAATTACCAACTCCTTGTTTCAAAGTGTTTTCCTATTTTCAATGTCTTATTATCAACTCTTTGTTTTCTTGTTTCAAAGTCCTTATAAAAAATGGAAGCAAATCTGTTGTTCCAATATAAAGTATGTTGATTTCAATGATTTCGAATGTTTTAATCCAAAGTTGAGGAAAGTTGTTGACAAACAAAAGTTAAATGGTTACTTTAATATTCTACATTGACTCATATACACTAACCTCATTAATGAGTTTAGGATGAACGCCTCCCTTGTGCCAGCTGGTCATTAAGAAATCATCCAGTCCTATGTCAATATCACTCATTTATACATTACTCCATCATTAATTGCTATGACAATCAACTGTTAATTGTTTGGTAGTTGTGTTGAACACAATGTCTACACAACCCATATTCATCTACTTTTTGTCAACAAAAATAATCTCTCCAGTCTCGCTTCTCTGAAACCAATTGCAAAATTTTGGTTTCAACTTATAGTGGAAAATCTCCGCTCAAGAGAGAAAGACCTGAAAACACTTACTTGGTATGACAAACATCTCTTGTTATTCCTCACCTACAACATGAGAGTTAATATTCCTCTTACTATTTTCAACTTCTTAAAGGAAATGATAAAGACTTATCCGAAGGAAACGACTTTCCACATACCTTATGGAATAGTTCTTTCTGAAATTTTGTATAAGTTAGGGATAATTAGGGGTGATAATGAAGTTGAGTGGACTGAGAAGTTTGAATTTGTTGAGTAGTTTTCTTTGTTGTGTTTTTTTATTATCAATGAAATATTTTCTTTTTCTATTATTTCCTATTCTTGTTAAACAAAAAAAAACATGGCATCTGGAAAAGACGCCAAGTGATCAATCGTTGAAAAAAGTTTTAAATGTGGCAACTGGGATTGGAAGTGAGGTTCCTTATAGCTGTATTACCTCGGTTTTAAAGAAAATCGAGATAACAATTTTATTAATTTTTTTATGGAAAATAGGCGCTAACTTATAGATGTGTTACCTCATTTTTTTATAACACCCACGTAACATGATATTTACCTTATTAAAACAATAAAACATTGTGCTTCCAAGACATATCCTCTCAGTTTTGAGCATGTTGGAGATGAAAGTTTTGTCATGAAAAGCGTTATTTGTAGTAGTGTTTGTAAAAATACTCAATAATAAAATATTGGAACATACAACTACAATATGTCATATTGGAGACACAATGCTTGCAACTTCCCTTTTTTCAATTTGTGGTCAGCAACATAGATCTTATTGAGAAAATTCCAAGCCATCCTTTCTGATTGCCCTTTCACTAGTGCAAAAAGAGTAATTTACATAAGTTTTTATACAATTTACACATGTTATTAGAGGGTGTAAATTCAACGGGTGAAAAATGTCAGACAAATTTACACCCATTTAAAAATAGGTATAAATAGATGATATTTTACACCCTTGTTTATGACAAAATAGGTGTAAATTATTACATATATATATATATATATGTTGGCTCTCAAATTCGACACTTGCTATATTTGGTCTCTTTGACCAAACAACTGGAAATGAACTACACCAGGAGGTGTAATTCGACGCATGAGATAATTTAAGGAAAAGGATCCAAGATATAATAAGAAGCTTCGACCAAAGGTTCATTCGACCGAGGCAGATGTAGGTTGTTCGACTGAAGGGAAGTGTTCGCGCCTTGGCACATGGGACGAAGACAATTTTTAAATTTGAATTATTGGAGGGAAAGGTGGTTTTCATCAGCGTCTAAGGGAAGGAGATGTGGCAAAAGGCTATGGGTCGAGAGGCATGCAGGAGACACTTGTCTTCATCCTAGCGCAGAATGTCCCCTCGACGGTTACCTATTTTTAGTATAAATTAAGAAGTTGTGTAATTTTTAGTGGTGGAACTTATAGTACTAAATCTCTCAAATATTATCCAAGTAACTACTGCGTGAGAAAGGATAAAAAGCAGAGCAATGTACGTTAGAAACACCTTTTTTACTTAATAAAAGTCTTTTTACTTTACTTTACCATTATCTTGCAAAGTTACCTTTTACTTCTTTTACTTGCATTTTTATGCTTTCATTTACTGTTCAACAATCTTAAACATCTCTCCCCTGGGTCGAACGTGCGTTCTTCCTTCTCACTCATTTTACATAAAGATTAGCATATGTTCTGGGATTAGTTTGGTCGATCCCGCAAGTAAACCAAAAAAAACTTACCTTTTTTGGAGACCAGCGGTTGTTTACTAAAAACAACGGTAAACAAATTGGCACACCTGGTGGGACGTTGCTAATTGCCTATGTTATTGTGTTTTTTTTCCTGTACAGTTACAACATTGCATGTTATTACGAAGTGGTAAAATAACCAACAAATATACTGTTAGGAAAGAAAGCGGAGAGAGTAGTATGGCTAATGAGCCAAACCATGGAGAAATACCTCCACCGATCACAGGAACAACAATTACTACTATTGTCGAAGGGAATATCCCAACTTCTGTCGGATCCATACCAGTGTTAACCATGAATCAAACTGGACCCTTACTTACGTATATGGGTCCAAGAGGTCCTTTAGGAACACCCCCACCAAGGATGAACCTAGGGTCTCGATCAACTGTACCCCCAGGCTTTTCGACAACCTGGATGGGTTGAGAACAGCCATATGGCATGCCAACTACTGAAATGGCTAGCCTTATGAATGTTACGTCTACTTTCTCAGAACATTTGGTAAATGCCACATCACCATTACAGGGATCTGGAGCCAGTAGAAACCAATTTTTAGGAGGGCTATCTCATATGATACCAAGTCTCACAAATGCTTCGACAGCAATTTTAAGGCAACAAATGGACGAAAGTAACCATGAAATGGTACAAATGTTAGCACAAACTCTAAGTACAGTACTAAATCCCATCATTCAGACTGCCAGGCAGTCGAATCAACAAATGACAGCGCAAATAACGCGCATGGCTGAATTCTTTGGGGTGCCTCAAGTTGCTCAACTACCCCAAGTTGTTCGACAGCCCCAGAGGGTACCAATAAGATTAAATCAAGGGGTAATCATGGAAGAAGATTTGACCATTAATCCAAACCCCTAAGTTCCAAGGGTCGAAGTAGAACAACCAAGATTAGAGATACCTCGAAACCATCGAGAAATCGATTAGGGCGTTATTCTGGCTAATAGAAACCAAAATGCTGACAAATTAATACAACAAGTTCGACACCAGAACTATGGGGCGGATAATAATTTAACTGCTATGATCGAGAGAATCATGCTTCAAAACGGGATGAATGTTGGTTTCCATAGACCAAACTTTACATCCCCATTGTCAGAATATATTCTGCAAACGAACTTACCACCTAGGGGAAAAGTCCCAAAATTCACTAAATTTTCGGGGGATACGACAGAGTCGACTGTCGAACATGTGGCAAGGTATTTGATAGAGGCGAGAGAAATAACAAACAATGAAAACCTTAGAATCAAACACTTCCCAAGTTCTTTAACTAAAAATGCTTTTACTTGGTTCACTACCCTCCCAGCCAATTCGATCCACAACTGGAACCAATTAGAAAGATTGTTCCATGAACAATTTTACATGGGTCAAACCAAGATAAGTCTAAAAGAATTGGCTAGTGTAAAAAGAAGGTTCACAGAGCCAATTGATGAATATCTAAATATATTTCGACTACTCAAAGCCAGATGCTTTACCCAAGTACCTGAGCATGAATTAGTTGAAATAGAAGCAGGTGGCTTGGATTATTCAATTAGGAAAAAGTTGGATACACAATACCTAAGAGATATGGCCCAACTTGCTGATAGGGTTCGACAAGTAGAACGCCTTAAGGTTTAAAAGGCCAAAACTGCTAAAACTCTTCGACGAGAAAGGGTAGCTTATGTCGAAATGGATGATGACGATCCAGAGACATACAATGATCCTGTAGATATCGAAGAAGGCGAAATTGATTTAGCTGAATTAAAAAATGGACCACCATATGCTTGTAAATTGTTGGTGCCATCAAATGGAAAAAATCCTGTGGAACATGAGAAAAACAGTGATAAATTTCCTAAGAAAACTTATAGTTTTGACATATCCAAGTGTGACGAAATATTCGATCTATTAGTTAAAGATGGACAAATGATAGTGCCCCCAGGGGCCAAATTGCCTCCTTTAGAACAGAGAAAGAAAAGAGGTTTTTGTAAATATCATAATTTTTTAGGACATAAGACCTCACAATGTTTCCTTTTCAGGGATCTCGTTCAACATGCACTGAATGAAGGAAGGCTGAAGTTTGCTGATAAACCAGCAATGAAAATCGACACAAACCCACTACAAGCAGAAGCTCATTATGCCGAACCAGTTGGCATTCATATGGTAGAAGTGTCTGAAGATTTCATCATAAAACCCATCTTCGGAAGTTTCACTGGGAACATCTCCAGGAAAACAATCGAAGGGGTGAGAAAGGCCGCTGAAGGTCTGGATTCGAAAAAAGAAGTTGACCAAGCGTCAAACAAAAAGGCTGTTGTTGGCCTGAAACTGATCAAAGGAGTTGCTGAAAGCTCCAGCAAAAGAACCACCACAGGTTATTATTTGGATGCTGCAAAGGGTTCGACAGAAGCCTTGGAGGCCAAAATGCAGAAGATGAACCTGACTGCCAAAAGCAACTTGCAGGTTAATGTGGTCGAAGCCTCTGGAGCCAGAGTTTCAGAGAAAACCCTTCGACAAGAGGAGGTAAACAAAACTGCATTCCCAAAGGAGGATGAAAATTTGGCAAATTTTTTGCATAGATGTCAAAAGAAGAAATCAGAGGTTATGCTATGCCCTAGGTGTAACTCTATTTTTGATAAAAAGGCCGCTGAACACATACAGGTGATGCGGACTGTAAAAGCAAAACAGGATACCAATGCCCAACAAAGAATGGGTCAAGAAATTCGATTTGATCCCAGAAGGGGACATCAACAAAGACCCATGACTCAAGAAAGGAGGCCACTAACTTTTAGGCCTCCAACTAATGTGCCTACTGATACCTGGCTGAATACCATGGGAAGAAAACGGCCAAATGAAGAAAGGTGGCAGACATTCGACGTACCAAGAGGTCCCTCTCTAGATTACAGAAAGGAATACCATGCCTCTGCATCGAACAAAATGACCCATGTGTTGAGAAACTATAAAGGAAAGAATCCTATGTCTCGTTCATAATAGAGGAGGTTTCAAAGACGGCGAAAGACTGAGAAAGAGGCAGTTGGGCCTCATCCAGAAGTTAGCACCAATGTGCAGAAAAGACAAAGGAAACCTCTAGAGAGAAATCTTATGCCCTGGGCGGAAGAGTGTGGGTCGAATGATGATGACTCCGACTCTAGTGACAGTTTGGACATCATGGTGAATGTCATATTTGTGCTGCCTAAAGAATATAACCGAGAGGTCGAAGTCGAAGAGACTGGCCTAATGGTTGAACAGGAACTGGCCAGACATAAGTCAGTATGTTATTATATAATGAATAATGGATGCGTGGAAGAATAAAAAGCCTTCTTTGAACCCCCAACAGAGGCAATGAAGAGCCATCTGAAACCACTGTTCATTAGAGCTAAAGTTGGGGAGGTAACCATAAACAAAATTCTGGTTGATTGTGGGGCAACCATTAATATCATATCGTAATTCATGCTGGAAAAGTTAGGCAAAGGAGATGCCGACATAAAGCCACACAACATGGTCTTATCCAACTATGAAGGGGGCATTGGCACCACAATGGGTGTCATTCAACTCGACCTCAAAGTGGGCTCAATCCTTCGACCCACCATGTTCATGGTTATTTCAGCAAAGCCCAACTACAATCTACTCCTTGGTCGAGAGTGGATACATGGCATTGGAGCAGTGCCATCTTCGATGCACCAAAGGGTCATAATATGGCGCCCAGATGGCATTGTGGAGAACATTGAAGTAGACCAGAGTTACTACCTGGGTGAAATAAATAGTGTCAGAAAGAATGATTTTGACAGGAATTTGGCTCACATAGGGCCTTGTAACCCACCAGAGTTAGATTTGACTCCAACTCCAAATGCGTTCTGCTCTCTATACCTGCACTCCGATTATGGTTTCCAGTGGGATAGAGAAGATTTATCCAACATAGACTTTGGAGGAATCAGTGATATACAGCCAACAGGCTGGGGCAGCGAATTTGATGATGATGACTGAATCATCAACTCTCCAAAAGATTTCAGCCTATGTGGCCGAAAACAGAATGATAGCGGCTTTAGAGGCTGAAGTTAAATATGTGGCTTCCAAGGCCAATGAACAAGTTCTGTCGAAGACAGGACCTGGGAAAGATTTTGATCCTTAGCCTCCCGACTTGGGAACGAAAGACTTTATAGACCAGAGGTTAGACGCCATCTATGACGACGAACCTCTTGGTTTCGAAAAGGACCCGCTGGCGCACAATGTCAGAATGTTGGCACAAGATCCTCTAGAAGAGGTAAATCTAGGCGAAGGTCCTATGAACAGGCCCACATACATAAGCGTAAAGATGGATCCAGGACTCAAGGTCGAAATGATTAAATTACTGAAAGAGTTCAAGGATTGCTTCGTGTGGGACTATGACGAGATGCCTAGTCTCGACAGAGGATTGGTCAAGTTGCAGTTACCAATAAAGCTTGGAAAGAAACCCGTTAAGCAGACTCCGAGACGGTTTGCACCAGAGATTTTATCAAAAATCAAAACGGAAGTCGAAAGGTTGCTGAAGTGCAAGTTCATTAGAACAACCAGGTATGTCGAATGGATTGCAAATATTGTACCTGTTATAAACAAAAATGGTACCTTGAGGGTGTGCATTGATTTCAGAGATCTCAATGTTGCGACCCCCAAAGACGAATATCCAATGCCAGTGGCGGAAATGCTTGTGAATTTTTCCGCTGGTTTCGAATACATGAGTATGCTGGATGGATACTCTGGATACAATCAAATCTTCATTGGTGAAGAAGATGTGTTGAAAACGGCCTTTCGTTGCCTTGGGGCTTTAGGCACCTATGAATGGGTAGTAATGCCTTTTGGCCTAAAAAATGCAGGGGAAACGTACCAAAGAGCCATGAATTCGATTTTCCATGACTTTATTGACACTTTCATGTAAATTTATATTGATGATATTGTTGTCAAATCTGTTTCAGGGAAGGCTCATATGGATCATCTTCGACAATCCTTTGAGAGGATGAGACATTATGGCTTGAAGATGAATCCTCTGAAATGTGCTTTTGGTGTAAGAGCAGGAGATTTCTTAGGTTTTGTGGTCCACAAGAAAGGTATCGAGATAAATCAAAACAAGACCAAAGCTATCTTGCAAGCCAAAGCTCCAACTAACAAAAAGGAATTGCAATCCCTGCTTGGGAAAATAAATTTCCTAAGGAGATTTATATCCAACCTTAGTGGGAAAACGCAAGCCTTTTCGCCATTACTTCGACTCAATAAAGGAGGATTTGAATGGAAGGAAGAACATCAAGAGGCCTTCGACAAAATTAAAGAGTACCTCACTAAACTACCTATTCTGGTGCCTCCTTGTCGAAGTAGAAGTATGAGACTGTACATAGCTGCGTCAGATAAGACTTTAGGGAGCATGCTGGCTCAAGAGGATGAACATGGTGTTGAAAGGCCCATATACTACCTCAGTAGAGTTTTAAATGATGCAGAAACTAGATATAAGGAAGTTGAAAAACTGTGTTTATGTCTATATTTTTCATGTACAAAACTTAAGCAATATATAAAGCCAGTTAATGTTTATGTTTCGTCTCATTTTGACGTTTTCAAGTATATGTTGTCAAAACCCATACTGCATAGTAGAGTTGGCAAGTGGGCACTTTCATTGACTGAATATTCATTAACTTTCATGCCTCTTAAGGCTATAAAAGGCCAAGTGGTTGTAGACTTTATAGTCGACCACTCTGTACAAGAAAGATCACTAAATTATTTGGAGATCGAACCATGGAAACTCTACTTCGATGGATCTCGTTACAAAGATGGAGTCAGAGTCGGAGTCCTTATTATTTCTCCAAATAAAAATCCAACAACATTTAAGTACAAAATAGATGGAGATTGTTCGAATAATTAGGCTGAATATGAAGCATTAATTATAGGCCTTGAAATTTTGTTGGAATTGGGGGCAACTCGAGTCGAAATAATGGGAGATTCGGAGTTAGTCCTAAAACAAATTACGAAAGAATATAAATGCATAAAAGAAAACCTTATTATGTATTTCGTAATAGCCAGACGGTTGTTGAAAAATTTTGAGGCAGTTAACATTCGACACATACCCAGATTAGAAAATCAAGCAGCCAACGATTTGGCACAAATTGCTTCTGGGTATAAAGTTTCGAAAGAGAGGCTGAAACAGGAAATCGAAGTTAGGGGGAGAGTAACTGCCACCAAATTATTTCCATCAGACTTAAAGACCACAAAGTTAGGATATACTGATCAGGAGAATTTTGAAATATCGTTCATAGACAATCTAACAGAACAGGATTGGAGAAAGCCTGTAGTGGATTATTTACAAAATCCAGCAGCTTCGACAGAACGAAAGATAAAGTACAGAGAACTGAGTTATGTGTTGATGGGAAACGAACTATTTAAGAAAACGCCAGAAGGTGTACTCTTGAAATGCTTAAGTGAAACAGAAGCGTATGTGGCCCTTTCTACCACACACGTTGGGGCATGTGGAGCACACCAAGTAGGCCAAAAAATGAAATGGTTATTGTTTCGAAGAGGCTTATATTGGACCTCTATGCTAAAAGATTGTGTTGAGTTTGCCAAAGGATGCCAAGAATGCCAAAAACATACAGGCATTCAACATGTGCCAGCAAATGAACTTCACTCGATTGTGAAACCTTGGCCTTTTAGAGGATGGGCTTTAGATCTCATTGGAGAAATTCGACCAGCATCTTCTAAAGGTCAAAAGTATATATTGGTGGGCATTGATTATTTTACTAAATGGATCAAAGCGATTCCTTTAATCAATGTAGACCAGGAGAATGTCATTGAATTCATTCAAAAGCACATCATATAAAGGTTTGGGATCCCTGAGACAATAACTACAGACCAAGGATCAGTCTTCACTGGTCGAAAAATGCAAGATTTCGCTGCAGAAGTGAGGTTTAAGCTATTAACGTCTACGCCTTATTATGCACAAGCTAATGGTCAGGTCGAAGCAGCAAACAAAGTGGGGATCAGTTTAATAAAGAAACATGTGGGAAAGAAACCCAAAATTTGGCACAAAACACTAGATCAAGTCCTGTGGGCATGTCGAACGTGCCCCAAAGAAGCTACAGGGACAACACCATTTCGCCTAACCTATGGTCATGATGCAGTGTTACCAGTGGAAATCCACTTGCAAGCAACAAGGATTCAAATACATCACGAGATCGCTTCCGAAGTCTATTGGAACATGATGTTGGATGAGCTAGTAGACTTAGACGAAGAAAGGTTGAAAGCTTTAGATCTTTTGAGACTACAAAAGAAGCGAGTCGAGAAATCCTACAATCGAAGGGTAAAATCCAAGACGTTTCAGCCTGAAGATCTAGTTTGGAAAGTAATACTCCCAATGGATCGAAAGGACCGAAGCTTTGGAAAATGGTCCCCTAAGTGGGAAGGACCTTATAAGATTAGGCAGGCTTTCTCAGGTGGAGCCTATGAGATCGAAGAGTTAAGCGAAGATCGAAGACTCTTGAAGGTAAATGGTAAATACTTGAAAACGTATAGACCTATGCTTCAAGAGATAAAAATAAATAATATATAATCACTAATTATAAAGAATTCCAAAACGGAAACTTAAGTGATTTTCATTAAAGAGGCCAAAATGGCTTTGAAATTGTTACAGAAAGTGATTACATAATAGAGAGGAACAAGATTCAGAAGGGAAGATTAGCTTTAATCTGGAGGTACTTGATCCGTTGCAATTCTAGCCTTCGATCACAGAGAGCTTTTGATTGGTGAAGGGTTTCGAGCTTAGCATCCAGAGATTGAGCTCGACCGACATGTCTTAACCCTTCAGCCAATTCTTCTTGGCTTTCTAACTCAGTGTTCACAGCAAGAAGCTCCTCTTTCTTTTTGTCGTTGGCAGCGAGTTTTGCTTCCAACTCTGCAATCTGTGCTCTTAACTGAACATTGTCTTGATCAATCTCCTCTACTTCCTTTTGCCTAGCCTCCTGGGCCTTCGACAAGTCCTTTACTCTAGAAGTGGATTCAGTGGCAGCATGCCAGGCAACAGCCACTTGACCATTGGCTTCCTTAATATCACGATTAATGATTCTTTGACGATTGAAGTCTGCTGATACTTGCTCGACAATAGAAAGTAAATCCAGGATTACACTGGCTACATCTGAAGGGGAAACAAGAAGATCGACAACTTTCAAGATAGTCTTCATATAGGAAGGCGCTGCTGGTTCCCCCTCTAAAGTTAACATCAAATCTCTTTTAAATATTTGTGCTTTAACCTTTTGAAGAGCTTCGTCGAGAGGGGAAGTCGAGGTAGATCTTCCAGATGAAGTCGAGGCGCTACGATCAGAGGAGCTCTCTCGACCCTCCAAGATTGCAGTCAGATAACCTAACAGATCTTGTTGCTTCAGTAAAGCCAAATCCTCTTTGGTTCTGGACCCCGTCGAAGGGATGCTGGCGTTGGCTATAATAACCAAGTTAGGTACTTGAGTAAGAATTGCCTCAGTACCTGGAGGATTTTGGTTTCCTTAAGCAAGAGCTTCTTCACCCTCAGCTTCTGGGATCTCCCCATGTTCCCTCTCTGTTTCAACTTCGACCATAGGAATCCTAACCTCCTCTTGATTTCCTTCAGCTTCTTCTTCATCAGCTTCTTCTATGGTTTCATGTTGGGGTTCAGAAGTCTGATTCACTTCGTCAGCTGAACTCACGAAGGAGTCTTTTGCTGAAGAGGGTCTGTAGGTAGGAATCCCGTCACTATTCAAGCAAGTGGTCGAGTCCTCGACATGAGTAGGATTTCGTGTCGAAGTGCCAGCAGTGTCCTGGAAAATAGAAAGAATTTATTGCTTTTAAAAGCGTCACAAAGTAAGAGAGAGTGAGAAGTAGATAACAAGCAGTCGAAATGGATACCTGTACTGGGATTTCAGCACCAGGACTAGAATTGTCACTTTCACTAGGATTGTTTAATCTGGCGATTACCTCCTGTTCAGTGGGTTCATTGATGATGACAGGAGGTAGCCTCCCCGCCGTAGTTTTAATCCTGATTTTTGGACGGGTTTCGACAATAGGAGTTGGTTTTTTCAATCGTTGTCTCTGCAAAGGAACAGGTGGAGACTCCTCTTCCTCATCGCTAGAGATTTGGATCTCTTGAACCTTCCGCTTTTTGGGGGTTGATTTCTAAGCATATAGAAAACCAAGTCGAGAAGATCAATAACTACGTCAGATAAAACTAAGGGTAAAAAAGGAAAGGTAAGTACCTTAGGAGAAGGATTGATAGCAGAGTCTCCCCCTTTTGTACTCTCAGCGGTTTTCTTCGAAGCAACCCGCTTGACAGCTAAACGAAAGGCAAAACAGCTATGGTTAGTTAGGAGTTGGAAAAACAAATCTAAAACGAAGAGATGGAAAAAGGAATACCTTTTTTGACTCTGTCAAGAACCAGCTTGAATGCCTCACGCAGATGGTGGGCGAAGTTCTTCTCGTTGAAGAACTCTTCCTCATAATAATATCTCCACCACATCTCAGAAGTGGTAGAGTTCAGAAAATGAAGGTTAAAGTCAAACAGGGTCAGTGTAGTTCGACCAGAATACCTACCAATATGCTTGGTAGCGGCATCCTCTGAATAATCTACATTATAAAAGAGTAGCAGTTTCTCTCGAGGGTATATAGGCGAAGGAAGCGATTGAGAAATGCCAAACTGTCGAGAGATAAGATTGGGTTGATAAGCAATTAAGCTCAATTGGTTCTTCGAGCTCTTAAATCTTAAAGGCATGATCCTGGGGCAGAGAAACGCTTCCCACATGCTCACGAACTCATCAACCACATCATCTTCTTCTGAAGGATATGGTCTAGTAAACCATTCCGGGCCAACTTTTCGACTGGCAAAAGGAGCCATAGTCGAATCAAAGCTTTTTCTCTCCGCAAACATCACTACGAAGCTTGTAAAGGCTTTTTGAAACTATTGGCCTTCATCAATAGGAGTTAGCAATGCCAACCTGGTGCCTTCGACTCTCCTATTTAAAATTTCATGAGCTTCTTCATTGATCTTGTTCTTTTGAGGGAGGAAGGATTCGAAGGTGGCGTTAAGCCACAGTTGTAGAAGCCAGAAGGGACCAGATAGCAGCAAACTTCCTCTGTCTCCTAGAACCTTAAGTTGAGTCACACCATTACTGATGGATTCATATAAGTTGGCCAGAATCAATTCGGCCAAGCAAATAGGGTATTTGTGATGGAGCTGTGTTGCAAGCGTCAGCATCTTTTTCGTCACCTGCAGTGATTTAGTGCAGAAAACGAATCGAGACAGCCACATGGCCAAGAAGGCTATGTGCTCCACCTCTGACACAGTATTTGAAGCCTTGTCATGAAAGTGGTTTATGAAGGTGGTATAAGTGGGTTTGGTAGCAGCAAACCCAATGGGATCCTCAGACAAGTCTTCAGAGTCGAAATAGTCACCAGTGGGTCGAAGACCAGTAATGGCAGCTATGTCGAACAAGGTAGGGGTCACCATCCGACAAGGAAGATGAAAGGTGAAATGTGCACTGTCCCAAAAGTACAATGAGGATACCAGCATAAGGGGGCAATAAGGTAACCCTTTCTTCGACAACATCACTAAGTCATAGATGCCCATCTCCTTCCAGACAGAAGCTTGCACCCTCTCCATTTTATTCAACCAGTCGGAGTATTCAGAAGAAAGGTTAGGGCTTGATCGAAAGATTCAATTCCCTTTATTCATGAACTGGAGATTGATATCATCAGTAGTTTGAGGATGTTGCTGGTTAGCCGGTGTAGCATCTTCAGCATCTGCCCTAGGTTTTTTGGCACAACCTATGGGTTTAAGCCTTGGGTGTGTAGGGAAAAAGACACGATTTTTTAAGGGATTTTCGGCACATGAAGATAATGGGCCGACATAGCATATATCTTTCTACCATATTTGACGGGAATAAGGAGTTGAGAATCATAGGCTTCTCGCCATTCTCCCATAGGTTCAGCAATGTACCTGTTAGTCGAGGAAGAAGGAGGGTTGGTAGAAAAAATCTCTGGTGGTTTCTGAACATCATTAGCATTCTTTGGTTGCGGATTGTTTGGGGCATTAGAGAGAAAGGCCATTGTTAAAGACTTAAAAGAAAGAGCGAAGGTGACAGTACAGTGTTGTGAGAATGCAAGGGGTTTGGAAAAGCTGAGGATGATAAAGTTCTAAATAGAGAAGTTTGGAAGTATTTATAGCCTTCAGAAGTGGGAAATGTCTCGTCAAAAGCATTTAATGTTTCGCAGGTAGTGGGGCACGTGGCAAGGCAGGAAACGATTGTCGTGCAGGCGTTGGGAAACGTTGGGACATGCTTGCCTAGATTATAGGAATGAGGCCATCATGGCGAGCGTGGTAACGAAAGTTTTGAAGAGACATTTTGGAAAAAAGTAATGATGGTTTTATCAAATATATCAGTTGTTGAGAGGCGAAAAGTACACGTCAAAGCCTGGTGGACAACTGGTAAGACAGGTGTCGAATGGGAAGTTCGAATGGCTATTTCTTTGGGCGTCGAAATAAACATTCTTAGGGGGCAATTTGTTGGCTCCCAAATTCGACACTTGCTATATTTGGTCTCTTTGACCAAACAACTGGAAATGAACTACACCAGGAGGTGTAATTCGACTCATGAGATAATTTAAGGAAAATGATCCAAGATATAATAAGAAGCTTCGACCAAAGGTTCATTCGACCGAGGCAGATGTAGGTTGTTCGACTGAAGGGAAGTGTTCGCGCCTTGGCACATGGGACGAAGACCATTTTGAAATTTGAATTATTGGAGGGAAAGGTGGTTTTCATCAGCGTCTAAGGGAAGGAAACGTGGCAAAAGGCTATGGGTCGAGAGGCATGCAGGAGACACTTGTCTTCATCCTAGCGCAGAATGTCCCCTCGACGGTTACCTATTTTTAGTATAAATTAAGAAGTTGTGTAATTTTTAGTGGTGGAACTTATAGTACTAAATCTCTCAAATATTATTCAAGTAACTATTGCGCGAGAAAAGATAAAAAGCAGAGCAATGTACGTTAGAAACACCTTTTTTACTTAATAAAAGTCTTTTTACTTTACTTTACCATTATCTTGCAAAGTTACCTTTTACTTCTTTTACTTCTTTTACTTGCATTTTTATGCTTTCATTTACTGTTCAACAATCTTAAACATCTCTCCCCTGGGTCGAACGTGCGTTCTTCCTTCTCACTCATTTTACATAAAAATTAGCATATGTTCTGGGATTAGTTTGGTCGATCCCGCAAGTAAA
This sequence comes from Vicia faba, assembly GCA_948472305.1. Taxonomy (NCBI): domain Eukaryota; kingdom Viridiplantae; phylum Streptophyta; class Magnoliopsida; order Fabales; family Fabaceae; genus Vicia; species Vicia faba. Next base: position 1,060,112,450 of record OX451736.1, on the reverse strand, counting down.
CCAAAAAAAAACTTACCTTTTTTGGAGACCAGCGGTTGTTTACCAAAAACAACGGTAAACAATATATATATATATAAATCAAACAAAATCACACCCTATTTGATAAAATTGAGTGTAAACTGTTACATATATACATTTATATCAAACATATTTACACTGTATTTGATAAAATTGATGTAAATATATAATATTTTACACCTTTTTTACGAGAAAACTGGTGTAAATTATTGCATATATGCACTCAAACAAACAAATTTACATGTCATTTGATAAAAATTGGGTATAAAATAAATGAAGTTTACTATGAATGTAAATATATTTACACCCTATTTTAAGAAAATAGAGTATATTACATCCGCATATTATTAAGTGATTATAAGATTTCCAAACGGAATGTGAAGCAAAATTCCACTAGAATGATGTTGTCAAATGTCTACCATAGCGTTATGGCATGGCAGATTTTTGAGCCAACTGCCATAGGCCACAACACTAATTATACCGCCTCAACGACAAATTTATATGAAGGATTTTTTAATGATAGCCATAATCTACCATCCACCAATAATAATAGTGCATAAAAGAATCATAATATCGAAGAGGTCCAATAATTTTATTCGACAAATATAACCTGTCATAAATACTACTTAATTATAGAAATGCTCTCATTCCTAACCACACTCTCATTAATAGTTAAATTTATAATTACAGCCATATCCTAGCAACGTAAGCAACCGTGTTTGATTAAAAATACAATTATGACCATTACAACCTATTTTCAGCATATACTATTAAAAGTATTTTCAACAGTTAGAGATAGATATTCAATGTCTAAAAGTTTAAACATCATGGAAGTTCTCTGGAGTATTCAATGTTTCAGAGAAGTTTCACCATCAGCAAGAAAGAAATAAGAAATAAGCAAAGACCATGATACCCCTCCTCATTCCCAAGCCTCAAACTGTGAAGAGCAACACCAATCGAACGAGCGTATTTTTGGTAACTCACATGTCACTCTTTCTCCTTTTTTTTCAAACTTTCTTTTATTTTTTAACTATATATTTGTGTGTGTTTTTAGTGACCTTTGTCCATTGAAATGTTTAAAATGCTTGTTAAAATGTTGAAGCATATAATTATTTATAATATAGTTTCCGCTTCTACTTCTAGTTCTGGTTCTAGTAATTTTAGATACATGTCATGGCAGTAGATCTATATTTCTTTATAATATAGCATATTTTTATTTCTCATTAACTAAATCTTTGTGTGTGTAATTCATAAAGATGAATGTCGATACTTTACCTGTTCAAATGTGTTGATGATTATTCATTGGATTGAATTAATGACATTAATGCAAGTGAATGTACTAAGATAAACCTAATTTACTTACTCACGCCTAGTCTCTTATTTGTTTTAGTAAGTTTGTGCTAGATTTGATATATGTGGAGTTATCAATGTTTATGCAAACATGTGAAAAAGATGTTGTGACAAAGCTTGCCAACGGTTATTTATTCCTTCACGTTGTTGAATATTTGATTTGTCAGCGTTTATTCATTCTCGCTATTGTATATTTGATTTGAGATGTTGAACTGTGCTTTTTATCATTACTCATAACTTAGGAACTTGTGTACTATGAAGTTGACTCGGACACAGATATTAGGACACGATATGGACACTTTGACATCGATAATATAAAAAATATAGGACACTAATATCGCCAAATTTATCAATTCCGGATAGCTAAGTGAAGCGGACAACCCCAAAAATAAATAGTGGGATAGCGCCGATAGCGGCCACTATCGATAACTCTAGATATACCGCTACATATATATGATAGTATTGGACTTTCACTTACCCATTTATTATTAAAAGAATAAAAAAATTCTAATAAAAATAAATTTCTTTAATTTTTCATTGATAACATTGCATCAATATATGCTTAAACCTTTTAGATGAGTGTGATTTGTCTAAGAAAATATATAAAGTGTGTTAAAGCAAAGAAAACAATATTTTTTTTGAAACACTTGTCTAAATTGCGTGACACGTTGTATAAGCGTCACACAAATGTAAACTTTGATTCAACAAGTGTCGAAGCAAAGAAAAAAATTGGGAACACTTGTTTGACTTTTCTAACAGTTGTCTTACTTTTTTGACTTCTGATGTACGAGTGTCGAGTGTTCGTGATTCATAGCTTGTGTATTATATTGATATGAGAACAAGCATGTTTTAACAAATAGTAAATTGTATCTAACCTCATATATTTGGATCCAAGAGCCTTTTAAACATCCCAAAAGAAAACCAAGAAGCACTAACTGTTCTTCTTCTTGGTATGCTTATTTACTTAGTTTAATTTTTTTTAAAATTTGGTATCCGTTTAGTTTAATCTTATAATTATAACTTCAACTTCTCTAGTAATAATCTTGTGATATAAACAATGCAGATGTAAGGAACCATTCGTGTATAGTTCATTGCAAGTGTGCAACTATTATATTAGGGACCTAAGGTAATGACATTGGTAGGAGCACTAGATTTCTAAACACTGACATACACTACCAGTTTAGAAAATGGAAGCCTTCTAGTATTTAGCTCATGTTTATCATGAATGGGTATGTAATATCAACAAGTATGTTTACTAATCAGCTGTATAGTGTGTGTGCACTTATGTTTAAATTGTTTAATCTATAGTTAAATTTGTAAATTAAAATGTGAAATGATAGTGCCAATTGTGGTTTAAAATATAAGTTATGTGAGAAAGAATTGCATAATCAATCAATTTTATTTTTTAAAATAAAAGCAGGATATTTAACACCGATTTTATTTAAAAACCGGTTTTAAAATTTGACATTCAACTTCTAATTTTAACTAAAAACTGATATTGAATTTTGACCTTTAACACTGGTTTTAAAAAATTGGTGTTAGTTATGAACACGCAACACCCTTTTCTGCCTAAAAGTGGTGTTGAATGTCTACATTTAACACCTTTTTTTAGTAATAATAGGTCTGAAATATTGGTGCGTGGAGTAGATATAAAGTTTTTATACCTCTTTTATAACCGGTGTCAAATATCCTTATTTACTATTACCGGTAGCAATGACACCGGAAAAAAATGTGAAAAGTAAAAAAATAGGTGTTAAAATTATTTTTTGCACTAGTGGACCCACTGACTGCCAAGAAGGATGTGCAGCATCACAAGAATAACGCAAACGTAATTCCAGTGGACTATCATCAATTAAGGGATCAGCATATAATAAATGAGTAGAAAACAAAGAAATGGAGTTGAAATAATTAAAGGACCTAAGTTCAAACTCTGGTGAAGGGAGAAACTATTAACATAACAACTAATATACTAACATTTGAAACAAAACACCATGAGAAAGATAATCCACATTTACACCAAGAATCATTAACAAGAAGCAAGATTTGAATAAACATCTCAGTATCCTCTCGAATACAACTTACATTTATTTAGTATGCATGATTACGTGCAATGCCAAACCATAGCCATCGTTTGCATCTTGTTTGAAATAGAGCAACTAAAAAATCGGCGTTAAATATTACAATCCAAAGCTACATTAACTGGAAGAATTTTTGTAAAACTAAAAAGGCATCATAATCAGCGATACCTTGAATTTGCTCTATACAATTGAAGTAACTCTAATTATAATCTCTGACTGAGCTTGTTGTTCACTTATCGTCACACCAAAAAAATGAACATAATCTATGAAACCGTAAGAATGCAAACACTTTATGATCAAACATTTATGGAGTAGATCGAAACGAAGTTTTTGCAATTCTAACAATGAAAATTTTCAGAATTAGTTGAACATCAAAGAAGGGTTTCATAAATTTCAGGATTAATGATCATCACAAAAATATTTTAATTTATATATTGTTGGATTAAGAACACAAACCTTCTGCGTCCTTTTTTCTTAGCTTATGATTGGGAATTCTTTGCGCCTCACTTGCATTTTCAAACAATATTGAAACACAATAATTCACAACTTTAAGAACATACTAAAATGTGAATATAAATAACCTTCATTTGCACATTCTAATAATTATAATTTTTTCTTTTGAGTTTTGTAAATTTTGAGTGAAATTGTCCATTAAAAATTTAATTTGAATTTTCCATTTTTCTTGATTCCATAAGATTTATTTAAACTAGGCTCTACGGTACCATTTTGTTGGAAAACTTGAATACAGAATTGATCAAATGAAAGGTAATGTTGCATATTGAGAGAAAGAAAGATACTTTCACACAAAAGTGTGATGAGAATTAAAAGTTTTATCAGGCCACTAAGTGAATACAATTCATAGAGGTATTAGTTACTTTATATATAGTAAATTATTTAGCCAACTCATAATCACCATTAAAATCTTTAAAACATTTTTAAGCCAACAAAATAAATTATTTTGGATGCAAAATAATTTTTTTTTTACATTAAAACATTTTGTGAAAAATGGAGAAAGCGAAAAAGGTTCGTTTAAGAAACTAAGGTTAAGTAAAAAAGCAACGATGTCATTGAAGAAAACAGAAATGCTATAATTACACCCATTTTAACATCTACACTTGGTACAATCCATTTTCCCTTATTTTAATATTGGAATTTTGAGTTGCTTCCAAAACAATGCATAAAGTTATGGTGTAAACATATACAGTATCAGAGCTGGATCCAAAACTGAAAGATTGATTTGAAGTGATGTGGGAAGCAAAAGTTTCTTCAAAGATCAAGGTGTTTATTTGGAGACTCTTGCTAGACAAACGGCTGACAAGAGTTCAATTGATAAAAAGAACAATTGTTCTAAATAATGCAGGCAACTGATGTACTTCCTATTCATGTTCTAATGAAGAACTGATACACTTGTTCTTTCACTGTGATTTTTCTACTTCTGTTTGGCAACAGGCACAAATCTGGTTTGACAGATCATGCCCAGCTGAGATTGAGCCAAGTGATTATTTTCTGCAATTTTACAATTCTTTCAAGGGAGTCATTGGGAAAAACAAAGAATGCAATCTAGATGGCAACCTCTGGGTCTTTGTGGAGAATGATGAATGATTGTATTATTCAAAAATGAGGAGTGTGTATTTAGTGAAGTAGTTTTCAATGTAAAATCAGTTTCATGGTTATGGTTGGTCATTGATTCAAAGAGGAGTAGGGTGTGTAGTTTTTATGAATTGTGTTCTTTTTTCCACTACTACAAGTAACGTTTTTCATGACGAAACATTCACTTCAGCAAAAGAAAAACCAAGATATAAAGTCAAAGCGCGCCATCTTTTATTATTTATTAAAATAAAAAACCATAAATTTTCTCGATTTTTAATAAAACCGAGGGGGAAAATAACTTAGTATATGTTTCGATTCCCAGTTAATGCAGTTTATACTTATTTGTTTATAAGTGTAAACAAAATATTCTAACTCTTCGGTTATATATTTAACCGAGGTAAAAAATAATAAGATTTTCTATAAAAGTACTCGTTAAACAGATTTTACTCTAATCCTTAGTAATATGAAGCCGCCCCAAACTCGCAAGTATCATTCTTTGAGATGAATTGCAAGACAGAAAAATGTTCTTCAATCTTGAACAAAACATTTTTTTCTATCCTAGTAATCTATCTCACATAATGGTGTTGATGTTGTTGTTGTATTTTTGGAATACACTTTCTATGATGGATTGCAAGTGGAGGAAAAATATTTTCCAATGCATTAGAAGTTGGATGTATTCAAACCTTTGAATTTAAGAGTATGCAACAAAACATGTATGATGGAAGATGGATATGCAACAAAACATGTATGATGAAAGATGGATTGTTAGCTTTGATTGAAAATGTAGCTTCTAAATTTAAGTTTTCAATCAAATTAATAATAAGAAATTTTTTGTGTACTCGTCTCACTTCAAACAAATAGACAGCTAAAAATGGTGAATTTAAGGCAAACTTATGACATCCAAATATTATTCTTCACGATCGATCGTAAGTGCAGAAAAGATTTGTTGTAAACAATTTATTTTAATATTTTGTGTAAGTGTAATCGTTAAAAAAAACAATTCACCTCAGTTTTATTACCTAAACCGAGGTGATAGTTAAAAAGGGATAATAAAATACCTCGAATTTATTATTAAACCGAGGGGTATAATAATCATGTTTTACTATATCAACACTTGTTACACAGATTTTACCCTAATCCTTAATAATATGAAGCCGCCCCAAAGAGATGAAATATTTACACTAGTCCATTTCATGAGTTGCTACAACATATTTCTTGGATGGATTGCAAGTGGAGAAAATAAAAATTTCATTGGTCCTGGAAACAGTTCTCTAGCATCTTGCATGGAATCTCTAGCATCTAAGTCCTTATATCAGCGAAGGTTTGTTTTCTAGGTTCAACGTTTATTTTCTTTATTAGAATTGATAATCATTTGATTTTTTATATTAATTATCTTTTTTCACTAGAAACAATTTCATGTAACATCCAACAAAAGATCTTCCCCAAGATTCAATAAACGAAGATCTAAATCTAAATTTTGAGGGAATTTGATTTATATCTTGAACCACCTTAGGAACTTTGACTTTTATTTTAATTTTAATATTCTAGGCAAACAATGTAATATTATGGATAAACAATGTAATGTTCTGGGTAAATAATGTAACACCTTTTAATATATATATATATATATATATATATATATATATATATATATATATATATATATATATATATATATATATATATATATATATATATATATATATATATATATATATATATATATATATATATATATATATATATATATATATATATATATATATATATATATATATATATATATATATATATATATATATATATATACCTCAGTGTTTTGGAGAAACTGAGATAAAAGATACGCTAGTTTTAAAAATAATAAAAGTGTGGCTCTTAGGGTTCGAACTCATGTGCATATAACTATACCCCTCAGATTTTGAAACACTGATGTGTTAAGTGGAGACTTTTCATGACGACCTTGGTTACCTCGTTTCTTTTGTCGAGGTAAAACACATTCCGCGTTCGAGGTTAGAACCGTTATTTGATGTAGTGTCTTTAGATTAGCTAAAATAAATTGTTGTATGTAATTGGGAAGAGTCCCCCTTATACTCAATGTTAATATATCTTGCTTATAAAAAAAAGTTAAATAAATTTTTGGTCCCTCTAAATCTATCAGATTTCGTTATTAGTCCCTATAAATATTTTTTTCAAATGAATGGTCCCTCTAAAATTTTTCATCCACACTTTTGGTCCCTCCTACTAACGTCCGTTAACAGAGCTGACGTGGCACGAACATGTGGCAGTGCCATAGTTGCAAGATGTTGACGTGATATGCCATGTGGCGCAGAACTTGAGAGTAGGGGGTACCTGCAGGACACTCTGATGCCAAAGTAAGTTTTGGAATGAGAAAGCAAGTATGAGAGTAAGAAATGTTCAATACCTGATCCTCTCGAAAGAGAAGGTATTTATAGCCCCCAACGCTGGGCCAAGGTCTCCTTATTGGGCTGGTCTAGCAGGCCCAACATGGAGATTGTCAGATCCTACGTGAGTAATGGGGACCTACATGTGGTCCCCCACCTGGATGACTTCCTCTGCAAGATCAGGAAGATATGGATGCGGTCTTTCTAAAGCCACGAAGACTCCGTGATATTCGGAGACGTCACAGTCAGCCCTACGAGGAGGATGCTCGCGAGGTGCCCATGTTCGTCACGGAGGTTGCGGATGCTCCCCGCCAGACGCGAGTTTGTGCAAGGAGGTCAGTCTTGGTCGGGAAGTGAATCGGAGGCAGACCTCGAGGTCCCCCTGGCCAGTGGTGACCTTCCCCAGACTGAGTAGGTTCATCCCCGTGCGGTGAGGTTGCCTCCTCGCGGGGGCGTGGATGTTGCCTCCTCGAGGTTAGAGCTGGCCAGTATATCCTGACCGATATTATTTGGTTCGGCCTCACATAGAGTTAGGCCAAGGGTAGGCCTAGTCCAGAACAGGAGCCCCCCAAGTCGTTTCTCCTGATGAAGGAGTTATGACTTAAGTCCAGCCTTTTCTTTCGCGAGGAGAGCTTTTCGACGCGGAACTTTCATTGAATTGACGGAGAGGGTCGTCAATACGCGATTTTACCTGAGCAGCATTCGAAAATGATTCGGGGTGGAATCGTTTTAATTGTTACTCGACTCGCGGGGAGGAGATAATACTCTTATCAGACACGTGGCGTGACCTTTGGGATAGTAATGATGGCCTAGGAAATAGGGGCCATCATTGACTGAGCACGTAGGCGTCGAGGAGACAAGAGGGTGGTGAGATTCCCGACGCGATGCTTCGCATTCCATGTCAACTTTATAAATAGCGCCTCAAGGCCCATTATTCATATTTATATTTCCGCGCTCTTCATTCTCCTTGCTGCCAACGCCGTGCCGTTCTCTGTAACCGCTAAAGCCGTTGCACCGTCTGTTGTGTGTTCCTCACCTACCACCATCGTTCTTCATCCAATCTTTTTCAAGTAAGTATTTTTTCCATGATACTATGTATGTAATTTGGTTTTGATGATGATTTAGTAATAGGACTTCACAACTGGGGGGTTTTTCCCGGGGGATCCATGTGTCTAGGCGTATAATTCATGATTATGCCTGTGATATTCATCTTATCCTAGACGTTGAAATGAATCATCCCCTTGGTCTCCCTATATCCCTGTGATACTCATTATTTTTGTACATAAAACTGATGCGATCCTCGGTGAATTGATGAGTTTGGTTGACAAGTTCATGAGTTTGGTCGGCAGATTCATACTATGCTCAGCGCTCTCTTCCCGTGCTTGGGGTATTCATAAAAAGTGTTTGTCGCTATGGTCATTGTGCGATTACGATCGTAATATGGTCTTATAAGACTGGCTTGATTTTCATGGGTTGGCCGAGAGCCATGTATTTCCCCTTTCTGTGTGAATGACAGTCGACTTGGTTTGGGTGTTGCTTAGCCTTTTCATCTGCGTCGTGGAAAGGTGGATTTAGATTTGTTGTCTAATTCACCGGTTTCCTATGCTTTGTAGGTAAATGGCCGACACTCCTGAATCGTTAGAGCATATATACACCGAAGAGACCAGTGTAACCGAGGAGGGCGTCAATTTGGTCGACACAATCGACGATCCTGCTTTGGATTGGGTTGGTGCAGAGCCTCGAGGAATAGCCTAGATATATAGTGACACTGTGAGGCAAGCGTATACTATCGTCGAGTATGGCAGCGACCAGGAACATTTCCAAAGGAACTTCAAAATCATGAGGCCGATGCATGCTGCTCGCATATGCTCGGAGTTCACCCACGATGTCTTCCCTATGTATGAGGTCGTGTTTAAAGACTTGGTACTTCGACTTCCCTTCAATGATTTCAAAGTGGGGGTGCTCAATCACTTGAACTTAGCACCCTCTAAGCTTCATCCCAATGATATTTCCTTCATTCAGGAATTTGAACTTACTTGTCGGTTCCTGAGGATCAGGGCGACCATTCACATGTTCTTCAGGGTTTTTCACATGCAACGACAGTCCCGGGGAGGGAAACACAGTTGGGTCTCCCTGAAACAGTCGAAGAGGTTGTTCAGGATGTATATAAACTCTGTCTGGGACTTTAAAGACAGGTGGTATTTCTTGCAACCCTCTACTCAAACAGTTGTGGATGCCATGTTCGACCCAGCTTCCGTTGTAGACGAGGATAGAGAATCGTGCTACGACGCTGAGGGTAATCCAGAGATCGGGAAAATCTCGAAGTTTCCCATCCAGTGGTGTTCGGGCCACTACGGTCATGGTCTTGGAAATTACCATACTTCCGACGGCGGTATGAGCGCCAAAGAGGAAGAAGAATACGGCGTCCTCAATCGGTCCGTCGATGGTTTCTTCCTCGCCAGGTGGGTCACAAGGGAAGGACACGACATCCTTGATGAAGACAGTGAGCCAATGTTCGAGGCACGCCCGATCAACACCAAGGCGTTGGTCGAGTGTCGATCTTATGGACAGGATGTGGAACTTTTAGGTTTTTACTTGCTTGATTTTTATATTTTTACTTGCTTTCTTTTGTTTTGTTTCCCCGAGGCTGACCCGAAGATACCATTTTTGTTTTTACAGGAAACATGGAGGAACATCGCGAGAGGTTGTTGAAGCTGACCCAGGAGAAGAAAAGCGACAAGAGGTTGGTGAAGCCGCATCAGCCTACACGTATGGGTTCACTCTCCGAGCCAGCCAAGGACGGATCTAATGGGTCGTCGGGAACCCGCGGTGCCGACCAATAAGATTTTGTGTCGGGCAGGAAGAGGATTCGCCCTATAGATGGGTATGCTGGTGTGACTGGAGGGGCGACTACCCCGAGCTTTCATCCTCCCGCCTTGCTTTGTGGAGAAGGATTTCTTTAAGGGTTTTCCCCTAACGGTGTCCGACAACAAGTTCGACATCATAAGGCACCTCGACAACGAAGGTCAAAGGAAGCATTTGGCTTCCAATATGGTCGGGGTGATAAAGATGGCGGAGATGCTCGTGGTCCTCGTGGGTGAAGGGGCCAGCTCCTCTAGTCGGGTCAGGGAACTGGAGTCAGAGAACGTGAATCTTCAAGCAAAGACATAGAAGCTAAAGACCTCCCTTGAACAGAGTGAAGTGATGTTTCAAGAACAGGATAATGTTGTGGCGGGGGAGTAAGAGAGAACTGACAAAGCCCTCGAGGAAAGGAACAACCTCCTGCTCGACAGAGAGTTGTGGGAGAGCAAAAGGGAGCAACTAGAGACAGAAATTGCTAATTTGAAGGCTGTTATGGCGCTCGTAGAGAACGAGCCCGAGAGTGTAACTGATTTGCGCACTCACATAGATATTGTTTCCCTGATTTAGATCCTCGAGTCGGACTGCATTGACGCCTTGGCCGATGGTTTCGAAGCTGTCGTGAACCAACTGTCCGTTCTGAACCCGCGGCTTAACACTGATGGAATTGGGATTCTGTCCCAGGTGGTCGATGGCCGGGTCGTTCCTCCCCCTGATTCTCCCGAGGACGAAGTGGGAACTTCGAGGAGCGATTAGTGTTTTTCTTTTGATAACTGTTATTTGTATTTGGGCCTGCATGCCCGTAATTTTTTGTAATATTCAGACATCATCGGCTCTAGCGGTCGACATTTTATAATTGCTTTGCTTTTCTTTGATGCCTATGTTTTTTTTGATGTTAGCTTATTATTATTTTTGTTCGTCGTTGCATTTGACTTATTTATTCCATGAATACTTGGATATTGCGTGTAGATATGTGTTCGACCTTTGTTATGGTCGATATAAATTTTCCCGGAAAGTTCGTGTTTTCCATGTGGAGATGTGTGCTCGACCCTCATATTAGTTCGACACATGTTGAAATGTGTTGAGGAGGTGGAGTAAGGATCTGCGGAACGAGCGCAAGATCGCGGTCGGGATCCTAAACTTGTGGCGTGAACTGCCCATCGTGAGTTGGGTGTTCTGCCATGTTGGGTACTTCGACAGCAGAGCTCGATTGAGGTGTCCCTGTTGGGATAAGATGTTGCACGTCAAATGAACAACCCCTTTCCTTTTGTTGATGTTTGGAGGCCACGTCAGTACCTAGACGCGCCTACATGGCCGAGCTCATCCCTTTATCGATTGAAGAGGATTGGTCGACAACTAATTCCCTTAGCAGGTGAAGGACTTAGCTATAATATTGTTTTAGCTTCGCAACGTTCCAGAGTCGAGGTAGTGGTTCCCTGTTTAATTGTTCGAGGTAATACGCTCTGGTGCATGTAGCTTCCTGGACGTGGTAAGTCCCTTCCCAATTTGCGGCCAGTTTCCCTTCGCGAGAATCCTTTAGGTTTCTCCGTAAGACTAGGCTGTCGACCTGAAATGCACGCTTTATGACTTTGTTGTCATGGCGTAGGGCTACCTGTTATTTTAGCTTGGCCTCGCGAAGAGATGATCCAGATCGTATCTCTTCGACAAGGCCGAGCTCATCTCAGAGGGCCTCGTTGTTCATCTCCTTGTTGAGCGGAATTTCAGTTCGCCTGGATGGCTCTATGATTTCTACCGGGATGACAGCCTCGGTGCCGCAGGTCATTCGGAATGGCGTCTCACCAGTCGTCAAATGGGGCGTCGTTTGATAGGACCATAGGATGTTGTGTAGTTCTTCGACCCAACCCCTCTTGGCTTCTCCCAACTTGCGTTTGAGTCCTCACAAAATGACTCTACTCACGGCCTCGGCCTGTCCGTTAGTCTGGGGGTGTTCGACCAAGGTGAAATGTTGCTTGGTGTCGAGCCTGACGGTGAAGTTTTGTAAACTTTGATCATTGAATTGTGTCCCATTGTCGATGACGAGTGCTCGGGGTATTCTGAACCGGGCAAGTACGTTTCGCTTGCAGAAACGAAGGATGTTGTGTGAAGTGATTTTGTCTGGAGCTTCGGCTTCTATCCACTTCGTGAAGTAGACGACGGCTATAATGAGAAACTTGTTTTGATATGTTCCTTGCACGAAAGTTCCGAGGATATCCATTCCCCACCATGTGAATGGTCAAGGGGAGGATAGTGTTGTGAGCTCGTATTGAGATGCGAGATGCATGTCCGCGTGCCTTTGACATTTATCACATTTCTTGACATGCTCCTTGGTGTCTTGTTGCATGGTCGGTCAATAGTACCCCGCTCGCAGTGCCTTTCGTGCTAGGGGTCTTCCGCCCATGTGCTGAGCGTTGATTCCCTCGTGGATTTCCCGCAGTATCTCGGGGATTGTGGATTCTTTGACACACTTCAAGAGCGGGATGGAGAATCCACGACAATACAGCTTGTGATCGAGCACCATATAGGAGCATGCTCGTCGTTTGGTCGCGGATGCCTCCCTTTGGTCTAGAGGGATTTCCCCTTTGTCAGAAAATTGAACACCGGGGTCATCCAACATGAGTTGTCCCCGATGGAGTTCACTTCGAGTAGCGTCGTGGACCTTTCGATGCTCGGGTGAGATAGGGACTCTTGTATGACTGATTTGTTTCCACCATTCTTCTTCGTACTCGTGAGCTATGAAAGTATTTCGGCCCGTGTATTCTATTCGCGCGGTACGTGTGTAATTTATGCTCGGTCAAACTTTTCATGTGTTCTCTGACCAAGTTCAAATGCTCAATGAGGTTGTTGTTCTTAGCCTGGTACCCCCCTTGAACTTGAGATGTGACAAGTTGGGAATCAGTGCAAATTTTTATCTCTCGGGCACCCAAATCCTCGGCCAGTCTTAATCCCGCGAGCAGGGCCTCATATTCAGCCATATTGTTCGAGGTCAGGAAGGAGAGAGTGAGAGAGTTTTCGATCACGACGCCTTCCTCATTTTTGATGAGGATTCCTACTCCACTCCCGGTCGAGCTGGACGCTCCGTCCAAAAAGGTGGTCCAGTTGTGCTCCTTCCCTGCAAGGGGGGGGGGGGTTGTGAGCGGTCATCTCCGCTACGAATTTGGCCAGAGCTTGGGTCTTGAGGGCCTTTCTGCTTTCTTACTGGATGTCGAACTCTGAAAGCTCCAAGGACCACTTTAGCTTTCGACCTTCCATGTCTGGTCGTCCTAAGAGTTGTCTCACGGGTTGATCTATCCGTACAATGATCGTGTGTGCGAGGAAATAGTGCCTAAGCCTTCTCGCCGTGTTGAAGAGGGCCAATGCCACTTTCTCGATTTGTTGGTACTTGACCTTGGGTCCCTGAAGTGCTTTGCTCGTGAAATACACAGGTTTTGACCGTCAGGAGTCTCGCGAATGAGGGCCGCACTGACGGCCTCGACGGAGACGGCTAGGTACATGAACAAGGTCTCCCCGCCCGATGGTCGTGACAGTACGGGTGGTTGTGAAAGGCTCTTCTTGAGATGGACGAGGGCTTGCTCACATTACTCGGTCTACTCGAAAGTTGCTTCCTTGCGCAGGAGTTTGAAAAATGGAAGGGCGTGTTGAGCAGATTTCACCGCGAAACGGGAGAGCGGGGAGAGCATGTCGTTTAGGACTTGTATTGATTTTTTTGAATTAGGTGTAGGGAGGTCAGAGAATGCCCGACACTTGTCGGGTTGGCCTCAATTCCTTGTTCTGTTAGATAAAAATTGAGGAACTTGCCCGCCTTAACCCCGAAAGTGCATTTCTCAGGGTTGAACCTCATTCTACATTGCCTTGTTGGGCAAAGACTTTTCTGAGGTGGGCAACATGGTCGGTGTTTATTCGATATTTGACGATCATATCATCCATGTATACCTCGAGCATGTCTCTGATCTCGTTGCAGAATACTTTATTCATCATCCACTGGTACGTCGCCCCTGCGTTTTTCAGACCGAAGGGCATTACGTTGTTGTAGTAATTGCCCGAGCTAGTCATGAAAGTAGTGTAGTGTTTGTCTCTCATTGCCATTGGGATTTGGTTGTAGCCGGAATAGGCGTCCATGAAAGATAGAATTTTATAGCCGGCCGAATTTTCGACCAGCATGTCAATATTAGGTAAGGGGAATGCATCTTTGGGGCATGCCCGGTTAAGATCGATATAGTCAACACACATACGCCATTTTCCATTATTCGTTTTAACAAGTACAACATTTGACAACCAGGTTGAATACTGGGCTTCAGAAATAAAATTTTCCTCTAGGAGGTCTTTTACAGCTTTTTCAGCAGCCTCCCTTTTCTCGGGGGACTACCTACGCCTATGTTGTACTATTACCCTAGCGGCTGGATCGATGGCCAAGTGGTGATAGGATACCTTGAGGTCGAGTCCCGTCATCTCCGTGGCGCTCCACGCGAACAAATCTGCATTTTCCCTCAAACAAGCCTTGATTTTCTTCCTCGCCAATTCGGGGAGTCCAGTGTCGATCTTCACCCCTTTGTGCGGGTCTTCACCGAGGGGGACGAGCTTAAAGTCTCCATCGGGAATTGGTCGGAGGAGTCCCTTCTTGCGTTGGGTGCTTCATCTTGGTCGAAGCGGGTGTCCAATGAAATTGAGTCGACCTTTGGAGGAGCTCTCTATTCTTCTGCCTTGACGGGTTGTGGCTCTGGTCATGTTGTTGCGGCTCTCTTTGCAGGTCGTGCTCAAGTGTCGACCGTACTTTGTCCCTTTGATGCTGCATTGAAGCATCTTCGGGAAGCTACTAGGTCACCTTGGATGGTGGCGACGCGTCCCCTCCTCGTATAGAATTTCATCTTCAGATGGACGGTGGAGGGAACAACGGTCAGCTCTGCCAGTGTTGGTCTCCCCAGGATACAGTTGTAGAGGGACGGACAGTCGGTGACCAGAAAGTGCACCTTGACTTGACTGGTGGTTGTGTCCTCGCCGAAGGTAACCAAGAGCTCCACGTACCCCCATGGCTTAGAGGTTGAGCCGTTGAAGCCCTGCAGATCGGACCCCACGTATGGTGAGATGTGGGTGTCGTCGATCTACAGGGTTCAGAAGAGTTGGTTGTACATCACGTCGACGGAACTCACTTCGTCGAACAAAACACGATGAACGTCAAAGTTATCCATTCTCGCCCTAACCAGAAGAGGGATGGCTGAGTTTGGGGCCCCTCCGGAAAATTCTTCGAGGTAGAAGGTAATTGGCTCTGATTTGCCCTTAAACCTCTTGAAAGTCACCGTTTACGGGAGGGGGGTGCGTCGACCAGCTTGTCCAGCTTCCTCTTCGCGGAGTTTATAGTTATATCATTTAATCCCCCACCATTTATGATCATGGCGGAGGGGAACCTTTTCCATCTACTGTGCATGGTCAGAGGCTCTTCGATATCTTCGGGGACATAGAAGTCCTCCGATCTCGTAACGGATAATGATGTCTGGATGGGGACCATCTCGTCTGATGGCCAAGCATCCTCCTCAATCTCCTTCGTGTCATAGGCATCTCGACGAGGGGCGTCTCCGTGTTGATATTGCCCGATTCTTCCCCCTTTGATGAGGGTCTCAATAGCATCTTTGAGATTGACACAATCTCCAGTCAGGTATCCATGACTTCGATGATATTGGCAGTATTTGCTCCGATCAGCCTCATGCTTGGCAGGAGAAGAGTGAGGATGCTTGACACCACTGTCCTTGAAATCACTGTTAGTGCACTCTGCCAAGTTACGCTCGTAGGAAGCTGTCAACACAGTGTACTCGGTAAACCGCCCTGAGGCTCCTCTTTGCTCGCGAGGATCTCGAGGTTTGTCATCCCTCCTCTTCTCGCTAGTTTGTCGAGGAGGGCTGGAATCTTGTTGTCGTGGATTGTTGGTTGATCCACGGTTCCTGGGGTCCCAGGCTCTGTTGGTTGCTTCCCTCTCTTCATAGTCCATGTAGGCTCTAGCCTTCTCGAGGAGAGCATCAAATGTCCGTGGTGGTTCGATGCCAACGGCTTTTCTGAACTCAGTGCCCGGGAAGAGGCCTCTCTCGAGCAGGTATCTCTTCATATGATCGGTGTAGGGGACTTGAATGGCCTCGCAGTTGAACCGATCAATAAACTCCCGAAGGGTCTCATCGTGTCTCTAGACGATTTCCTCGAGGGCCGCTTCAGTCTTTGGATGTCGATGTGAAGCAGTGAATGAACTGATGAACTGGTTTTTTAAATTCTTCCAGCAGGTAATTGACCCCGGGGCGAGGCTCTTGTACCAGTTCATCGCGGCCTTTCTCAAACTCGTGGGGAACAACCGAAATTTGATTGGTCCCCCGATGTTATGGTAATGCAACATTGCCTCAAACCTGTCGATGTGGTCGACTGGATCAACGATGCCGTCATACTCGTTCAGATGGGGAGGTTTCTCCATACCCGGGGGGATGGGTGCCTCCATAATAGCTTGTGACAAGGGATCTCGGGGGTTGTCTTCGTCACTTCTGTCTGGCGAGCAAGAAGGAGATCGATTGTAGTGGCGGTTGTGATGGTGACCCTGGTGGCGCGGAGGATTCCTAGGGCGGTATGGTCGTTTTTCATTTCCCTTGTTCCTATTTTCAGGGGGTCTTTTCTCTTGACGCAAGGGGACGTGATTGCTCTCCCTGTATCTACGGGATGGTCCCTCTCCAACACGGGGCATCGCCCGATTGGTCGAGGAAAGAGGCTTCGAGAGGTGTTCCGCCTGCGTCTCCACGGGGGAGATTGGGGACGTTCCTCTATCTGACGAGGAGGAGGAGAATGAGGCCTCCTATGTCTTTTAGGGGATCTCCGAGAATCTTCGAGCGCCCTTACTCTCTCCCCTTGGGAAAAGATCAAGAAGTTTGTTTGGTTTATTGTCGCGAACAATGCCATTGTCGTGGCATCAGCACCCACGGGAACGGGGACCTCGTGGAATGCGGATGGCTGGTGTTACTGGAGAGGACGATGATCGTCTTCGAGCCGTCGGGACAATGATGAGGAAGAGGCAGTCAACCCATCTATGTACTCTGCGGGGCTAGGCATATCGCCAAAGTGGCCGTTATTGTTGTCGGCGTTGAGGCCAGCGGGACCAGCGTTGTTGACTTCAGTGTTGGGGTCAGCGACGTTGTTGTTTTCTGCCATGTGATCAGCCATGAAAGTCAGAAAGTAATTGAATTAGATTTTTTCTCGTGTGAATGGAAGACGGGGAAGCAAGTTCCCACAAACGGCGCCATTGATCGTATCTGACCAGAATGAACCGTCACAGCTTGCTCCGAGCAGAACTTGAGAGTTAGGTGGGGAGGGGGGTACCTGCAGGACACTCCGATGCCAAAGTAAGTTTCAGAATGAGTAAGCAAGTATGAGAGTAAGAAATGTTCAATACCTGACCCTCTCGAAAGAGAGGGTATTTATATCCCCCAGCGTTGGGCCAAGGTCTCCTCATTGGGCTGGTCAAGCAGGCCCAACATGGAGACTGCCAGGTCCTACGTGAGTAGTAAGGACCCACACGTGGTCTCCCACCTGGATGACTTCCTCCGCAAGATCAGGAGGATATGAATGCAGTCTTTCCGGGGCCACGAAGACTCCGTGATATTCTGATAAGTCACAGTCAGCCCTACGAGAAGGATGCTCGCGGGGTGCCCCTGTTCGTCGCGGAGGTCGCGGATGCTCCCCGCCATACGCGAGTTCGTGCAAGGAGGTCAGTCTTGGTCGAGAAGTGAATCGGAGGTAGACCTCGAGGTTCCCCTGACCAGTGGTGACCTTCCCCAGACTGAGTGGGTTTATCCCCGTGCAGTGAGGTTGCCTCCACGCGGAGCGTGGAAGTTGCCTTCTCGAAGTCAGAACTGGTCAATATATCCTGATTGATATGATTGGGTTGGACCTCACATAGAGTTGGGCCAATGACATACCCAATCCAAAACAAGTTATAACTAACCTTTAACAAATTCATTGCGGAAATTCTAGTTATGCAAAAATGCAGTTTATTGATGTTGAAACATGCACCTCCACTTATATAAATTTATTTCATATATCTTCCACGTCTAGAATATGAAGATCATTAGAGCTAATGACATCCGGTGCTTCCAAAACTTCATGTCGGTGCCTCTTAATAATCTATGACAAGTCGGTACGATCAGAGTCAACCTCTTTAGTCACATGGTTTATTCCTTTGTGAAAATTTAGTGGTACGATCATACTAACTTCCTCTTCATTTTTTACCAATTTTAAACACACCGTATATGAAAAGTGGTGTTCCAATACATGAACCATATTTTACACCATGCATGCTTATATTTCTATCTTCCATGAAACATATTTATATGAAACATATTCTGCTATTTTCCATGAAACATATTTTACCTCTTACAAGCATTTGATTTTGTATATCTATCAAGCTATCTATAATTTATCTATCAAAATCAAATGCTATTTTCCATGAAACATATTATGCTATTTTCCATGAAACATACTTTACATAGCTTGAGTGATTTATTTTTACTATAGATATACAAACCCAACAATGGTGGTTGGAATTGATTATGTCCATCCTGAGCAGAAACGTTAATTCTACAACATTTTTCCTCTCTGACAACAACCAAAAAGTGTTTTGCCATAATTGAGAAAAATGTTGCCTAAATGAATAGGGAATGTTTTTCACCCGTCCTCGGTGCAAGTGTTGCCTATTATTTAAGGGAACGTTTTTTCGTTTTTTGGGACACTTTTCAAAAATGTCCCCTAAACTATATGAAATGGGATGTTTTTCTGTGGTATCATAGGCAACGTTTTTAAGGTGTTATTAAAAGTTGCAACGACTAAAACTCATTCCCAAAAAATTGTAGAGTGAGAATATTTGTGAGAATACTCTGTGGGAACGATTTTCAAATATTATCATATCTGACAATAATTGCCAATTGTTTCTTAAAAGTGAAATAATGAGAACATTTGGTAAATGTTCCTATAAGTTACTTAAGTATTTTTTTATATGTTTTTTTATAAAATATACAATTCAAACAAGAATTGCACCAAACATAAATTGCATGTACCACAAAAGTTGCAATTGCACCAAACATAAATTGCATGTATCATAAAAGTTGGGTTAATAAAATCTAACAAAATGACAATACATAATTTGTTTAAGTTTAATGCATGAGCATTAATTCCAATACATTAACTTCAAACATTAACTCAAATACGTACATATAATAGACAAAAATATCTAACATTACTTAATACTATAAATTTAACACTTAGAAGTATAAGTTTCATTTATCTTTTTATAAAACTAATGGTATTGCATAAATTTATAGATTTTTCAATTCAAATAAATTGAAACTTTCTGCATTCCACTTACACGCATCAGAGAGAATCCTTCATGTTTAAATTAATATATAGTTATTCCAAAAAGAATTTAATATATAAAAAAACTCCAAAATTTCTTGGTGGTTTATTATTAACAGCAAAGGTGTTTCATTTTGTGAATCTATTTTTTTTCATTTTAAGTCAAAACCAACAAAAACATGTCATGGTAGCCATTCATGAATTAAGATATACGCAACAACAAAAAAAGTAATTGTTGGAGCATATATTGATATTGATAATGCAGCTTTATTAAAAAGTAAAGAAAAATTATTTAACACTATGTAGATAAGAAAATGGCATGCACATCAAGTGTAATTATTATTCACAATCAATTATTTGCTAATCTTTATTTGATATGCATAACTTAATAACGTGAAAATAATTTAAGTTCTTATCATGAGTCACTAAAACAATAGAAATCCATACTACAAGTCTTCGGAGAAAGAATTCAAAAAACATGCATCCTTTTGACAATATATCATGAGTGAGTAAAACAATAGAAACTTATACTACAAGCATACATAAACCAAAAATAAAAGACAATGATTAGAACTTTTAAGTTCTTATCAGATTGAACATACATAAGTTTCAACAAAAATAAAAAAAATCGAAAGAAAAAAAAATAGATAATATCATTTATAAGCCAAAACCACCTCTTTTGTTTTTAGAACATGTGATACAAACAAGGGGATCAAAACCACTTGACGCTTCAAAAAATTTCATTTTAACAGAATTTTGTGTACTAGGGGGTGTGACACCATACCATTCTGTGAGGTAGATCTTACATTGCATCATCTTCTGATTATATATAACAAACAACATTCACTCAACAACAATCAATCTAAAATGACAGTATATCACAAACAACATTCACTCAACAACAATCAATCTAAAAAGACAGTATACAAACATCTAACTTCCCAATTCATTCATATGATACAGTGTCGGCAAAAGCATACATCTGTTAGGTATGTTCATAAACCTTATAATTTCTATCAATATAGAAATAAAAAATATAACTCTAAATAAAACTCTTAAACCCATATCCGAATACAATTATGAGAATGAAAGAGAAAATATACTTGAATTTGTCATTGAGAATCACCGAAGATTTGCGGGTATTTGATCTTTCGATTTGTATAGTTCGTTATCTACAAATGGGGATCATAACCCCTATAAAAACCTTAGGGTTATTTCTTAGTTTCCAATCATCTAGTTTGACCTCTCATCAAATTAGATATTGACTTATGGTATCTACACATTAATCTTACCTTTCACGATATTTATGCTTTTAGCCACAAACTTATTATTAATAAGACCACTACAATTTTGGCTAATTAGATAATGGCCCTAACACATGTAATATTACATTTGTGACCCAAAAGTTCTAACAATCTTCCACTGGTCACATATGTAATCATACACATGTGTTAGACTTTATGAACTCAAAATTCACCATTATATTTATTGCACCACAAAATTTACCCTCGTCATTTCAATCCTAATTGGCTTATGACTCTCTAACATACACATGCATTCATATCATTGGTTATGTGGTTATGGGATTAACGTATCTTTCAATTGATTTTCTTCAAAGCAATAGAAGATGGTTGATTGGTCAATCAGTGCAAAGAGGACCCAATATCTTTATTCTCATGGCTCACTCAAGCTACAAAGGCTCCTCATGCCTCAGGACATCTCAATATGCCCATCTTGTCATCAGATGATTGAACTTGCCAGAAATTTGAAGTGAATCTCACTTCTCCTATCCATCTCCTAGAATTAGGGTTTGATCAATTAAAGTGTGTGGCATCATTGTGGATCAATTTCTTGAAACATTGCCTTCTCACTATCATATGAATCATCTTTGTTCAAGAATTTCTTCATTATACTCAAAGGAATTAGGGTTTTGAGCTTGAGGCTTCATCTCCTAACACATTCAGTCAAAATTAGGATTTGGGATAAAATCAGTTTATTTCTGATTCTTTGAGCATAACTTGATTTCATTGTTCTCTACATGTCTCCAAGAGTCTATGTATGGAAGATTACTCATCAATTTTGATCAGAAGGGTTCCAATTGCTCATTTGACTGAGAATTACATAAATTAAGGAAAAAGTCAATTGGGTAAGCTAAAAGTCAGCTCTTAACTTTTTAGGTCAACAAAGTGTTTTACAAGCCAAATATGACCAATGTTGGAGATTTTACCAAGTGATTCCAAGAGATTCAAAAAAATCAAGAAGTATACAAAGTTGCCTAATTTGGAAATTAGGGTTCATGTAAAACTTACTATTTTTAGCAAGTTTTAATGTTGGGATCAGCCATCTTTAAGCCCACTTTTTTACCAAGATCCAAGCTTCAATTCAAGTTCATTTCTTCACCAAAGTTATTCCTCATTCCAAGATCTTTCCAACCATAGCAAGAACTCTCCAAATGAATCAATATTGAACAAGTTATTAGGTTTTGAAGTAAGGTACTTTTGAGAAAAAAATTTCAACACTTAGAACTTTTCTAAGTTCTTTGTAATCAAATTTTTGTATCACTCTCGTGCTCGAACTCAGGCATCTTCCCAGCATTTTTTGTTGATGTAATCAACATAAAAGATGAAGATCAAGCCTTTCTCTACAACTTTGCTTCAAAAAGTTTCTCGAATAAGTCCTTAAATCTCAAGATATTCTCTTTAGGAATCACGTATTCCAAGTTGTAATTTATTTTTGACTTTAGTGAAATTTTCTAACTCAGGAATCAGTTTGCATGATGCTTACTTCTTTGATCATTTTCACTATATTCCAAGCTTATTCCCAATTTCCTATCAACATAGAACTTATAGATTTTCCCTTTATCTTTCCAATGATCTCAAGTTTGGATCTTATGAGCAAGAACTCATCAAGTTATGTCCATGAGAAGACACCTAAAAAGCCACGGATTGTATTCTGACGGTCTTGATATATCTTATTCATATTCAATCATTGAACCATTTTGAAAAATAATTTGGTCCATACATCACATGTACACATACCACATCCCAATTGTTGCTCAAAATGGCCAAACAAATGCCTCTCTCATGCATGCATGTATCACCAAAATGGAAAAAGAAGAATTGTACAAACTTTCTGAGCTCTCTCTTTCTCTCTCTCATGTGCCATTCACCTTATGCTTATTTCACACCCATGTGCACACTAAAACGACCAAGGATAAGCTCAGCCAACTACACAAAATGCAACCTTTTCTAATTTTGTAAAAAACTCAAACTTGCCCTCCAACAAGTGCTCCTGACCACGGTTAAAGTTTTAACCTCACTCTCATCACTTTATAACTCCTCTCCACTCTCTCATTCCACATACACTGAAGATCATGGATTGGGAGAAATAGAAAATAGATTTGAGATTACATCTTTTACTCAAGCAAGCTTCCATTGGATTCAAAGTTTATATTGAAGCATTCTCCATCTCTTCTTATTCATTTCAAGATCTCTGAAGCTGGTAGAACAAAACCAACATGTTTCAGAAGTCCTGTAGCTTGAGGAGACAATGGATTTATTTTCCACCAAGTAAGTTTTCTAAGCTTCAATCTCTCTCATGTTAGGGTTTTTGATGTTAGAAATGTGATCATGCATTCTTAGCTTAGCCATACACTAGGTATGAGATGGATTTTGTGTGCATTTGAGCTTGATTTGTGTGTTTTGGATTTCTGAAATTTCATGAAAATGTGATGAACAAGTGACTTTCAGTTTGATTTTCTCCATGGTTTGTTGTTCGTTTGATGAATTTATTGATGCTGTGTTGTTCTCTGATGTTAGATCTGTAATTTTGGTTTTATTTCACTTGATTTCATGGAGAAATGAGTGAGATATCTTGATCTGAAGTTAGCTCCAAAGTCTGGATGTTTATCGTGTTAGGGTTTTTGCTTCAACGACAGGGATGATGAGGTGTTCGTCTCTGGTTGGTTAAGGGTTTGATTCTTTGACAGCGCTTTTTAAAAACATTAGCTATAAAATGTTCCTTTCCTTTTAATTTTTCTTTTTAGTTCATTTAACTTTTCCATTTTTTTAAATATTTTCAATCACTCAAAAAATATGAAAAAAATATGTTGAGTCCATTTTCGAGTCTGATTAATGAATATAATTTTTTTAATCTTTTCTTAATGCATCAATTAATTCATTTGTTTAAATATGTCTTTTCTTATCTAGTTTAATGTTTTGATTTTATTCTTAATTTTCCCTTAACTTAAAAAATATACAAAAATATTTTTCTATGTTTCATGATGTCCACATATAATTATAATATTTCTTAACCATTTTTATTGTATCATTTGTTTGGTTTTAAAAATTGTTGAAGATAGATACTTATTTTGGTCCTTTTCTTGCTTAGGCTATAAGTTTCATTTATATTTTTCATCTTTCCTTGATCTAAAAATTCTCAAATAATTTGTGGATGTTCTTGAATGAGTTTAGTCACTTGAAAAATTTATTCCATGATTTTTCTTGTTGACTTTGTTCTTGTTTGAAAATTGTTTCTCAAGCTTGCTTCAATGGACATCTTTTGTGACTAGTTTCCAACTTTCAATTTAATTTTACAATTTCCTTCAATGTAGAGATGATTCAAATAGGTGTTTCTGACTTTTAATTGTTTGAAGATCATATCCATGATTTTTATTGGAATTTGAACACCACTTTGCTATTTTTACTTGATTTAAATTGGAAACATGTCCATTAGTGTTTGTCTTGACAAATAGTGCTTTCATTTAGTAGTTCTTGGACATGTTTTGATGCTAACTTCTGGTCACATTATGGTTACATGTGTTCTTAGGGATCATGTCAAACTGATTCAAATTATAGGTCCTTTTAAGATCAATATTTGATTGATCCTTTCTTGTGCATATTATGTACCTATCTTGTGAAACCTTAGAGGTGCTCTAATTAGTATTTTGGGTAAATTATCATGATATCCCTTGAGGACTTGAGAATCATATAACTTAATTTGGTCTATTTTCTTTTGCCTTGCTATTTTGAACAGGTTCTTGCTTAGATACTTTGTTACTTGAGATACAAAGAATGCACTTTGTGCAACCTATAAGGAATCAAATTCCTTTCTTATTCTCTTATACTCACAACATGTTATAGGTCTTAAATTCATATTCTTTGAACCATTTAAGCACCTTAACATTTCTTCTTTACTTGCTTAATCTTTGAAATTATTTGTCCATCTTGAGACTTTGATTTGGAATGCATTGGTGCATTTCCTTTTTGATAATCATAGGTCTATTTTTATGTGAATTAATTGAGTATACTTATGATATCATGACCCAATATCTTCTTATATTGCTCCTTTGATTCTTTGATTAGTATTCAATCGCTAACTCATCATGATGACAAGTTAGGAGCTACATTCACTTCTTTCTTTAAGCTAATTTTTGTGCATTGATCTTTCATTATGGACTATCTTGAGTTGCTCACAATACAATCTAACTCATCCCTTGATACTATGTCGTGTCACTTGATTTAATATTTTCCAACATGTTTACTTTTAGAATTCATTCAAAACCACTTGTTTGTCTTGCCCATTCTTGGTGTGTTGCTTTGAGATTTATCATGCTATCTTTGGTGATTGTGTGTGATGATAAAATGTGCAATATTATAAGGCATTTGCTTCTTAATTTTATGGTTTATAACCTCATTATCACAACCCTCCTTCATTTATCCCTCTCTTGATGCTTACATGCCTTTAGGAACATGTTAGGGTGTGGTTTTGACCACTTCTTGCTTCACTCTTTGAAAGTGCTTAAGTATGATGCCTTATAGATGTCTACAGGTTATTTATATTCATTAACCTCATGTCTTAGCTTCTTGCTTTACTCATTTCAATACTCAAATCTATGCTTAAATATTCACACACATTTGTTCACCTCACTCCACACCTTTGAAAGATGTTTGCGTATTTAAGGTTCTTATACCATGATCTTAATGCATAATTAGTTTTCCTCTTTAACATGATACTTTTGTTGATTATATGACATGTATATTTTTTCCCATGTTATCACATGTACTCTTTTCTTTCAACTTGTTTCATATGCTAGCATTTCATGAAGACTTATGTCCATTAAGGTTTGTGAAGTTGTTTTGCTTGTGTGGTTTAGTTGTAATCATTTCTCAAGAATGCTTATGTGATAAGGATGAGTTCTTTATTAATATTCTACTGACTTATACACTTCTCCATCTCTTCTCACTTTATTTCACTTTATTATGCCATGTTAGGTTAGGCATTTGAAGCATAAGTCTTCACTAGCTAGTAAGCTCATACAAATCTTTTCCCTTGTGACTTTTAAATCCTCACCACTTGTGCATGACCCTTAGGGGATACTTTGACATGTGTTAATGATTATATTTATGTAATGTGGCTTCCCTTTGTATGCTTACTACTTGCTTTAGACTTAGGTCAATTCTTGTCACTTGTTTGAGTTGCATCTTCCTCCACTATGCATGTTTGCTTGAGTTAAGTATTGTTTGTTAATATATGATCTCTTGATGATAACTTGTGATGTCTTAGGGAATATTTAGGTCTAGGTATTCACTCTGGCCTATAATTTTCTTGATTCCTTTAACATTGTTTGAAGTTATGTTCCATAATTTCTTAATTTCACTTCTACTTGACTAGTTAGATGATTTTATCTTCCTTTTGACCCATGATGTTTTGTTAAAGGTTTGTTTACTCATTAAAAATGTTAGGAGAACTAGCCTTGAGTTTCTTGATGCACTTTCATAACATGTCTTCTTTGTTTGACCATTTCTTGCTTGTCTTTCTTCTTTTCTTGCTCAAAGTACTTGTTTGGCCTTTTCTCTCTTCTTTCCTCTTGTATGAATAACATGTTCCCTTAGGATGATAGTTTCATATTCTTTAAGATGTGAACTAAATAGACTTTAGGTTCTTATCCAAGCATGCCAATACTAGGTAGATACCTTTAACCTTAATCTTAGGTCCATCTTTGCATGCTAACTTAAGTAGAAATGTCCCTTTGATCCTAACCTTAGGACCATCGTTGTATGACAACATTAGGTTCTGTAGTCTCCATTAGAATTTTTCATTCCTCTTTATCATACTCAAAAATAAAACTTTATTTTATTAATCAAAATGTCAAACACTTAACAATAATTATGCGAACCATGTATCACGAGCCTTAAGCACGTGTGGAGCACATTGGGTACGAGGCGTCTAACTCGACCATCCAAAATACATCATGTCATAGTCTTTAATATGGTTCGAATCACCAAATCTTTTTTCAAGTTAAAAAACACCAACCAATTCAAACCTTTTTCCTTCGGGCTGCCTTCGAGCTTTTCTTTTTAAAACCTTTTCATGAAAAAGGATGTGTTATTTCCACTCTGCGCAATACGACACATGATTTCCCAAAGGTCGGGTTGTAATATGTCAACTACTAGAGTGTGAATGTAACATTATCTGCCTAAAAACACAAAATAAACCAAAACACCTTTTTAGGGGAACTATGAGTGCCTTGATCCCCTACTGCACGAAAGGTTGTACGTAGGCACAAAGGTTCGCAACTGCAGCGAGCACAACTAATAAAAAATTTCTTTTTGTATATACTTTGCATTCATTCATTTTCCCTTAGCTTATTAGCTTTAGACTTGACACACTCTTTGATTAGATCAACAAGAGTGGATCCCATGGAGTACCATGGACGTGAGGGGTGCTAATACCTTCCCCTTGTGTAATTGACTCCCGTATCCGATCTCTTAGTCACGAGACCTTGATTTCTCTTTTCTTAGGTTTTCTTTGATATTTTCCTTTCCCTTCTATGGGATAAATAACTATTCGATAGAGACTTAATTGTTTATTTTTCTCTAGTTGCTTCAGCTGGCGACTTCACTGGGGATGACTTTCCTAAGTGAGTCATTCCTAGCTCTTGTTTGTTGTATATTTGGGTGTTTATTTATTTTTAGCTTTATAGTTTGATCATTTGTATATATGAATTTATCTGTATATATATTTGCATTGGATTTTATTTTCATTGTTCCTATATATTAGATGTGCTGGAATGTCTATGTTTTTCTTGGCGGGTGGGTTGTTATATGGGGTAAAAGGCCCAGTACCCAGGCCAGAGAGTTCATCTAAGAACACACAGGAATTGAGTGGATCATGATGGTTACTGGATGAAGGTCCTACTAGTGCGGTCATGTATGTCATGCTCAGATGAGGTTCAAACGAGGGTACTATCGTTATACACATCTGTTGTTATGATGGTAGTATTTTCAAGCGAACCCATGATTTTGAGTTACCCCTTTGACATTACCCAGACCTAGACTTCACCCGTGAGTGGGGGGAATGATCTTATAGGTACCGTTAATGACTATTTGGTTCTTTTGGTGTATGTTTCAGACTTTTGATCCTACAACATTCAGATATCAAGCAGTTCAGTGACTATCCAGTGTTGTTAGAACCTTGATCCTGTTATTTTGCACTCGTACCATAACATCTTTAATTTTAAAAAAAAATACAAGGAAAAAAAACTAACTTGCATATGCATGTCATTTCCAGGGTGTTCTAGAATATTCATTTATATCAAGAATGACTAGCAACATTGATACTGTCAAGAGGGATACAAGGGACATTTTCAATTATAAGTTTGGTGTTAGTGATTGGCCATGTTTAAAGAAGATGGGTAGTTTGGTGGTTTATCCGGACTCGAAGGTTTTCAGAAAAAGATATGGGAATCACCTATCTTTAGTATATACTCAAGTTAATGATAGAGCTCTTCAAACCTTGTTGTAGTTCTATGACCCAGAGTTACGTTGTTTCACGTTCCAAGGCTACCAATTAGCTCCTACCCTCAAAGAGTATTCTTATCTTTTTGGAATCAAAATCACAGATCATGTTCCTTTTTCCCATGTTACAGAAGAACCTGACTTTGAAGTTATCGCCAAGGCTCTTTATTTGAGCCTAAGTGACGTGAAGGGTAATTTGAAGAAGAAAAGTGCAACTTATGGTCTTTCCGTGGATTTCTTGATGAGTAAGGCTGAAGAGATGGCAACTAAAGGTTGTTGGGATGTGTTCAACGCATTTCTAGTTGTTACAATATATGGCCTCATTCTATTTCCTGATGTTGAGAAATTGGTAGATTTGGCCGCCATCTGTGTTTTTATGAATCTGAATCCAGTACCCACTATGGTGGCCAATACTTATTATGTTATTCACTTCAGGCATAAGAAGAGAGGAGTTGTGGTTTGTTGTGTCCCTTTGCTATACAAATGGTTTGTATCTCAGTTGCCTACTAAGGGACCATTTATAGATACTAAAATTACTTGTACATGGGCATCAAAGCTCATGGAGCTTACCTCTTTTGATATAACATGGTATAGACTTAGAGTTGACAGTGCTTAAGTGATTACAAGTTGTGGAGGTTTCTCTAATGTTCCACTCATGGGGACACAAGGGATGATCAACTATAACCATGTTCTTGCCTTACGCTATTTAGGGTATGTCATGAGGAGTCTACCTAAAAACAGTGGAATAAAGGAGTTTGTATGTTGTAAAAGGGGAGAGGATTCTGAAATGCTACAAAGGGTGGAGGTTGCATGGACTAAGGTTTTTCAGAAAAGGGAAGGATTTCTTTGGGCAGAAGGAGCTGGTAGCTTTCGGACCCTATGTTGATTGGGTTAAAGAAAGAGTGAAAACTCTCATGTTATCATTCTCAAAAGAAGATCCTTTATACCCACAACTGGTTAAGCAACAAAATGATGTACCTAAGGAGCGTTTCTATCAAGTGCAGAATCAGAACCAGCAGCTTCGCATCAATAGTGAAGCCAAGGTCATGGAGTTGGATCTGCTTAGGACATAAAAATAAGAGTTAGCCCGTAAGCTTAAAAAGAATGATGGTGGAGAAAGTACATATACTGGTGGGGGAGCTAGGAAGAAACCAAGGGATGAAAGTTCTCGCACTGCCAGTGATCAGATAGAAGTTCTAAAGAAGGCTCAGGAAGACCTTTCAAAAAGTCGACAAAAGAGTGAAGATCTCTGGATATCCAAATAGAAATTGAAAGCTAAGCACAGAGGGGAAATTAGAGTTCCGAGGAAGCAACTCCGGGATGAGGAAGCTAGAAAAGAAGTTTGCATTCAGAGAAAAAGGTTTAAACTTCAAGTTCAGAGTAGACAAGTGCAGATAGACAGGACGAATAACGAAATCGATAGGCTTAAAATTCAACTTGAAAAGAAAGATGATCAAAATTTTGCAGCTGAGACTCGGCTAAATGGGAGAAATATTCATTTAGCACAAGCAGTAAAAGAGATTGCAAGACTTAAAGCTCAACTAGCTGAAAAGGGCAAGACATTGATAGAAGAAATCAACATATAGGGTATAAGTGCTGAAGATTGGGAGTTGAAGTGCAGATACTTGAGGACCATGATGAACAGGAAAGATGGTTTAATCCATAATTTGATTCAAAGACCAAAGCATGGGGTAACAAAGAAGAAATTTGAAGATTCCAAGGCATGGAGCCAGAAGTTCTTGGGGGAGGGACCTTTGACCTATTTGGAGATTGATGGCAACTCTTAATATTGTTTTTGTCTATCTTTGATCACTTTCAGGATTGTTGGACGAGATCTTTATCATTTATAACTTTTCCTTTGTATGAATTTATGCTGAAAACTATGTTTGAGTGAATTTTTATGATATGAGCAGTTTTATCCAGTTGAGATTCTATCTTATTTACATGCTTGTTGTATCTTGTTGATTTTTATTCTTGATGAAATGACATAACTTCAGGATCTCCCTGGAAATGATAAAACATTGCATGTATCCTCATACACTCATGACATATCATATCATGACAGGTTATCAAAGATTGGTCTTCTTACTTCGGATCTGGTTTTTCTTATTCAGAGATTGCAAACTCAAGCATTCATCGATACGGTACTAGAAGTAATCAAAGGAGAATGATGGAGAAGATAGAGGCGGATGTGGATGCTATGGGGGTCAAGATGGACAACCGTGTGTAGCAGTTAATGGACATCATATAAAACATGGTTAGGGGACAAGAAGCGTTAAGGGCTCTAGTGGTAAGATCTGTTACAACTGTTGACAACGGAAATGAAGAGTTGAATGGTATTCCTAGTAATCCTGGTGGTGGTAATTTGAATGGTGTTCCTGGTAATCTAAATGGTGTTTCCACTAATATAAATGGTGTTCCCGGTAATTTGAATGGCGTTCTTGGTAATATGAATGGTGATCCTAGTAATCCTGGTGGTGTTATTCTTTACAATCCCGGTGGTGTTATTATTGCTAATCATGGAGGTGGTATTCATGGTAATCTTATAGGAAATAATCAAAGTGTTAACATGAATCATGTTGTGGGTAATCTTCCTCCACCAACCCCCTCCCCCCACCCCCACACACATTTGACTCCCGAGTAGTTGTTTACTCAGCAACAGGCTAGAAGGGAAGTTCAGATTCCAGTGCATAATCTTGAAGAAGACAACTATGATGATTGGTATTCCAATAATGATGAACCTAATGAAGTTGGAAGGAAGCTTCATATGCTTGAGGAACGCATGAGAGCCATGGAGATCCAAGGAGCTTCAGGTTTGGATATGACTGATATGGGATTGGTTCTCGGGGTGAGGATTCCCCCAAAATTCAAAGTACCTAATTTCGTCAAATACAAGGGCACAACCTGTCCTAAGCCGCATGTCAAGTCTTACTATAGGAGAATTTCAGTGTATTTTAATGACGAGAGGCTGCTAATGCATTTTTTCCAGGATAGTTTGACTAGTGGACCTCTGGATTGGTACATGCGGTTAGAAAGCACATGTATCTGTAGTTGGAGATAGTTGGCAGAGGCTTTTGTCCTACACTATCAGTTTAACAGTGATATGGCGCCCACTCGAACTAAAATACATAATCTTATGCAGGGGCAAAACGAGTCATTTAAGGAGTATGCACAAAGGTGGCGCAAGGTGGTAGCTAGAGTTCAGCCTCCAATTATGGAGAGAGAAATGGTTGACATGTTCAATAGCAATCTACAGGGGCATTATTATTTGTCTTGTAGCACTTATGACAGTTTTTCAGAAGTGGTAAAATATGGGGAAAGAATTGAATGTGGATTAAAGATGGGGAAGATTCAGGCCTCTGCTATTGCTAATTCCTCCATGGGAGGTAAAAAATCCTTTCAATGGATATCCCAAGAAGAAATAAGGTGATGCAAATGTTGTGTATAAAGGTAAGGGTCGTTCTTATCAAGAATCACATCCACAGGCTGCAGTTGTAACAATTCCTGTTGCAGCTCCACAACATCAACATCAATAATATGCGCCCCGTCAAGGCAATCATCAACAAAGGCAGAGATAACCTCCAAGGAAATTTGAAACACTCCCTATGTCTTGCGCTCAATTTCTTCCCTATATCCTTTAGTTGAAGCTTCTTGAGTTACGTACCTTGAATCCTCCTACAAAACTACCTCCCAATTATGACGCCAATACCCGATGCGAGTTTCATTCGGGAGGACAAGGTCATAACATTAAGAATTGCATAGTGATGAAGCATAAAGTTCAAGATCTTTTTGACTCTCAGGCTATTAACTTTGAAGTTATCCCAAATATTATCCAACAAAACTTGCCACCACACGGAGGTGCTACAGTCAACACACTTTTTGAAGAAGAAGGACTGAATCTGGTAATGGATGTGAATTTGTTGAAGACTCCTTTGTCATTTGTAAAAGAACAATTGTTGAATAAAGGAGTTTATCTCGAGTATGCTATCTATTGTGAAAGTTGTTTGGTTCAACATGAGGTTTGTGTTTGTTTGAAGAATGTGGTCCATAGGTTAATTAGTGAAGGAACTTTGCAGTTTGACAGATTGTTTGTGGTTGAGAAAGCTGAAGAGGATGAGGTAGATGTGATCACCATTCCTTTTACTCCAAAAGGATTCATGTTCCTGCGATAATTCACATTCCTTCTAAACAATCTTCATTTACTATCACTTTACCTGGTCCAGTTCCTTATAGTAGCGACAAAGGAGTACCTTTGAGCTATGGGGATGAGGTATACTACCAAGGGAAGAAACATGTGATCGAGACACCTGAAGAAAGTGCTCTTGAATTTCATGATATTGTGGGTGTTGTACCCCAAAATTTTCCCTCTCATATTTACCCAAGATTTTTCCCTTACATGGTGGTTACAAACACTTTGTTAAAGAAAGAGGAAATTTTGGAATATTAGCAAAGTGTCTTTCGATTGGCAATTCAACAATGTCCTTCGATTGGCAGTTAAACAATGCCTTTCGATGGACATAACAACAAGTTTCGAGTAAGCTCTTAAACTCCATCGATACAAGCTGGACTCACTAGTCTTCGATTTGGCATTTAACACCCTTTGATCAAGATTTGGTCCGCAAGTCTTTGATTAAACTTTGTTTTCCTTTGAAATGGCTCCCTTCGGTTCAGAAAGAAGGGGATCTCCTTTTGTCTTCCTTCATTTGAAGCACCTTTGGCTTATTTCGTTTGGAGCATCTCTGGGCCTCCTTCGTTTGAAGCACCTTTGGCTTCTTTCACACAGACCCATTTGGACAAATGGCATGTATGCCTTCCTGCACAAGGCAGGAATTTTCTTCATACCTACAAGGCAAACACCTGCTACATGCCTGCCTGTACAAGGCAGGAACTTCCCTCATGCTAAGTTTTGATAGCCCAATTTCTACACTATGGCATTCCAAAAGTCCATTCGAAGGACACATATTGCTGGCCATTTGAAGAAGTTGAATCAGATCCATTCGAAGAAGCATGCAAGAGGTCCAATCAAAGGGCAAGGATTGAAGGAATTAGAAGAGGGCCAAATCATGCATATAAAGTCCATTTAAAATGTCCATGTGAAGGACACACCAAAGGCCCAGTCGAAGGGTACACCAGAAGGACCATCTAAAGACCCAGTCGAAAGAGGCAGCTTGAGCCTAGTCGAAGGCTACACAAAAAGGCCCATTTGAAGGGTGCATGTGAGGTCCAATTGAAGGATAGAAACTGGAGGTATTCGAAAGCCAAAATTGTCCACATTTATTCAAATTTCAAAAACATGACAAGATCTCATATCTTTGACCACAGTTACAAAACTTCATTCATGGCCTTGAAAATATTTTTATGGCAGTTAAACTTTTGTCTTCTTGTCCCCTCCCTCCTACTCTATATAAGCATCATGCTTGCAAGCTAATAAAAAGAAAAGGGAACACACACGTTGGATATATGCTGCCCATAAACCTACCATAGTTATTGTTGTACCCCAAAATTTTCCCTCTCATTTTATCAACATTTCTCATCACAAGACCCTTGGAACTCAAGACCAAGCTAGGGTTTGCTCTACTCAAGACATCTCCTTGCACTGTTGACCTAAATTAGGGTTTGAGTTTGCACAGGGATATTTTGACCTACAATGCCCAAAGTGACTTTCATACTTCATGTTGGACTCACAATTTTGTCCATACCAAGTTTCAAGCCTTGAATCAAAATTTTGCCCAGTCAATTGGACAGTTGACCTAGAAATCAGCTGTATTAGGAAAAAAGTCAACTGTGGCCAATTGACAGTCAAACCTCATGAATTTTGACCCACATCAACATTATGAACTCATATGAACCATTTGATCAAGTTTGGATCACAATTCCAAAAGAAATTTGATCAGATCACCAAAAGGGCAAAATGGTCATTTCTAGGGTTTTGACTGTACAAAGACAATTTTTGACTGTTTGACCTAACCAATGGCAAATCAAGCTCAACCATGGACTCAAGGACTCAATGACACTATCTTGACCTATTCAACAAGTTCAAAAGATCTCAAATGCATAGGATTGACAGATGAATTTTCCAGTCAACTGATCAAAATTTGACTGTACACTGAAAAGTCAAACTTTGACTTTTTGGTCAAAATCAAGTACCAAGGGTCATTTTTCATCAATATGTGTCAAATTATGAAACTTGTTCATCAAGAAACCCAAAATTGCAAATTAGGGTTTGAAATTGAAAATTTTCATAACTTAGAAATTTTCTAAGTTATAAAATTTTCTTAATTTTTCCTAACTTTGCCCCATATTTTCACCAAGATGCAAATGGGTTCAAACAAAACTTACAACATGAAAGTTTTAGTACATCATAAAGTCCACAAATTTGATTCACAAAGTTTTCTCAAAAGAAGCTTGGATCTCAAGTTATGATTTTTGGAACAAGGGTACCTAAAACTTTTAACTTAGAGAAATTTTGCCCTAGTTTAGGCAGGATTTTGACCCATCTTCTTGGCCATTTTTCACATAGTTCCACTTGGAGTCTAAAGTTTCATTTCAAAGATGGATTATAGTACATGTTGCAAGCTTTCCAAATTGTCCAAGAACTCCTCAAACACATTTGTGGTTAGGGAGAATCGAATGCTTGAAGTTGGAAAAAACTCACTTTGTAACCATGGCAAATACATGTTCATACCAAGTTGCAAATCTGACCAAACTAGCTTAGTACATAATTACAGGTCTCTAAACCCTTCAACACTCAAAAATTGAATTCAAATACATTGGTTAGAGGCATTGTCCTGATCAAGGGAGCATTATACATTGAATAATTCCATTTTGGGCATAAAGATCACACTTCCATTTTCATAAAGCATAACTTTTGTAAAGTTGTTTTTCTTGAGCTTTGAACTTCTTTCTTTGCAGAAAACAAGTTCCACAAACTTAGGCAAAGGTACAAGAAGTTGGTGCATGCTTGGAGATAGCCTGTACAGGCCTATCTCATTTCACTTCAAACTTTGCTTTCAAAACAAGTCAAATAGCCAAAAGTCCATAACACACACATCTGATATATTGAACTCAAGCAAAGTTTTATAACAAGTTTCTCACATCCTTGTAAGCCAAAGGCACGATTCTTTCACCCCTAAAACACCCTCATACTCAAAAACCACATTTTCTTGCAAAACAGTGCAAGCCCTGCAGAATCACTTCCATCTTCACATTTGCTCGTGCGTTTTGCCCCTTTCCACTTCAAACACCTTCCATTCAACTCACTCAAGCTGTCCCAAACCTCCATTGCCAACTGTAACTCCATTTACAGTGATCACCATTTCTGTTTCAAGCTTATGTAGGTCGACTTCTAGAGGTTGATTCAGGCCATTTCAAAATAAACCAAGCATTGGGAAAGGTTCAGGGAACATCAAGCAAGCTCAAAAGAATCCCAGGCCTCATTAAAAGTTGCTGCATTGTCCAACTCGAACTCAACTGAAATAGGTATTTCATGAACTTCTATCTCTCTATTTAGGAACATTTAGCCTTAGGTTTGTGAATAAAAGATGTTGTACTCATTGCCCTGAAACCATACATATGCTCAGTTTTCATTTATATTAATCGTGCTAGGAGAATTTCATCCATGAACATGTTGAAAAAGTTAGGTTAAATTTTAGGGCCAGAGAAATTCTCTCTGGTCTTTGAGAGTTAGATCTAATGTTTTATATGGTTGAAATCGTTGTTTGATGCTCTACAAGTTTCATGTTTTGAGTTTTGTCAAAAAAGCACTGAAACAGGAGATACGAGTTTGAACTAAACATGCGCGCGTTTCTGTTTGACGAAGGTTGAAGATGAAGTAGCTGGGCTGGGCCTGGCTATTTCCTACTTTTGGCACCCCCCCATTTTCAGTTTCACACCCCCTGACCCATTTCTTTGTATTTTTATTATTTTTGCATTTTAATTTCATTTCTGACTTTATTATTTTATTTCCAAACATAAAAAATGCCTAAAAAATATTTTCATAAATTTTTACATTTATTTGGTATTTATTTTAATTATTTCTAACATTAAAATGTTTAAAATACTTTATATTATTTATTAAAACTTGAAAATAATGAAAAAATACTTTTATTTTCATTTCTTATTTTTATCCACATTTGAAAATATTTTCTTGAATATATATATATATATTTTTAAATATTTTATTTTATTTTTATACACACTTAACATATATATATATATATATATATATATATATATATATATATATATATATATATATATATATATATATATATATATATATATATATATATATATATATATATATATATATATATATATATATATATATATATATATATATATATATATATATATATATATATATATATATATACCAAATTTTATTAAATAATTAGAACAAAAAACACAAAATATTACATTTTTATTTTTATTATTATTTTATACTAAAAAAACATTTTTTTATAATATATTCTTATTTTTGTACATATTAATATATTTTGTATATAAATAATACAATTTTATTTTCTTTAAGGAGAATTAGGGTTTACCCTAAAAATAAATAAAATTAACTTTTTTTTTATTTTTAATTCTTTACATTTCTTTCCATTAAAAATACTTTACATACATAAAAAACCTTATTTTTTGCATAAATACATTTTTATTTAACATTTATTTATTGTGTTTATATAAATATTGCCCATTTATTTTCATTGCACAAAGATTCAATTTGGATGTAATAATAATTTAGGGTTTAATTTCTTGCAAAATAATCCCCTATTCAAATTTGTACCCCCTCCCTATATTAAAGTTGTAATAGCTTAGATTTATTTTTACGCACTTAAATGCTTTCAATTATGCCATGATTAGAATTAGGGTTTGTATGCAAAATCAAAACCAACAAATAGTTTGACCTAATCAAAGACAAAAATGCATGAAAAAACAAACACAATGCACACTTGCACCCCTAGGGTTTCAATCCACTTGTTGCCTTCAAAAAAAGGGCCATGGTATGCATGTCAAGTACTTTGGCAAAATAAAAACAAAACAAAAGATCATAGTCCCTCGATGACGCTATCTGAGTTTCCTAAACAAAATGATCAAGTCCCTCAAGAAAATTGCCAAAAAATACTTGACACAATTGCTATCATGGTCTATACGATGACCCGCGTCTGTCCCGTTTAACATCCTAACACAAGATTGTTCACCAAATACAATGGTGAAACAACACTGTTAAAAGGGTTAAAAACATAAGAAAGATCTTTGAGTAAAATAGGGTAGATAACTCTTAGTTACTTGATCAAAAGCTTGCAAAAACATCCTTGCTATTTTCAAAAACACACTTCACAAACACAAATTCAAAACCCTACTTTCAAACATTGGAAACTTTTCAAAAGACAAAAACACCTTTGTATACATTCAAACAAGAATCATTACAAAGGTTGCCACAACGATGGCCTCTTTTTAAAACATCTTTCAAAACCACACACAAAGCACCATTTCAAACAATTGAAGAGCACCATTTCAAACAATTGAAAAGCAAAGCAAGTGATCTAAATAAGTAACTAAGAGCCCATGGATAACCATGGATAGAAAGGGTGATAATACCTTTCCTTTCTATAATCTACTCCCCGAACCCAAGAAAACATCTCAAAGGTCTTTCCTGTTCTTTTTGACCATTCCCTAGGATAAAATGAAAAGTCGATGGCGACTCTTGCTAAACCGAAACATTTGCGAACACAAACGCAAAATCCCAAGTCAGTTCTCCCACCGTATCACAGTTATCAAAAAATAATCCAAGAGTATCCAGCAACTCTAGTCCCCGCACAAGTTCAATTTTCCAGCAAGGTAAGTCCCCTTGACCTTGTACCTTTCTTTTTAGCATGGCATGTAAATAACATCTATTCACCTTTTATTTCTGTCCTTTTTGATTGCATGTTTTTCTTGTCTAAATATACATGTTAGAACTAACCATTGTACAGACTCAAACGAACAGAAAAGGACTAGTGTGAAGCAAAGCCTTAGGCTTCGTACCTCATTTCCCGACTGCCCCAAACGAAAGAGGCACCTTCAGGATTGTTTTGCAGGTCCACGTCCCTTAAATGTCCAAACGAACTAGGCAGAAAAGAGTCCAAATGAAGGATCCTCATACTGCTTCCCAACATAATCGAAGGAGGCCAGGAGAGTCCAATCGAAGGCTGCTCACGCCAGCTTCCCAGCCCAATCGAAGGAGGTCGGTAGAGTCCAATCGAAGGTTGCTCACGCCATCTTCCTAGCCCAATCAAAAGAGGCCAAAGAAGGGGTGAATCGAAAGCACATCATTCTCCCTTGAATCGAAAGACTCATTTCCCCCTTTTCTCTTTTGTATGCGTAAGCCCATTTGGCATTTTTCTTTTTTTGTATTATTTCTTATATTTATTTTTATTATTGTTTTTTGTTGTTTAATTAACCAAATATAAAAGAAAAATCTCACTAAAAAAGGTTAGGTTTAATTTTCTTAATTAAATAATTAAGTTCTTTAGTTAATTAATTTATTGAAACTTTAACCTTTTTCTTAATTAAAAATGAATTAGAATTTATGACTAATTATTTTCTTTTCATAATAAAAAAAAACTAAAAAGAAATTAGTTTATTTTTCTTAATTGAATTTTATTATATAGACTTTAGGGTAACTGACTATTTTTCTTAAATAAAAAACAACAAAAAAGATTTTTTTTTCTTATTAGTTTTTTTTAGACGAACTTTCAATCTTTCGCGCGTTATTTATTTTTCGCATTTTTACATTATTGTATCTGTTGACAGTATGTAATAGATTAAATTAGGATTTTTACCGCTTTCCTTATTTTTTCTTCTCCCAAGTTTTGTACATTGTAAATATCCCTCTCCCCAAAGCCATGTAATAGCGTAGGGTTTATTTTTCGCACTTTACATTTCCGTGTATATATATATTAACTGCTAGTAACTAGGCATGTATGACAAGGCTAATAACAAAACATTATCAAACTTAACACAAGGCATAAATAACTGAACACAACATACATTGTACATATGCACCTCTAGGGTATCCCACTTTGGTTGCCTTTAGAAATAAAACAGTCACGAGGCAGGAACGTTTTAGCAAAGACCCATAAATCAAAAAGATCATAGTCCCTCAATGATCCTACAGTTGCCTTTTTGGTAAATGATCTAGTTCCTAAACAAAATTGCTAAAGCGTCTCCACAAATTGCCTTCACGACTGTAACGTCCCTTCGAATGTCCCTCATACATCCATATAGGGCTACCTACTCACTAATAATAGGATAGCATTGTCTAA
Organism: Vicia faba; assembly: GCA_948472305.1. Lineage (NCBI taxonomy): Eukaryota > Viridiplantae > Streptophyta > Magnoliopsida > Fabales > Fabaceae > Vicia > Vicia faba. The sequence continues at coordinate 1,060,072,677 of OX451736.1, read as the reverse complement.
AGGATAGGAGGAAAAGAACGACCCTTTTCGAGTATAAAGGTAGATAGCTGTCAGAAGTTTGCTCAAAAACATTTTTCACTTACACAAAAAAACTATTTTTCAAAAACATTGTCAAGACACTTTGTACACTTTCTCCACATTCCCGAGAAACATTACAAAGTCTGCTATACTAAGGCATTTTCCAAACATTTTCAAAACACACAAAGCACAAAGGTATTTTCAAAATGAGCAAACCTCTAAGAGCCCGTAGATAACTACAGATGGAAAGGGTGCTAACACCTTCCCTTTCCATAATCTACCCCCTTACTCAGAAAACTATCGAAAAGGTATTTTTCTATTCTTTTCACCATTTCCTTTGTTGGATAAAAGAAAACTCGGTGGCGACTCTTGCTTACCGTAAAATTTGTAAACACAAACGTAAAACCAGTATTAACAGTCGGTTCTGCCACCGTATCACAGAACTGGAGACTCTGCTGGGGATTTATAAAAAAGTGGGGTTACCTTAGAGATTAGTTCATTTTAAAATTGCTTTCATTGTGTGTTTTCATGCTTTACTTTTGAGGTTTGTTTGGGTTGTTACTATAGATCCTACACATGGATCTAGGGAACCTTATTAGGTAAGTAGCAATAAATCATGGAATTTGTACAATGTAGACCGATATGGACAAAGTGATAGCTACGTTAGCGTGATACTTTGGTTTGTACTAATTTTCCTTGAGTCAGTCAAGGATAACATTAGGATTCCTTAGTGTCATTAAGCTCTAACTTACCTTTAGAACCTTTAATTGACTCATCCTAAGCCATTAGAAAGTAGTGAGATGGTCGGCTTTGGTTCCGACCAAATATTGGTTGATACTCAATACTACACTCATTGAGACTAGACTTTTGGGATATTCTGACCGCAATAGTTCGGTGCTTGAACTAGAACAATTCCTAAAATAAATTTAAGTGATATGAGACTCCTTAGAATCCCGTTACTATTAATAGAACAGGTTGAGCCAACTTAAACTTCAAGAGGGTACTTACCTTTAAAACTCATGCAAGCCTTTAAACCTAAGGTCTCTTTGTGACTTATTTGTGTTTGGTATACTTGTGACTTGAAAGCATAATCATAACATCATAAACAACATAACATGTCATGTACACTAACCATTTCAAGGGCTTGTGGATTTATCTCTTATCTGTTTTGTAGGTCATAGATTCAGCTCACAGAAAAACCATCCGGATCAATTTTGTAGAGATCCCTCCTAAACTCAAAGAATTGGTTTCAAAGGTTCCTGAGAGTTCCTCATTCAACAAGAGATATGGATACTTGCTCAGTTTGGTTGCTACCGATTTTGATGAAGGTTTGATGAGTGTATTATTCCAATTGTTTGACCCTAAGCACCACTGCTTCACATTTCCAGACTATCAGTTGGTGCCTACGTTGGAAGAATTCTCCAAAATACCCAGTTTTCCTATATTGGAGAAGATACCCTTTACCGGTTTATAACAAGATCCAACTGCTGAAGATGTTGCCATAGCTTTGCATTTGAAGCCATCTGACATTGAGTCCAATTGGAAAAGAAGGAGTGGAGTTAAGGGCCTCCTCACAAGTTTCCTGATGAAGAAAGCCTTAGTATTCCTAGACTCTATGAGTTACCATGCCTTTGCAGATGTGTTAGCTCTTTTAATCTACGGGTTGATTATGTTCCCCAATTCAGACTAATTTGTAGATGTCAGTGCCATCAACATTTTCCTTGCTTACAATACAATTCCTACATTACTCGGGGATATTCTACACTCACTCCATACATGCACCATGAAGAAGCGAGGGACTCTTATGTGTTGTATACCTCTACTCTATAGGTGGTTTATTTCGCACCTTCCTCGGTCAGTAATGAAGAATGAATTAGGCTTAAGATGGAACCAAAGATTAATGTCTCTTTCTCACTCTAACATCTATTGGTTCCCTCGCTCCCAAGAAGACATCTCTTTCATTTATTGCTGCGGAGAATTCCCCAATGTGACACTCCTTGGCATTAAATGGGGTATCACCTACAACCCCTCTTTGGCTTTACGTCAGTTCGGCTACGCCCGGAGGGATGGTCCTCATGATATGCTCATCCGAGATATTGTGTTCAACTATTTAAATGATCTGCAAGGTTATCATCAGAAGTTCATCCGTGCTTGGGGAATGGTTAAGAAGACTGATAGTATGACTCTAGGGCATAAGAACTCCATCCCTTTCGAGCCATACCTCAAATGGGTGTGAAATCGTGCTCAAAATCTTATGATGCCATACGCTGCTATCCTACCAGTGATTTCAGAGCCTATTATTCAAGGGGCTGAGTATCGCGTCATTCTTCATCCTGATATGCCAACAAACTTCGAAGAATTGCAAAAATCTTAGATACAACTCAAAGAAGAATGAGATACCTTTGAGTCCCAATTCTATGCCAGTGAGAAGAAGGTGTTAGAACTGACAAAGTGGTTTCACGAAGAGCAGAATCTCAACGCCTACCTTAGCACCAAAAGGAAGCGTCCTTGGGAGACCTAGAAGTTTTAGGAGTTTCTTATTTTTTATTCCTTTGTAAACTTTGATTTCATTTGAGATTGCTAATAAAAAGTCTTTGGTTCTGTTTTGGTTAAAAGAGTTTAAATCCTATAAAGCCCTTGAAAACATTTCATACATATATCATACATCACATTGCATGAACAGGTTTTCAAGACAAGTTTCTTATCGTCTTCGCTGTTTATTTCAGCAATGGCTCTTGAACAAACAGTCAAGGAACTTTAGGCACAAAATGCCCAATTCTAAGAAATGTTCTTGAATATGGCCAAAGGACAAGAAGACTTGAAAGCTCTGATCCTCAAGGAAAAAAAGAAGAAAAAAAGGCTAATGGGTGTTATGAATTTGGGAAAAAGGTTTAAAGGACCAGTGAAGATAGTTTTAGAGCTCGCAACTCCGTCAAGAGAGAGAGAGAGAGAGAGAGAGAGAGAGAGAGAGAGAGAGAGAGAGAGAGAGAGAGAGAGAGAGAGAGAGAGAGAATCAGGATAGAGAGCCAAGAGAAGAAGACCATAGTACAATGGAGTCTAAAGAAGATGAACCGACTATTCTGAGAAACAATATCCTCTTGTTGACGATAAATACAAACAGTTTGAGGATTGGCTCAATTCCATGGAGATCCAAAGGGTGTCCGTGTTGAACTTTGAAGAGCTAGGACTTGTATCAGGGGTGGTCATCCCATAGAAGTTTAAGGTCCCTACATTTTCTAAGTACGACGGTGTCTCCTGCCCTAAGCTATATTTATGGTCTGGAAATCCCTATCAACCCCACACTACTGATATGGATTTCTGGGTACACTTCTTCCAGGAAAGTCTGGCAGGGACTCAGCTGGAATGGTTCTATCAACTGGAAAGAACCAATGTGCATAATTGGGAAGATCTGGTTGCTGCTTTCTACAAGCAGTACCAGTATAATGTTGACCTCGCCCCGACTCGTACACAGTTGCAAAGCATGTCTATGGGTTTCGGCGAGGGTTTTAAGGACTATGCCCAGAAATAGAGAGACCTTGCGGGAAGAGTCCAGCCTCCATTGTCTGATAGGGAGCTAGTGGACATGTTCTTGGGCACATTATCCGGGACATTCTTTAACCACCTGATTGGAAGTTCTTCTGCTGGGTTTACCGAGTTGATCTTGACAGGAGAAAGAGTGGAAGCTGGTATTAAAAGTGGTAAAATACAGAGAGATGCATCCTCCAACACTGCAAAGAAACCATTCACATGGAAGAAAGAGGTCAATGCTTCTTATGGCCAACGAAATCTTAACAAAACAGAGCGTCGTCCGACGGTAGGGGTTATTATGATTTCAATTCTGCATCAAATCGGAAACAAAACAATCAGTCCAGAATAGATAAGCCAAGGAGACAGTTTACCAAGATCAATATGACCATATCTCAAGTTTTACCACACCCGCTGAAATCCAATTTGGTTGCTATGAAAGAGGCTTCCAAGAATCCCAACACTACATCTCCTCATTACAATGCAAATGCTCGGTGCGCTTACCATTCTGAAAGTCTAGGCCATGATACAAACGACTATTAGACTTTGAAGAACAAAGTACATAATTTGATTGAGGAAAAGGAGATTGAGTTTGATGCTCCAGGGACTCCTGATGTTATTACTTCCCCTATGCCTAAGCACAGTCGTGGCGTCAATGCTATTGACGATGATATATTTGTTGGTTCTGTTGATGAATTGGCTACTCTACTCTTGACTATTAAGAAGAATCTCTTGCAGGTCGGTTTATTTCTAGGTTGTAGTGAAGGTTTCCATTTGTGTTAGTCCTTACCTAATGGTTTCCATTTGTTGAAGGAAGGCGTTCAGCGCCTGATGGATGATAAAGAAATCTTGTTTGAAAAAACACCAATTACAAGTAATCCACGTGAAGATGTTTCTATCATTACCATTTTTGCAAATCCTCCCAAGGTCTCCTCCAAAAGACCTCTCAGGATTACATATATTCCGAGTGTTGCTCCACTGATAATCACTTTCCATGGACCTATACCATATTCCTCAAATAAAGCTATTCTTTGGAACTATGGGGCTGACGTATATTACCACGACGTCAAGCAAGACTTGTTGGTCGTGAAAGACAAAGATGTTGAAGACTCTGATCCTGACATTAGAAATATTGTCGGGACCAGTAAGAAACAAAAAGCGGAATAATTTTCTCCCCCGAGATCTATCCTCCTAAAATTGTTGCTACTCCTATGATCATCCCTGCTGCTACTCCTGTTAGTATTCCTATGATTACTCCTGCTGCAAGCCCTGCTGCTAGCCCTGCCACCGAATCGGCTGAGACTCGGGGCAAAGAGATATTGGTTGAGCTTGTCCAGACGAAGGTACACCCATAAGTCATCCCAGAACCCTCTAAGCAAGAGATGGAGGAAATTTTTAAGATCATTAAGAAGAGTGACTACAACGTGGTTGAACAACTAGGGCAGACCCCTTCCAAAATCAAAATGATGGCCCTGTTACTGTGCTATGAAGCCTGTTGTACCCCAAAATTTTCCCTCTCATTTATCAAGTTTATTATCTCATAAGATCTCCTTTGGTTCAAGACTGCACAAGGGTTGATCAGCTCAAGACACCTCCTTAAGCACTGATGCCTGAAATTAGGGTTTGAGATTGCACAAGGATAATTGAACTTTTAATGCCTCATATGAATTTCATGGATCATTATGGACCCTCAAGATTGCTCATTTCAAGTTTCAAGTTTTGGATCACATTTTTGCTAAGTCAATTGATCGATTGACCTAAAAATCAACTATATTGGGGAAAAAGTCAATTATGATCAATTTAAAGTCAAACTTCATAATTTTTGATCCATATCAACATTATGAACTCATATGTATCATTTTATCAAGTTTGGACCACAATTCCTTAATAAATTTGATCAGATCATCAAAAGGGCAAAATGGTCAAAATTAGGATTTTGACTGAGAAAGGGCAATTTCTGATTTTTGGCCTAGCAAATGGTTGATTGGTTGGAAACATGATCTCAAAGATTCAATTGCATCATTTTGACCTAATGGGATGACTCAAAACATCCCTCAAGATCAATTGATTGATAGTTGATTTTCAGTCAACTGATCAAAAGTCAATTGTACACTGAAAAGTCAACCTTGGACTTTTTGGTCAAAATCAAGTGTCAAAGATCACAATTCATCAAAACATGTCAAAATATGAAAGTTGTTCATCAAGAAATAAAAAAGTCAAGATTTCATTTTGAAAAGTCAAAGTTTCCAAACTTAGAAATTTTTCTAAGTGTTGAAAACCTCATATTTTTTCACAACTTTGAGCCAATTTTTTACCATGATGCAAGATGATTCAAAGGAAAATTTCAACATGAAAGTTGTAGATCTCATTGAGATCTAAAACATTTCCTACACAACTTCTCCTAGAAATTCATGGATTTCAACTTATGATTTTGTGAGTACATGTTCATGAAACTTGGAAACTTAGTGAAATTTTGCCCTAGTTTAGGCAGGATTTTGACCTAACTTCATGGAAATTTTTCACAAAGTTCAAAGGGTAATTTTCAAAAGTGATTCAAAGAGGGGTTTTAGATCACATTACAAGATTTCTGAAATATACAAGAACTCCTTCAGATCATGTTTGAGCAAGGAGAATCGAAGGCATGAAGTTGGCATTTCATTCTTGAATTATAGGTCAATTTCATGATGAACAAGAATGAAAATCCATGTTAGACTACACAATATTTGCTTTTCAGGCCTAAAGCTTGTTTGGCACTCCATAATTAAATGTTTGCACAGCTATTAGAGACATCAACTCAAGCATTCAATGCATTGCCCATGCTTAATGCCATTTTGGGAAGAAAGTGCACATTGCCATTTTAGAAAAGTAGTTTTTATGCACAAAATCAGTTCTTGAGCTTTGTAATTGTTCCTTTTGCACACACTAAGTCTATAAGAGCAGAAGAAGTATGTTTAAAATTCTCAACCACCCTACCTTGCCTAAAAACCATGTTTGTCCATGTTGCTTCAAAAACAAGTCAAAATCCACAAGCATGTGATTTTGTATTTCTGACTTCTACAAGTCTCCAAACCTTTTCCTATATGTTAGGACACTCTTATGCAACTTAAGAGGTGATTTTAAAAGCTATCAAACTCCCTAAAACTAGAAATTTCCATACACGCACAAAAACTTGTCATTTCTGATTTTTGAATCCAAGCTCTAAATCTCCTCGTGCGTTTCTTGGTCAAACCACCCACAAAGCTTCTAATGCATATATAGAAGCTATCCCAACCCCTGTTTTCAAACTGTAATACCATTTGCACCATCCTCCATTTTCAAAAACATGGCATTGCATATTGACTTCTTCAGCTTAATTCAAGAACTCTCAACACAAAGTAAGCTTTGCAATAGCTTCTTGGAGGTTCAAGGAAGCTAACCCAATCATCAAAACACTTTGAAAGCAGCTCTAACTCAAAACATGATCTCCAGCTGCAAGGTGAGTTTTCTGACTTTTCATCTCGTTATTTAGGCATTGTTAGGCTTGCATTTTCAAAGACAAAATGTAGATACCATTGTCCTGAAATTGTACGTATCTATAGATTTCATTTATATGGCCTGAGTAGAGAGAATTTTGGACCTGAACTTTCTAGAAAATTTAGGTTAAATTTGGTACTATTCAAAATTCATGCTTGTCTTAGATTCATAGTTTTAATGCCTTACATTTCTGGAATCGTGATGGAATTTTCCACAAGTTTCATGTTCATATTTTTCAATTTGGTTGAGAGATGAATAAGATGCAGGAGTTCAGGAAGGCGTGAGGTTGAAGATGAAGTTGTGTTCAGGAAGTGTCTTAAAATATAATACAATGGTTTGGTATTAAACACCGGATGTATAGCCACCCCAGTGGTAAGGCAGCGCACGTATTATGCAGAGTGCGTGGGTTCGAGCCCCAGCGCTACCATTTTGCAATTTTCACATTTCTTCTCATTTTTGTTTGTTTCAGCCAGCGCCTGGGCCTCCTTTGATGGGCTTTTTGTTTTTCCTGACCTTCCACCCCCTGCTCACTTTTGTCACATGGCCAATTTCTTTTTATTTTCTATACCATTATTTCATTTTAATTATTTTACTTAATACCAAAAATCATAAAAAATCATTGAAAAATAGATTTAGGTTTTTATTTAATTAATTAACTTTTAACATAAAAATAAATTTATTTTAATCATCTTTTATTTTATCTTTGATAATTAATTTGTAACTTAATTTGAATTTAGGATTTTGATTATTATTTTCATACATTAAAAATATTTTCTTAAAACAAATTAGTTTTTTTTTTCCTCAAAATAAATTAATATTAGCACCAAGTTTGATTTTTTTATTTATTTATTAAAAATTAACTTAGAACTTAGGTTTTCTTTTAATTAATTTTTTATACTAGTTTAACTTAATTAAAACTTTTCACCAACAAAACCCTAAAAATTGTTTTCTTTAATTAAATCAATTTCTTTGTTTATTAAGTTAACTTTATTTTTCTTATTCTAGCTAATTATTTTTCTTTTAAGTTAATTAGGTCAAAACTATCTTTCTTAACAAATAAAATCCAAAACAAAATTCATTTCCTTCTCCATTTATATTCTTGTATATTTTTGTACAATATTCAATATGGTTGTAATAATTATTTAGATTTAATTTTCTTGGAATTTCTCCATTTGTAAATTTCTACACGCCCTCCCCTATTGTTGTAATAGCTTAGTATTTTTATTTTCCGTAATTTAATGCTTTATATATAAATGCTGGTAAATTAGGGTTTGTATGGAAAGATTAAAATCAACAAGTTAGCAAACCCTAATTCGAAGACAAACCAATGCATGTAAATCAACACACTTGCACACTTACACCCTTAAGGTAAATCCACTTGTTGCCTTGAGAAATAAATGGCCATAATATGCATGTAAGATGTCTTAGCAAAAACAAGAAAAAATACAAGATAACATTCCCTCGATGACGCTATCCAAAGTGGCCTTACAAATGATCTTAGTCCCTCAAAGATAATTGCTAAGATATCTCACAACATTGGTATCATGGCTATACGATGACCCATGCTCGTCCCTTTTACATCTAAAGATAGGGTTACTTACCAATCCATGGTAAAATAACAATGTCAAAGGAAAGAGGAAATAAACAAGAAACACTTTTGAGTAGGTAGAATGTTCCTAGTTGCTTGCTAATTTTCAAACCAAAACATCCTTTCTATTTTCAAAATAAACACCAACGCTTTCAAAACATCTTTCAAACTTGAAACGTTTTCAAAAGACAAACACTTTGTACGCGTTCTTATAGAAACGAGAGCCATCACAAAGAAGACACCTTTTCAAAATCACTTTCAAAAACACATACACCTCTTTGAACTATTTTTTGGAACAAACACTTTGTACGTGTTCTTATAGAAACGAGAACCATTACAAAGGAATTTTCAAAATACTTTCAAAAAAACCACACAAAGCACATTTTCAAACAAAAGAAAGTGATCTAGCAAGAAACTAAGAGCCCGTAGATAACTACGGATGAAAAGGGTGCCCGGACTCAAGAACACATCTCGAAGGTCTTTCCTGTTCTTTTCAACCTTACCTTTTGGATAAAAGAAAAGTCGGTGGCGACTCTTGCTATCCGCAATAATTGCGATCAAACGCAAAAAAATCCAAGTAAGTTCTCCCACCGTGTTACAGAACTGGCGACTCTGCTTGGGAAATTTTAAAAGTTGGGTTACCTTAGGGCTAGATCATATTTACTTGCTTTCGTTATTTGACTTGTTTGCTTTCATTTTGGTTCATTGTTTGGGTTTAAATCCTCTGCCCAAATTTGGGATACCTTATAGGTAAGTAGCAATACATTATGGAAACTGTGCGGGGTATACCGTCATGGTCTAAGCAATAGCTACGTTAGTGTGACATATTTGTGAGTACCGGTAGCCCTTGAGTAGTCAAGGAGAATACGGGGCCGCTGAGTGATGTCATGAAGCACTAACTGACTTCTAGAACCTTTACTTGACCAACTTGGCCGTTAGGACGTAGTGAGATGACCGACTTTGGTGTAGTCTGAAGTTGGTAGATACTCGATACTACACTCATTGAGGTTTGGTTTTTTGGGATACTTCAGTCGCCATTAAAGAGACTTGCACTGAAACAATGCCCGAGAAAACAAACCAGTGATATTGAGCTCCCTTAGAACCTGGTTACTATTGCTAGGATAGGTTTGAGCCAACTAAACTTTAAGAGGGTACTTACCTATGAGACTCCATGCAAGCCTAAACCTAAGGACTTGTTTGTTTTGTTTGTATATATATTTACTTGTGCATAACATCATAAACATCATACTCATACTCACTAACCATATCAAGGATTTTTGGATTTATCTTTGCTCTATTTTGTAGGAGATGGATTCTATTCGCAGGAAAACCATTCAAGTCAATCTCGTAAGGATCCCTCCTCAACTTAAAGAGTTAGCATCAAGGATTCCTGAGAATTCTCGTTTTACCGAAAGACATGGTCATCTCCTAAACTTGGTTACCTCCAACACTGATGAGGATATGATGAAGGTGCTCTTCCAATTCTTTGATCCTCTACACCATTGCTTCACATTTCCCGATTATCAACTTGTGTCAACTTTGGAAGAATTCTCCCAACTCTTGAGGATTCCCATTCTCAATCAACTACCCTTCAACGGTACGGAAAGAGATCCAAAACCAGAAGAGATTGCTCACCCCTACACTTGCAACAAGCTAATGTCACAACTAATTTGGAAACAAGGAGTGGTGTCAAAGGTTTCTTAGGCAAGTTCTTGTTTGAGAAAGCTCAAGACTGTGGGAATTCTTTGGATTTGTAATCTTTTGAGGAAATTGTGGCTCTTTTATCTATGGTATGGTTTTGTTTCCAAATCACCAACTCATAGATGTAAACACCGTCAAAATCTTCATGTCTTGTAACCCGGTTTTGCTTCACTGGTGGGAAGTCTTCTCTTGTGGGTAGACGATGTACCACGATGTCTGTATCAAGTACCGGCATGTCTTCGTATGACCAGACAAATATCCCAACAAAATCATGCAATAGCTGAATTAGGCGCTCCTTGACACTCAGCTCTAGATTGGCACCCACTTTGATTTCCTTTTTTATCTTCCTCAGTACCCAAGTTGATTGTATCCAACGGTTCCTCATGAGGATGGATAGCTCTTTCCTCTTGTTGTAGTAGTCTGGCCAATTCCCCTGGCACTTCACAATCTTCCTCACCTTCGTATTTGGCTTGATAGATTGGATCTTCAGAATCACTAAAGGCTATAACAGTATCGTTACCCATGGGATCCGGAATGGAGGGGTACCTGCATTTGTGAGTGTGGGTGTGTGTAAGGGTATAGCCATCTTTAAACAATAAAATTTAAAAGAAAGACAATGAGCACAAAAGGTTTGTATGTGAAAAAGCGTCCATGATTCATTGAATGTCATATGAAAATGAAATAAAAACCCTTACAAATGGACCATTGTGCCTCGGGTAAGACACAAGGTTTTTAAAGTGTGAATTGTTCGTGAATATTACAAGTCCAACAGAAATGTAAAAGATAAATTACTGAGAGATGAAAGTTATTGGGACAAAGTCTCTGGCTTCCCAATTGCGAAGTCCTCTGTTGACAGTAGGAAATATCCAATCTTCAAAGCTTCCACTTTCTTCACCATCTTCCACTGCGTTGACCCCTTGGTCACTAATCTTCAAAGGTGGCCCTCTAGCACGGGTACGGCGCACAGCCTTCTAAGCAGTTGAAGTAAACCCCAAGCCAAACTTGTCTGATTTATAAGGGGCACCGGCATTATGGATCTAGGGCCGTCCTAATAGACAGGAGTAAGAGGGGAGGATGTCCATCACATAGAAGGTTGAATTGAAGGTCTGAGTTCCCACCTTTATCGGGATGTCCACCTCCCCTTGGACCATCCTCTTCGAGCCATCAAATGCTCTCACAACTATGTTACTGGGTTTCAATGTCAGCCCTTCGCAATCCAATCTGTCAAGGGCTTTCTTCGGTAAGACGTTCAAAGATGAACCCGTGTCCACCAAGACATGGGCCAGAGTCATTCCTCTACACTCCACAGAGACAAGCAATGCCTCGTTTTGCCTTCTCCCTCTGGGTTTCAAATCAGCATCAGAGAAGCCTAAGCCGTTATCAGCTGTCAAACTGGCCACATAGTCTTGGAATTGGTCAGCAGACGTCTCTTGTGGCACATGGGCTGTCTTCAGAAATTTTACCAGAGCTTTCGCATGTGCCTCAGAACACAGCAGCAATGCTAGAATGGAGATCTTGGAGGGAGTTTTCCCCAACTGTTCGACCACGTCATAATCACTCTTCTTTATTATCCTCAGGATCTCTTCCATTTCCTTCTTGGATGTTTAGGGGATAGCTAGTAATTGAGCCTTCATCCGGACATGCTCTTCTTGAATGCTCTTTCCTCGATTTTCAGCAGTAGAAGTATTGGTAGGGATAACAGCAGGGATTGTGTCATATTTGTCAGTAGGTGCTCTTACAGGTATGATTATTGGTACAGAGGTAGTCTTCGGAACAACCACGGGTCCAAAAACTGCCTATGGAGGGGCAATCTCTGGAGAGAAGATTCTACCACTACGGGTAATCTTACTAGTTCCGACAATATTGCTAATGTCGGAATCTTCTTCTTCAGAGATCACTTCTTCTGTGGTCGACCCATCCTGTTTAATACCATGGTAGTAGATTTCTCCACCGTAATTTCACGGTACTTTTTTGTCTGATTTGTATGGGACCGGCCCGGGCATTGTAATTATGAGAGGAGTAGCCTTTGGAACTGATGTAATCCTAACGGGTCTTTTGGGGACCCTAGAAGGATTGGAGGAGATGGTTATGATTGAAACATCTTCAATAGGAATGGGTGAAACAGGAGCATTTTCAAATAGAATTTCTTGGTTGTCAATCAGGCGTTGGATACTTGTCTTCAACAGAGGGCAATCAGTTGATGAGGATAAGAAAATATGGCAGTCCTTATTACAACCTGGGAATATACCAGCTTTCAACAAGTTTAACTTAATGATCGGGAGCGGAGTTAAGAGCTCATCTACTATAGCAACAAACAAATCTTCTTCGATAGCATTAGCGTTGTGACCATGTCTAGGCATAGGAGCGGAAATGAAATTTGGTTTCTCGGGTGCCTCGAACTCAATCTCTTTTGCATCTATGAGGTCTTGGATTTGGTTTTTCAAAGCCTAACATTTATTGGTGTCGTGGCCTGGACTTTCAGAATGGTATGTGCATATGGCATTCGGGTGATAATGAGGGGACGCCGTGTTGGGATTCTTTGGAGCTTCCTACAAAGTTGCCAAATTAGATTTCAGCAAATGTGGTAAAACCTGGGCTAGAGTCATATTAATTCAGGTGAATTGTCGGACTGGCCTTTCCACCCTTGGTTGGTTACTTCTTGGTTGATCAAATGTAGATTTTGGGATCATAACGCCCCCCACCATTGGTCGGAGTTCAGCTCTTCCTCGATTCCCTTGTGATAAAATAGAAGACACCTCCTTCTTCCCGGTGAAAGGCTTTCTCATAGCTGTAGAGGCAGACGCATCCTTCTGAATCTTTCCACTTTTTATACCAGCTTCCACCCTCTCTCCAGTTAATATTAACTCAGTAAAACCTGCATATGAGCTCCCAATCAAGTGGTTGAAGAAAGGGCCTGATAGAGTACCCAAAAACATATCCACCAACTCCCTCTCAGACAGAGGGGGTTACACTCTTCCAGCTAGATCTCTCCATTTCTGCGAGTAATCTTTGAAACCCTCATTTGAAACCATAGCCATACTCTGAAGTTGAGTACGGGTAGGCGCCAAATCTGCGTTATACTGGTATTGCTTATAGAAAATTGCGGCCAGATCCTCCCAGTTGTGGACGTCGGCCCTTTCCAATTGGTAAAACCAATCAAGTTGTGTTCCGGATAAGTTGTCTTGGAAAAAATGGACCCACAAGACTTTATCGGAAGAGTGCGGCTGAATCTTCCTCACGTATGATCGGAGGTGCATTTTAGGACATGACACCCCATCATATTTTGCAAACAAAGGTACTTTGAACTTTGGTGGGATCACAATTCCCAACACTAGCCCCAATTCCTCAAAGTCTAGACCTAGTACCCTCTGTATTTCCATAGCATTCAGACGCTCTTCAAGATGTCGGTATTTATCATCCGCTGGAGGATACTGTTCCTCAGAGTAATCTTCCTCTTCCTCCTCCTCTTTAGATTCTGATAGAATGGCTGTTTCTTTTCCTTTTCTTTCTCCTTCACCAGATGTTGCTGGAAAATCCAAGGTTCTTCTAGCCTGTCCTTGAAACCTTCTCCCCATGATTACAACACCAGTGGGTTTCTTCTCTTTCTTCTTTTTCTCTTTTGCCAGCAGAGTTTTCAGCTCCTCTTGCCCCTTGGCTAGGGTCATGAGTAACTGTTGAAACTGCGTGTTTTGAGCTTGAAGATCTTTGACCGTATGTTCGAGATCCATCTTGCTGAAATAAACAGTTAGAGAGATGGGGAAACTTGTTGCAAAAGACCTGTTTATGTCATGATGAATGATATGTATACATGCAATGCTTTCAAGGATTTAAAAAATTCAAATTTGTTTTAAACAAAAAGAAACAAACGTTATATTAATAAGATAAAATTGAGTACATCAATGCTCCTTGGGAAAAATAATACAAAATTATAAGATAAAAAAGTATTGCGCATCCTCATGAAGTAGCCTAGTGAGTTCCAAAACCTTCTTCTCGCTTGTGTAGAATTGGGCTTCGAAAGTATCTCGCTCTCCTTTAAGTTGTAACTAATGCCTTTGTATATCCTCGAGTGATGTGGGCATGTCAGGATGTAGGATAGTGTATGGAACTTCTCCTTCCTTAACAGGCTCAACAATCACCGGGAGAATGGAAGGATAAGGCATCATAAGACTTTGAGCGCGGGTTCGTACCCACTTGAGGTAAGGCTCAAGAGGGATGGAATTCTTGTGTCCCAAAGTCTTGCTATCCACCTTGTTTAGCATCCTCCAAGCTCGGATGAATCTTTGGCAAAGTCCTTGATCGTCGTTGTCATAGTCAAATACCAAGCCTTGAATCAACATATCATGTGGGCCATCCCTTCGGGCATGACCAAACTGTCTTAGAGCCAAGCATGGGTTATAGGTAATGCCTCCCCTAATGCCAAGTAGAGGGACATTAGGGAATTCCCCACAACGGTCAACAATGATAATATTCTCTTTGGATCGAGAGCACCAATGAATATCTGAATGTTTGAGCGTAATTAACCTTTATGACCACCTCAAACCTTGCTCATTATTTAAGACTGACTGGGGAAGATGAGAAATAAACCATCTTTCCAGGAGAGGAGCGCAACACATAAGAATGCCTCTTTTCCTCATTGTACGAGTGTGAAAAGAGTGTAGAATATCCCCTAGTAATGTAGGCACCGGATTGCGTGACATGAAGATTTTTATGGAACTTAATCTATGAGTTGGTCAGGATTGGGGAACAAGACCATCTGTAGTACCCCAAACTTTTCCCTCTCATTTTATCAAGATTCTCCTCACAAGACTTCTTGGACTCCATACAGGATTAAGGTTTGCTCAGCTCAAGACCTCTCCTTGCACTGATGACCTGAAATTAGGGTTTGAGTTTGCACAGGTATTTTTGGACTTTCAATGCCTAATGTGACTTTCATACTTCATGTTGGACCTATAATATTGCTCATACCAAGTTTCAAGCCTTGAATCACATTTTTGTCCAGTCAATTGGACAGTTGACCTAAAAATCAGCAGTATTGGGGAAAAAGTCAACTATGACCAATTTACAGTAAAACCTCATAATTTTTTATCCACATCAACATTATAAACTCATATGAACCATTTTATCAAGTTTGGACCACAACTCCTCAAGAAATTTGATCAGATCATCAAAAGAGCAAAATGGTCATTTTTAGGGTTTTGACTGTAGAAGGGCAATTTCTGATTTTTCACCTAGCCAATGGTAAATTGGGTTCAAGAATGGTTTCAAGGACTCAATGGCATCATCTTGACCTAATCACAAGGTTCAAAAGATCTCAAAAGCATTGGATTGACAGATGAATTTTCCAGTCAACTGATCAAAAATCAACTGTACACTGAAAAGTCAAACTTTGACTTTTTGGTCATAATCAAGTGCCAAGGGTCATTTTTCATCAAGATGTGTCAAAACATGAAACTTGTTCACCAAGAAACCTAATTTTGGAAATTAGGGTTTAAATTGGAAAATTTTCATAACTTAGAAATTTTCTAAGTTATGAAAATTTCTTATTTTTTCCCAACTTTGCCCAACTTTTTCACCATGATGAAATTGGATTCAAAGGAAATTTCCAACATGAAAGTTGTAGTCCTCCACAAAATATACAACTTTGATTCACAAAGTTTTCCCAAAATATGATTGGATCTCAAGTTATGATTTTGTGAATAGGGGTCCATGAAACTTTTAACTTAGTAAAATTTTGCCCTAGTTTAGGCAGGATTTTGACCTATCTTCATGGAAACGTTTCACCTAGTTCCAAGTGTAATATCAAAATGAATTTCAAATATGGATTGTAGATAATGTTACAAGCTTTCCAAAATGTCCAAGAACTCTCCAAGATCATTTATGGTTAGGGAGAATTGAAAATTTGAAAATGGCAAATTATCACTTTTGTCCAAGGCATTTTGCACCATGTTACAACTTGCAAATCAGCTTGAACCATGCTTGTACTTGCATTACAGGTTCTAATACTTTTTACAATCCAAAATTGAATGCAAATACAATGGTTAATGGAATTGTTTTGATCTTTGAAGCTTTGTACAAAGGTTTAATCCAAAAATGGCATAAAGGTGACAATACCATTTCCATAAAGCATACTTTTTGCATTTTCGTTTATCTTGAGCATTGGACCTGATCTCTTGATACAAACAACATCCACAAACTTCAGGAAAAGCTCACCAACCCTATGCAGACCTTGAGCTAGCTTGTACAACCTTGGCCTTTGTCATTTCAACTTTTACTTCAAAAGCAAGTAAGCTTGCAAAAAGTCCACAACTTGAAAATCTGATAAAACCAAGTCTTTAAGATTTTCAAAGAATCTCAACATAATATACCAAGCCAGAAACACGAGTTGCCAACTTCTCAAACCCTCCAAAACACAAAAACACCAAGTTCCTGCCCAAACAGGGCATCATCTGCAGAATCACTTCCAAAACAAATTCCACTCGTGCGTTTTGCCTTGAACCACTTCAAACACATTCCCTATAACCCATCTGAACTATCCAAGCCATTGTTCAGCAACTGTAACCTCGTTTTCACACTTCACCATTTTCATTTTGAAGCTTTGCAGGTTGAGTTCTACAAGGATATTCAGGCAAGTTCAAGGCAAGCTAAACATTGGGAAAGGTTGAGGGAACATCAAGCAAGCTCAAAAGACCTTTAGGCCTCACTCAAAGTTGCTACATTTCCATATTCAACTTCAACTGAACAAGGTAATTTCCAACTTTCTATCTCCTTATTTAGACATCCTTAGGATTAGGTTTGTGAAGCAAAAATATAGTCTTTAAGTTGCTTGAACTGTACATATGCATAGCTTGTATTTATATTAACTGAGCTAGGAGAATTTAGATGTTGAACATGCTGAAAAAGTTAGGTTAGAATTTAGGGCCACTGAAATTCTCTCTGGTCTTTGAGAGTTAGATCAAGTTTTTTATATCAATGGAATCGTGACTAAAAATGCTACAAGTTTCATGTTGCAAGATTTTGTTTTTAAGCACGTATGCATGAGATACAGTTTGAAGTACAGGGCGCGCGCATTTTTGTCCCAAGGACAGGGACAAAGTGGGAGTGGCCCTGGGCCTGATTTGTCTGACTATTGACACCCCCCTGTTTACTTCCTGCACCCCCTTGGCCCATTTTCTTCATTTTGTATATTTTTTCATTTCTTTTATATTTTCTGACTTTTATTATTTTTCTTGAACATTAAAAACCCAAAAATATTCTCTAAATTTTTCACATTTTTATTTTATTATTTTTATTGTTTTTTGGGCATAAAAATAGTTTATTAATAATAATATAACTTATTTTTCTAAGTAAAACTTGTAAATAATACAAAAATATTATATATTTTTATTATTACTATTTATACACTTAAATTAATATTTTCATACAATATTTAATTTTTTAACATTTTTTTTAGATTATTATTATTTTTCTTAAATATAATGAAATAAATAATAATTAGAAAACATTATTTTCTTAAAACAAAAATTAGGGTTTTCACCCTTCCAAAAAATAATCATTTTATTTATTTTTCTTATTTTTAAGACTTATTTTTACATACATTAAAATTAATACAAAAAAAACATTCTTTGCATATTTATATTTATTTGTACATTTAAATAATTGTCCATTTATTTATTGTATAAATTCAATTTGGTTGTAATAGTTGAATTAGGGTTTTATTTTGAGCAATATCCCCTATTCAAACTTGTACCCCCCTTCCCATAATAATGTTGTAATAGTCTAGATTTACTTTACGCATTTTATTGCTTTTATATGCATGATTAGTAAATTAGGGTTTTATATGCAAAGACCAAAATCAAACAAATAGCATGACTTAATGCAAGCCAAAAATGCATGAAAATGACAACACAATGCACACAAGCATCTCTAGGGTTTCACCCACTTGTTGCCTTAAAAATGGCCATGGTATGCATACTAGGTATCTTGGCAAAACAAAATCAAAACAAAAAGATCATAGTCCCTCGATGACGCTATCAAAATGTTGCCTTAAAACAAATGATCTTAGTCCCTTAAACTTGCTAAGATACTTGGTACCATTGCTATCATGGTCATATGATGTCCCACGCCCGTCCCGTTTAACATCCAAAGATAAGGTTGTTTACCAAATACAATGGTAAAACAACAATGTCAAAGGGTTAAAAATGTGTAGGAAAGACTTTTGGTTAGGTAGACAACTCCTAGTTACTTGATCAATTTGCAAACCATCCTTGCTATTTTTCAAACTATCACACACCTTTCAGAACAATTTCAAAACAATTTCAAAACAATTTCCAAACAACTTTCAAACATTGAAACATTTTTCAAAAGACAAACACCTTTGCATACATTCAAACAAGAATCATTACAAAGGTTGCCTAAACAAAGGCATTTTTTCAAAATATTTTCAAAACCACACACAAAAGCACCATTTGAAACAATTGAAAAGCAAAAGCAAGTGATCTAAAACAAGTAACTAAGAGCCCATGGAAAACCATGGATGAAAAGGGTGCTAGCACCTTCCCTTTTCATAATCTACCCCCCGAACCCAAAAACAATCTCAAAGGTCTTACCTGTGCTTTTTTACCTTTCCTTTTGGATAAAATAAAAGTCGATGGCGACTCTTGCTAAACCGCAACATTTGCGAAAAACGCAAAACCTCATGTCAGTTCTTCCACCGCATCACAGAACTGGCGACTCTGCTGGGGATTAATCTAAAAGTGGGGTTACCTTAGGGTTTTCGATCACTTTTACATGCTTATCTTGTTTGACTTGTATGCTTTACACTTTGGTTCTATTGTTTGGGTTTGAATCCTCTACCCGGATTTGGGAAACATTCATAGGTAAATAGAAATACGTTGTGGAAACTGTGAGGGGTATACCGACATGGTCTAAGCAATAACTATATTAGTGCGACATATTTGTGGGTACCGGTAGCCTTTGAGTCAATCAAAGAGAATACGGGGCCGCTGAGTGATGTCATGAAGCACTAATGGACTTTTAGAACCTTTACTTGACCATCTTGGCCTTTTAGGATGTAGTGAGATGACCGGCTTTGGTGCAGTCCAAAGTTGGTAGATACTCGATACTACACTCATTGAGGGTTATTTTCTTGGAATATTTAGGTCGCCAGTAAAGTGGCTAAACTGAAACAATGAACACAGAAAATAATCCAGTGATATTGAGCTCCTTAGAACCCGGTTACTATTTATAGGACAGGTTGAGCCAACTAAACTTCAAGAGGGTACTTACCTATGAAACCCCATGCAAGCCTAAACTAGGAACTTGTGTGATTTGTTTGTACATATATACTTGTGCATAACATCATGGACATCATGAAGCATCATATGCATCCACTAACCATTTCAAGGATTTTGGATCTTCATCTTTGTTCCTGTTTTGTAGGTTATGGATTCCCTTCGCAGGAAAACTATTCAGGTCAACCTTGTGAGAGTTTCTCCACAACTCAAGGAGCTTGCTTCCAAGATTCCAGAGTATTCTCCATTCACTGAGAGACATGGTCGACTTCTCAACTTGGTCAACTCCAATACAGAGGAAGACATGGTAAAAGTTCTCTTCCAGTTCTTTGACCCCCTACACCACTGCTTCACATTTCCTGATTACCAGCTAGTGCCTACTTTGGAAGAATTTTCTTAACTCTTGAGGATTCCTATTTTCCATCAACTACCTTTCAACGGTACAGTAAGAGATCTAAAGCCTGAAGATGTTGCTCAAGCCCTACACTTGCAACCATCTGATGTCATAGGCCATTGGGAAACTAGAAGTGGTGTCAAGGGTTTCTCGAAAAAGTTTATGTTTGAGAAAGCTCAAGAATGTTGGAATTATCTAGACCTACAAGCTTTTGAGGAGATTATAGCTCTTCTCATCTATGGGTTGGTCTTATTCCCAAACCCTGACCAACTTATAGATGTCAAAGCTGTCAAAATCTTCATGGCACGCAACCCGGTGCCTACTTTGCTTGGAGATATCCTCCACTCTTTTCACACTCGAACAATGAGGAAAAGAGGTGTTCTCATGTGCTACACTCCTCTACTGGCAAGATGGTTTATTTCTCATCTTCCCCAATCAGTCTTGAAGAATGAGCAAGGTTTGAGGTGGTCACAACGGCTGATGACTCTTACACATTCAGATGTTCATTGGTGTTCTCGATCCAGAGAAAATGTTATCATTATTGACCGTTGTGGGGAATTCCCTAATGTCCCTCTACTTGGCATTATGGGAGGAATTACCTACAACCCCTGCTTGGCTCTGAGACAATTTGGGTATGCCCGAAGGGATGGCCCACATGACATGTTGATTCCAGACTTGGTTTTTGACTTTGACAACAACGATCAAGGACTTCGACAAAGGTTCATCCGATCTTGGAGGATGCCCAACAAGGTGGACAGTAAGAACTTGGGACACAAGAATTCCATCCCCCTTGAGCCTTACCTCAAGTGGGTATGAACCCGCGCCCAAAGTCTTATGATGCGTTACCCCTGCATTCTCCCTGTGATTAAAGAGCCTGTTATGGAAGGAGAGGTTCTGTACACCCTCCTACATCCTGACATGCCAACATCACTAGAAGATTTACAAAGGAGTTGGATACAGCTCAAGGGAGAGCGCGACACTTTTGAAACCCAATTCTACGCCAGTGAGAAGAAGGTTTTAGAACTTACTCGTCAACTTCACGAAGAGCAGACTCTCAACACCTACATTGCACCAAAGAGGATGCGCAACGTCTTTTTATCTTAGAATTTTATACTATTTTTTCCCTAGGGGCATTGATGTAAACAAGTTCTATTTTTATTAATATAACGTTTGTTCCTTCTTGTTTTAGACAATTTTGATTTTTCTAAAATCCTTGAATGCATTGCATATACATAAACAACATTCATCATAACATAACAGGTCTTTGCAACAAGTCTCCTTATCTTCCTACTGTTTATTTCAGTAGAGATGGCTCTAATGCAGACTATCAAGGACGTCCAAGCTCAAAATGCTCAACTCCAAGAAATGTTCTTGAACCTGTCCGAGGGACAAGAAGAGGTGAAAGCTCTCCTCACAAGGGGCATGGTCATAGGGAATCCAGAGGGCATCAGGAATGATCAGTTGGAAGGGCTACAGATTGAGATGGCAACAATGAAAATCCATATGATGGGACAACTGGTGGGCCAGATGGCTCTCATCCAAAACATGGCACAGGGGTAAGAGGAGCTGAGAGTCCTCATCAACAAGCTTTATCAAGATGAATGTAACCAAATGGGGCAAACAACTAGGGCTGAGGATCAAGTCATCATTCAGCCTCCCTTGAGACAAGAAGCCGAGGGAAAACCTCCCCAGTTGGCTTCAGGATCACGAGCCCAACAACATCGCCAACGTCAACAGGGTAATCGGCGTAGGCGAAATACATCTGAAAAGCGCTTCACTGAGATTAACATGTCATTATCTCAAGTGCTGCAACGCTTGTTGGAAGTCAAGCTGATTGTATTAAGGGACCCCCCCTCGGAATCCCAACACAGCCTTTCTAGGGTACAATCCAAATGCAAGATGTGTGTATCACTCCAACAGTCCTAGACATGACACCAATAGTTGTTGGGCATCGAGAAACAAAATTCAAGATCTAATTAAAGAAACAACGCTGAAGTTCACACAAGATGGCCAGATGAAAATCTTCCGCCGAGGGCTCTCCACCTAAAATGACAAGTTCGAACAAAGAGGCTTTTGTTCATTTTGAATTTCCATTTGTAATTTCTTTAGTTACTCAGACAATTATCTATTGATGTCAAACTCTGTTTCATTAATGCATTGCATATGTTCGTCTTGAATTCATCTTTTCATTTTCACTATATTTAAAATTATGCTTCTTATGACACAAACCTTTAGAGGGAGGATGACGAAAACAATACCATAATCTCATATAATATGCTTTTGGACAGACCTTGCTGACGATGTACAGGCGTTTCTTTCAAATCCTAAACACTGGAGTTATAAGGAGGATAATCCCTAGTCAACCCCTTCGAGCCAAAGAAGTAGAAGTTTTCTGTTGTAACACAAATTGAAACCTTTAATCAAAACCTGGGGCAGGGTAGTCTCTCAGTTAATTCAAGCACAGGATAACGTCGCAAACTCTCATCTTGTAATACAATGAATGACATCAAAAACATTCCTTCGGAATCAAAAGACGGTGACGGTTCCCTATCACATAGACAGTCATTATCTCTCAAAAAAAGAAAAGCCCACTGAGTCGAAACCTACAAAGGAGGCTTAAGAAAACGGGGGCATCTCGCTGACTGTAATCTCAAAAACAGGAACAGTCGGGCAAAAATTAGGGATAACAAATCAAAAGAAAGAGGTCACTACGAATCCTCAACAAAAATAATGTTGCAACAATGACTGCCTTCCAATAAACTTAACTTGTTTGAACCATCACCAAATGTCATTTCAAACTCAATTGGATTTCAAACGCACAATTAACTGAGTTTAGGACTGAAGAACATCACGAAGAGCGGGTGGGTACAAATATACTTTGAGCCTTTATCCTTTGTTTCTTAAACCGTGAACCAAGCCACATTACAACCCTTCAAAATTCCTAATTGAAGCATGGGTTAGTTCGAAAGCATACTGTTACAAAAGGTATCCTGACTCCTGTAAGGCTTTGCTCTAAATCCTGAGTTGAATTTTCTTACAAAAGTTTTCTGCTAAAAAACACATTTTTAAAATTTCAAGACAAGCATAAACTTTGCATTATTTGAATATCGTTGTTTGCATATGACTATTTGTTTGGCAGCGGAGAAATTCACACAATGAATATCCAATGAACGAAAAGCTCTCTCAGTGAACAAAGTCACTTCAAGCGGGATGACACTTCCGTTGCAAAAAAAAATCTCCTATCAACAAGAGGACATGACATGTCATTGTCCAGCACACCTGGGGCAGTCCAGTCAAGATTTCAAGAAATTTCTCAAAGTGCAGAGTAACCAGGGGCAAGTCTCTGTCCCCGTCACTCGGGGCATTGAACGTCAATCCCAACAAAGGGTTGCATACAGTCAATCATTTCCTGGAAAAGCCATAAACACTCGCTACTTGGGGCAGTGACAAATCTCTCCAAAATCCTTCTCATAAGAGGACTCCCATCCAGAATTTCAATCTTTGATAACCTCTTCCCAGCTAAGTCGACCTCAAGAATCCCTGAGGATTTTTCCCCATTGAAGTCACCAGAATTTTCACTATCGGAAACGAAGAATTCAACTCTTTTCTCCAGCACCAATTCGGGATTTATTTTCCCCAACGAGAGATCATCTTGAAAACATTACATATCCGTACATCAGGACATCATACAACGCAATCTCATTTATTATGAGAACATCATTGTTTGATATATGTCATGCAACTAATCTTTACCTTTCAGGAAAGATGCAACCAAATTCTCACAAAATTCAAGCTATGAAGTCTGGATTTGACCAGATAGTAGTTCACTCAACTTTCCTATCCAACAGAGATGATTCCTCAGAAGAATAACGGACGACCGAAGTTCCCAAAATTCAACAGAGATGATTCCTCAATAGAATAACGGACGACCGAAGTTCCCAAAATTAAATAGAGATGATTCCTCAATAGAATAACGGACGACCGGAGTTCCCAAAATTCAACCGAGATGGTACCCCAATAGAGTAACGGACAACTGAAGCTCCTAAAATTCTATTTCTCTCAAGACAAAAATCAACATTTCCCAGCGGAATCCTCCTCGAACTACAAAACAGGAATCCCCAGTGGAAACATTCTAAGAAAAGTTTAAAGACACACATACTCTTTAACAGCAGTCCAAGATTTATTTTCCCCGGCATCTGTTGAAGATTTTCCAAGACCTTCTTTGGTTCAGTCAGATCGACACTAAGATCTCCCTGATTCTTATTCCAGTTGAGGATATTCCAAGACTTTCGTCTGGCTCAGTTAAATCGATTCTAAGATTTTTCTGATTCTTATCCAGTCAAAGTTAATTCAAGACCTTCTCTGGTTCAGTCAGATCGACACTAAAATCTCCCTGATTCTTATTCCAGTTGAAGATATTCCAAGACTTTCGTCTGGCTCAATTAAATCGATTCTAAGATTTTTCTGATTCTTATCCAGTCAAAGTTAATTCAAGACCTTCTCTGGTTTAGTCAGATCGACACTAAGATCTCCCTGATTCTTATTCCAGTTGAAGATATTCCAGATTTTTACTGTTTCAGATAAATCTCTCAATGATTTATTCTGATTCACTTCCAGATTTTTACTGTTTCAGATAAATCTCTCAACGGTTTATTCTGATTCACTTCCAGATTTTGCTATTTCAGATAAATCTCCCAATGGTTTATTCTGATTCGTCTCCAGATTTTTACTAATTCAGATAAAATCTCTCAATAGATAAATCTCTCCATGATTTATTCTGATTCATTCTCTTTTCAGATCCAGGTCAACTTTCTGTCAACAATCACCTTTGGACGGCATCTATAAGCCCATCTCCGATGATTCTCCTCTGTTTCTCCAAATGGCATCTTTAAGCCCATTTCCATACACAATCAAATCAGCATGTCATTAAGATACCCAACAGAGATGAGACTACCAACTACCAATCCCCAGCGGAGCTGAAACTTTCAACCCACAGCGGAACTCATCCAGTTTCTCCAGGTTTCCCCAGCAAGTTGTCTTGAAGCTTGAAAATCAACCAGTTAACAGTTAACTCCTGATATCCCCAACAGAGTGAAGATTCTCATTCTTGACTCCCCAGTAGATTGGCATACAACCCAAACTCCTAATATCCCCAACATAATGAAGATTCTCATTCTTGACTCCTCAGTAGATTGGCATACAACCCAAACTCCTGATATCCCCAACAGAATGAAGATTCTCATTCTTGACTCCCCAGTAGATTGGCATACAACCCAAACTCCTGATATCCCCAACAGAATGAAGATTCTCATTCTTGACTCCCCAGTAGATTGGCATACAACCCAAACTTCTTATATCCCCAACAGAATGAAGATTCTCATTCTTGACTCCTCAGTAGATTGG
This sequence comes from Vicia faba, assembly GCA_948472305.1. Lineage (NCBI taxonomy): Eukaryota > Viridiplantae > Streptophyta > Magnoliopsida > Fabales > Fabaceae > Vicia > Vicia faba. Next base: position 1,060,047,245 of record OX451736.1, on the reverse strand, counting down.
CATACAACCCAAACTCTTGATATCCCCAGCAGAATGAAGATTCTCATTCTTGACTCCTCAGTAGATTGGCATACAACCCAAACTCCTAATATCCCCAACAGGATGAAGATTCTCATTCTTGACTCCTCAGTAGATTGGCATACAACCCAAACTCCTAATATCCCCAACAGAATGAAGATTCTCATTCTTAACTCCTCAGTAGATTGGAGTACAACCCAAACTCTTGATATCCCCAACATAATGAAGATTCTCATTCTTGACTCCCCAGTAGATTGGCATACAACCCAAGCTCCTGATCTCCTCAGCAGGATGGCTACTCCCCAGCAGTATAGCTACTTCCCGAGAGTTTTCCTTACTCCTCAGCAGGAAGCCTTCTTCCCCACAGAGTTTTTACTCCCCAACAAAATGAATATTCTCATTCTTTATTCTCCAGTGAAGTTTCCAGAGTCTTTATTACTCCCCAACATGAATTTGTAAGAAATTTTGATCCCCTGCAGGTTGAAGATTCTCATTCTTAGTTCCCCGCAGAAATCATCAGAATTTTCCCTATTTCGTAGCCGAGTAAGGATTCCCATTATTTAACCCCCAATAGAAGTCTTCAAAGTTCTCTGGATTCTCCAAGCAGATTTCTCAGGCAGTACATGGCATTACTTCCCCAAGTAGAATTTTTATCAATACTCCAACTTCAAGACATGAAGGATCCTCACATCCCCACAGAAGTTGTCAAAGATTTTGAATCTCCAGCAGCGGTCAAGGATTTATTTTCCCCAGCAGCAGTCAAGAGTTTTATTATCTCCGGCTATCAAGGATTTATTTTCCTCAGCAATACAGCAAATCAGCTTACATCCACATACATTACATTCATATATCATAAACATTGATAAAACACATTTTATTGCATCATACATTTCATGCAACATAGCTTTGTGTTTCAGCTAACATTTTACCCTTTTTCAGGATAAGATTAACAGTTATCTTTAACAAATATTCAAAGATTTCAGATACAGTACGGATACACTCCAGACACAGAAGTCATTCTGATACTCATTCAAGATTTCAACTTTCAGATACAGTAAAGATACACTCCAGACACAAAAGTCATTTTATTACTCATTCAGAATTCAAAGTCAAGATACAGTAAGGATACCCTCCAGACACAGAAGTCATTATGTTACTCATTCAAACTTCAACAATCAGATACATATTAGATACGCTCCAAATATGGAAGCCATTCTATTTCTCATTCAGATTCAACTATCAATTTCACGTTCAGATACACTCCAGACACGGAAGTCATTTTGTCACTTATTCAGATCCCAGTTACAGTTCAGATACACTCTAGACACTGAAGTCATTCTGCTACTCATACAGATCTCAACTTCAGATACTGTCCAGATACACTCCAGACACGGAAGTCATTCTGTTACTCATTCAGACCTCAGCTTCAGATACAGTCCATATACGCTCCAGACACGGTTTCCATTCTGTCACTTATTCTGACTCTTTCCCCAGCCCAGAGTTGCTCCAGACACGGACGCCATTCTGTCGCTTATTCAGATTTTAGATTCAGATACAATACAGATACACTCCAGACAAGGAAGTATTTCTATTATTCATTCAAGAATCAAATATAGTTACAGCCCAGATACGCTCCAGACGCGGACGCCATTCCATTGCTCATACAAATCCAATCTCCAGACAGAACTCAGATATGTTCCAAATACGGATACCATATTGATGTTCATTATCCTGATTTTCAACAAACATTCTTGGATGGCATCTACAAGCCCATCTCCGACAAGATTATGTCACCTTTCCAAATGGCATCTTTAAGCCCATTCCCTCAACTATACTTTGACGAGTGCAAATTTACGGGCACTCTAGTGTCCAATCATCTTTTAACTTCGAGTCACGAACGGCAAACTCGCCAATCTAACTCTTCAGGTTCAAGAAGATTGAACAGGGGCAGCTGTTGTACCCCAAAATTTGACCTCTCATTTTATCAAGATTCTCCTCACAAGACTTCTTGGACTCCAGACAGGATTAGGGTTTGCTCAACTCAAGACCTCTCCTTGCACTGATGACCTGAAATTAGGGTTTGAGTTTGCACATGGATTTTTGGACTTTCAATGCCTAATGTGACTTTCATACTTCATGTTGGACCTATAAGATTGCTCATACCAAGTTTCAAGCCTTGAATCACATTTTGCCCAGTCAATTGGACAGTTGACCTAAAAATCAACTATATTGGGAAAAAAGTCAACTATGGCCAATTTACAGTCAAACCTCATAATTTTTGATCCACATCAACATTATAGACTCATATGAACCATTTGATCAAGTTTGGACCACAACTCCTCAAGAAATTTGATCAGATCATCAAAAGGGCAAAATGGTCATTTTTAGGGTTTTAACTGTAGAAGGGCAATTTCTGATTTTTCACCTAGCCAATGGCAAATTGGGTTCAAGCATGGTTTCAAGGACTCAATGGAATCATATTGACCTAATCACAAGGTTTAAAAGATCTCAAAAGCATTGGATTGACAGATGAATTTTCCAGTCAACTGTTCAAAAATCAACTGTACACTGAAAAGTCAAACTTTGACTTTTTGGTCAAAATCAAGTGCCAAGGGTCATTTTTCATAAAGATGTTTCAAAACATGAAAATTGTTCACCAATAAACCTAATTTTGGAAATTAGGGTTTAAAATGGAAAATTTTCATAACTTAGAAATTTTCTAAGTTATGAAAATTTCTTATTTTTTCCTAACTTTGCCCAACTTTTTCACCATGATGCAATTGGATTCCAAGGAAACTTCCAACATGAAAGTTGTAGTCCTACACAAAATATACAACTTTGATTTACAAAGTTGTCCAAAAATATGCTTGGATCTCATGTTATGATTTTGTGAATATGGGTCCATGAAACTTTTAACTTAGTAAAATTTTGCCCTAGTTTAGGCAGGATTTTGACCTATCTTCATGGAAACTTTTCACCTAGTTCCAAGTGGAATCTCAAACTTCATTTCAAATATGGATTGTAGATCATGTTACAAGCTTTCCTAAATGTCAAATAACTCTCCAAGATCATTTATGTTTAGGGAGAATCGAAAATTTGAAAATGGAAAATTATCACTTTTGTCCAAGGCATTTTGCACCATGTTACAACTTGCAAATCAGTTTGAACCATGCTTGTACTTGCATTACAGGTTCTAATCCTTTTTACAATACAAAATTGAATGAAAATACAATGGTTAATGGCATTGTTTTGATCTTTGAAGCTTTGTACAAAGGTTTAATCCAAAAATGGCATAAAGGTGACAATACCATTTCCATAAAGCATAATTTTTGCATTTTCGTTTATCTTGAGCATTGGACCTGATCTCTTGATACAAACAACATCCACAAACTTCAAGAAAAGCTAACCAACCCTATGCAGACCTTGAGCTAGCTTGTACAACCTTGGCCTTTCTAATTTCAACTTTTACTTCAAAAGCAAGTAAGCTTGCAAAAAGTCCACAACTTGAAAAACTGATAAAACCAAGTCTTTAAGATTTTCAAAGAATCTCAGCATAATATACCAAGCCAGAAACACGAGTTGCCAACTTCTAAAACCCTCCAAAACACAAAAACACCAAGTTCCTGCCCAAACAGGGCATCATCTGCAGAATCACTTCCAAAACAAATTTCACTTGTGCGTTTTGCCTTGAACCACTTCAAACACATTCCCTATAACCCATTTGAACTATCCAAGCCATTGTTCAGCAACTGTAACCTCGTTTTCACACTTCACCATTTTAATTTTGAAGTTTTGCAGGTTGAGTTCTACAAGGATATTCAGGCAAGTTCAAGGCAAGCTAAGCATTGGGAAAGGTTGAGGGAACATCAAGCAAGCTCAAAAGACCTTCAGGCCTCACTCAAAGTTTCTACATTGCCATATTCAACTTCAACTGAACAAGGTAATTTCCAACTTTCTATCTCCTTATTTAGACATCCTTAGGCTTTGGTTTGTGAAGCAAAAATGTAGTCCTTAAGTTGCTTGAACTGTACATATGCATAGCTTGTATTTATATTAACTGAGCTAGGAGAATTTAGATGTTGAACATGCTGAAAAAGTTAGGTTAGAATTTAGGGCCACTGAAATTCTCTCTAGTCTTTGAGAGTTAGATCAAGTTTTTTATATCAATGGAATCGTGACTAAAAATGCTACAAGTTTCATGTTGCAAGATTTTGTTTTTAAGCACGTATGCATGAGATACAGTTTGAAGTACAGGGCGCGCGCGTTTTTGTCCCAAGGACAGGGACGAAGTGGGAGTGGGCTTGGGCCTGATTTGTCTGACTATTGATACCCCCCTGTTTACTTCCTGCACCCCCTTGGCCCATTTTCTTCATTTTGTATATTTTTTCATTTCTTTTATATTTTCTGACTTTTATTATTTTTCTTGAACATTAAAAAACCCAAAAATATTCTCTTAATTTTTCACATTTTTATTTTATTATTTTTATTATTTTTTGGGCATAAAAATAGTTTATTAATAATAATATAACTTATTTTTCTAAGTAAAACTTGTAAATAATACAAAAATATTATATATTTTTATTTTTACTATTTATACACTTTAATTAATATTTTCATACAATATTTAATTTTTTAACATTTTTGTATATTATTATTATTATTATTTTTCTTAAATAAAATGAAATAAATAATAATTAGAAAACATTATTTTCTTAAAACAAAAATTAGGGTTTTCACCCTTCCAAAAAATAATCATTTTATTTTTTTTCTTCTTATTTTTAAGACTTATTTTTACATACATTAAAATTAATACAAAAAAAACATTCTTTGCATATTTATATTTATTTGTACATTTAAATAATTGTCCATTTATTTATTGTATAAATTTAATTTGGTTGTAATGGTTGAATTAGTGTTTTATTTTGAGCAATATCCCCTATTCAAACTTGTACCCCCTTCCCATAATAATGTTGTAATAGTCTAGATTTACTTTACGCATTTTATTGTTTTTATATGCATGATTAGTAAATTAGAGTTTTATATGCAATGACCAAAATCAAACAAATAGCATGACTTAATGCAAGACAAAAATGCATGAAAATGACAACACAATGCACACAAGCACCTCTAGGGTTTCACCCACTTGTTGCCTTAAAAATGGCCATGGTATGCATACTAGGTATCTTGGAAAAACAAAATTAAAACAAAAAGATCATAGTCCCTCGATGACGCTATCAAAATGTTTCCTTAAAACAAATGATCTTAGTCCCTTAAACTTGCTAAGATACTTGGTACCATTGCTATCATGGTCATACGATGACCCACGCCTGTCTCGTTTAACATCCAAAGATAAGGTTGTTTACCAAATACAATGGTAAAATAACAATGTCAAAGGGTTTAAAATGTGTAGGAATGACTTTTGGTTAGGTAGACAACTCCTAGTTACTTGATCAATTTGCAAACCATCCTTGCTATTTTTCAAACTATCACACACCTTTCAAAACAATTTCAAAACAATTTCAAAACAATTTCAAAACAATTTCAAAACAATTTCCAAACAACTTTCAAACATTGAAACATTTTTCAAAAGACAAACACCTTTGTATACATTCAAACAAGAATCATTACAAAGGTTGCCTAAACAAAGGCCTCTTTTCAAAATACTTTCAAAACCACACACAAAAGCACCATTTCAAACAATTGAAAAGCAAAAGCAAGTGATCTAAAACAAGTAACTAAGAGCCCATGGAAAACCATGGATGAAAAGGGTGCTAGCACCTTCCATTTTCATAATCTACCCCCCGAACCCAAAACAATCTCAAAGGTCTTTCCTGTGCTTTTTTACCTTTCCTTTTGGATAAAATAAAACTCGGTGGCGACTGTTGCTAAACCGCAACATTTGCAAACACAAACGCAAAACCTCAAGTCAGTTCTCCCACCGTATCACACCATCCCATAGATAAGAAGAGCCACAATCTCCTCAAAAGCTTGCAAGTCTAGGGAATTCCAACAGCTTTGGGATTTCTCAAACAGAAATTTTGCTAAGAAGCCTTTGACACCACTTCTAGTTTCCCAATGAGTTATGACATCAGATGAGTGCAAGTGCACGGCTTGAGCAATCTCTTCTGGCTTTGGATCTCTTTCCGTACCGTTGAAAGGTAGTTGATTGAGAATAGGAAGTCTCAAGAGTTGAGAGAATTCTTCCAAAGTAGGCATAAGCTGATAGTCAGGAAATGTGAAGCAATGATGCAAAGGGTCAAAGAACTGGAAGAGAACCTTCATCATATCCTCCTCTGTGTTGGAGGTGACCAAGTTGAGTAGACGACCATGCCTCTCGGTGAATGGAGAGTTCTCAGGGATCCTTGAAGCTAGCTCCTTGAGTTGTGGCGGAATTCTTACAAGGTTGATTTGGATAGTTTTCCTGCGAAGTGAATCCATATCCTACAAAATAAGAACAAAGATGAATCTCCAAAATCCTTGAAATGGTTAGTGGATGCATATGATGTTCATGATGTCCATGATGTTATGTACAGGTATGCATATACAAACAAGTCAAACAAGTTCTTAGTTTAGGCTTGCATGGGGTTTTATAGGTAAGTACCCTTTTGAAGTTTAGTTGGCTCAACCTGTCCTAACAATAGTAACCGGGTTCTAAGGAGCTCAATATCATTGGATTGTTTCCTTGGTCATTGTTTCAGCTCAAGCCTCTTTAATGGCGACCGAAATATCCTAAGAAACCAACCCTCAATGAGTGTAGTATCGAGTATCTACCAACTTCGGAGTGCACCAAAGTCGGTCATCTCACTACATCCTAAAGGCCAAGTTGGTCAAGTAAAGGGTTCTAGAAGTTCGTTAGTGCTTCATAGCTATTGCTTAGAACGTGTCGGTATACCCCGCACAGTTTCCACAATGTATTGCTATTTACCTATAATGTTTCCCAAATCCGGGTAGAGGATTCAAACCCAAACAAAGAACCATAATGTAAAGAAAACAAGTCAAACAATGTAAGCAAATAAATGTGATCTAGCCCTAAGGTAACCCCACTTTTATAAGTGTCCCCAGCAAATTCGCCAGTTCTGTGGTACGGTGGGAGAACTGACTTGAGGTTTTTGTGTTTTATCGCAAATGTTGCGGTTTAGCAAGAGTCGCCACCGACTTTTCTTTTATCCAATAAGGAAAGGTGAAAAAGCACAGGAAAGACCTTTCGAGATGTTTTCTTGAGTTAGGGGGGTAGATTATAAAAAGGGAAGGTATTAGGACCATTTTCATCCATGGTTTTCCATGGGCTCTTAGTTACTTGCTAGATCACTTACTTTTGTTTTGAAATGTGTTTGGTGTGGTTTTGAAAGTATTTTGTAAAAGAGGCCATTGTTTAGGCAATCTTTGTAATGATTCTCGTTTGTAAGAATATATACAAAGATGTTTGTCTTTTTGAAAATGTTTTCAATGTTTGTAAGATGTTTTGAAATGTGTGTGTTTGTTTTGGAAATTAGCAAGGATAGTTGTTTTGAAATGGAGCAAGTAACTAGAAGTAATCTACCTACTCAAATGTCTTTGTTGTACATTTTCTATTCCTTTGACATTGTTGTCTTACCATTGATTTGGTAAGCAACCCTATCTTTGGATGTAAACGGGACTAGTGTGGGTCATCGTATAGCCATGATTAGCAATGTTGCAAAGTATCTTAGAATTTTGTGGGACCAAGATCATCTTGTAAGGCAACTTTTGAATGGTGTCATCGAGGGACTATGATCTTTATTTTTTTTTGTTTTGTTTTTCCAAGATACTTCGCATGCGTAACATGGCTATTTTTGTATAAGGAAACCAAGTGGAGATACCCTAAGGGTGTTTATATGCAAATGTGTTTGATTGCATGCATGATTTTATCTTGAATTAGGATTTTCTATTTCATTGATTTTATCTTGCCATACATATCCTAATTGCTAGCATTTACATTTGAAAGCAATAAAAGTGCGGAAATGTAAAATCCTACGCTATTACAATATTTAGGGGGTGGGGATACACACGTATGAATGGGGAATCCAGCGAGAAAAATAAAGAAAAATAACAAGGGGAAGAAAAAATAAAGAAGGAGGGGGTCAGCGCGCTGCTGAAAGGAAGTCATAAGTTCTGACCCTGGCCTGCTGCAGGATATCAACCTGTTAGTGAAAAGGTATAGGTCAGAACTTCTGACCCTGGTGCGCTGCAAAACAGAAACCTGTTAGTGCGAAGGTCAGAAGTTCTGACCCTAATGCGCTGCAAAACAGAAATCTGTTAGTGGGGGGTCAGAAATTCTGACCCTACTGGGAACACAGTAGTTTTCAGAAGTTCTGATATTACTGATAACAAAACAGGCCTCATAAGTGTTGTCGTTAAAGTCAGAGCTTGGTTTCCCCCTGTACTAGTCAGAACGTCTGCAATTTGGTTATTTTTCCATAAAAAAGAAGACATGCCTAGGACAGTCTCAGCAAGTGTCATAGCGTTCCAGAAGGCAGGACCAAAAAGTCACAGGCAAGTTCTGTACTGATTCACTTCTTACTTAAACATGCAGAGGCGTGAAAATCTCAAAACATGTACAGCAGCAGCATCATGATATCTACATTGTGTTTTTTTTAGCATGTAAATCTGATGATGTTTAAGCAGTGTGGTGAGAGTTAGCAGGCGCTTACCTTGTTGTTGGAAGAAATTCTATGAACTGGAGTTAATCTTAACTCTGATAGTATTCTGGACAGGTTCTTTGTATGGGTGGATGGAGAGTATATATGTGGTCATAAACTGTATGGGCGTTCTTTGGTCAAGAAACAATTTGGGTACCAATTAAGTTTGGAGGCATGAGATTCAAAGTTGTGTTTAGGGCTCTTGAAACACTAGGAATTTTGGCAGAGTTTCAAGGTGTTTTCTTGCTAAAATTTTCTATTTCTTTTCTAGAAATGTTTTTCTGATGTTGGAACCCCCCTTTAAATTGGCAATGGTGCTCTATTTATAGGCAAAGCTTTGTGGGTTTTTTAAATGTTAAGTGGCGCCAATACCATGCAATAGATGCTGACTTACTCTTGAAGAAAGTTCATGAAAAATTGTGATGATTGACAGCTTTCAGCCTAGGCTGGAATAGTAAGCGAGGATTAAGGAAAAGTGACACCCATAGGCGAAAAGTGGCGCATAGATCCATGCCTAAATCTGCACGAGGGTGTTACTATGCCACACGTGGAGAGACCCTTTGGACAAATGCTCAAAAGTAGTTGTGAGCATTAATGAGCATTAAATGGTGATGAGATTGGTCAAGACTAAGAAATCTTGTAATGTGAGATTTGCATCATTACTTAAATTTGAGTCAGCAGCTCCTACTTCAGCATACAACACACTCAAATTCTGATCTTAGTATCCTACTGTCTCAGCAAATTCTGAGGGTTCTCCAGACTTTCTAGCATATTCTTTGGATTTGCTTCTGAAAATTCTGGACTTTAGAGATTTTGTTTCAGTGTAACACCCAATCTTCTGACCCCCTTACCTTCTGATTCCAGCATATTCTGAAGAAGTTTTCAGGCTTCATTGCTTTCTTTGTATTCTTCTAGCAAACTCTGACTGAACTTGCGTAACTGTTGAAAAATCCATGTTCTGATTGAAGATTACGTGCTGAACCACATTTACAACTTCTAACTGAGTTGGCGTAGCTGCTGAAGAGCCACATTCTGACTAAATGTTATGTGCTGAGCCAAGTTTGCAACTTCTGACCGCTTCTGCTTGGAGGTTGGTTCAGAAGTTTTGAAGTGTCATTTTTTCTAAGTATTTAGAATTTAACTTTTCCAAGCTAAAATTTGGCTTTTGAGCTTGCAAATTACCAATTTGCCCTTGTAAATGGCTTGCTTGGAAAGAAATGATAATTCAAGGCTTGGATTTGTTTAAGAGAGAACTTTGAGAATCCAGGATGATTTCTTGAAGAATGAGAGGGCAAATTTTGGGGTACAACACCTATCACATTGGCAGTCATTATCTCTCAAAAAAGAAAAGCCCACTAAGTCAAAAACTATAAAGGAGACTTAAGAAAAACTGGGGCATCCTACTGACTGTAATCTCGAAACAAGAACTGTCAGGCAAAAATTAGGGATAACAAATCAAAAGAAAGAGGACACTACGAATCCTCGACAACATGAAAAAATGTTGCAAAAATGACTTCCTTCCGATAAACTAAACTTGTCTGAACCATCATCAAAACATCATTCCAGACTCAATTTGAGTTCAAACGTACAATTAACTGAGTTTAGGGCTAAAGAACATCATGAAGAACGGGTGGGTACAAATACACTTTGAGCCTTAATCCTTTGTTCCTTAAGCCATGAACCAAGCCACGTTACAACCCTTCAAAAGTCCTAATTGAAGCATGGGTTAGTTCGAAAGCATACTGTTACAAAAAGGTATCATGACTCCTGTAAGGGATTACTCTAAATCCTGAGTTGAATTTTTCTTACAAAATTTCTTTACTTGAAAAAATGCATTTTCAAAACTTCAGGACAAGCATAAACTTTGCATTATTTGAATATCATTATTTGTATATGGATATTTGTTTGACAATAGAGAAATTCACGCAGTGAATATCCGATGAACGAAATCTCTCTTAGTGAACAAAATCACTTCAAGTTGGATGACACTTCCAATGACAAATATCCTATCAACAAAGGGGCATGACATGTCACTATCCAGCACACCTGGGGTAGTCAAGTCAAGATTCTAAGAAATCTCTCAAGAAATGCTGAATTACCAGGAGAAAATCTCCATATGTATCACTCAAGGGGCAATGTCATGTTGCTCAGGGGTTTGAACAATATCCACTATGAAGAATTCAGGTACCACCAATTATTTTTCTGTACCAACAATATCAGATGGTGTCAATATCAGATGGTGTCCGTATCATGTCTCCGGATCCTCCCATGATAGTTTTTAGAAAATTCAGAGATTTGACCAAAGATCTTAGGTACCACCAATTTGTTCGTCTGTGCTAGTAGTATCAGATGGTGTCAGTATCAGTTCTTCAATTTCTTCCACAACAGACTTAGAAAATATCTTTAGTAAGTTCAGGGCTACCAAAAATGTGATCAAAATCTCAAGCGTCAAGGTGCACTAGATTAACTCTGAGGACAAACATGCTCCCACATAAAGGGTCGTGTGCGATCAAGCAAACATTTTCAGGCATTACTACAACACTTACTACTAGGGGAAGTGACAAATCTTCCTAAGATCCTTCTCATAAGATGAATCCCAGCTAGAGTTTTAATCTCTGAAAATTTCTCACCAGTTGAGTCGACCTCAAGAACTCTCGAGGATTTCCCCCAGCTTGAGTTTGCCTCTCCAACTACTACAAATCGGAGGACCACAATTCCTCTTCCCCAGTAGACTACTATACAATCCCCAACAAGTTACTGTGAAGCCTGGACCCTACCAGATATCAGTTCAACTTCGTCCATCAGGAGTTAACTCCCAGTAGAGCAACGGACAACCGAGACTCCTGATCTCTTTTCCCCAAACAGGAATCAACATTCTCCATAAAATTTACAATATTCCCCAGGGTATTTCTCCTCAAATAACAAAACAAGAATCCCCGTTGTAAACATTCTAAGAAAAGTTTGAAGATACACCTACTCTTCAACAACAATCCTGGATTTAAAAACTCCCTAACACTTGTCAAGGATTTATTTTCCAAGGCAAAATTACATTTCAACAACATTCATAGCACATGTATACAAAATACATATAACACAAATCTAATTTATTTTTAGAACATCATTACACAATTCATACATCATGACATTGCATATGACTACCTCTTTACCTTTCAAGGAAAATATCACATCAACAAACTATGTCTGACGAAGGTCTATTCCGGGATTTTCCACAGAAAGATGTCCTCGCAAGATTTTCTTTGGATCAGCCAGATCGACACTAAGATCTCCCTGATTATTTTTCCAGTGGAAGATATTCCAATACTTCTGTCTGGATCAGTTGAATCGCTACTAAGATTCTCCTGATTACTATGCCAGTCAAAGTTAATTCAAGACCTTTCTCCGGTCCAGTCAAATCAATGCTAAGATTTCTATTAAGGAAGCTATGAAGCCCAACAACTAACCGGATAATAGTTCATTTCTTCAAAGACACTGTGAAGCCTGAATTTCGACCAAATAACAGTATAAGGTGCTTCGAAGCCTGGAATCCGACCAGATAGTAGTTCATTTCTTCAAAGACACTGAAGCCTGGATTTCGACCAGATAACAGTATAAGGTGCTGCGAAGCCTGGAATCTGAACAGATAGTAGTTCATTTCTTCAGAGACACTGTGAAGCCTGGATTTCGACCAGATAACATTCGACCAGATAATAGTTCATTTCTTCAAAGATACTATGAAGCCTGGATTTCGACTAGATAACAGTATAAGGTGCTGCGAAGCCTGGAATCCGAACAGATAGTAGTTCATTTCTTCAAAGACACTGTGAAGCCTGGATTTCAACCAGATAACAGTATTAGGTGCTGCGAAGCCTGGAATCCGACCAGATAGTAGTTAATTTCTTCAAAGACACTTTGAAGCCTAGATTTCAACCAGATAACAGTATAAGGTGTTACAAAGCCTGGAATCCGACCAGATAGTAGTTCATTTCTTCAAAGACACGATGAAACCCGGATTTCGACCAGATAACAATATAAGGTGCTGTGAAGCCTGGAATACGACCAGATAGTAGTTCATTTCTTCAAAGACACTATGAAGCCTGGATAACAGTATGAGGTGCTGTGAAGCCTGGAATCCGACCAGATAGAAGTTTACTTCCTCAAAGACACTGTGAAGCCTGGATTTCGACCAAATAATAATATGAGGTGTTGCAAAGTCAGGAATCCTACCAGATGGTAGTTTACTTCCTCAAAGACACTGTGAAGCCTGGATTTCAACCAGATAACAGTATGAGGTACTGCGAATCCTAGAATCTGACCAGATAGCAGTTTAGTACGTCAGTTACTTTGAAGCCTGGACTCGACCGGATATTAGTATACCTCAGATTCAAGTTGAAGCCTGAACCCGACCAGATAACAGCTTAATCACCAAAGCCCAAATATGATCAAGACACGGATGTCATTCTGACGCTCATTCAATACATCTCAAAGACGTCTTCTCTGGTTCAGATAAATATCTCAACAATTTGTGTTGATTCTTCTCCAGATCCATGTTGGTTCAGATAAATCTCCCAACAATTTATTCTGATTCTTTTCCGCATTTTTTTTCTGGTTCAGACGAATCTCTAAATGATTTATTCTGATTCTTCTCCATATCCCTGCTGGTTCAGATGAATCTCCCAACGATTTATTCTGATTCTTTCCCAGTAGGCACTTTCTCTGGTTTAGATAAATCACTCAAAGATCTACTCTGATCCTCTCCAGTTAAAGAATATTCAAGACCTCTTTTGGTTTAGTTTAAATATCTCAACGGTTTATCCTTATACTATCCAAATAAACGTTTTTGGTTCAGATAAATCTCTTAATAATTTATTCTTATTCTTTCCTAGTATGAACATTTCTGGTTCAAGTAAATCGCTCAAAGATTTACTCTGATTCTCTCCAGTTAAAGAATATTCAAGACCTCTTTTGGTTCAGTTTAAACCTCTCAACGGTTTGTCCTGATACTTTCCAAATGAATACTTCTGGTTCAGATAAATTGCTCCAAGATTTATTCTGATTCTTCCCAGTCAAACAACATACAAGAATTCTGCTAGTTTCAGATAAATCGCTCCAAGATTTATTCTGATTCTCTTCCAGTTAAAATCAAGTTCAGACTTAGTCCATTTTTGTCAACAGTCACCTTTGGATGGTGTGATACGGTGGGATAACTGACTTGTGTTTTTGCGTTTGTTTTCGCACTTGTTCGGTTTAGCAAGAGTCGCCACCGACTTTTTATTTTATCCTAAGGAAAGGTCAAAAAGCACATGAAAGACCTTTGAGATGTTTTCTTGGGTTCGGAGGGTAGATTATGAAAAGGGAAGGTGCTAGCACCCTTTTCATCCATGTTTATCCATGGGCTCTTAGTTACTTGTTTTAGATCACTTGCCTTTGCTTTTCAATTTTTTGAAATGGTGCTTTGTGTGTGTGGTTTTGAAAATGTTTTGAAAAAGATGCCTTGTCTAGGCAACCTTTGTAATGATCATTGTTTGAATATATACAAAGGTGTGTGTCTTTTTGAAAAGATAATTCAATGTTTTGAAAGTTGTTTTTGAAGTTGTGTTGTGAAGTGTGTTTGAAAAATGGCAAGGATGTTTTGCAAGATTTTTGATCAAGTAACTAAGAGTTTGTCTACCCTATTTTACTCAAAGATCTTTCTTATGTTTTTAACCCTTTTAACAGTGTTGTTTCACCATTGTATTTGGTGAACAACCTTGCGTTAGGATGTTAAAAGGGACAGGCGTGGGTCATTATATACAATCATTGAAGGCAACTTGTGAGACGCTCTAGCAATTTTGTAAGGGACGAGATCATTTTATCGAAGGCAACGTCGAGGGTCATCTAGGGACTATGATCTTTGTTTATCGAAGGGGCATTTGCTAGAGTGTCTCATACTCGAGGGACATGATTGTATTTTCCGAGGCAACAAGCGAGGTTACCCTAGAGGTGCAAGTGTGAATTGTGTATTGATTTTCATGCATTTGTCCTTGTATTAGGTCATCTAGCGATCAATTTTAGATTTTCACATACAAACCCTAATCTCTAATCATGGCATATTTAAAAAGCATAAAGTGCGAGAATTAAATCCTAAGCTATTACAAAAGAGTATCCGGGGATGGGGGTACAAATTATTTACAAATGGGGATGAGTCTTATCAGAATAATGTCCCAAATATTATGGGTTACAACCAAATTGAATCGACGCCATTCAAATATAAAAAATATGACAAAGTGTAAGATAATCGAAATCAAAGAAGTATGAGATGCGTGTATTTATTTACAAATGAACAAATAAAAATTTAACTTAAAAAGATTAAGTTTTTTTTGTATCTTATGTTTTTTATAGCCAAAGAGTTTTTTAAAGAAAAGAAAAATCATTTTAAGTTAAAGTATTCTATTATTTACGTGTATTTTTGTATTTAATTAAATATATAAATATTAAAAAAAAATATCAAAACAAACCTTAATTCATTATTTCTCTTTATTATTAACAAAACAAAAATAAAATAATAAAAAGAAAGAAAACATTAGTGTAAAGAAATTTAATTAGAAAAGTTTGAATATTTAAAATTTGAAAAGGGAGAGATGATGGGATTATGGATTATGGCCCAAGAAGAAAATCAGAAATAAGAAAGAAAGGGGGTGTGGCGCCAGTTCACGTATGGGCTTCAGGGGTTCAAGGGGAAAAAGCCCAAATGCATTGTTTGAACAGATTTATTTAGGGTTAATGTTTTGGTCACTCAGAACCTAGGGTTTGCAGTTTGTAAACGGCGCCGCTCCTTCTCTCGTCTTCTTCGTTCTCTCTTCATCATTCTCAAACATGAACTTCTGATTACTCCTTCAACCTTAAGCTGCCAAAGCGCCACCCTCTCTCACTCTTTCATCCTCTCACAGTGGCCCACAGTGGTTTTTTTGAACGGTATGAATCATTATTTTTTTGCCTTAGGGTTTTTTACAGTTTGAAGTCATGCATGTTTATCGTTTTGCAATGCTTAATCTTTGATATTTCATGCATGAGGTGTAGGAAAAGAAAACAATACCTTTGGGGTTCTGTTTCTGGAGAGTGGATGGTAGAGAGATAGCTTGGAACGACGGCGCTCTAGGTGGCCGGAGGAGGGAGGAGCGTGATGACGCTTATCTGGTACTTTGTATCTTTTACTTCTGAGTTCTTGAACACTGTTTGATGATGAATATTTCTCTGAAAACACTATATCGTTTTGCTTCTTAATCTTCTCTTCTTCTTATCTGAATGATGACTTTGTTCTTGTTGGCTTGAGTTGATGATGAGTCCTTCTGAAATGTTGTTCTGATTTGATGTTGAATATACGTATTCTGAAACTTATTTGTTGTTTTCTTCACTTCTGACTTCTCTCTTCTTCTTTGCTATGATGATGAATTCTTCTGATATGTTTCTATTGTTGTTGATTTTGCTTATGATTTGTTGATGATGAACACACGTGTTCTGAAACTTATTTGTTGTTGTTGATTTGGATGTTGAAACAAAACTAGCTTGGTGATTTTGTTTTGAGATTGTGTTTGTTAGTTTAGGCAGTTTTGATCTTTTGAAGGCATGCTAGTGTTTTGGAAGGCAAGCTTAAGTTTTGGAAGGCAAGCTTGAGTTATTCTTAAACTTGCAGTTTTGCAGGTTTGAATAGGTTTGTGTTTTTGAAAAGGTTTGGAAACAAGCTTGAATGGTTTGAGTTTTTTGCAGGTTTAGAAACAAGCTTGCTTCTGCAGGTTTGGAAACAAGTTTTCTTCTGCAGGTTTTCTATTTTGTGAGGCCTGTTTTGGTAAGGCAGGCTTGAAGGCTTTAGGCGGGCTTGAAGGCTTGAAGGCTTGTTTGGTAAGGCAGGCCTGGGTGTTGGACTTGCTTCTTGGATGCAGGTTTGAGTTTTTTTTTTGTTGAAGGCAGGTTTCTAAAATTTGGTATACAGGCTTATGCTTGTTGTTTCAGCTTGCAGTTTGTGGCCTTCTAAACAGGTTTGAACTGAGTTGCAGTTTTTGTGGCTTGAGCTGCAGTTATTGTGCAGGTTTGAATGGGTTATGCAGGTTATGCAGTCTAACAGGTTTTTTGCGTTTGTTAGTTTGCTTCTGGTGTTTTGAGGTAGGTTTGAGCCTTTCGTTAAGCTTGCTTGTTTTTACAAGCAGTTTTGCAGGTTATGCAAGCTTGTGTGATTTTGTGTTGGGAAGGCAGGCTTGCTATTTTGTGAGGCAGGCTTGCTTCTGGTTTGTTTTGAGTGTTTTGTTTGTGGCTTTCTCTCCCCCCCCCCCCAGACTGTTTACAGTCTTGTTCTCTTATATCTTTTAAGCCTGCCAAAACTGCAAACCTTTTTCTGATTCCCTCTTTCTCTCTCCATAAAAAGCATTTTTAATTGCTTAATGTACTTTTTCTGAAAAGATTGTTGGCCAGAATATGATGATGTGTTTCGACAAGCCTGCTTGCTTGTATCTTGGTTTATCTCTGCATTGTACTTTCCATATTTTCTGCATTGTGCTTTTTTAGACAGCTTGTGTACTTGGTTTGACAGTTTTGCAACTTAGTTTGCTTTTCTGTTTTGACAGTTAGTTTGCATTTTGAAACTTAGTTTGGCAGTTCAGTTTGACATTGTGTGCAGCTTTGTGCCTTCTTTGTGTGCATCCTTGTGCCTTGTATCTTTGCATTTAATTGATTGTATGCTTGCAAAATCTTTCCTCTTTGTGACCAAGAAGAGAAATCTTCTTGTGATTTGCAAAGAGGACAAGTAAAACATGATGAACCCAAAAACAATCTGATTCCCGCCAACAAGCTTTAATGATGACTTTATATTTATCTTCTTGAAAATGTTTTTTCAGTTTAACTGCACTGATTTATTTTTCTGTCTTTGCAGGTAAATACCAGTTGGATAATGGAAGAAGCAGTAGAAGATCGAAGATTTCAAGAAATTTAGGCTTTTAGATTTATTTTCTTTTCATTTATTGTAATAAATATTATTGTAAACACTGTAAATTATAAATTTACAATATTCGAATAACATTTGTAACAATATTTGAAATAAATAAATAAAAGTCTTTGTCAAATAAGAATTCTTTACTGTCAAGTATTTCATTCTTTCTTTTGCAATGTCTATTTAATTATTTAAATCTCTTGAATTAAAATAAATTGAAATGTATCCCAATAACTTTAATCCAGATGAAATAAATAAATCAATAAACTTTGTCGTCTCTCAATCTCGCATTAATCACAATACGCCTGGCACTCCAATTAATCATATGCTTTGTACAGTTAAATAAACAAGCATTCCACACACCTTTCACTTCACTGATCAAACCAATGCCTCAAAGTTTCAATCAAAAGCCTCATCTCCTATCCCAGATGTTTAGATTTTGAGAAACAAACAGCAATCTTGAACAAGCGTAAAAAATAATGTAACAGTCAATTGCAATACTGTGGATTCGATTTCTTCTGAGAAATGCGTGCGCGAACCCTAATCCTGGATTATTGTCAAAGAAACGTCTGCTTGATTAATTCCTGAGCCAATCTCAATAAAATCAATGGAAACCCTAATTCTGGATTGACTGATAAAGAAAAGTCTGTTTGATCGATTCTTGAGCCAATATTGAAAGATCAGGGAAAACCTTGAATTTGTGATTTCTTGTGAAAAAGGGAGGGCAAATTTTGGGGTACAACAGATGGCATCTACAAGCCCATCCCTGGAAAATCTCCCCCATTCCTACAAATAGCATCTATAAGCCCATTCACAATTCATCTCCGAGTGCAAATTTCTGGGCACTCTAGTGTTCAATCATCTTCCACCTTCAAGTCACGAATGGCGAATCCGCCAATCAAACTCTCCAGGTTTAAGAAGATTGAACAGGGGAAGCTGTTGTATCCCAAAATTTTCCCTCTCATTTATCAAGTTTATTATCTCACAAGATCTCCTTTGGTTCAAGACTGCACAAGGGTTGATTAGCTCAAGACACCTCATTAAGCACTGATGCCTGAAATTAGGGTTTGAGATTGAACAAGGATAATTGAACTTTTAATGCCTCATATGACTTTCATGGATCATTATGGACCCTCAAGATTTCTCATCTCAAGTTTCAAGTTTGGGATCACATTTTTGCTCAGTCAGTTGATCAGTTGACCTAAAAATCAATTGTATTGGGGAAAAGTCAATTATGGTCAATTTACAGTCAAACTTCATAATTTTTTATCCATATCAACATTATGAATTCATATGTATCAATTGATCAATTTTGGACCACAATTCCTCAAGAAATTTGATCAGATCATCAAAAGGGCAAAATGGTCAAAATTAGGGTTTTGACTGAGAAAGGCCAATTTCTGATTTTTGACCTAGCAAATGGTTGATTGGTTAGAAACATGATCTCAAGGATTCAATTGCATCATTTTGACCTAATGGCATGACTCAAAACATCCCTTAAGATCAATTGATTGATAGTTGATTTTCAGTCAACTGATCAAAAGTCAATTGTACACTGAAAAGTCAACCTTGGACTTTTTGGTCAAAATCAAGTGTCAAAGATTAAAATTCATCAAAACATGTCAAAATATAAAAGTTGTTCATCAAGAAATCAAAAAGTAAAGATTTCATTTTGAAAAGTCAAAGTTTCCAAACTTAGAAATTTTTCTAAGTGTTGAAAACTTCATTTTTTTTCCACAACTTTGAGCCAATTTTTCACCATGATGCAAGACGATTCAAAGGAAATTTTCAGCATGAAAGTTGTAGATCTCAATTAGATCTAAAACATTTCTTTACACAACTTCTCCTAGAAATGCATGGATTTCAAGTTATTATTTTGTGAATACATGTTCATGAAACTTGGAAACTTAGTGAAATTTTGCCCTAGTTTAGGCAGGATTTTGACCTAACTTCATGGCAATTTTTCACATAGTTCCAAGGGGAATTTTCAAAAGTGATTCAAATAGGGGTTGTAGAGAACATTACAAGATTTCTAAAATGTCAAAGAACTCCATGAGATCATGTTTGATCAAGGAGAATCGAAGGCATGAAGTTGGCATTTCATTCTTGAATTATAGGTCAATTTCATGATGAACAAGAATGCAAATCCATGCTAGGTTGCACAATCTTTGCTTTGCAGGCCTCAAGCTTGTTTGGTACTCCATAATTAAATGGTTTCACATCTGTTAGAGGCTTCAACTCAAGGATTCAATGCATTGCCCATGCTTAATTCCATTTTAAGAAGAAAGTGCACATTGCCATTTTGGAAAAGTAGCTTTTATGCACAAAATCAGTTCTTAGGCTTTGTAGTTGTTCCTTCTACACACACTAAGTCTATAAGATCATAAGAAGTATGTTTAAAGTTCTCAACCACCCTACCTTTCCTAAAAGCATGTGATTTTGTACTTCTGACTTCTACAAGTCTCCAAACCTTTTCCTATATGTTAGGACACTCTTATGCAACATAAGAGACGATTTTACAAGCTATCAAACTCCCTCAAACTCCCCAAAACTAGAAATTTCCATACAAGCAAAAAAACTTATAATTTTTTATTTTTGAATCCAAACTCCAAATATCCTTCTGCGTTTCTTGGTCAAACCACCCAAAAAGCTTCTAATGCACATATAGAAGCTATCCTAACCCCCGTTTTCAAACTGTAATACCATTTGCACCATCCCCCATTTTTAAAAACAGGGCATTGCACATTGACTTCTTCGGCTTGATTCAAGAACTCTCAGCATAAAGTAAGCTTTGTAATAGCTTCCTGGAGGTTCAAGGAAGCTAACCCAATCATCAAAACACTTTGAAACCAAATCTAACTCAAAACACGATCTCCAGCTGCAAGGTGAGTTATATGACTTTTCATCTCAATATTTAGGCATTGTTAGGCTTGCATTTTCAAAGAAAAAATGTAGATACCATTGTCCTGAAACTGTACGTATCTATAAATTTCATTTATATGGCCTGAGTAGAGAGAATTTTGGACCTGAACTTTCTAGAAAATTTAGGTTAAATTTGGTACTGTTCCAAATTCACGCTTGTCTTAGATTCATAGTTGTAATGCCTTACATTTCTGGAATCGTGATGGAATTTGCCACAAGTTTCATGTTCACATTTTTCAATTTGGTTGAGAGATGAATGAGATGGAGGAGTTCAGGCAGGCGTGAGGTTGAAGAGGAAGTTGTCTTCAGGAAGTGTCTTAAAATATAATACAATCTTTTGGTATTAAACATCGGATGTATAGTCACCCCAGTGGTAAGGAAGCGCGCGTATTATGCAGAGGGCGTGGGTTCGAGCCCAGGCGCTGCCATTTTGCAATTTTCACATTTTTTCACATTTTTGTTTGTTTCAGTCAGCGCCTGGGACTCCTTTGATGGGATTTTTGTTTTTGCTGACCTTCCACCCCCTGCTCACTTTTGTCACATGGCCCATTTCTTTTTATTTTTTATACCATTATTTCATTTTAATTATTTTACTTAATACCAAAAATTATAAAAAATCATTGAAAAATAGATTTAGGTTTTTATTTAATTAAACAAATTTGTAACATAAAAATAAGTTTATTTTAATCACCTTTTATTTTATCTTTGATAATAAATTTGTAAATTAATTAGAATTTAGGATTTTGATTATTATTTTCATACATTAAAAATATTTTCTTAAAACAAATTATTTTCTTTTTTCCTCAAGATAAATTAATATTAGAACCAAGTTTGCTTCTTTTTTAATTAAAAATTAACTTAGAACCTAGGTTTTCTTTTAATTAATTTTTTATACTAGTTTAACTTAATTAAAACTTTTTACCAACAAAACTCTAAAAACTTGTTTTCTTTAATTAAATCAATTTCTTTGTTTATTAAGTTAACTTTATTTTTCTTATTCTAGCTAATTATTTTTCTTTCAAGTTAATTAGGTCAAAACTAACTTTCTTAACAAATAAAATCCAAAACAAAATTCATTTCCTTATCCATTTAGATTCTTGTATATTTTTGTACAATATTCAATATGGTTGTAATACATATTTAGATTTAATTTTCTTGCAATTTCTCAATTTGTAAATTTATACACCCCTCCCCTATTGATGTAATAGCTTAGTATTTATATTTTCCGCAATCTAATGCTTTATATATAAATGCTAGTAAATTAGGGTTTGTATGGAAAGATTAAAATCAACAAGTTAGCAAACCCTAATTCGAAGATAAAACAATGCATGTAAATCAACACACTTGCACACTTACACTATTAGGGTAAATCCACTTGTTGCCTTGAGAAATAAATGGTCATAATACACATGTAAGATGTCTTAGCAAAAACAAGCAAAAATACAAGATCATAGTCCCTCGATGGCGCTATCCAAAGTGGCCTTACAAATGATCTTAGTCCCTCAAAGATAATTGCTAAGATATCTCACAACATTGTTATCATGGCTATACGATGACCCGTGCCCGTCCCTTTTACATCCAAAGATAGGGTTACTTACCAATCCATGGTAAAATAACAATTTCAAAGGAAATAGTAAATAAATAAGAAAGACTTTTGAGTAGGTAGAATGTTCCTAGTTGCTTTCTCATTTTCAAACCAAAACATCCTTGCTATTTTCATAATAAACACCAATACTTTCAAAATGTCTTTCAAACTTGAAACGTTTTCAAAAGACAAACACTTTGTACGTGTTCTTATATAAATGATAGTCATTACAAAGAAGACACCTTTTAAAAATCACTTTCAAAAACACAAACACCTCTTTGAACTATTTTTGGAAATAAACACTTTATACGCGTTCTTATAGAAACGAGAACCATTACAAAGGCATTTTCAAAATACTTTCAAAAAAACCACACAAAGGACATTTTTAAACAAAAGCAAGTGATCTAGCAAGCAACCAAGAGCCCGTATATAACTACGGATGAAAAGGGTGCTAATACCTTCTCTTTTCATAATATACCCCTCGAACTCAAGAAAACATCTCGAAGGTCTTTCCTGTTCTTTTCAACCTTTCCTTTTGGATAAAAGAAAAGTCGGTGGCGACTCTTGCTATCCGCAACAATTGCGATCAAACGCAAAACATCCAAGTCATTTCTCCCACCGTGTTACAAAGCCCATGCCAAGGCTTTAGTGAAATTCCTCAAGACATCTCACGTGCCTCAAGAAACCGCCGCTGATCAATTTGAAGACTGTGTGGCCAATTTGACTGTTGATAACAGCCTAGGTTTCTCTGATGCTGATCTAACTCCCAGAGGAAGGAAACATAATGATGCCCTGCACATCTCTACCGAGTGCAGGGGCACTACTTTGGCCCATGTTCTAGTGGATACAGGTTCTTCATTGAATGTTCTTCCTAAGAAGGCCCTTGACAAGTTAGATTGCGAAGGATTGACTCTGAAGCCTAACAACATTGTGGTGAGAGCCTTTGAAGGTTATAAAAGAATGGTGCATGGGGAGGTGGATATCCGTATCAAAATGGGTACTCAGACGTTTAATTCCACTTTCTACATGATGGACATCCGCCCATCTTACTCCTGTTTATTGGGTCGGCCTTGGATCCATGAGGTTGGCACTGTGACTTCCACCCTACATCAGATGCTGAAATACCCAGTCAATGGGAAAATTATCACGGTTCATGGGGAGGAGGAGTACATGGTAAGCCACCTGAACTCTTTCAGGTACGTTGAAATGGACGGAGAGTTCATTGAGACCCCCTGTCAGAACTTTGAGGAGGTTCCACAAACTGTTTCTACAACCAAAACCTCTGCTAGTATTCCAAAGACTACTAGGCCACCGCTGAAGATGGCCCCTCTAAAAGATGTCGGAGCAGTTGGTGAATAAGGTGGGGGTACAATTTGGGGCCAACTCCCAGATATTCCTTACAAATCTGAAAATTTTGGTTTGGGTTTCACATCAGGAGCTCAAAGGGTTGCTCGTCGTGCTCGTGCTGGAGGACCACCCCTACGCATCGGCAATCACGAGGTTAATTCTTTGGAATATGGTGACAATGAATGTGACATAGACCAGTGGATCTTCCCAACTGTCAGCGGAGGACTCACTAACTGGAAGGCTAAAGACTTTGTGCCGATTACTTTTATTCAGGAGTAATTGTCCTTTTTGTTTTTGGATATGTAATAAATGAATAATACAAACTCTAAAACCTTATGTCTTACCCGAGGCACAATGGTTATTTTGTGAGGGTTATCATGTTTCATTATCATATGTCATTAATAAAGCATTGGATTTTTTTCATACAAACTTTGCGCTCTTTTCCCTTCTTTTCTTTTTACTTTATTAAAACGGTTATTCTCTTACACACACTCACATATCAAATTGCAGATCCATATCCACTCTAGATCCCATTGATAACGGTTCTACTATTGGTCGTTATGACTTTGAAAATCCAATCAACCAAGTCGAGGACGAAGGTGAGGAAGATTGTGAGGTACCAGGAGAGCTAGCCAGACTGTTACAATAGGAAGAAAGGACAATATAGCCTCATGAGGAGCTAGTTGAGACAATCAACTTCGGTACTGAAGAGGATAGAAAAGAAGTCAAGGTAGGTGCTAAATTGGAGCCCAGTGTCAAACAGAGGTTAATACAGATGCTACATGACTATGTAGAGGTATTTTCCTGGTCATACAAAGACATGCCAGGACTTGACACTGATATTGTGGTTCATCACCTACCTACAAAAGAGGATTGTCCTCCAATGAAACAGAAGGTTTATCGTATGCGACTGAATATGTCAGAAAAGATCAAGGCTGAAGTCATGAAACAGTTCAATGCCGATTTCTTAGATGTCAATTCCTATCCTCAATGGGTCTCCAATGTGGTTCCAGTGCCTAAGAAGGACGGTAAGGTACGCATGTGTATGGATTACAGATACCTGAACAGGGCAAGCCCCAAGGATGACTTTCTACTTCCCCACATTGATGTTCTGGTTGAAAACACCGCACAACATAAAGTATTATCCTTCATGGATGGTTTCTCTGGGTATAATCAGATCAAGATGGCACCTAAAGACATGGAGAAGACAACCTTCGTTACACATTGGGGCACCTTCTGTTACAAGGTTATGCCATTTGGGTTGAAGAACGATGGGGCAACCTATCAGCACGCTATGGTAGCTTTGTTCCACGATATGATTCACCATGAGATAAAGGTCTATGTTGATGACATGATAGCCAGGTCTCAAACTGAGGAGGAATACCTTGATCACTTACAGAAACTATTTGACAGGCTGAAGGAATACAAATTGAGGCTGAATCCGAATAAGTGCACTTTCGAAGTAAGGTCTGGTAAGCTCTTAGGTTTATTGTCAGCAACAAGGGCATTGAAGTGGATCTAGCAAAAGTCAAAGCTATACAAGAAATGCCAACTCCTCGCACTGAGAAGGAAGTTAGAGGATTCTTGGGACGCTTAAACTACATAGCCAGATTCATTTCACATCAGACCGCTACTTGTGAACCAATCTTCAAATTACTGAAGAAAGATCAAGTAGTGAAGTGGAACGACGATTTCCAGTAAGCCTTTGACAAAATCAAGGAATACCTTCAAGAGCCTCCAATCCGGATGCCTCCAGTTGAAGGAAGACCTCTGATCATGTACTTAACGGTATTATAGAAACTCAATGGGGTGTGTGCTGGGGCAGCATGACGAGTCTTGTCGAAAAGAGCATGCAATATACTACCTTAGAAAAAACTTTATCGACTGTGAAATAAGATACTCACTGCTCGGGAAAATTTGTTGTGCTTTAGCATGGGCTGCTCGCCGGCTAAGACAGTATATGTTGACTCACACTACCTTGTTAATATCTAAGATGGATTCTATCAAATACATCTTCGAGAAGCCCGCTCTCTTCGGAAGAATAGCAAGATGGAAAATGATCCTAACCGAATACAACATTCAATATACAACCCAAAAAGCAATTAAGGGAAGTGTACTAGTTGATCATTTGGCTCATCAGGCTGTGGATGACTACCAATCCATGAATTTTGAATTCCCAGATGAGAACATCATGTTAGTAACTGATTATGAAGAACCTGGACCGAATGAAGGACCTGGAAAAGGATTCCGATGGACTATGGTTTTTGACGGAGCTTCCAACGCTCTTGGCAATGGCATCAGCGTTGTGATCGTATCTCCTGAAGGCTGTCATACTCCTTTCACTACCAGGCTATGTTTAATTGTACCAACAATATGGCCGAGTATGAAGCTTGTATCATGGGTCTCAAAGCTGCAATCGATTTAAGGTTCAAGTTCTTAAGTGTGTTCGGAGACTCGGCTTTGGTAATCATCCAGATCAAAGGAGAATGGGACACGAAGCACCCTAATCTCATCCCATACAGAGAGCATGTGTTAACACTAATCCCATACTTTGAAGAAATTACTTTTGAGCATTTTCAACGAGAATAAAATCAACTAGAGGATGCGTTAGCTACGATGTCATCCATGTTCAAGGTCAGGTGGGATGATGAAGCTCCTCAGATCACCATTGAAAGGATGGATGAGCCAGCATACTGTCATGAGATTGGTACTAAAGAAGTAGTGGACAAACCTTGGTTCCATGAAGTCAAAAGATATCTCGAAGTCCAAGAGTATCCTGAGGGAGCTTCAGTCAACAATAAGAAGTTCCTAAGAAGATTCTCTGCTAAGTTCTTTCTCAGTAACGGGATCCTCTACAAACGCAATCATGACTCTACCTTGCTTCGGTGTGTAGACAAGAATGAAGCAGAAAGGATTATGGTTGACTTACACGAAGGTACCTTTGGCACTCACTCTAGTGGACATACGATAGCTAAAAGATCCTACGGGAAGGATATTACTGGTCCACTATGGAAACAGACTGTTATCAGCATTCATGGACTTGTCACAAGTTCTAGATCTATGTTGATAAGGTGCATGTACCTCCAGTTTCTCTAAATGTCTTGACCGCTCCTTGGCCATTTGAAATGTGGGGCATCGACATGATTGGAGAGATTAGACATACAACTTCTAATGGGCATCGCTTCATCCCGGTTGCCATTGATTACTTCATAAAGTGGGTTGAGGCAACTTCATTTTCTTCCGTTACCAAGAATGTTGTGGCCCAATTCATCAAACATAACATTATCTGTCGGTATGGTATCCCAGAAAGAATCATTACAGATAATGGTACCAATCTCAACAACACTATGATCACTGAGCTTTGCACGCAATACAAGATTTAGCATCATAACTCTTCTCCCTACTGGCCAAAGATGAATGGCGTTGTTGAAGCTGCTAATAAAAATATCAAGAGAATCATACAAAAAATAACGGTGACATATAAATATTGGCATCAGATGTTACCATTTGCTCTTTATGGTTATCACACCATAATGTGCACATCAACAGGGGAAACTCCGTTCTCTTTGGTGTACGATATGGAAGTTATCCTGCCCATTGAAGTACAGATCCCTTCCCTAAGAATCATGAAGGATGCAGGGCTGAATGAAGACGAATGGGTACATACTCGACTTGACCAGTTAAATCTGATTGACGAGAAGAGGCTCATGGCTGTCTGCCATGGTCAGATGTACCAAAAACGTATGATCAAAGCTTTTAACAAGAAGGTCAGACGTCATGTATATCAGGATGGTGACCTGGTAATCAAGCGCATTATACTTCCACAAGGTGATCCCAGGGGAAAATGGACTCCCACATATGAAGGGCCATTTGTAATCAAGAACATATTCTCTAGTGGAGCCATGATCCTAACCACTATGGATGGTGACGACCTTCCGCACCCGGTAAACGTGAACATAGATAAAAGATACTACGCATAAACAAAGACCCGCTAGGTCGACTCGCCTAGGCAAAATTAGGGCATCCCGATAAACCAAAAGGGTTCGAGCAAAAATTAGGGATATACACAAAAAAAATCTGTACACCCGGCAAGTCGAAAACCTGAAAAGGCGGCTTGGGCAAAAAAGGGTATCCCGGTGGACTGGAAACCCGAAAGGGAGGTCCAAGAAAAAGTTAGGGATTTAAAGCGTATATCTATGTCCCGTTGGATCACCTTACAACCAATCTTCAGTATCAACTATCAATATTAAGCGGTACTAATCAATCCAATCAGCTTCGGACAAGCAGCTAAAGTGATGAGATGCTCAAGGACATAAAGGCGATAGCAGAATGGGAACTCAATGGGATTATTTCACATAGCTGTCTTTCTTTGTATATTATTTTTGTATAATTTCCATTCTTACGACGACATTCTTTTACTAGGATTTCTGTCTCCTTGTACAAAAACACTTATTTCAAATTAATACAAAACTACTTCTTTGAAAGTTGCAAATTTCTGTTTTTATTTTTCTGTTTTGTATGCAAAAAACGTCCAGTGATTATTTTTGAACATATGCATTTGAATATGATTACTGCTTACAAATATACACTTAAAAACATAAAGGCAATTACTAATGAATTTAAGAAACATGACAATATCTAAGGGCCATCCACAAGATCCCCGCAAATATCTTCCCCGGCAGATACCCTCTCCAACAGGTACGGAGGCAGGTGGCATTCTACTGCATGGTCACTGCCATATTCTCAGCAGATAACCTATGGATGTCAGTTGTTCTCACATCCCCGACAGAGCCAAAATCCCCAAGTACTGCTCCAAAATCCCCAATGAAGTCACCAAGCTTCACAAGATTCCCCTACAGAATTTCAACAAATCCCCAAGCAGTTTATAGAGGAATTACTCTCTCCAACAAAGTTCCCTCAGAGAGCTAAAATCAAAGTATTCTACAATAGATTTTTATAAATATCCATTAATTTATAAAGCCTTTATCCCCAGTAGAGTTTATTTCTCTAGCTACGGAAGTTCATCCCCCAGCGGAGTTCATTTCTCCAAATTGGTGAAATCTTCCAACAGAACTCTTCCTCTCGGAAAAATCATTCTCAAACAGAAGTCGAAGATTCTCGACAGAGAAAGGGAATCACCAAAAAAATCATCTCCATTCATCATCGCCAATGGAAATTGAAGAATCACTTTCTTCACTCAACAGTCTGAGTTTAGCTTCCCAACAGCTGTCGGGGATTTATTATCCCAGACAAAGATACTACGCAACAGCATTACATGTTCATACATTATGGCATGTACATACAAATACATACATCATAATCTCAATTATTCTGGGATCATCATGCAATTCATACATCATGACATCGCATGAAAATGATTTTACCTTTTCAGGTTAAATTAGCCAATATACAAATGCTATCAACTTTTACAACAGGTCAAAGATTAATGCCCGAAACCAGACGGAAAAACCATTTGCACGACTAAGTGGTATGAACTCCTGAAACAAGACGGGTTTACCAAGAGCAGCAGGCTACAGATTAATGCCTGAAAAAAGACAGGGAAGCTATCTATGTAACCAGCAAAACAAATTCCATATTAATACATGTAACAAGCCAGGACAACTATTTGTGGACGATCGATTATGGATTAATACCTGTAACAAGCCAGGACAACTATCTATGGACGATCGATTGTGGATTAATACCTGTAACAAGCCAGGAAAACTATCTACATGAAGAGATTGAAGATTAACACCTGAAACTAGACGGGAAAACTATCTTTCCTTCTCTAAGGTCAAAGATTAATACCTGAAACCAGACAGGACAACTATCTCAACGATCGACAAAATCAAGTTCTGGATTAATACCTGTAACAAGCCAGGACAACTATCTGTGGATGACTGACAAATTCCAAATTAATACCTGAAACCAGACATGATAACTATTTATGAACAAACTGATTGCAGATTAACACTCGAAACCAGACGGGAAAACTATCTTTTCTTAAGTCAAAAATTAATACTTGAAACCAGCCAAGACAACTATCTCAACAAACGACAATTTTAAGATTCCAAATTAATACCTGAAGCCAGACAGGACATCTATATGTGAACAAGCTAAATGTAGATTAACAACCGACACCGGACAGAAAATCTATCTACATGACCAGACGAAGTAATCTTATACAGGTGTCTTCTAATACAGTCTAACATGGGCTCATCTTGAAGCAGCCCTACACAGGATATTTCTAATACATCTCTAAGTAACGGTTAATTCCATTATCCCCAGCAAATCACTAGAAACCTAGAATTCAACTAGGATACAACAAACTGTCATTTCTCCATAGATAACTCCCCAGTAGAGTAATGGACAACTAAAGTTCCTAGACTCTATTCCCCATAAAGTTTTCCTAGAGCAGGAGAACAACAGCAATCAACATTCCCCAGTGGAGTCCTCCTCAGATATCAAGAACAGGAATTCCCCACAAAGAGACCTTTTAGGAAGTCAGCATCTACTTTGGATGGCATCTTTGAGCCCATCTTTGATGACTCTCTGTCATCTCCTCCAAATGGAATTTGTAAGCCCATTCCTTACATCATCAATCATCAGTGTTATTTCATGCGAGTGCAAATTTCTGGGTACTCTAGTGTTCAATCATCTTCCACCTTCAAATCATGAAAGGAAGACAAGCCAATCTAAATCCTCAAGTTTAAGAAGATTGAATAGGGGCAGCTGTTGTACCCCAAAATTTTCCCTCTCAGATTTTCCCAAGATTTTTCCCTTACATGGTGGTTACAAACACTTGGTTAACAAAAGAGGAAATTTTTGAATATTAGCAAAGTGTCTTTAGATTGGCAGTTCAACAATGTCCTTCGATTGGCAGTTAAACAGTGCCCTTCAATTGGCATAACAAGAAGTTTCGACTGAGCTCTTAAAATCCTTCGATACAAGCTGGACTCACTAGTCTTCGATTGGGCATTTAACATCCTTCGATCAAGCTTTAGTCCACAAGTCTTCGATTGAACTTTGTTTTCCTTTGAAATGGATCCCTGCGATTCAGAAAGAAGGGGAGCTCCTTTTGGCTTCCTTAGTTTGAAGCACCTTTGGCTTCTTTCGTTTGGAGAATCTATGGGCCTCCTTCGTTTGAAGTACCTTTGCCTTCTTTCGTTTGGAGCATCTCTGGGCCTCCTTCATTTGAAGCACCTTTAGTTTCTTTTACACAGGCCCATTTAGACAAAAGCCTTGCATGCCTGCCTGCACAAGGCAGGAATTTTCTTCATACCTACAAGGCAAACACCTGCTACATGCCTACCTGCACAAGGCAAGAACTTCCCTCATGCTAAGTTTTGACAGCCCAATTTCTACACTATGGCATTCCAAAAGTCCATTCGAAGGACACATATTGTTGGCCATTTGAAGAAGCTGAATCAGAGCCATTCGAAGAAGCATGCAAGAGGTCCAATCGAAGGGCAAGAATTGAAGGAATTCGAAGAGGGCCAAAGCATGCATAAAAAGTCCATTCAAAATGGCCATGCGAAGGACACACCAAAGGCCCAGTCGAAGGGTACACCGGTAGGACCATTTAAAGACCCAGTCGGAAGAGGCAGCTTGAGCCCAATCGAAGACTACACAAAAAGGCCCATTCGAAGGGTGCATGGGAGGTCCAATCGAAGGATAGAGACTGGAGGTATTCGAAATCCAAAATTGTCCACATTTATTCAAATTTCAAAAAGAGGACAAGATCTCATGTCTTTGGCCACAGTTGCAAAACTTCATTCATGGCCTTGAAAACATTTATTTATGGCAGTTAAAGTTTTGTCTTCTTGTCCCCTCCCTTCTACTCTATATAAGAATCATGCTTGCAAGCTAATAAAAAGAAAAGGGAACACACAAGTTGGAGATACGCTTCCCATAAACCTACCATAGTTATCAAAAAATAATCCAAGAGTATCCAGCAACTCTAATCCCCACACAAGTTCAATTTTCCAGCAAGGTAAGTCCCCTTGACCTTGTACCTTTCGTTTCAGCATGGCATGTAAATAACATCTATTCACCTTTTATTTATGTCCTTTTCGATTGCATGTTTCTCTTGTCTAAATATACATGTTAGAACTAACCCTTGTACAGACTCAAACGAACATAAAAGGACTAGTGTGAAGCAAAGCCTTAGGCTTCGCCCCTCATTGCCTGACTGCCCCAAACGAAATAGGCACCTTCATGATTGTTTTGCAGGTCCACGTCCCTTCACATTTCAAATGAACTAGGCAGAAAAGAGTCCAAATGAAGGATCCTCATACTGCTTCTCAGCACAATCAAAGGGGGTCAGGAGAGTCCAATCAAAGGCTGCTCACGCCAGCTTCCCAGCCCAATCGAAGGAGGCCAAGAGAGTTCAATTGAAGGCTTCTCACACCCGCTTCCTATCCCAATCAAAAGAGGCCAAATAAGGGGTGAATCGAAAGCACATCATTCCCCCCTTGAATAGAAAGACTCATTTCCCCTTTTCTCTTTTGCATCCATAAGCCCATTTAGCATTTTTCTTTTTTTTTGGGTATTATTTCTTATATTTGTTTTTATTATTATTTTCTGTTGTTTAATTAATCAAATATAAAAGAAAAAGCTCACTAAGAAAGGTTACGTTTAATTTTCTTAATTAAATAATTAAGTTCTTTAGTTAATTAATTAATTGAAACTTTAACATTTTCTTAATTAAAAATGAATTAGAATTTAGGACTAATTATTTTCTTTTCATAATAAGAAAAAACTAAAAAGAAATTATTTCATTTTTCTTAATTGAATTTTATTATATAGACTTTAGGATAACTGACTATTTTTCTTAAATCAAAAACAACAAAAAAGATTTTTTTTCTTATTAGTTTTTTTTAGACGATCTTTCAATCTTTCGCGCGTTATTTATTTTTTGCATTTTTATATTATTGTATCTGTTGATAGTATGTAATAGATTAAATTAGGATTTTTACCGCTTTCCTTATTTTTTCTTCTCCCAAGTTTTTTACATTTTAAATATCTCTCTCTCCAAAGTCATGTAATAGCGTAGGGTTTATTTTTCGCACATTACATTTCCCTATATATATATATATATATATATATATATATATATATATATATATATATATATATATATATATATATATATATATATATATATATATATATAAATTAACTTCTAGTAACTAGGCATGTATGACAAGACTAATAACAAAACATTAGCAAACTTAACACAAGACATAAATAACTAAACACAACACACATTGCACATATGCACCTCTAGAGTATCCCACTTTGGTTGCCTTTAGAAATAAAACAGTCATGAGGCAGAAACATTTTAGCAAAGACCCATAAATCAAAAAGATCATAGTCCCTCGATGACCCTACAGTTTCCTTTTCGGTAAATGATCTAGTCCCTAAACAAAATTTATAAAGCATCTCCACAAATAGCCTTCGTGACTGTAACGTCCCTTCGAATGTCCCTCATACATTCAGTGATAGGGCTACCTACTCAATAATAGTAGGATAGCATTATCTAAATGATAGGAGGAAAAGAACGACCCTTTTCGAGTATAAAAGTAGATAGTTGTTAGAAGTTTGCTCAAAAACATTTTGCACTTACACAAAAAACTATTTTTCAAAAACATTGTCAAGACACTTTGTATACTTTCTCCACATTCCCGAGAAACATTACAAAGTCTACCATACTAAGGCATTCTCCAAACATTTTCAAAACACACAAAGCACAAAGGTATTTTCAAAATGAGCAAACCTCTAAGAGCCCGTAGATAACTACAGATGGAAAGGGTGCTAACACCTTCCCTTTCCATAATCTACCCCCTTACTCAGAAAACTCTCGAAAAAGTCTTTTTCTATTCTTTTCACCCTTTCCTTTGTTGGATAAAAGGAAAGTTGGTGGCGACTCTTGCTTACCACAGCATTTTCAAACAGAAACACAAAACCAGTATTAACAGTCGGTTCTGCCACCATATCACAGTGGGGGTAGCAGAATTACTAGAAGTGGCCGAATTTTCTCTCCTCAAACTTCATTTGAAAACAGTGATAAAGCCTTGGCTACAGTCAAGAGTAAACAGGTTATGGTAAGTGGTGAAGCGGCCATGCAAAATACTCCAGTTCAGCCTCTGAGTTTAGATATAGCTAAAGATGTGGAAGAATTAATGTGGTATATCAAGAAAAGTGATTATCGTATCATCTATCAACTAAGTTAGACCCCGTCAAAGATATCCATCTTATCCTTGCTTCGAGACTCTGAGCCACACCGTAATGCTTTGATGAAGCTTTTGAGTACAAGTTTTGTTCCTCAAGAGATCTCGGTAAATCAATTCCAAAGTGTTTGTGCCAGCATTACTGCTAGTAATGGCTTGGGTTTTACTGATTTTGATTTTCCTCCCGAGGGGAGAAAGCATAACAAAGTGTTACATGTTTATATGGAAATAGCTGGAACGACTTTATCCTGTGTGCTGGTTGAAACGGGATCATCTTTGAATGTGTTACCTAAGTATGCCTGATGAGGTTAGACTATGAAGGGGTTATTTTGAGACCAAGTGATTTGGTTGTAAAAGCGTTTGATGGATCGAGAATATCATTTTTAGTGAGGTTAACCTACCTATAAAGATAGGGCCTTAGGTTTTCAATGCAAATTTCTTTGTGATAGATATAAATCAATCTTCTTGATGTTTGTTGGGACACTGTTAGATTCATGGGGCAGGTGTCGTGACTTCTACGTTGCACCAGAAACTCAAGTTCATGATTAAAGGAAAAGTGGTCACTGTCTGTAGTTAAGAAGACTATGTTGTGAGTCATTTGAGCACTTTTAGATACGTGGAAATTGAAGGCAAAGTGTATGAGACTTTGTTTCAGGCTTTTGATGATGTCCAGGTTATTAAAACCCCTCACTCAGAGGTGAAAAAGCCAAAGGTCTCAATGACGTCATTTAAACAAGCTCATGCATTTTTCAAATCAGGGCACCCCGGAGGTTGGGGTAGAGTGTTGGATCTTCCCATAAATAAGGACAAAGGTGGTTTGGGGTTTGTAGCAGGCCGAAGTGCGCCAATTACCTTCCCCAGGGTTTAAGGTATTTCTACTCCAATCAAGTTTATCAGTGTTGGTACTAGCGGAGGAGAAACTAATGTTGTGAGTGATGAAGGCGACATTGATTGCGACATGGATAATTGGATCCATCCAACTGGTTTGCTGAAGACGTCACCATAGTCACCCGCTTTCAGGAGTAATTTTCTTTTTGTTTACATCATGCAATAATTCATGCGCTCTGTTCAAGGCGTAGTTAATCATTTTGTAGGGCCACAATGTTTTTAATTACAAGTTTATCATAAATAAAGGACGTTTTTGCATTTAAATATTTTGCTCCTTGTCTTTCTTTTTTACTTTTTACAAAAAAATGGCAATGTTTTTTTATTTTTCTTTTTTTAATCACTATCTAAAATACAAAAATAAATCATCAATCATGCAGATCCAATCCCACATTTATTAAGGATTCCATCGATAATGATTCTGCTATGGCTCATTATGACTTTGATAATCCAATATACCAAGCCGAAAAAGAAGCTGAAGAAGATTGTGAACTCCCTGAAGAGTTGGCCAAATTATTGAGGCAGGAAGAGAAGGTCATCCAGCCGCACCAGGAATCTCTGGAAGTGATCAAATTAGGCACCGAAGAGGTAAAGAAAGAAGTCAAGATAAGGGCTACTTTAGAAGAAAGTGTGAAGCAGATACTGATTCAAATGCTCAGAGAGTATGTTGATATTTTTTCTTTGTCCTATGAAGACGTGCCCAAGTTGAATACAAATATTGTTGTGCACAGGCTTCCTCTCAGAGAAGATTGTCCTCCGATCAAGCAGAAGATTCGAAGAAGTCATCCAGAGATGTCCAAGAAGATTAAAGAGGAGCTTCAAAAAAAGTTTGATGTAGGTTTCTTTAAGGTTATCTCATATCCACCATAGATTGCAAATATTGTGCTCGTACCCAAGAAAGATGGGAATGTAAGAATGTGTATTGGTTATAGGGACTTGAATAGAGCAAGCCCTAAAGATGATTTTCCACTTCCCCATATTGATATCTTGGTGGACTCTACTACCCAGTCAAAAGTGTTTTCCTTCATGGATGGTTTCTCTGGTTACAATCATATCAAGATGGCACCAGAAGACATGGAGAAGACGACTTTTATTACATCATGGGGAACTTTCTGCTACAAGGTGATGCCCTTTGGTTTGAAAAATGCAGGGGAAATGTATCAGCATGCTATGGTCACTCTCTTTCATGACATGATGCATAAAGAGATTAAAATATATGTTGACGATATGATTTCCAAATCTCAGACAGAGGAAGAACATTTGGTTAATTTGCAGAAATTGTTTGAAAGTCTGAGGAAGTTTAGACTGAGGCTGAATCTGAACAAGTGCACCTTCGGGGTGAGATCATGAAAGTTATTAGGTTTTATGGTAAGCGAAAGAGGAATCAAGGTTGATCCTGTGAAAGTAAAAGCAATTCAAGAAATGCTTGGGCCAAAAACAAAAAAAAGAGGTTTGTGGTTTCCAAGGGAGGTTAAACTACATTACTAGATTCATCTCTCATCTTACAGCCACATGTGAACCAATATTTAAGTTGTTTAGAAAAGATCAATCAGTCAGTTGGAATGAAAATTGTTAAACAGCGTTTGAAAGAATAAAAGAGTATCTGCAGGAACCTCAGGTTCCCATGCCTCCCGTGGATGGTAGACCTTTGATAATGCATCTGACAGTGTTGGAAAATTCTATGGGTTGTGTACTCGGTCAACATGATGAGACAGGTAGGAAGGAACATGCTATTTACTACCTAAGCGAGAAGTTTACAGACTGCGAGTCATGATACTAATTACTAGAAAAGGCTTGTAATGCATTTGCATGGGCAACAAATCATCTCAGACAGTACATGTTGACTCACACTACTCTCTTGATATCCAAGATGGATCCAATCAAGTATATTTTTATAAAGCTAGCTCTCACGAGAAGATTAGCCCATTGGAAGATGATTTTGATAGAATATGACATCTAGTATACTACCTAGAAAGCCATTAAAAGGTAGTGTATTGGCAGACTATCTTGCTCACTAGCCTGTGGAAGATGATTTTCAGCCTATAAAGTTTGAATTTCTAGATGAAGACATCATGTACATCAGGAATTGTAACATTCTTGGCCCAGAAGAAGGGCTTGAACCAGAATCGCGATGGACGCCCGTGTTCGATGGTGCCTTAAATGCTATGGGAAATGGTGTTGAAGCTGTTATTAATTATCCTAAAGGTTTTCATACTCCGTCCACGACCATAATTTGTTTTGCTTGTACCAATAATATGGATAAGTATGAAGCTTGTATTTTTGGGATTGAAGTTGTAATTGATTTGAGGATCAAGATCTTAGAAGTATATGGGGATTCTTCTCTTGATATCAGTCAGATCACGGAGAATGGGAGACATGGAACCCAATTTTGATTTTGTATCATGAGTATGTATTGTACTTTGATGAAATAACTTTCAAGCACGTCCTGAGAGAGGAAAATCACTTAGCAGATGCTTTAGCTACTCTGTCATCCATGTTTAAAGTCAGATGGGACAATCAGGCCCCCTTTATCACTATTTTAAGGTAGGATGAGCCAATATTCTGTTATGAAGTGGATGAAGACACTGATGAGAAACCTTGGTTTTATGATATCAAAAGGTATCTTGAAACACAAGAATATCCATAGGATGCATCTATCACAGATAAGAAGACTCTACGGAAGTATTCAACTAAGTTTTTCCTCAATGGTGGAGTTTTGTATAAAAGGAACTATGATTCTATTTTTCTCAGATGCATGTATAGACACGAAGCAAATAAGATCATAGAAGAAAGACATGAAGGTTATTTTGGAACATATTCTAGAGGACACACTATGCCCAAGAAAATTTTGAGAGCATGTTATTACTGGTCTACCATAAAGAATGACTGTTACAACCATGCCAGAATTTGTTACCAGTTCCATTGAATGTTTTGACTTCTCCTTGGCCCTTTGCAATTTGGGGCATTTATATGATTGTATGGATTGAATCGATTGCTTCAAACAGACATTGTTTTATTCTGGTAGCCATCAATTACTTCACCAAGTGGGTCGAAGATGCATCTTATGCCAATGTCACTAAGCAAGTGGTTACTCACTTCATTAAGAATAAAATTATTTTCCATTATGGTGTTCCCGAGAAGATCATTATTGATAATGGGTCGAATCTCAATAATAAGATAATGAAAGAGTTGTGTGAAAGTTTCAAGATAAAGCATCACAATTCTTCTCCATATCGCCCAAAGATGAATGGTGCGGTGGATGAAACAAATAAGAACATTAAGAAGATTGTGCAAAAAATGGTGGTGACCTATAAAGATTGGCATGAAATGTTGCCTTTTGCTTTGCATGGATATCGTACTTCGGTGCATACTTCGACTGGGGAAACCCCCTTCTCCCCTATGTATGGTATGAAAGCAGTCATGCCCGTGGAAGTTGAGATTCCTTCTTTAAGGATTATGACAGATGTAAATCTTGATGAAGTTGAGTGGGTTTAGAATAGACTTGATCAATTGAATCTCATTGGTGAGAAGAGATTGACATCTATTTGTCATGGGAAGTTATATCAGAGGAGGATGATGAAATATTTTGATAGAAAGGTGCGTCCTCGGGACTTCCAAGCTGGTGAACTAGTTTTGAAAAGGATCCAGCCTCCTAATAATATAGATGCTACGGGCAAATGGGCTCCAAATTACGAAGGACCATATATTGTAAAGAAAGTTTTCTCAGGAGGAGCCAAGATGCTTGCAACTATGGATGGAGAGGATTTATGCACCATATGAACGCATATGTATTTAAAAAATACTTCGCATAAAAAGACCCACTAAGTCGACGACTTAGGCAAAAGAGGCATCCCGGTGAATCATAAAAGGAAAAGGTTCGGGCAAAAATTAGGGAAAAAAAAAGAAAATAATAAAAAATAATTGAGTACACCGGCTAAGTTGAAAACTGAAAAGGCGACTTAGGAGAAAATGGGTATCCCGGTGATTTGAAAACCCGAAAGGGCGGTCCAGGCAAAAGTTAGGGATTTTAAAGAAAATGACTACGGTTTGCGTTGCATTTGTAACACCATATTTGGCTACAGTTGGTCACTTTGAAGGGTAGGGATCAGTCCAATCAGTTTCTTGCGAAAGCAAGATATTGAGGAACTTCGAAGATATAAGAGTTATAGCAAAATTAGAACTAGATGGAAATCCACTTTCACATTGCCACCTCTATATTTCCTTTTTCACTGTTATATGAAATTACCTCTTTTTAGAAAATTCTTCTTGATGTAAATGCCTATTTACAGGCCAATCAATCAATAAAAATCTCTTTTTCTCTAAAAGTTATCTCTTTGTTTTATTTTTACTGTTTTGTGTGCAAAAGCATCCGACATTTTTTATAAACATTGCATTTAAAAGTTTTGAGGTCTCAAAAGGTATGAAATAAACATGTGAAATTACTTGAGAATTTTGAGTGTCTAGGTTGATGGCTAAGGTTGCCACTTTATACTTGGGGCATATTGGTGTGATTTTGTTTTGCAGGTATTGTCGTTCGCTCACAGCAAGCAGCATACTAGCATGAGAACAAATAACTGTCGAGGTTGTTACCAGTGTGAAGTTGTTAGTAATTTTTGTTTCTCAATAAAGATCGGAAAGATTATTTCCTCATACCAGAGTCCTCTCCCGCAGTGTAGTCTGCACCTTTTCTTAGCAGATGTTTATTTGTTAAGAGGTTTCTCTTTAGAAATGTCCTCCCTAGTAAATACATTTTTGGAGGAATTTTGTACAACAATTTAGCTCCCCAATATGGTCTTCATCTTTTAAGGGTTCTTTTAAGAATTCTTTTACTTACCAGCATAAAATTTCTTGGTTTATCCCCGTGAAGTAGGTTACTTTTCTCCAGTGAAGTGTGTGTAAGTCTGTTTTTCCCCAGTGAAGTCTATACATTTGTTTTTCCTTTCTAATATTTATTTTAGGAAGTCTTTCTCCCAAATGAGGTTATATATTGGCAAATGCCTTACAAGGCTTGTTTCCCCAGTGTTGTTTATACTTGTGAGAGTTATTTTAAGACTTCTCTTTTCCCCAAGGGTTGAAGATGTTGTATCATCTCATTTGGAATTTGAGCTTTAAGGATGTTCATGTTCAAAGTTTTCTCTTTTCTCCAAGTGAATATTTTTACCCCAGTGGAGTTTATCGTAGAGTTATTTTGTTTAAGAATCATCTTTATCCCCAATAGAAGTTATCTTTATCAAGAACTCTACGCTAGAAAATCTCTATTTCCCAATGAAGTGTTCCTTAATCCCAGCAAGGAGGTATTGAAGCTTTTCCCTATGAAGTTAAAAGTTGGACGAAGTCAGAATCAACTCTCTTCAGTGGACTGCAATTTATTTTTGCAGTATCCTTTCCAAAGTCCACTTTTCAGTGGCATCCCTCCTTGGAGTTGGCATGTTTGATTTGCAATCTCGCACCGTAGTTTGTACCCAGAAGCCATCAATTCAGATTGTTATCCCCTACAAAAGATCAGATTTGTAGGGATAACTTTTTAGATATTCCTTGTTTCTTCAGCAGTTCATTTTTGTTATTGTTATTCCCTAGTGAAACATCTAAACATGCATCATTACATTGCATCTACCCAAATACGCATCTGATGGAAAAAATAGAAAGTGTAATATTTTGCCTTCGGTTAAAATAGGGAATTTTCCCCGAATGTCTATCTCAAGGACTGAACAGAATTACCGAGTTTAATGTGGTTCAATTAAACAAAAACTTAACTTAGGGATTTGGTTTTAGAAATTGTCACTTAAGAATAAGCAGAAATATTAATATGCTTTTTCACATATATGATAAAAATGCTAGGGTGTGGTGTGTAATTTTCCCTAAAACGACCTTGAACCCTTATTTCTTCAACAAGTTCATAACATTCAACTACCAGCCCTTTAGATTATTTTCCCCTAAGTCCTTAGTAAGAAAATCTTTAACCATCCATCCTAAATCCTAAGTCCTTAGAGATATCTGATGGAGTCGAGTCTTTATTTTATCAAGAGTGATTTGGTAACTACATGGTATCCCTAATCCTAAGTGATATCTACTATAATCTATTCGTACAAAAACCTTAACAATCGCGGTCCAGCTGGTTGTTAACCGTGAATCAATCCTAATTGGTGCAATCAGGAAAGCATAAAACATTGCACGATTAAAATGAATAAGAAAGTACCTTTATTAAAGAACTCAGGAAATCATAATCATTACAGATTCAAATCAGGGACACCCCCTAGCATTAGAGGGTTTAGTCGTTCATATTGTTCACGAAAATTACAAAGATAAAAGAATTAGATATTACAGATGATGAAGGAACTTTGGTCTTCAATCACGTTCACTCATGAAAGATCTCTATTCTTCAAGAATCTCATATCCTCACCCCTAGACTCTGGAATTCGTTCTCTGCAAAAAAAGGTCCCTAAATCTTCTTCAAAACTCATCTAAATAGTGCACAATCTATTTGTGTCGGTCGGAAATGCCCAAAACGCCCCTCTGGGTCCCAAATCATAAAAAATCATTAAAATACTCAAAATCAACGTTTTGGCCAACACGGGTCTGTCAACTGACACGGGCACCCGTGTCATCCTCTTTCCATCGCTCCAACAAAACCTCTTGCCCAGACATTTTGACATGGGTCGTGTCAGCTGACACGGGAACCCATGTCAGCCTCTAAATCTTCTTCTAAATTGCAACTTTGCATTCTCTCCTGACACGGCCCTTGTCAGGTGAAACGAGTGGCTGTGTCAGGCACCCTGTAGCTTAGTTTTTGAGACTTCCTCCAAAACTCCTAATTTGCACTTTTCACACTGATTTTCCTGGTTTTATTCCTCTGAGCCTGAAAACAACAAAATACACAACCAACGCATAAAACATAGAAAAATGAAATAAAACACTTGACAAAATAAAGAAACTATAACTAAAATCAACTGTAAATAAAGGTGGAAAAACCACTGATCAAACTCCCTCAAACTTAAATCGTTGCTTGACCTCAAGAGACCATTACAAGAACTCATGAAAATAACATTAGCCCGGTACTCATACGTGAGACATCCGTTCAAATTTCTCAAAAGGTAGTTCATCCAATGTTCACATGACGCGAAGAGTTTGTTTAAGAACCTTTAAATCTCGAACTTCCTCTTCCGATACCTCTCTAAATATGCTTTGTACTTAAGTATCTTTCTGATTTTCCTCCTTTTTCATTTGGACAGTCAAATTAAGGCAATGAGAGTTATGATGATCATCACATGCACAAGACTATCAAGAATTTTTATTTAGGCACCAAATAATCACCATTGGCTATTTTTAATTCCTGATGAAATTTTCAAACTTCGCAGTTATATATTATCCTTTTGGACGACATTTGGGTGAGGGATACCCAACTTAGAAATCCAGTTGCCTTTTACCACCTTTTCATCTTTTGGTGCCAAATTTATTTATTTCTCCACCAATCATACATGTATGTGAATCTATATTATGCCTGACTATAAGGATAAACTACTTCAGCAATACTTCTCAAGATTCAAGCACTCTGGTACAAATCTACACGTTAGACTCGTATCCTTGTCACGTTATTCCAAACTTCCTACCCTTAACCAACCATCCATTTGTCTCTATATACTGTTCTCGAACTCTGTGAGAACCAAGTTCTTGAACCAAATAAAAAATTTTGGCCAAAATTTGGAGGACATCAACAAGTGAATCTACACAACAACTCGCATAGAACTAACAAATAATTCGAAAATAAGAAAACCAATAAAAATAAAATCAATACCCCCCCCCCCCAAACTTAAACTAAACATTAACCCCAATGTTTCAGAACAAGCTCGAGGAAAGTGACTCACAGAGGGGAATGCAACACATGCCACTGCCTGCTAGCTTTCACCAGTAAGACTCCTTTGTTATTACCTGTAGAATAAATTAAACAAAAACTAAGTTATTAAAAGCATGGGTTGCCTCCCATAAAGCGCTTAGTTTAATGTCGCATGGCTCGATGGTTCATCCCCTTATGGGGGGGTACTTCCTCTTCTACACCTTGTTATTTGTCTTTTTGGCAACCCATATTTCATTCATATCAAAAGTATCAACCCCTTTGTGCTTCCAGCCACTTCCAACTTCTATCTTCTTAGGTCGGTGTTCCTTCTTCTTTCTCTTCTTTCCTTCTTGACTGAGCTTTGGAATTTTTATTGATGCAACCTGAGAGATTATGCCCGAGACTTCTTCTCAGAGTGATTTTGAGATTTTGCTTTCTCCTTCTACTTTGATCATACCAACTAAAGATTTATTCTTCCACATGTACCTTGCTTCTTTACTTCCAACACCATCAAGGTTATCTCCTTATCAAATGATTTCAGTGTCAGATTACATGTCTCGATATAAAAATTGCATCGACTAGTAAGCAAAAATGGTCGACCAAGAAAGGTAGGAGTCTCTTCATCTTCAAGAATGTCCATGATCTAGAAATCTATTGGAAAAACAAAATTGTCAATTTCCACCAATATATCTTCAACTATCCCATATGACTGTTTGATGGTATGATCAGCAAATTTCAATTTTTTCCCACTCTCGCTTATCTTCTCAATACCCAACTTTTCGAAAATAGAAAATGGCATCAAACTCACACTAGAACCAAAATCTATTAGAATGCTCTTGAATTTTCTATATTTTATGGTGCACGGTATTGCAATAAATCCCGGATCCTTCTGCTTGATAGGTATTTTCCTCTCAGGTGCAATTGCACACAATTTCTCATCACAGGGTACCGATCCCTCTTTTGTTGTTCTCTTTTTTTAGACTACTTCTTTCATGAATTTATGGTACAAGGGAATTTTCTAGAGTGCTTCAAAGAACGGTATATTGATCTCTATCTTTTTGAACAACTGGACAAATTTATCAAAAAATTTCTCTTTTGTGTCCTTCTTTTCCACTCGAGATTTATACGACAACTTGATCGCTGGTTTAGTCTTCTCTTCAACTAAATTTACAAGTGATACCACTTCTTCCTATTTTTTTTGCTCTCTCTCACGTCCAACTCTACTTCTATGATACCGTCATCAAGCATCACCTTATCTTCTTTTCCTCTAGAAACTTTATCACTCCTTGTTTTGATAGCATTCACACTCTCATGACTTTTCTGATTGTCTTGTGCTTGCAGCGATAATTATTGTGCAATCTGTTCCATTTGAACTTCCAAATTTTTTATTGCAGATGTGGTTTTTCTTTGATTGCTCCTTGTATCTTCTTGAAATTGAGAGGTATGGGCAGCCATCTTTTCAATAGCCACCTCCCACTTTTCCTTTTGAGGAGCTTGTTGTTGTTGATCTTTCCAGGAGAAGTTAAGATGATTCTTCCACCCAGGATTATAGGTGTTAGAATATAGGTTATTCTGCCTCAAAAATTTGATCTCT
Organism: Vicia faba; assembly: GCA_948472305.1. NCBI lineage: Eukaryota > Viridiplantae > Streptophyta > Magnoliopsida > Fabales > Fabaceae > Vicia > Vicia faba. The sequence goes on along the minus strand of OX451736.1, from coordinate 1,060,003,218 downwards.
TCAACTTGTTATGGAGTTGCAAGACATTACACAAGAATGTGTGGTCCCCCACAAATCTCACAACTGATAGTCTGATCAGGTTGAACTTGGGCTACAGTTTGGGTACCCATGTTCATTGCTTCTAGCTTTTTCTCAACTTCTACAACAATTGCTTCTTCAATTTTCAATTGCTTATTAATTTCTAACATAAGATCAATCACCTCCTATAGTTTATTCACAACCCTGTCATATAGCTTCGGATGCTCATTTGCAGCAATTGCTTCAATAATCTTCTTCATACCAGTGGCTATTGTAAAGTTGGATGAGCCACTGACTGTTGTATCAATAAGCTTCTTTGTCTTCATTCGGAGGCCATTCACAAACATCTGCATTATACGGGTGGAGCAAGCTACCAATAACCTTTTGAACCTCATGTAAGCATCACCTAGTGACTCTCCTTCCTTCTGCTTAAAATTCATAATATCATATCTTTTGTGAATATAAACAGAAGCAGGAAAGTACTCTCAAGAAAAGTCTTCCCCATCTGTTCCCAAGTGGTGATACTTCCAGCAGGAAATGAGTAAAACCACTCTTTAGCATCTTCAGATATCATGAACGGGTGTAGTGGTAGAAATGTTGAGACTAAGCCATTGGATTGACTTAACTCGCATATATCAATTAAATTCGTCACCGCGCTTTATTGTTTCAAAAGGAAATTGGAAAATAGAAAATAAACCCAAAAAGAGAGGGGAGAGACTCTAGGTACGGGGGTTGGTAATGCAAAGGGGAGGTATTAGCACCTTAAACATCTACGGTACTCTGCAGGAACCTCTTTGAAAATCTGTATATGTTGGCTATAAAAGGTGTATACAAAAATAGATGGTAATGATGAGAACAGAAGTATTTTTTTACAATTTTCGCACCCTCTGCAGTTGCAAACTTTAGTGCTTACGTACCACCTTCTATGCAATAGGGGATCGGGGTACTCATAGTTCACCTTAAAAGATTTAAAAACACAAATGTGTGTTGGTTAATTTCAAGAGAAGAGACATCATCGTCATATCCGAGTGGAAAACATACTTACTACCCATAATTATAAGAAAGGAGAATTTGCATCATCTCAAAGTGGAGGATTTTAAAATCAACAAAGCTTCACTCAACACTCAAGTGGAAAATATCTCACTTTACTACATATCGTAGAAGTATAGAAGCTCGCGTTACTACAAGAATCGATAAGAGTCTAATATTTTGAGAAAAAGTTTTAAAGTAAAAAGCTAAAGTGAAAAAATTGTTTGAATGAGGTTAATTGACTTTTAGTCTTTTAAAACACGTCAAAGTATGGTTAAGTAGATTAAATTTTGATTAAGAAAATATTTCAAAAATGCATGGACCTAAGTCCAAGTTTATTATGAAAGCGGTTCAAATTAGAAAACAATAAGAGTTTTGAAAGGAGGGAAAATATTTTTAAAATTAAAGAAGATAGGAGGAGATGAAGGGATTATTCTAAAGCATAAAGGTAAAAGTTAAGGAAAAGAATGATCTAACCAACAAGAAGGCAACACTTGACATATGAATTCAATGTAGAATTCCTATCCTTTAGATTAAAACCATGCAAGAAAAAATACTAAACCTTTAAGGAATACCAAGCTTTAGATTAATTAAGTCTTTATAAAAATTGGGCAGAGTGACAGATGTATACAGAGGAATTCTTAATCAGAGACAAAGCATATAATCAGAATAACCTGCATAAAAAGAAAAAAAATAACCCAATGCCTTGGAGTAAACCCCGAGGATTTCAGACAAAATAACAACAGAGCCACAAGGTCCCAAAGTATCAAGGCTTCTAATCCTAAGACCGAGAAGTTCACAACTCCACAATACCAAGGACAGTAACCAAATAGTCCAAGTAACCTTAAAACTTTGAATATTCAAGTTGATTATAAAGTGTTTTAAAAAGAAAATAAAGTTCAAGTAAGCAAAGATAAAAATTACATAAAGATAAATGCTCAAATGAGCAAGGATAAAATGGCATAAAGATAAATGCTCAAATGAGAAAAAAGAAAAATGGCATGGGATGTAAATGCTAAAATAAATGGTGCATAAAAGTAAAGACACATAAATAAAGGCATAAAGTAAAGGCATAAAGTAAAGTTAATTATTAGTGAATTAGAAGTTAGAGGTTAGTTGAATGACCATCTTGAAGCTTGCATTTGAAAACTCATTAGAAGATTGATAAAATCAAAGCTTCTCAATAACAAGTCTCATTTTATCTTTGTCAAGTATACATTCATTTCAAATGCTCAAAGAAACCACATATGATCAACGATGTCCAAATTATTCACATAGACCAAAATTCATGAAGTTCATTAGAGGATTGATAAGATCAAAGCCTCCTAACAATGAACTTCAAAGTTGTTAGATTAAAGGTTTCAATTTAAACATACTTGGGCTTGCAAACATAGGTTTGGATCACGAATGATAATTTTTCAAATCGGGACAAATTTAGCGTTATGTTAAGCAATCGTAGGTGGACTTATGTAGAAGTCACACCTATTTTGAGGTTGGTAAATAGCAATTTATGTACCAACATGTTAGAGAGATGATATGTACATCATTTTCCAAAAACATGTAGCAAAAGTAAAAACAAGAAAGGGATAAGATGAAGAGGGAGGGGATATATCATATGAAATTAGGGTTTCAAATACCATCAACATCATTCATCCATTTTGATAGATTTGGTTTTTCAACCTATCAAGACCAAAGATCCAATGAGGTTGAGAAACTGTCTCAAAATAACACCCAAATCAGGACCAAGCAACAAAATAATAAAATAGTATTTAATAAAACAACATTTAAAAAATTAATAAAAGGGAAATAATTGATAAAATACACAAAATGTGTTAATACACCAAATTGAAATTCTAAAAAAATATCTGAAGTCAAACATGAGTCAATAAGTGTTGACAAAAATTTTCAGAATTTTTTAAAGTCAAACTATTTTTAAAATTTAAAGAAAAATGAAAAACAAGCCAAAATTTGTATTAAAATATTAAAATCAAAAATAAAAATAAAATGAGGTCACTAATATTTGTCAAGAGATCATTGGATCCTACCATATATTTTTCAGAACTTAAAAATCATGAAAAATATTTTTTAACAATTAAAATAAATCAAATAAAGTAAAAAATCATAAAAATACCAAATCATAAAATAAATTTATGAAAAAATAAAAATTAGAAAAAGAAAAATCAAAAGTATCTTTGAGAATTGTTTCAGAATTTTAGAAGTTAAAATGGATTTTCTATGAAATTTTGTAGTTTAAAATATTAAAAATATAAAATCAGAAGAAAAAAAACTAAAAAAATATAGACCATTGGGTCAATGTCAAAACGCGTTAGTAATCAAATCCAAGGGATCTGGAGGATTTTAAATATCATGAACATTAGTGAATAAACCACAGGATCAATTATTTAAAACATATTTTGAAAAAATGTGTGGCACCATTTTATTGGTTGAGAGATGACATATTGGTCATCTTTAACCTCCAGCCACGCTAGAATTAAAGGTCTCACAAATTGTAAAATCGGGAGCTCATACTAGTGTCATTCGCTTTGTCTCTTCAAGACTATTTCAATGGTACCCTCGCGAAAATTTATTTATAGTGTAGCTCAGTCGATTTGAGAAAAACCAGAGTTTTGAAAAAATTTTAAAACGAAAATAGATGCATCAAATGCATCGATTGATCAAAATTAAACCATCAATAAGTATCAAAGAACATCATAGACCATTCTAGTAATTTGAGTTAGAAGAATTGATGTCTTAAACTATCTAAACGAAGTATGAAGAAATTGCTCTAAAACATGACTTGGCTAGCATGATTTAAAGCACTACAAGACTTGGTTCTACTTCTTTTAGCATTAGTGAAGTTCAAAGATGAATAATGAACAAAGAAATTGGATTTAAAATAGCTCTAAAACCAAATTTGAAGTTGCAGAATTGAGAGGTATGGAGGAATTTCAACAAAGGTTTTTTTTACTTTCTAAACCTTGCTCAAATGAGTGAGATATGGTCTGTATTTATAGGAGAAGTGAATGGAATCAAGAGGAGGGGTGAATGATTCAATCTCAATCGAATTCACGCACACCTGCCTCATGAGAAAATAGTGAGCACATGTGCATCAAAACTCATCCAAATGATGTGTTTTGACACTCTAAATGCTTAAGACATCTTTGCTAATCATGTTTAAGTGGAAAATGCGTGGTAATTTGGTGATTAGAAGCCATATTTCATAAACTTGCTTCTGACATCAAGTGATTTTTCAGTTTTAAAGCATCAACTTTACAACCATGGTGCAAACATCTAGGAACCTTTAAGATACAATCTTGGATTCTTTAGAAAATTGAATAACCAAGCTTCACAATGTGCTTTGAAAGTTCCCATTTTAATGCTTGAGCTGAAAGTTATGTCCAATTCCTTAGAGTAAACCCCAAGGATTTCAGACAAAATAACAACAGAGCCACAAGGTTCCAAAGTTTCAAGGCTTCTAATTCTATGTCTGAGAAGTCCATAACTCCATAATGCCAAGGACAGTAACCAAATAGTCCAAGAACCTTAAGACTTTTAATGTTCATGTTGATTATTAAGTGTTTTAAAAAGAAAATAAAGCTCAAGTGAGCAAAGATAAAAATGACATAAAGATAAATGCTCAAATGAGCAAGGATAAAATGGCATAAAGATAATTCTCAAATGAGCAAAAGAAAAATGGCATGGGATGTAAATGCTAAAATAAATCGTGCATAAAAGTAAAGGCACAAAAATAAAGGCATAAAGTAAAGTTAATTGTTAGTGAATTAGAAGTTACATGTTAGTTGAATGACCATATTGTAGCTTGCATTTGAAAACTCATTAGAAGATTGATAAAATCAAAGCTTCTCAATAACAAGTCTCATTCGCTTTTTATCAAGTATAACATTCTTTTTAAATGCTCAAAGCAAACACATCTGATCAACAATGTTCAAATGATTCACTTAGACCAAAGATCATGAATTTCATTAGAGGATTGATAAGATCAAAGCCTTATAACAATGAACTTCAAAGTTATTGGATTAAAAGTTTCAATTTAAACATACTTGGGCTTACAAACATAGGTTTGGGCCACGAATAATCATTTTTCAAATCGGGACAAATTTAGCGCTATGTTAAGCAATCGTAAGTGGACGTATATAGAAGTCACACCTATTTTCAGGCCGTTCAATAGCAATTTATGTACCAACATGTTACAGAGGTGATATGTAGATCATTTTCCAAAAACATGTATCACAACTAAAAATAAGATAAGGATAAGATAAAGAGGGAGGGGATGTATCAGATGAAATTAGGGTTTCAAATATCATCAAAAATATTTATCCATTATAGTGGATTTGGTTTTTCAACCTATCAACGCCCAAGATCCAATGAGATTGAGGAATTTGTCGCAAAATAACACCCGAATCAGGACCAAGCAACAAAATAATAAAATAGTATTTAATAAAACAACACTTAAATTATTAATAAAAGGGAAATAATTGGTAAAATACACAAAATGTGTTAGTACATCAAATAAAAATTCTAACAAAATATCAGAAGTCAAACATGACTCAATAAGTGTTGACAAAAAAATTTCAGAATTTTTTAAAGTCAGAAACTATTTTTAAAATTTAAATATATAAGAAAAACAAGCCAAAATTTGAGAAAAATAGTAAAATAAAAAATAAAAATAATATGAGGTCACCAATATTTGTCTAGAGGTTATTGGATCCTTACATTTTTTTCAGAATTTAAAAATCAAGAAAAATATTTTTAAACAATTAAAACAAGTCAAATAAACTGAAAAATCATTAAAAAAATCAAACCATAAAATAAAATTGTGAAAAAATAAAAATCAGAAAGAGAAAAATCAAAAGTATTTTTGAGAATGTTTTTCAGAATTTTAGAAGTTAAAATGAATTTTTTATGAATTTTTGAAGTTTAAAACAATTAAAATATAAAATAAGAAAATGAAAATAAAACCAAAGAGATATATACCATTGGATCAATGTCAAACCCCGTTAGAAATCAAATCCAAGGGATCTGGCACGTTGTGCATATCATGGTCATTAGTGAATAAACCACCAAATCAATTAATTAAAGCAGATTTTGAAAAATGTGTGGCACCGTGTCATTGGTTGAGAGATGACACGCTGTTCATCATAAACCTCCAGCCACACACGAATTACAGGTCTCACAAACTATAAAATTAGGAGCTCAGACTGCTTCCATTCGCTTCGTCTCTTCAAGACGATTTCAATGGTACCCTTGCGAAAATTTATTTAAAGTGTAGTTCAGTCGATTTGAGAAAAACCAGAGTTTTGAAAATTTTTGAAATCGAAAACAGATGCATCAAATGCATCGATTGATCAAAATTAAACCATCAATAAGCATCAATGAACATCATAGACCATTCTAGTTATTTGAGTTAGAAGAATTGATGTCTTAAACTATCTAAACGAAGTATGAAGAAATTGCTCTAAAACTTGACTTGGCTAGCATGATTTAAAGCACCACAAGACTTGGTTCTTCTTCTTTTAGCTTTAGTGAAGTTCAAAGATGAATAAGGAACAAAGAAATTAGATTTAAAATAGTTCTAAAACCAAATTTGAAGTTGCAGAATTGAGAGGTATATAGGAAATTCAACAAAGGAGTTTTTACTTTCTAAACCTTGCACAAATGAGTGAGATATGGTTTGTATTTATAGGAGAAATGAATGGAATCAAGAGGAGAGATGAATGACTCAATCTTAATCGAATTCATGCACACCTGCCTCATGAGAAAATAGTGAGCACATGTGCATCAAAACTCATCCAAATGATGTGTTTTGACACTCTAAATGCTTAAGACATCTTTTCTAATCATGTTTGAGTGGAAAACGCATGGTAATTTGGTGATTAGAAGCCACATTTCATAAACTTGCTTCTGAGTTCAAGTGATTTTTCAGTTTTAAAGCATCAACTTTACAACCATGGTGCAAACATCTAGGAACCTTTAAGACACAATCTTGGATTGTTTAGAAAAATGAATAACCAAGCTTCAGAATATGCTTTGAAAGTTCCCATTTTAATGCTTGAGCTGAAAGTTATGTCCAATGCCTTAGAGTAAACCCCAAGGATTTCAGACAAAATAACAACAGAGCCATAAGGTTCCAGAGTATCAAGGCTTCTAATTCTATGTCTGAGAAGTCCACAATGCCAAGGATAGTAACCAAATAGTCCAAGAACCTTAAGACTTTTAATGTTCATGTTGATTATTAAGTGTTTTAAAAAGAAAATAAAGCTCAAGTGAGGAAAGATAAAAATGACATAAAGATAAATGCTCAAATGAGCAAGGATAAAATGGCATAAAGATAATGCTCAAATGAGCAAAAGAAAAATGGCATGGGATGTAAATGCTAAAATAAATCGTGCATAAAAGTAAAGGCATAAAAATAAAGGCATAAAGTAAATTTAATTGTTAGTGAATTAGAAGTTACATGTTAGTTGAATGACCATCTTGTAGCTTGCATTTGAAAACTCATTAGAAGATTGATAAAATCAAAGCTTCTCAATAACAAGTCTCATTCGCTTTTTGTCAAGTATAACATTCATTTTAAATGCTCAAAGCAAACACATATGATCAACAATGTTCAAATGATTCACTTAGACCAAAGATCATGAATTTCATTAGAGGATTGATAATATCAAAGCCTTATAACAATGAACTTCAAAGTTATTGGATTAAAAGTTTCAATTTAAACATACTTGGGCTTACAAACATAGGTTTGGGCCACGAATAATCATTTTTCGAATCGGGACAAATTTAGTGCTATGTTAAGTAATCGTAAGTGGACGTATGTAGAAGTCACACCTATTTTCAGGCCGTTCAATAGCAATTCATGTACCAACATGTTACAGAGGTGATATGTAGATCATTTTCCAAAAACATGTAGCACAACTAAAAACAAGACAGGGATAAGATAAAGAGGGAGGGGATTTATCAGATGAAATTAGGGTTTCAAATATCATCAAAAATATTGATCCATTATAGTGGATTTGGTTTTTCAACCTATCAACGCCCAAGATCCAATGAGATTGAGGAATTTGTTGCAAAATAACAACCGAATCAGGACCAAGCAACAAAATAATAAAATAGTATTTAATAAAACAACATTTAAATCATTAATAAAAGGGAAATAATTGGTAAAATACACAAAATGTGTTAGTACATCAAATAATAATTCTAACAAAATATCAGAAGTTAAACATGACTCAATAAGTGTTGACAAAAATATTCAGAATTTTTTAAAGTCAGAAACTATTTTTAAAACTTAAAGAAATAAGAAAAACAAGCCAAAATTTGAGAAAAATAGTAAAATAAAAAATAAAAATAAAACGAGGTCACCAATATTTGTCTAGAGGTTATTAGATCCTTCCATTTTTTTTCTTCAGAATTTAAAAATCAAGAAAAATATTTTTAAACAATTATAACAAGTCAAATAAACTGAAAAATCATAAAAAAAATCAAACCACAAAATAAAATTGTGAAAAAATAAAAATCAGAAAGAGAAAAATCAAAATTATTTTTGAGAATGTTTTTCAAAATTTTAGAAGTTAAAATTAATTTTTTATGAATTTTTGAAGTTTAAAACAATTAAAATATAAAATCAGAAAATGAAAATAAAACCAAAGAGATATAGACCATTGGATCAATGTCAACCCCCGTTAGAAATCAAATCCAAGGGATCTGGCACGTTGTGCATATCATGGTCATTAGTGAATAAACCACCAAATCAATTATTTAAAGAAGATTTTGAAAAATGCGTGGCACCGTGTCATTGGTTGAGAGATGACACGTTGGTCATCATAAACCTCCAGCCACACACGAATTACAGGTCTCACAAACTATAAAATTAGGAGCTCAGACTGCTTCCATTCGCTTCGTCTCTTCAAGACGATTTCAATGGTACCCTTGTGAAAATTTATTTAAAGTGTAGGTCAGTCGATTTGAGAAAAACCAGTGTTTTGAAAATTTTTGAAATCGAAAACAGATGCATCAAATGCATCGATTGATCAAAATTAAACCATCAATGAACATCATAGACCATTCTAGTAATTTGATTTAGAAGAATTGATGTCTTAAACTATCTAAACGAAGTATGAAGAAATTGCTCTAAAACTTGACTTGGCTAGCATGATTTAAAGCACCACAAGACTTGGTTCTTCTTCTTTTAGCTTTATTGAAGGTCAAAGATGAATAATGAACAAATAAATTGGATTTAAAATAGCTCTAAAACTAAATTTGAAGTTGCAGAATTGAGAGGTATAGAGGAAATTCAACAAAGGTTTTTTTACTTTCTAAACCTTGCTCAAATGAGTGAGATATGGTTTGTATTTATAGGAGAAGTGAATGGAATCAAGAGGAGGGGTGAATGATGCAATCTCAATCGAATTCACGCACACCTGCCTCATGAGAAAATAGTGAGCACATGTGCATCAAAACTCATCCAAATGATGTGTTTTGACACTCTAAATGCTTAAGACATCTTTGCTAATCATGTTTAAGTGGAAAATGCATGGTAATTTGGTGATTAGAAGCCATATTTCATAAACTTGCTTCTGACTTCAAGTGATTTTTTAGTTTCAAAGCATCAACTTTACAACCATGGTGCAAACATCTAGGAACCTTTAAGATACAATCTTGGATTCTTTAGAAAACTGAATAACCAAGCTTCACAATATGCTTTGAAAGTTCCCATTTTAATGCTTGAGCTGAAAGTTATGTCCAATGCCTTAGAGTAAACCCCAAGGATTTCAGACAAAATAACAACAGAGCCACAAGGTTCCAAAGTATCAAGGCTTCTAATTCTATGTCTGAGAAGTCCACAACTCCACAATGCCAAAGACAGTAACCAAATAGTCTAAGAACCTTAAGACTTTTAATGTTCATGTTTATTATTAAGTGTTTTAAAAAGAAAATAAAGCTCAAGTGAGCAAATATAAAAATGACATAAAGATAAATTCTCAAATGAGCAAGGATAAAATGGCATAAAGATAATTCTCAAATGAGCAAAAGAAAAATGGCATGGGATGTAAATGCTAAAATAAATCGTGCATAAAAGTAAAGGCACAAAAATAAAGGCATAAAGTAAAGTTAATTGTTAGTGAATTAGAAGTTACAGGTTAGTTGAATGACCATCTTGAAGCTTACATTTGAAAACTCACTAGAAGATTCATAAAATCAAAGCTTCTAAATAACAAGTCTCATTCGCTTTTTGTCAAGTATAACATTCATTTTAAATGCTCAAAGCAAACACATATGATCAACAATGTTCAAATGATTCACTTAGACCAAATGTTATGAAGTTCATTAGAGGATTGATAAGATCAAAGCCTTCTAACAATGAACTTAAAAGTTATTGGATTAAAAGTTTCAATTTAAACATACTTGGGCTTACAAACATAGGTTTGGGCCACGAATGATCATTTTTCGAATCGGGACAAAATTAGCGCTATGTTAAGCAATCGTAAGTGGACGTATGTAGAAGTCACACCTATTTTTAGGCCGTTCAATAGCAATTTATGTACCAACATGTTACAGAGGTGATATGTAGATCATTTTCCAAAAACATGTAGCACAACTAAAAACTAGACAGGGATAAGATAAAGAGGGAAGGGATGTATCAGGTGAAATTTGGGTTTCAAATATCATCAACAATATTCATCCAGTATAATGGATTAGTTTTTCAACCTATCAACGCCCAAGATCCAATGAGATTGAGGAATTTGTCGCAAAATAACACCCGAATCAGGACCAAGCAACAAAATAATAAATAGTATTTAATAAAACAACATTTAAATTATTAATAAAAGGGAAATAATTGGTAAAATACACAAAATGTGTTAGTACGTCAAATAAAAATTCTAACAAAATATCAGAAGTCAAACATGACTCAATAAGTGTTGACAAAAAATTTCAGAATTTTTTAAAGTCAGAAACTATTTTTAAAATTTAAAGAAATAAGAAAAACAAGCCAAAATTTGAGAAAAATAGTAAAATAAAAAATAAAAATAAAATGAGGTCACCAATATTTGTCTAGAAGTTATTGGATCGTTCCATTTTTTTTTCAGAATTTAAAAATCAAGAAAAATATTTTTAAACAATTAAAACAAGTCAAATAAACTGAAAAATCATTAAAAAAATCAAACCACAAAATAAAATTGTGAAAAAATAAAAATCAGAAAGAGAAAAATCAAAAGTATTTTTGAGAATGTTTTTCAGAATTTTAGAAGTTAAAATGAATTTTTTATGAATTTTTGAAGTTTAAAACAATTAAAATATAAAATTTGAAAATGAAAATAAAACCAAAGAGATATAGACCATTGGATCAATGTCAAACCCCGTTAGAAATCAAATCCAAGAGATCTGGCACGTTGTGCATATCATGATCATTAGTGAATAAACCACCAAATCAATTATTTAAAGCAGATTTTGAAAAATGTTTGGCACCGTGTTATTGGTTGAGAGATGACACGCTGGTCATCATAAAACTCCAGCCACACACGAATTACAGGTCTCACAAACTATAAAATTAGGAGCTCGGACTGCTCACATTCGCTTCGTCTCTTCAAGACGATTTCAATGGTACCCTTGCGAAAATTTATTTAAAGTGTAGCTTAATCTATTTGAAAAAAACCAAAGTTTTGAAAAATTTTGAAATCGAAAACAGGTGCATCAAATGCATCGATTGATCAAAATTATACCATCAATAAGCATCAATGAACATCATAGACCATTCTAGTAATTTGAGTTAGAAGAATTGATGTCTTAAACTATCTAAACGAAGTATGAAGAAATTGCTCTAAAACTTGACTTGGCTAGCATGATTTAAAGCACCACAAGACTTGTTTCTTCTTCTTTTAACTTTAGTGAAGTTCAAAGATGAATAAAGAACAAAGAAATTGGATTTAAAATAGCTCTAAAACCAAATTTGAAGTTGCAGAATTGAGAGGTATATAGGAAATTCAACAAAGGTGTTTTTACTTTCTAAACCTTGCACAAATGAGTGAGATATGGTTTGTATTTATAGGAGAAATGAATGGAATCAAGAGGAGAGATGAATGACTCAATCTTAATCGAATTCATGCACACCTGCCTCATGAGAAAATAGTGAGCATATGTGCATCAAAACTCATCCAAATGATGTGTTTTGACACTCTAAATGCTTAAGACGTCTTTTCTAATCATGTTTGAGTGGAAAACGTGTGGTAATTTGGTGATTAGAAGCCACATTTCATAAACTTGCTTCTGAGTTCAAGTGATTTTTTAGTTTTAAAGCATCAACTTTACAACCGTGGTGCAAACATCTAGGAACCTTTAAGACACAATCTTGGATTGTTTAGAAAAATGAATAACCAAGCTTCAGAATATGCTTTGAAAGTTCCCATTTTAATGCTTGAGCTGAAAGTTATGTCCAATGCCTTAGAGTAAACCCCAAGGATTTCAGACAAAATAACAGCAGAGCCATAAGGTTCCAGAGTATCAAGGCTTCTAATTCTATGTCTGAGAAGTCCACAACTCCACAATGCCAAGGATAGTAACCAAATAGTCCAAGAACCTTAAGACTTTTAATGTTCATGTTGATTATTAAGTGTTTTAAAAAGAAAATAAAGCTCAAGTGAGCAAAGATAAAAATGACATAAAGATAAATGCTCAAATGAGCAAGGATAAAATGGCATAAACATAATGCTCAAATGAGCAAAAGAAAAATGGCATGGGATGTAAATGCTAAAATAAATCGTGCATAAAAGTAAAGGCACAAAAATAAAGGCATAAAGTAAAGTTAATTGTTAGTGAATTAGAAGTTACATGTTAGTTGAATGACCATCTTGTAGCTTGCATTTGAAAACTCATTAGAAGATTGATAAAATCAAAGCTTCTCAATAACAAGTCTCATTCGCGTTTTGTCAAGTATAACATTCATTTTAAATGCTCAAAGCAAACACATATGATCAACAATGTTCAAATGATTCACTTAGACCAAAGATCGTGAATTTCATTAGAGGATTGATAAGATCAAAGCCTTATAATAATGAACTTCAAAGTTATTGGATTAAAAGTTTCAATTTAAACATACTTGGGCTTACAAACATAGGTTTGGGCCACGAATAATCATTTTTCGAATCGGGACAAATTTAGGGCTATGTTAAGCAACCGTAAGTGGACGTATGTAGAAGTCACACCTATTTTCAGGCCGTTCAATAGCAATTCATATACCAACATGTTACAGAGGTGATATGTCGATCATTTTCCAAAAACATGTAGCACAACTAAAAATAAGACAGGGATAAGATAAAGAGGGAGGGGATTTATCAGATGAAATTAGGGTTTCAAATATCATCAAAAATATTCATCCATTATAGTGGATTTGGTTTTTCAACCTATCAACGCCCAAGATCCAATGAGATTGAGGAATTTGTCGCAAAATAACACCCGAATCAGGACCAAGCAACAAAATAATAAAATAGTATTTAATAAAACAACATTTAAATTATTAATAAAAGCGAAATAATTGGTAAAATACACAGAATGTGTTAGTACATCAAATAAAAATTCTAACAAAATATCAGAAGTCAAACATGACTCAATAAGTGTTGACAAAAAATTTCAGAATTTTTTAAAGTCAGAAACTATTTTTAAAACTTAAAGAAATAAGAAAAACAAGCCAAAATATGAGAAAAATAGTAAAATAAAAAATAAAAATAAAACGAGGTCACCAATATTTGTCTAGAGGTTATTAGATCCTTCCATTTTTTTCTTCAGAATTTAAAAATCAAGAAAAATATTTTTAAACAATTAAAACAAGTCAAATAAACTTAAAAATCATAAAAAAAATCAAACCACAAAATAAAATTGTGAAAAAATAAAAATCAGAAAGAGAAAAATCAAAAGTATTTTTGAGAATGTTTTTCAGAATTTTAGAAGTTAAAATGAATTTTTTATGAATTTTTGAAGTTTAAAACAATTAAAATATAAAATCAGAAAATGAAAATAAAACCGAAGAGATATAGACCATTGGATCAATGTCAAACCCCGTTAGAAATAAAATCCAAGGAATCTTGCACGTTGTGCATATCATGGTCATTAGTGAATAAACCACCAAATCAATTATTTAAAGCAGATTTTGAAAAATGCGTGGCACCGTGTCATTGGTTGAGAGATGACACGCTGGTCATCATAAACCTCTAGCCACACACGAATTACAGGTCTCACAAACTATAAAATTAGGAGCTCAGAATGCTTCCATTCGTTTCGTCTCTTCAAGACGATTTCAATGGTACCCTTGCAAAAATTTATTTAAAGTGTAGCTCAGTCGATTTGAGAAAAACTAGAGTTTTGAAAATTTTTAAAATCGAAAACAGATGCATCAAATGCATCGATTGATCAAAATTAAACCATCAATAAGCATCAATGAACATCATAGACCATTCTAGTAATTTGAGTTAGAGGAATTGATGTCTTAAACTATCTAAACGAAGTATGAAGAAATTGCTCTAAACCTTGACTTGGCTAGCATGATTTAAAGCACCACAAGACTTGATTCTTCTTCTTTTAGCTTTAGTGAAGTTCAAAGATGAATAATGAACAAAGAAATTGGATTTAAAATAGCTCTAAAACCAAATTTGAAGTTGCATAATTGAGAGGTATAGAGGAAATTCAACAAAGGTTTTTTTACTTTCTAAACCTTGCTCAAATGAGTGAGATATGGTCTGTATTTATAGGAGAAGTGAATGGAATCAAGAGGAGGGGTGAATGATGCAATCTCAATCGAATTCACGCACACCTGCCTCATGAGAAAATAGTGAGCACATGTGCATCAAAACTCATCCAAATGATGTGTTTTGACACTCTAAATGCTTAAGACATCTTTGCTAATCATGTTTAAGTGGAAAATGCGTGGTAATTTGGTGATTAGAAGCCATATTTCATAAACTTGCTTCTGACTTCAAGTGATTTTTTAGTTTCAAAGCATAAACTTTACAACCATGGTGCAAACATCTAGGAACCTTTAAGATACAATCTTGGATTCTTTAGAAAACTGAATAACCAAGCTTCACAATGTGCTTTGAAAGTTCCCATTTTAATGCTTGAGCTGAAAGTTATGTCCAATGCCTTAGAGTAAACCCCAAGGATTTCAGACAAAATAACAACAGAGCCACAAGGTTCCAAAGTATCAAGGCTTCTAATTTTATGTCTGAGAAGTCCACAACTCCACAATGCCAAGGACAGTAACCAAATAGTCTAAGAACCTTAAGACTTTTAATGTTCATGTTGATTATTAAGTGTTTTAAAAAGAAAATAAAGCTCAAGTGAGCAAAGATAAAAATGACATAAAGATAAATGCTCAAATGAGCAAGGATAAAATGGCATAAAGATAATTCTCAAATGAGCAAAATAAAAATGGCATGGGATGTAAATGCTAAAAGAAATCGTGCATAAAAGTAAAGGCACAAAAATAAATGCATAAAGTAAAGTTAATTGTTAGTGAATTAGAAGTTACAGGTTAGTTGAATGACCATCTTGAAGCTTACATTTGAAAACTCACTAGAAGATTCATAAAATCAAAGCTTCTCAATAACAAGTCTCATTCGCTTTTTGTCAAGTATAACATTCATTTTAAATGCTCAAAGCAAACACATATGATCAACAATGTTCAAATGATTCACCTAGACCAAATGTCATGAAGTTCATTAGATGATTGATAAGATCAAAGCCTTCTAACAATGAACTTAGAAGTTATTGGATTAAAAGTTTCAATTTAAACATACTTGGGCTTACAAACATAGGTTTGGGCCACGAATGATCATTTTTCGAATCGGGACAAATTTAGCGCTATGTTAAGCAATCGTAAGTGGACGTATGTAGAAGTCACACCTATTTTCAGGCCGTTCAATAGCAATTTATGTACCAACATGTTACAGAGGTGATATGTAGATCATTTTCCAAAAACATGTAGCACAACTAAAAACTAGACAGGGATAAGATAAAGATGGAAGGGATGTATCAGGTGAAATTAGGGTTTCAAATATCATCAACAATATTCATCCATTATAATAGATTAGTTTTTAAACCTATCAACGCCCAAGATCCAATGAGATTGAGGAATTTGTCGCAAAATAACACCCGAATCAGGACCAAGCAACAAAATAATAAAATAGTATTTAATAAAACAATATTTAAATTATTAATAAAAGGGAAATAGTTGGTAAAATACACAAAATGTGTTAGTACATCAAATAAAAATTCTAACAAAATATCATAAGTCAAACATGACTCAATAAGTGTTGACAAAAAATTTCAGAATTTTTTAAAGTCAGAAACTATTTTTAAAATTTAAAGAAATAAGAAAAACAAGCCAAAATTTAAGAAAAATAGTCAAATAAAAAATAAAAATAAAATGAGGTCACCAATATTTG
Source organism: Vicia faba (assembly GCA_948472305.1). Classification (NCBI taxonomy): domain Eukaryota; kingdom Viridiplantae; phylum Streptophyta; class Magnoliopsida; order Fabales; family Fabaceae; genus Vicia; species Vicia faba. The sequence goes on along the minus strand of OX451736.1, from coordinate 1,059,986,716 downwards.
TCTAGAGGTTATTGGATCCTTCCAATTTTTTTTCAGAATTTATAAATCAAGAAAAATATTTTTAAACAATTAAAACAAGTCAAATAAACTGAAAAATCATTAAAAAAATCAAACCACAAAATAAAATTGTGAAAAAATAAAAATCAGAAAGAGAAAAATCAAAAGTATTTTTGAGAATGTTTTTCAAAATTTTAGAAGTTAAAATGATTTTTTTATGAATTTTTGAAGTTTAAAACAATTAAAATATAAAATCAGAAAATGAAAATAAAACCAAAGAGATATAGACCATTGGATCAATGTCAAACCCCGTTAGAAATCAAATCCAAGGGATCTGGCACGTTGTGCATATCATGGTCATTAGTGAATAAACCACCAAATCAATTATTTAAAGCAGATTTTGAAAAATGCGTGGCACCGTGTCATTGGTTGAGAGATGACACGTTGGTCATCATAAACCTCCAGCCACACACGAATTACAGGTCTCACAAACTATAAAATTAGGAGCTCAGACTGCTTCCATTCGCTTCGTCTCTTCAAGACGATTTCAATGGTACCCTTGAGAAAATTTATTTAAAGTGTCGCTCAGTCGATTTGAGAAAAACCAGAGTTTTGAAAATTTTTGAAATCGAAAACAGATGCATCAAATGCATCGATTGATCAAAATTAAACCATCAATAAGCATCAATGAACATCATAGACCATTCTAGTTATTTGAGTTAGAAGAATTAATGTCTTAAACTATCTAAACGAAGTATGAAGAAATTGCTCTAAAACTTGACTTGGCTAGCATGATTTAAAGCACCACAAGAGTTGGTTCTTCTTCTTTTAGCTTTAGTGAAGTTCAAAGATGAATAAGGAACAAAGAAATTGGATTTAAAATAGCTCTAAAACCAAATTTGAAGTTGCTGAATTGAGAGGTATGTAGGAAATTCAACAAAGCTTTTTTTTACTTTCTAAACCTTGCACAAATGAGTGAGATATGGTATGTATTTATAGGAGAAATGAATGGAATCAGGAGGAGAGGTGAATGACGCAATCTTAATCGAATTCATGCACACCTGCCTCATGAGAAAATAGTGAGCACATGTGAATCAAAACTCATCCAAATGATGTGTTTTGACACTCTAAATGCTTAAGACATCTTTTCTAATCATGTTTGAGTGGAAAACACGTGGTAATTTGATGATTAGAAGCCACATTTCGTAAACTTGCTTCTGAGCTCAAGTGATTTTTCAGTTTTAAAGCATCAAGTTTATAACCTTGGTTCAAACATCTAGGAACCTTTAAGACACAATCTTGGATTGTTTAAAAAAGTGAATAACCAAGCTTCAGAATGTGCTTTGAAAGTTCCCATTTTAATGCTTGAGCTGAAAGTTATGTCCAATGCCTTAGAGTAAACCCCAAGGATTTCAGACAAAATAACAACAGAGCCATAAGGCTCCAGAGTATCAAGGATTCTAATTCTATGTCTGAGAAGTCCACAACTCCACAATGCCAAGGATAGTAACCAAATAGTCCAAGAACCTTAAGACTTTTAATGTTCATGTTGATTATTAAGTGTTTTAAAAAGAAAATAAAGCTCAAGTAAGAAAAGATAAAAATGGCATAAAGATAAATGCTCAAATGAGCAAGGATAAAATGGCATAAAGATAATGCTCAAATGAGCAAAAGAAAAATGTCATGGGATGTAAATGCTAAAATAAATCGTGCATAAAAGTAAAGGCACAAAAATAAAAGCATAAAGTAAAGACATAAAGTAAAGTTAATTGTTAGGGAATTAGAAGTTACAGGTTAGTTGAATGACCATCTTGAAGCTTACATTTGAAAACTCACCAGAAGATTCATAAAATCAAAGCTTCTCAATAACAAGTCTCATTCGCTTTTTGTCAAGTATAACATTCATTTTAAATGCTCAAAGCAAACACATATGATCAACAATGTTCAAATGATTCACTTAGACCAAATGTCATGAAGATCATTAGAGGATTGATAAGATCAAAGCCTTCTAACAATGAACTTAAAATTTATTGGATTAAAAGTTTCAATTTAAACAAACTTGGGCTTACAAACATAGGTTTGGGCCACGAATGATCATTTTTCAAATCGGGACAAATTTAGCGCTATGTTAAGCAATCGTAAGTGGACGTATGTAGAAGTCACACCTATTTTCAGGCTGTTCAATAGCAATTTATGTTCCAACATGTTACAGAGGTGATATGTAGATCATTTTCCAAAAACATGTAGCACAATTAAAAACTAGACAGGGATAACATAAAGAGGGAAGGGATGTATCAGGTGAAATTAGGGTTTCAAATATCATCAACAATATTCATCCATTATAATGGATTAGTTTTTTAACCTATCAACGCCCAAGATCCAATGAGATTGAGGAATTTGTCACAAAATAACACCCGAATCAGGACCAAACAACAAAATAATAAAATAGTATTTAATAAAACAACATTTAAATTATTAATAAAAGGTAAATAATTGGTAAAATACACAAAATGTGTTAGTACATCAAATAAAAATTCTAACAAAATATCAGAAGTCAAACATGACTCAATAAGTGTTGACAAAAAATTTCATAATTTTTTAAAGTCAGAAACTATTTTTAAAATTTAAAGAAATAAGAAAAACAAGCCAAAATTTGAGAAAAATAGTAAAATAAAAAATAAAAATAAAATAAGGTCACCAATATTTGTCTAGAGGTTATTAGATCCTTACATTTTTTTTCAGAATTTAAAAATGAAGAAAAATATTTTTAAACAATTAAAACAAGTCAAATAAACTGAAAAATCATTAAAAAAATCAAACCACAAAATAAAATTGTGAAAAAATTAAAATCAGAAAGAGAAAAATCAAAAGTATTTTTGAGAATGTTTTTCAGAATTTTAGAAGTTAAAATGAATTTTTTATGAATTTTTGAAGTTTAAAACAATTAAAATATAAAATCAGAAAATGAAAATAAAACCAAAGAGATATAGACCATTGGATCAATGTCAAGTCCCCGTTAGAAATCAAATCCAAGGGATCTGGCACGTTGTGCATATCATGGTCATTAGTGAATAAACTACCAAATCAATTATTTAAAGCAGATTTTGAAAAATGCGTGGCACCGTGTCATTGGTTGAGAGATGACACGTTGGTCATCATAAACCTCCAGCCACACACGAATTACAGGTCTCACAAACTATAAAATTAGGAGCTCAGACTGCTTCCATTCGCTTCGTCTCTTCAAGACGATTTCAATGGTACCCTTGCGAAAATTTATTTAAAGTGTAGCTCAGTCGATTTGAGAAAAACCAGAAGTTTGAAAATTTTTGAAATCGAAAACAGATGCATCAAATGCATCAATTGATCAAAATTAAACCATCAATAAGCATCAGTGAACATCATAGACCATTCTAGTAATTTGAGTTAGAAGAATTGATGTCTTAAACTATCTAAACGAAGTATGAAGAAATTGCTCTAAAACTTGATTGGCTAGCATGATTTAAAGCACCACAAGACTTGGTTCTTCTTCTTTTAGCTTTAGTGAAGTTCAAAGTTGAATAACGAACAAAGAAATTGGATTTAAAATAGCTCTAAAACCAAATTTGAAGTTGCAGAATTGAGAGGTATAGAGGAAATTCAACAAAGGTTTTTTTACTTTCTAAACCTTGCTCAAATGAGTGAGATATGGTCTGTATTTATAGGAGAAATGAATGGAATCAAGAGGAGAGGTGAATGACGCAATCTTAATCGAATTCATGCACACCTTCCTCATGAGAAAATAGTGAGCACATGTGCATCAAAACTCATCCAAATGATGTGTTTTGACACTCTAAATGCTTAAGACATATTTTCTAATCATGTTTAAGTGGAAAACGCGTGGTAATTTGGTGATTAGAAGCCACATTTCATAAACTTGCTTCTGAGTTCAAGTGATTTTTCAATTTCAAAGCATCAACTTTACAACCGTGGTGCAAACATCTAGGAACCTTTAAGACACAATCTTGGATTGTTTAGAAAAATGAATAACCAAGCTTCAGAATGTGCTTTGAAAGTTCCCATTTTAATGCTTGAGCTGAAAGTTATGACCAATGCCTTAGAGTAAACCCCAAGGATTTCAGACAAAATAACAACAGAGCCATAAGGTTCCAGAGTATCAAGGCTTCTAATTCTATGTCTGAGAAGTCCACAACTCCACAATGCCAAGGACAGTAAACAAATAGTCCAAGAACCTTAAGACTTTTAATGTTCATGTTGATTATTAAGTGTTTTAAAAAGAAAATAAAGCTCAAGTGAGCAAAGATAAAAATGACATAAAGATAAATGCTCAAATGAGCAAGGATAAAATGGCATAAAGATAATTCTCAAATGAGCAAAAGAAAAATGGCATGGGATGTAAATGCTAAAATAAATCGTGCATAAAAGTAAAGGCACAAAAATAAAAGCATAAAGTAAAGACATAAAGTAAACTTAATTGTTAGTGACTTAGAAGTTACAGGTTAGTTGAATGACCATCTTGAAGCTTACATTTGAAAACTCATTAGAAGATTCATAAAATCAAAGCTTCTCAATAACAAGTCTCATTCGCTTTTTGTCAAGTATAACATTCATTTTAAATTCTCAAAGCAAACACATATGATCAACAATGTTCATATGATTCACTTAGACCAAATGTCATGAAGTTCATTAGAGGATTGATAAGATCAAAGCCTTCTAACAATGAACTTAAAAGTTATTGGATTAAAAGTTTCAATTTAAACATACTTTGGCTTACAAACATAGGTTTGGGCCACAAATGATCATTTTTCAAATCGGGACAAATTTAGCACTATATTAAGCAATCGTAATTGGACGTATGTAGAAGTCACACCTATTTTCAGGCTGTTCAATAGCAAATGTATCAAAATGCATCGATTGATCAAAATTAAACCATAAATAAGCATTAATGAATATCATAGACCATTCTAGTAATTTGAGTTAGAAGAATTGATGCCTTAAACTACCTAAACAAAATATGAAGAAATTGCTCTAAAACTTGACTTGGCTAGCACGATTAAAAGTACTACAAGACTTGGTTCTTCTTCTTTTAGATTCAGTGAAGTTTAAGGATGAATAATGAATAAAGAAATTGGATTGAAAAGAGCTCTAAAACCAAATTTGAAGTTGCATAATTGAGAGGTATGGAGCATTGCTTCCATGCCATAAACAAGAGAGGACGGGGTTAACCCTGTTGAAGTGCGGACAGGTGTACGATACCCATGAAAAGCAAAAGGAATTATATCATGCCAATATTTATAGGTAACAAACATCTTTTGGATGATATTCTTATTGTTTTTATTAGTAGCTTCAACAGCCCCAGTCATCTTAGGCCTGTAAGGAGACGAATTGTGATGGATAATCTTGAATTCTTCACAAAGTTTTGTCAACATCTTGTTATTCAAATTTGAGTTATTATCAGTGATAATCCTACTTGGTACACCATACTGACATATAAGATTGTTCTTGATAAAACTCACTGCCACCTGCTTGGTGACATTAGTATAAGAAGTTGCTTCCACCCACTTGGTGAAGTAGTCAATTGCCACTAAGATGAGATGATGTCCATTTAACGCCTTAGGTTCAATCATATTAATACTCCACATAGAAAAAGGCAATGGGGAAGAAATAACATTGAGAAGCTTTGGAGGCACATGAATCTTGTCAGCATAAATCTGACATTTATGGCACTTCTTCGCAAATTTGTAGCAGTTAGATTCCATTGCCAGTCAATAGTATCCTTCCCTAAGCATGTTTTTGCCACCGAATGTCCATTGGCATGGGAACCAAAAGAACCTTCATAAAGCTCATGCATCAACATGTCTGCTTCGTGTCTATCCACGCATCTGAGCAAGACCGTGTTATAATTTCTCTTGTATAACACATCTTCATTGAGTAAAAAGCTACCTACCAACCTTCTCAATGTCTTTCTATCTTTGTTTGACGCATCGATCGAGTATTCTTGGGTCTGAAGAAAGTGCTTGATATCATAATACCAAAGTTTTGCATCTAACGTCCCCTTTGTAGTAAACACATGAGCTGGTCTATCAAGACATCTAACTGTAATTTGAGGTATATCATTCCAAGAAATCACTTGGTACATGGAAGCCAATGTGGCTAAAGCATCTGCCATCTGATTCTCATCTCTGGGAATGTGATGGAATTCAACTTAATTGAATAAAGGTAATAATATTCTTGCATAATTGTTGTGAGGAATTAAGCCAATGTGACGAGTCTCCCATTCTCCTTTGATATGATTTATTACCAGAGATGAATCACTGTATACATCAAGAATTTTGATTATGAGATTTATAGCCTCTTAAAGACCCATGATATAAGCTTCATACTCCTCCATGTTATTGGTACAATTAAATATCAGCCTTGCAGTGAAAGGGATATGAGACTTATATGGAGTAATAATCATGGCACCAATTCCTTTTCCATAAGAATTTACAGCTCCATCAAACACCATACCCCACTGGGATTTAGGGTCAGGACCTTCCTCGGGCAAAGGTTTATCACAATCTTTTACTTTCAAAAAGATTACATCCTCGTGAGGGATATCATACTTAATAGACTGATAATCATCAATCGGTTGGTGAGCAAGATACTCTACTAACACACTGCATTTCATAGCCTTCTGAGTACGGTATTCAATATCATATTCAGACAACAGCGTCTGCCAACGGGCAATTCTTCCAGTAAGAGCAGTCTTTTCAAAAATAATACTTAATTGGATCCATTTTGGAAATCAACCAAGTAGTATGATTCAACATATATTTCGGAAATTTCTTTGCCGCCTAGGCCAAAGCACAACATGTTTTTTCTAGCATAGAATACCGTGACTAACAGTCAGTGAACTTCTTTCTTCGATAATAAATGGCATATTCTTTTCTTCCTGTGTCATCTTGTTGTCCCAAAATACAGCCCATGGAGTTATCTAACACAATCAGATACATAATAATGGTCTTCCTTCAACAGGAGGGAGCAATATAGGAGGCTCAAGCAGATACTTTTTAATGCTTTTAAATTCCCTTTGGCAATCATCCGTCCATACACAACCTTGATATTTCTTCAACAGCTTGAAGATATGTTCACATGTTGCAATCATATGGGAGATAAATTTGGAAATGTAATTCAAACGTCCAAGGAAGCCTCTAACTTGCTTTTCAGTTATTGGTGCATGCATTTCCTGAATTTTCTTAACTTTATCAGGATCAACTTCAACTCCTTTGTGGCTGACAATGAAACCCAATAACTTTTCTGAACGAACTCCAAAAGTACACTTATTTGGATTCAAACGGAGATGATACTTCCTCAAACGCTGAAACAACTTCAACAATTCTTCTTTGTGCCCTTCCTTAGTCTGAGATTTGGCGATCATATCATCAACATATACTTCAATTTCCTTATGCATCAAATCATGGAATAAGGTTGTCATAGCCCTCTAGTTCGTTGCACCAGCATTTTTCAACCCGAGGGCATCACTCTATAACAAAATGTTCCCCAGGGTATGATAAACGTTGTTTTTTCCATCTCCTCAAGAGCCATCCGAATTTGATTTTATTCGGAAAATTCATTCATGAATAAGAACACTTTGAATTTTGTTATGTTGTTAACCAACATATCAATATGTGGCAATGGGAAATCATCTCTCGAACTTGCTTTATTGAAATCTCTATAATCAACGCACATGCAAACTTTTCTATCTTTCTTTGGTACTGGAACAATATTGGCAATCCACTGAGGGTACATTGATGTTATAAGAAATTCAGCATTAATTTGCTTCAAAACTTCTTCTTTGATTTTTACTTACATGTCAGGATGAGTTCTTCGCAGCTTCTGCTTGATTTGTGGACATTCTGGCTTTAGCGGCAAATAACGTTCCATAATATCGGTGTCCAAACCCAGCATATCTTGATAAGACCAAGAAAAGATACCTACATACTCTTTCAGCATTTCAATCAACATGTTCTTCACATCGGGATGAAGTAGTGCCCTAATCTTGACTTCTTTCGAATCTTCTTCTGAACCCAAGTTAATCGTCTCCAACAGCTCTTTATACGACTGAATGGTATTCTCCTCGTGCTCAAGCAACCGTGAAACCTCTTGTAGGATTTCATCATATTCTTCTTCTTCAGCCACATACACAGGATATTCAAAGTTGGGAGAGTGTGCAGGGTCATTGCACTCAACTGGTTTTTTAATTAATCTACACATATGATTTATGATTGATTTTAGAAACTGACACATGTAACAAGTGATTATGCAAATTTATTTATAGTTATTATTTATTTTGAAAGGTTTTTTCTGATTACCATTTTCCAAGAAAGAGCAGAAAATAAAGACACAATTTTAGAAATAAAAATTTTTATTAATGATTTTAAAATTCAAAACAACAGACACGCCCATACAACATCATTACTTTCACCTTGGGAAGAGTGAAATATTTTTGAAAAGAAAAACAAAAAAAAATTACTTTGAAATGTGAATGCAAGAAGGAACATCAACAATGATCCAATTATGGACTTTGACTTCATGTGTCACAAAGTTTGACATCTCTTGCTCTGACTCATCTTCAAGAATAACATTGATCTTTGGAGTAGTCGGATGGAGATATCCTGCACTGTGAAAGATATCTTGATATTTACTCAAAGTGGACTTCGACTTCATAACTTCCTTCTTCATGGTGAAACCCAAACTAGTCCCATTCTTGTTCACAGGTGGATTAATAACTTGCCCCCACACTTTGCTAGGGCCTTTCTGCACTACCTGTTGCGCATCCTTAAATGAGGTGATAAATATTCATTCTTCCTTATATTATCAATAGAAAAAGCTTGGAACAGAGTTCCAACAATGGCTTCATCAACTTCTACAATGCTAAAGGAAGACAAATGAGATATCAACAGAGCTTGGTCACCATTCATAATAACTACCTTTCCTTCACGAACAAATTTCAGCTTCTGATGCAAGGTTGAAGTAACACCTCCCGCTTCATGGATCCAGGGTCGTCCCAATAAACAACTATAAGTTAGGACAATATCCATAACTTGGAAGGTGATTTGGAATAAATATGGACCTATGTGAATAGGTAAATCCACTTCTCCAATGACGGATTTTCTCGAACCATAAAAAGCTTTCACTATAATACCACTTGGGTGCATAGGAGTTCACTGGTACTTAAGCTTCATGAGAATTCTTCTTGGTATGACATTCAAAGCAGATCCATTGTCTATCAACACATTGGACAAAGAGTCATTCTTATAATTCATAGATATATACAGAGCCAGGTGATAGTTTCTCCCTTCATCGGGCAACTCTTCATCATAAAAGCTCAGATTGTTACAAGACGTAATATTCCCCACAACACCGCTGAACTGATCCAGAGACATATCACTTTCAACAAAAGTCTGATCCAATATCCTCATCAGAGATTCCCAATGAGTATAAGAGTTCATCAACAAGGCTAAAATGGAAATCTTAGATGGAGTTTGCAACATTTGATCCACAATCTTGTAATCGCTCATCTTAATGACTTTTAACAGATCATCAACATCCTTTTCCAAGGTGGCGCCACTAGATTCCTATACCACTTTCTTATGTTCAACATTCTCAACAACCTTTTTACCATAATTAGCATCTCCTCGAAAGGTGGGGGCGAAGACACAACCACTGCGAGTTACCCGACTAACTTCAGCAATATTCTTAACATGGGACAAAGGTTGGATAGGAATTTCCACACCATATTCCATGATAGTTGCATTGTATTTATAAGGTACAACTTTATCTGATTCATATGGAATAGGACCAGGAAAACAGATAACTACGGGAGAAACATCGGGCATGTTGTAGTATGTAATCTCTACAGGAGCAGGAACACAAAAATATGGCACAATAACATTCACCTCTACTTCTTCAGCATACTCAGGAATCGCAGAATCATTATCAGAAAATATACCTTCATCAGAAGAAAAGTACTCATCAACAGAAACATACTCATCATCTGACATAGCCTCAATAGAGTAGTCTTCAATCACATTCACTCCATTATAATCATTTATGTCTCCTGTGACTCTGATAGTACCATTATGTAATAGTGATTGAACACCTCTTCTTACTACAGAACAACTACGGGAATCCCTACAGCATATCTGACAGGCCCCATAATGATGTACCTTCTGGCCCTCCATGTGACAAAATGTGGCGTTCAGCTATACCAGATCATCATTCATGTAATTCACGTCAAAAATATGGAATTCATCGGGACATCCATAAACCATATTCACCTCTTCTTCATATTCAGCCTTGGTCTGATTATGTCGATAAGACCTTCATCCGTTATTTCTTGAAAATCAGCTCACACTTTATCACATCCATGGATATCTAAACTACAAACACTACAAGCGGCATGATCGTGTGTGTAATAGTTGAACTCGAGAGATTAACACATATCTTCACTAAATCACCTCTGACTAGATTGATATCAAATATCTGGAAATCCTCGGGACAACCAACAATCACATTTACAGCACTTCTACCTTTATGCTTTGGTAGTGGATTATCCTTCACATTGGGACCAACACCTTTAAAAGACAAGAGACCAGACCTTACCATCTTCTATACTTCAAATTTTAAAGGATAAAAATTTTCAATTTTGTACCCGGGGGCTCCTTGATGAAAAGCACAAGTTTTATCAGCTTTATAGTACCATGGCAAAGTTGAAGGTATAGCAGGGGGAAACCTAGTCTGCACCAATTTCTTCTGAATCAAAGCTGGAAACAATTTTGCATAACTTATCAAAATAGGATCAAAATCTTATCTCTTCTAACCTTTCCCTTGATTACTTTGTTGCGGTGCTCTTTTATAGGCAACAATAGTCGGAGCTACATTGAAAACTGGAGTTACAAATGCAACCTATTGTTGATGCTGATGACGTCTTCTTGGAGGTATAATCATACTTTCTTCAGCACTAGCATTTGTTTCACTTTCTTTCTTTTTAGAAAACCCATATGATGATTTCTTTGTTCCACTAGAACCTTCATCTTTTGTCAATTGTCCTTCCCTGACATCTTTTTCTAGCAAACACCCATACTTACCATCTTAGTAAAATTACGTGGTGCACTTGCAACCATCTTTTCATAGTAAAACAATCTAAGGGTTTTTAGGAAGACCTTAGTCATTTCTTGCTCTCCCATTGGGGGTACCACTTAGGCAACCATTTCACACCAATGCTGCACATACTCCTTAAAGGACTCCTTATCTTTCTGAGCCATCGCTCTCAACTGGTCACGGTCAGGTGCCATAAACATGTTGGACTTATACTGCTTCAAGAAAGCTTCACCCAAGTCATTGAATGTGCAGATGTTGCTACTTTCCAATACCATATACCATTTCAAAGTTGCACCAGTTAAACTATCCTTGAAGAAATGAATAAGCAAATGTTGGTCATCAGTATGAGTGGACATCCTTTTGATATACATCACCAGGTGATCACGAGGACAAGAGTTTCCCTTTTACTTCTCAAACTCTGGCACCTTAAACTCTGGTGACACTTTTACATTAGGAACTAGTCAGAGGTCACTGACATTCTGTCTGAATAACTCTTTCCCTCAGAGAGCCTTCACTTCTTTCTGTATTTCATCGAATTGATCTAAAAGTCATCCATTCGATCATAAAAGCCTAAACTTTCACTTGGTGGAGGAGAAAGATGATAAACTTCATCATTAGTAACAGGGATAGCATTCACTATAGGAGGTGCAACATGCTGAATCTCATTATTGGCAATAGGAGGAGCGTGCACCGCAGAAGGTGCAGAAACAGTAGCAGTTTGAACAAATGGAGCAACTTGAGTATCATGATTGTAACCTTATGGTATGAAATTCTCAAGCATTCCCCACGGCTAACCTTGAGGCATATGGTATTGAGCAGCAGTAACTGAAGTAACAGAGTTGGGAATTGATAGAACCTCAGAAATAATGGTTGTCTACTGTGGCTGAGTAGCATGAGGAGATGGAGTAGGAGGTGGTGGTGGCTGATTCTGAGCAGCCACCAACGATTCTACCAAAGTAGTCAGATTGGCCATACCGGCTCTCAAAGAAGTAACTTTTTCGCGTAGTTCAAGATTCTCTTATTCAAGGTTTTCCATCTTCTTTCTAGAATTATCCGGAGTATTGTAGCAATGAGACAACTTGTTGACTGAACGAAGCAGAGAAACAAGTAAGACACCTGGGAATGTACATAAATACAAAAATATATGAGAAATGATGCATGATATGCAATGTATGTGATTTATTGTGTTTATTCAAGGAACTCAAAGAATCATAAACAGTTGCAAATATTGAAGTACTAACACATTTGGAAATATTGAAAATCACATTTAATAATAACTTTGGAATGGATTGCAACTTTTAGTACAAGTTTCAATAATCCTAGGTACAAGAGAATAAAGATAGAATTTAAAAATCCTAAGGAGCAAAATCTGATGAAGATCTCTCTACACACTGACGCTTTCCTTTGATTCTTGCAATCTGAGCCTTCAACTGCTTATTCTCTTATGCATACTTGTCGCCGACTTCTTTCTATCCACCAGAATCAGAAAATGGGTGACAGGGACATGGCTGAACTCTAGAGGAAAATAAACCCTCTTGCTTCTCCATCATTTCCACAACATGACTCTCAATAATCTCAATCAAGTCATCCTTCTCTTTCAATCCTGTTGAGTAAGACACCTCCAAAGTCTGGTCTTGTTCTTCAATGCTTCCTTTTTTATTGCATCCTAACCAAGGAAAGTTGAAGTTCTTACACATCATCTAATGAAACATCTCCTCTTAGTCCCAAATCTTTTCTATCTTGAAGTTCTTCCACATCATCTAAGGAAACAACTCATCTTGCTTCAACTGAATTTCCCTTGCTTGTACACAACAAAGATGAGACTCTAAGGAAACAACACCTCTTGGTCCCAAATCTTTTCTACCTTTTATATGAATATGGCGCCAAGCCATTTCAATTGCTTCTTTATCTGCCTTGTGATATTTTCCTTCTTTGAGAAAGAAACCACCCAGATGAATGGTGTTTGGCTTATCTCTCATTGGATATCCAAGCTGACGACGCGCAAGAACGGGATTGTAGTTAATTTCTCCCTTTGTACCAAGAAGAGGCACATTGTGGAAACTACCACAACTATCAATAATCTTTACATCATAATAAGTTTGATGGTACCAATCAATATCAGAGTTAGTGAGAGCCATAATCTTCAAGGTCCAACGTGGTTCCTTTTTTATATCGCAAAAAGCAACAGACCGAGGTAAGTGACAAATAAACCACTGATATAACAATGGTGTGCAACCGAAGACCATCCCTCACTGATAGAAATTCTGAAGAAGGATGGAATAATAAGTATCTCCTAGCATCGTAGGGACTGGATTCCCAATCAGAAAGACCCTAATGGAATTAACATCGGCAAATTTGTCGATGTTAGTGTAGCGGTAGAAATGTTCAAGACTAAGCCATTGGATTGACTAGACTTTATACAAATCAAAAATAAAAATTTCCACCGCGCTTTATTGTTTCCAAAGGAATGGGAAAAGAGCGAATAACCTAAAAAGGGGGAAAGATTCAAGGTAAGGGGTTGGTTATGCAAAGGGAAGGTATTAGCACCCTAAACATCTACGGTACTCCGCAGGAACCTCTTTGAAAAATCTGTATATTTTGGTTCTGAAAATGTGTTATATGAAAAATGGATGGTGGAGGTGAGAAAAGAAATATTTTTATGATTTTTGCACCCGCCGTGGTTGCGAACCTTTAGTTCCTACGTACCACCTTTCGTCCAATAGGGGATCAGGGTACACGTAGTTCCTCTTTTAAAAATTTGAAACACAAGTGTGTTGGTTAATTTTATGAGATTAGACGTCATTGTCCGTGTGGAAAACATACTTACTACCCACAATCATGAGAAAGGAGAATTTGCATCATCTCAAAGTGGAGGATATGACTTGGATTTTAAAATCAACAATGCCTCACTCAACACCCAAGTGGAAAATATCTCACTTCACTACATATTGTAGAAGTATAGTTGTTTGCATCACTACAAGGATTGACAAGAATCTAATCTTTTAAGAAAAGTTTTAAAATAAAAAGCCAAAGTGACAAAAATGGTTTGAAATGAGATTGGTTGACTTTTAGTCTTCTCACAAAAAATGTCAAGGTATTATTAAATTGATTGAAATTTATTTATGAAAATGTTTTAAAAATGCATGGACATAAATCCAAGTTTATTATGAAAGTGTTTCAAGTTTCAAAACAAGAAGAGTTTCCAAAAGGAGGTAGAAGATTTTTGAAATTAAAGAAGATGGAGGAGAAGAAGAGGTTATCCTAAAGCATAAGGTAAAAGCTAGGGATAAGAACTATCTAACCAACAAGAAGCCAATACTTGACATTATGAGTCAATATAGAATTCTCATTCTTTGGATTGAAACCAAGCAATCAAAGATACTAGACCTCTTGAGAGAGCCAAACTTCAAGTGTATTAAGTCTTCGCAAAAATTGGGCAGAGTAACGGCTGTATACGGGTGAATTCCAAATTATAAACAAAGTATGTAATCACAATAACCTGCACACAAAACAAACAAACAACCCAATGTCTTCAGGTAAACCTCAAGAACTCTAGACAAAATATCAAATAAAATCATAAAGTCTCCAAGATAGGCCAAGGTCTCTAATCCTAAGTCCAAGAAGTCCAATACTCCATAATGCCAAGGATAGTAACCAAATAGTCCAACTATTATTAAAGATTTTTATGGTTCATGTTGAATATTAGGTGTCTTTAAAAGGAAAAGAAAAGCTCAAGTGAGCAAAATAAAAATGACATAAAAGTAAATGCTCAAATGAGCAAAATAAAAAGATGGCATGAAATTAAATGCTCAAATTAAATGGTACATAAAGCATAAAAAATAAAAGCATAAAGTAAAATCAATTGTTAGAAATTAGTGGTTAGTTGGATGAACATCTTGAAACTTGCATTTGGAACTCATTAGAGGATTGGTATAACCAAAGCCTCCACACAACAAGTTGCATTTGCTTTTTGTTAAGTATATCATCCATTTTGGAATTTTCACGAGTAACATTTAATGTTCAACAATGTTTAAGTGATCCACGTTGACCAAAGGTGTTGTAGATCCATTAGAGGATTGGTAGAACCAAAGCCTCCACACAATTAATCTCAAGGTTATTGGGTCAAAGAGATCAAATTAACATACTTGGGCTTGCAATCATAAGTTTGGGCCACGAATGATCATTTATTCGAATTGGGACCAAATTTAGCGCTATGTTAAGCAATCGGAAGTGGACTTATGTAGAAGTTGCACCTATTTTGAAGTCGGTCAATAGCAATCTATGTACTTCATGTTTGGATAAATGATATAGAGATCATCATCCCTTAACATGTAGCACAATTAAAAAAAGGGATAAGATGAAGAGGGAGGGGAATGATAAGCTAATTTGGATTAATATTTCAAAATTCTTTCATCTTTAAATTCAACCACTCCTCTAGATGGATTAAAGTACTAAACATATCATTAATCCAAAGCACCAAAAATGAATTAAAATAATTCACTCTTAGGTAGATTTGAATTGATGAACATTTATCCAACTTCATCTACATCACAAAGTCCATTGAGTTTAAAAACAAATTGGACATTTAAAATTGCAATCCAAATTATCCATCAAAGAGAGTGCAGAAAAATATTTGAGTCAAAACAGCCCCAAAAATAAGGCAGCAAAAGTATTTTTGGCACTGTTACAATCAATTGTGCCTAGACAACAACCTATTGCATCAGTGCAGTTTTTTATCAAATCAATTTTCTGTGACAATCAATTGCAATGTTACAACAATTGATTGCAACCTGTTAAAAAAATCAGTAGAAAACAACATTTTAAAGATCCAATTCTTGTTCCAACTTTTCTTCAAACACCTTATGATCATGGATCCAATTGAGCATGAAAATTCCAGCAAATTTTGAGAAAAATAGCACTAATGGAGTTATAAAAACAGTGCTCAATGAATCAAAACCGGAAAACCACAAGAGATCACATTGTGAAAGATGATGATCCAACTTACCAAAGGTAGAATTTGAGAATTATCAAACAACTTCCAGAATTTGCTTCAATTCAACAACAAGAATCAATCACCAAAGCTTGGATGTAGAGAATTGATGAAGAAAAAAATGTTTGGATGAAGGTTTAGCTCAAAGATTAGTAAGCTTCAATGCAAATATTACTAACTTTTTTTAAAAATGGAGCTTTGAGTGAATTTGGTAAATGGAGAGAATTGAGAGATTTTTTAGCAAGATGATTTTGGCTATCAAAAGCTTGTGATTTGAATGAAATGAGGTCTCTATTTATAGAGTTTTTGGATTGGGATTAGTGGTAATTTGGTAATTGATTCTTGGATCCAAATTTGAATTAATGATATAATTTCAAATTATGCAGAAAAAATTGGAGCCAAAATGATAACAGTTTGAATTTGCTGGCTTATTAAAAAAAACACGTGCATTTTGCCATTATGAGTCGATACATAGGTGGTATGCGTCGATACATCCTAGCTGCATAACACAGCATGTGTCGATACATGCCTCTATGTGTTGATACATACTGTTATTCCAACACATTACAGAATCACATAAATTGCATGAGTCGATACATAACACGTATGTGTCGACACATGCTAGTTAAACAAACAGGATGAGTCGATACATACATGCATGTGTCGACACATGTTGGTTATTCATGCAGGATGAGTCGATACATACATGAATGTGTCGATACATGCTAGCTATAAACAACAAAATGAGTCGATGCATACCTTTATAGGTCGATGCATGCTGGATTTTTTTTGCCACAATAGGATCAATCAAATTTGCATGACCTTATTTGTTGGATGCTTCGACTTGGTACCTACAAAACACAAATTGTGCAAAGACAAAGACAAATATTTTTTGTATTTTGGTTAGAGGTTAGTCAACAACACATATACAAGATACACAACCAAGGTGCTTGGAAATTCCTCAAGGGCAAACTTAAAGATATGAGATAGAGAAAGATGAAGAACCAACCCTAATGTGATCTTGTTATGATCAAGTTGACATGATATGATAGGGGAATCTTAGGGGCAAAAATTGGGGTATAACAGCTGCCCTTATTTAAGTGTCTTCTATCCGGAGATACGGAGGTTAAAAATCTTCGTGTCGACACGGTTGAAGATACTTAAATATAAAACAAGCCCTATTTTTGTCTCTAAGATGCCATGCAATGCTTATGATTATGAATGCATATGAACAGAACAAAAGAGACGCAAAGTATCACTGGGGATGCCACAAAAATGAAGAAACAAAGGAGCAACCCCCACCAGGAAAATAAATCACTGGTGGACCAAAAGAATTGAATCAGAGAGGAGGATAACAAGCATCGACGTTCACTACCGATGTCTACCAACATTCACTGAAGGTAGATTTGAAAATATCATACCATCGCCTTTCACTGACGAGGAACTACCATCGTTCACTGATGATAGAAAAAAGATAAGAAACACCGATGTTCACTACCGATGCACTACCAACATTCACTGAAGGTAGATTTGAAAATATCACACCATCGCCGTTCACTGACGAGGAACTACCACCGTTCACTGATGATAGAAAAAAGATAAGAAACATCGACGTTCACTGCCGATGCACTACCCACGTTCACTGAAGGTAGATTTGAAAATATCACATCATCGCCGTTCAGTGACGAGGAACTACCACCGTTCACTGATGATAGCAAAAAGATAAGAAACACTGACGTTCACTGTCGATGCACTACCAATATTCACTGAAGATAGATTTGAAAATATCACACCATCGTCGTTCACTAACGAGGAACTACCACCGTTCACTGATGATAGCAAAAAGATAAGAAACACCGACGTTCACTGCCGATGTACTACCAACGTTCACTGAAGGTAGATTTGAAAATATCATACCATCGCCGTTCACTGACGAGGAACTACCATCGTTCACTGATGATAGCAAAAAGATAAGAAACACCGACATTCACTGTCGATGCACTACCAACGTTCACTGAAGGTAGATTTGAAAATATCATACCATCGCGGTTCACTGACGAGGAACTACCACCATTCACTGATGATAGCAAAAAGATAAGAAACACTGACGTTCACTGCTGATGCACTACCCACGTTCACTGAAGGTAGATTTGAAAATATCACACCATCGTCGTTCACTGATGAGGAACTACCATTGTTCACTGATGATAGCAAAAAGATAAGAAAAACCGACGTTCACTGCCGATGTACTACCAACATTCACTGAAGGTAGATTTGAAAATATCACACCATCGCCGTTTACTGACGAGGAACTACCACCGTTCACTAATGATAGAAAAAAGATAAGAAACACCGACGTTCACTGCCGATGTACTACCAACGTTCACTGAAGGTAGATTTGAAAATATCATACCATCGTCGTTCACTGACGAGGAACTACCATCGTTCTCTGATGATAGCAAAAAGATAAGAAACACCGACGTTCACTGTCGATGCACTACCAACGTTCACTGAAGGTAGATTTGAAAATATCCTGAGTTTTCCCAAAATTCTGGTATTTCACCTGGAACGGGTCTCAACTTCTTCTTTAACCAAAGCACTCTACCTGGAAAGGGTAATATGCAAACTTATCTCAAATAAATAGACATCCACTCATTGTCAAGGGGAATTTCAAAGAAAGATGACTTTCTGGGGAAAGAAATATGGCTTCCTGGGGATACAGATATATGGCTTCCTGGGGAAGGAGATATGACTTCCTAGGGAAATGCCACGGTATTCCTGCTGAGGAGATAAAGTCTTCTTGTATAAAATAAATGCACAAACCAAAACTCACAGTTCTCAGAAATCCGAAGTAAATAATAGTGTCATGCAACCACGAATCCAATTAGAAACAAACTGGAGCAAGACGGCCAACGAAGATACATCCTTTGAGAAATAAACTCAAGAGGGAAAACCAAATCCGTCAAAGCAAGGAGCGCTGCAGGAAGGTTAGAACACAATGTCAATAAAAATGATTTGTAGCGATGCATGATGCATGTATGAATGTATGAGTGATATCGTGCGTATGCTGGTAAAAAGATACATAATCAGACAAACTAAACCGCCTCAGGTACTAACAACATTGGGCTAAACTTCAACCAGACAGATCCAACCAAGAAAGGTAAAAGCAACTACGGAAACCAAACCTATTTCCTGTCCTAACTTCACTGAGGAGAAACATAATTCGGATGTAGCTAAATCAAATAGATACCGGGATAGAACATCTCTCCTCTAGTCTCATCGGAGAAATCAGTTTTTCAAAAGCAACATATGCCTACTGGAGATTGCAAAACCAGCCTCAAATAAAGCAGACTGACGCCGAGACAATCAAACCTCACTGGGGAATACAAACCCACTTCCCTGGAGAAAAACTGTGGATTGAAAACTTTTCATCATGAATACTCATTCCAACAAGAGATGCCTTGGGATAATCTTCCCAGGGAATAACACACAGACTTCAATAGGGAAAACAATTATTTCATGGTCCGTACTCCTACTGGGGATTTCAATACTGATCTTGAATAAGGCAGATGGAAATCAAATTGTCAAAACATTCACTGGGGAATTCAGGCCCACTTTGAAGGAAGAAAAACATACGGACTTCACTAAGGGAGACAATGCTTCATCATCGAGACATCTACTGGGGACTTCATGTTGACTTTGTTGGGGAGGTCAAAACCACATCATCGAGGAGAAACCAATATACGTTCTTCACTGGAGAAACCGGAGATACGTACTTCACTGGGGAAACCGGAGATACGTGCTTCGAGAGTAATTATTGCACCAACCTCTTTGGGGAGAAAGGACTTCTATCAAATAAACAAGGCCTTTACTGGAGAATATTGGATTGAGTCTTCATATCATACAAACCTATTCCAACAAAAGATGCCCTGGTATAACCTTCCTTTCATCATATGAGGGAAAACTTTGTTGGGGAATCTGGGACGGAGGTTTCTGACCATGCCAACCCAAAGTCAAAAGCGAACCAAGACTTGGCCGAGGATAAGGGGATCACAAACCTAACATTGTACCTTGCACCCACTGGTATCATCTTCAACTAACTAAGAAACACAAAACAATTATGCACATACCAACAAGATCACCTGAGAAAAACCTTCACGAAGGAAGTAAATCTTCTTAAAACAACCGGAGTTTGTTCATTCCAGGGATCTCCATTTTTGTTGTCATTGTTTCATCACAAATCCCAAAGTAAATTGAATTGTAAAGATGTCTTTCTTTTTGAAAAGTCTATTTTGCTTTTTAATCTTTTTGCTTTGAAAGTTATTATCAGTAATAAATGGAGTCTTTGCAAGTTAAATAAAAATAAGAACACAAAGAATTGGGCAAAAGCTCGAATTTCATTAATAGAATGGTAGTCTGCAAATGGCGAGACTCCATGGATGATTACAAAGTTTGGGAAATGGTAATATATAATGGAAAAGATACATTGAGATACAATGACCACTATTCTCCCTAACAACTTTTGAAATCCTGAGCAGCAGCTTTTGTTGAAGTATGATGAGAATCCGAGAAGATTGTTGCTTCAACGATCAAGTCTTGTCTGACGTAGTTACTTGCCAAGAAAAATCCCTAACTTTTGCCTAAGCTGCCCTTGCAGGTTTTCAACTTAGCGGGAAATTTATTCTGTTTATGTCTCTAATTTTTGCCTAGACCGCCCTTTCGGGTTTTCAGCCTACCGAGACGCTCCTTTTTGCCTAAGCCGCCCTTTCGAGTTTTCAACTTAGCGAGTTGTTCTTTTATTTCTTTAGGCGAAGTATTTCTTGACTGCGTCAGCATTCATGGGACATGGGAACTCCTCGCCTTCCATAGTTTCAAGAATTAATGCACCACCAGAGAAGGCTTTCTTGACAACATATGGGCCTTCAAAATTGGGAGTCCACTTGCCCCTAGAATCAGTGTTGAAAGACATGATCTTCCTGAGCACGAGGTCGCCTTCTCTGAATTCACGAGGTTTGACCTTTTTATCAAATGCTTTCTTCATTCTTTTCTGATATAACTGCCCATGACACAAAGCTGTCATTCTCTTCTCTTCAATTAAATTCAATTGGTCAAACCTGTTTTGGACCCATTCAGCCTCTGACAACTTGGCTTCCATTATCACACGCAACGATGGAATCTCTACCTCAACAGGGAGTACAACTTCCATTCCATATACCAGGGAGAACGGGGTTGCTCCTGTTGAAGTGCGGACAGATGTTCGATATCCATGCAGAGCAAAAGGGAGCATTTCATGCCAATCCTTATAAGTAACAACCATTTTCTGGATAATTCTCTTGATATTCTTTTTAGCAGCTTCAACAGCCCCATTCATCTTTGGCCTGTACGGAGATGAATTGTGATGGACAATCTTGAATTCTTCACACAGTTCTGTCATCATCTTGTTATTCAAATTCGAGCCATTGTCAGTGATGATTCTGCTCGGCACACCATATCGGCATATAAGATTGTTTTTGATGAAACGCACAACCACCTGTTTGGTAACATTGGCATATGAAGCAGCCTCTACCCATTTGGTAAAGTAGTCAATTGCTACCAAGATGAAACGGTGTCCATTCGAAGCTTTGGGTTCAATCATCCCGATCATGTCTATACCCCGCATAGAGAAAGGCCATGGGGAGGAAATCACATTGAGAAGTGTCGGAGGCACATGGACCTTGTCTGCATAAATATAGCATTTATGGCACTTCTTCACAAATTTGTAACAATCAGACTCCATTGTCAACCAATAGTAACTTGCCCTTAGCATATTTTTAGCCATCGAATGCCCATTAGCATGGGTGCCAAATGAACCTTCATGAATCTCATGCATCAACATGTCTGCTTCGTGTCTATCCACGCATCTGAGCAAGACCATGTCAAATTTCTCTTGTATAACACATTTTCACTGAGGAAGAAACTGCCTGCCAATCTTCTCAGTGTCTTTCTATCTTTCCTCAACGCACCAATCGGGTATTCCTGAGTCTGAAGAAAATGCTTTATATCACAATACCAAGGTTTTTCATCTGCTACCTCCTCTATTGCAAACACATGAGCGGGCCTATCCAGCCGTCGAACTGTAATACGGGGTATATCATTCCAATTATTCACTTGGTACATGGAAGCCAGAGTTTCCAGAGCATCCGCCATTTGATTTTCATCTCTAGGAATGTGATGGAATTCAACTTTATTGAAGAAGGGTAACAATCTTCTAGCATAATCTTTGTAAGGGATCAAGCCAAGGTGACGAGTATCCCATTCTCCTTTAATCTGATTTATTACCAAAGCTGAATCACCATACACATCTAAAATTTTGATTCTAAGATCGATAGCTTCTTCAAGACCCATGATGCAAGCCTCATATTCTGCCATATTATTAGTGCAATCAAATGTTAACCTTGCAGTAAAAGGAATGTGCGGTCCATGAGGAGTGACGATTACAACACCAATTCCTTTACTATAAGCATTCACCACTCCATCAAATACCACACTCCAACGAGATTCAGGGTCGGGGCCTTCCTCGGGCAATGGTTCATCACAATCTTTCACTTTCAGAAACATCACATCCTCATCGGGGAATTCATATTCTACAAACTGATGATCTTCCACCGGCTGGTGAGCAAGGTAACCTGCCAACATGCTACTTTTGATAGTTTTTTGAGTGCGGTACTCAATATCATACTCAGATAACAACATCTGCCAGCGAGCAATTCTCCCAGTAAGAGCAGGCTTCTCAAAAATATACTTGATTGGATCCATTTTGGAGATCAACCAAGTGGTATGATTTAACATATACTGTCGCAAACGCTTTGCCGCCCAGGCCAAAGCACAACACATTTTTTCTAGCGTGGAATACGGCGACTCACAATCAGTGAACTTTTTGCTGAGATAATAGATGACGAACTCTTTCTTCCCTGTTTCATCATGTTGTCCCAGAATACAACCCATGGATTTATCTAACACTATTAGATACATAATCAACGGTCTTCCTTCTATGGGAGGGAGCAAGATATGAGGTTCAAGTAGATAATCCTTAATACTCTCAAATTCCCTTTGGCGGTCATCCGTCCACACACAACCTTGATCTTTCTTTAACAACTTAAAGATCGGTTCACACTTTACAGTCATGTGGGAAATAAATCTGGAGATATAATTCAAACGCCCGAGGAAACCCCTGACTTGTTTTTCAGTTCTTGGTGCTGGAATTTCTTGAATTGCTTTGACTTTATTAGGGTCAACTTCAATTCCTTTCTGGAAAACAATAAAACCCAACAATTTCCCAGATCTAACTCCGAAGGTACATTTATTTGGATTCAAGCGGAGATGATACTTCCTCAAACGCTGAAACAACTTCAACAAATCTTTTATATGCCCTTCTTCAGTTTGGGATTTGAAAATCATATCATCAACATATACTTCAATTTCCTTGTGCATCAGATCATGGAATAGGGTTGTCATAGCCCTCTGGTACGTTGCACCAACGTTCTTCAACCTGAAGGGCATCACTCTGTAATAGAATGTTCCCCAGGGTGTGATAAACGTTGTTTTTTCCATTACCACTGGAGCCATTCTTATTTGATTATACCCAGAAAATCCGTCCATGAACGAGAATACCTTGAATTTTGATGTGCTGTCCACTAACATGTCAATTTGAGGCAATGGAAAATCATCTTTCGGACTAGCTTTATTTAGATCTCTGTAATCTACGCACATGCGGACTTTTCCGTGTTTTTTAGGTACTGGTACAATATTGGAAATCCATTAAGGATACTCTGACGTCACAAGAAAACCATCATTAATCTGCTTTAGAACCTCCTCTTTGATCTTTACTGCCATATCTAGGTGAGTTCTTCTCAATTTTTGTTTAATTGGCGGACACTCTGGCTTCAACGGCAAATGATGCTCAACAATGTCTGTATCTAGACCAGGCATATCTTGATAAGACCAAGCAAAGATATACATATACTCTTTCAACAGCTCAATCAACCCACTTTTCACATCAGGATGCAACGATGCTTCAATCTTAATCTCCTTCGGATCTTCTTCTGAACCCAAATTAATCACTTCCAAAGGCTCCTTATATGGCTGAATGGTATTTTCCTCGTGCTCAAGCAATTGTGAGACCTCTTCTGGAATCTCATCATAATCTTCTTCTTCGGCCCCAAACACAGGACAATCAAAGTTGGGAGAGGGTGCAGGGTCATTGTATTCAACGGGTTTTTTAATTAATCTGCACATATGATTTATGATT
The DNA here is from genome assembly GCA_948472305.1 of Vicia faba. Classification (NCBI taxonomy): domain Eukaryota; kingdom Viridiplantae; phylum Streptophyta; class Magnoliopsida; order Fabales; family Fabaceae; genus Vicia; species Vicia faba. The sequence continues at coordinate 1,059,962,300 of OX451736.1, read as the reverse complement.
GCTTTTAGAAACTGACACATATAACAAGTGATCATGCAGATTAATTTTCAGTTATTATTTATTTTGAAAAGGTTTTTTTTATTTGATTACCATTTCCCAAGAAAAAAGCAGAAAATAAAGACATAATTTTGGAAGCAAAGACAACTTTTATTAATGATCTTAATAGTCAAAGCAAACAGATAAGCCCATACAATACTTTCACCTTGGGCAGAGTGAAAGCTTTTCAAAAGAAAGAAACAGATTAACAAAACAAATTACTTTGAAATATGTATGCAAGAAGGAACATCAATGGTGACCCAGTTCTGAACTCGGACTCCATGCGTCACATAATTCGGTACTTCCTGCTCTGCTTCATCCTCTTCAACGGCATTAATTCCAGAACCAGTTGGATGGAGGTAGCCTCTGCTGCGGAAAACATCATGATAACTGTTCACAGAAGACTTTGACTTCAAACTTTCGCCTTTGCCATTCTTCGAAGAGAAACCTAAACCAGTTATGTTTTTGTTCACGGGTGGATCCACAAGTTGTCCCGAAACTGCATTATGACCATTGCGCACAACCTGCTGCGCGTCCTTCAGGGAAACCACAAAATTCTCATTCCTTCTTATGTTGTCGATAGATAGGGCTTGGAACTGGGTTCCAACAGCAGCCTCATCCGCTTATATAATACTAAAAGAGGATAGATGGGATATCAACAACGCCTGCTCCTTAACGCACAAATTTTAGCTTCTGATGCAGAGTAGAAGTGACAGGCCCTGCTTCGTGTATCCATGGACGTCCAAGCAAACAACTATATGCGGGAATAATGTCCATTACCTGGAAAGTTATCAAGAACAGATGTGGTCCTATATGGATGGGCAAGTCCACTTCACCGATGACAGATTTCCTTGACCCATCAAAAGCCTTCACAATGATGCCACTCGGGCGCATAGATGCTCCTTAATACTTTAACTTCAAGAGGGTACTTCTCGGTATAACATTCAGCGCGGATCCGTTATCAATTAGCACATTGGACAATGAATAATTCTTGCAGTTCATAGATATGTGGAGGGCCAGGTTATGATTCCTCCCTTCATCTGGTAACTCATCATCACAGAAGCTCAAATTGTTACATGACGTAATGTTTCCAATTACGCTGCTGAACTGATCTAACAGCATGTCATTCTCCACAAAAGCTTGGTCAAGTACTCTCATCAGTGATTCTCTATGAGCATAGGAATTCATCAATAAAGCTAGGATGGATATTTTTAAAGGAGTCTGCAATAGTTGATCTACAATTTTGTAGTCGCTCATCTTAATTATCTTCAAGATATCATCCACTTCTTTCTCCAATGTAGCTCCACTAGTCTCTCCTACAGCCTTCTTAGGCTCATCGTTCCCATCAATTTTCTTCCCAGCAACAACATCTCTTCGAATAACCGGCGCAAACACATGACCGCTATGGGTCACCCTGCTATCATCAGCTATATTTCTAACATCTGGCATTGGCTGGATGGAAATCTCTACCCCGTCTTCCAAGATTGTAGTGTTGTATTTGTAAGGCACAGCCTTATCTGATTCATAGGGAACAGGACCTGGCAGACTAATTACCAATGGGGCAACAGCTGGTTTGCTATAGTGCTCTACCTCAAGATGAGTGGGTGTACCAAAACAAGGTACAATGACGTTCACCCCTTCCTCAACACCAGCAGCCATCAAAAATTCATTTCCGGCAAGCAAATCTTCGTCTGAAGAGAAATACTCATCTACGGAGGCATACTCTTCCTCTAACTCTTCTTCCATCAAACTAACTTCAACCATATCAATCTCATGATAATCATCTCTCTGACCTGTGATCTTGATAGGTCCATTGTATAACAGCAATTGAACACCTTCCCTCACAATAGAACATCCTCGGTGATTTCGACAACAAACTATGCAAGATCCATATTGGTGTTCCACCTGACCAGCTGTACGGCAGAAGGTAGCATGCAACTGCACTAGATCCTCGTTCAAATGATCCACATCAAAAATTATGAATTCACCTGGACATCCAGAAACCATATTCACTTCCTCTTCATATTCTGCCCTAGGCCTGATTATATGGATTAAACCTTCATCCATCATCTCCTGTAAATCAGCCTTTATCTTCTCGCAAACCTGTATGTTTGTACTGCAAACAACACAACCGGCATAGTCATGCGTATAATAACTGAATTCACAGAGGTCTGCGTGCACCTTCACCAAATCTCCTCTAACTAGATTAATGTCAAAAATCCGGAAGTCACCTGGACAACCGGATGCCATATTTACAACATTCACTCCCCCGTGCTTGGGTAGAGGATTGTCTTTCACATTAGGTCCCACGTCTTTGAAAGATAAAATTCCAGACTTTACCAACCTTCACACTTCAGTCCTCAAAGGATAACAATTCTCAACACTATGCCCTGGTGCCCCCTGATGAAAGGCACGTGTTTGGTCTGCTTTGTAATACCAAGGCAATAGTGATGGTACAATTGGAGGTGGTCGTGTCTGGACCAATTTCTTCTGAATCAATGCTGGTAGTAGCTCTACATAACTCATGGGAATAGGATCATAGTTCTCCCTTCTCTGATTATACCCTTGATTCCCCTGCTGGGACAGTCTCTGATAAGCAGCAGTAGTCGGAGCGGCTTTCATAACAGGAGTAACTGAGGCGACTTGCCGATGACGCTGATAATTCTTTCTAGGAGATTTTACCCTTCTCTCTTGCATAACAGCATTTGTATCCCATTCTTTCTTCTTTGTAAACCCATAAGCTGACTTTTTCACACCTCCAGATCCTTCACCCTTTGTCAAACGGCCTTTTCTTATTGCCTCTTCTAGGCGGACACCCATTCCTACCATCTTTGTAAAATCACTTGGGGCACTTGCCACCATTCTTTCGTAGTAGAAAGTGATGGCGTCTTCAGAAAAATCAGTCATTTCTTTCTCTTCCATGGGAGGAATCACTTGTGTAGCCACTTCGCGCCATCTCTACGCATACTCTTTGAATGATTCTCTATCTTTCTGAACCATGGCGCTAAGCTGGTCATGGTCAGGCGCCATGTCCACATTGTATTTGTATTGCTTAATGAATGCTTCTCCCAAATCATTAAAAGTATGGATGTTGACGCTGTCTAAGCTCATATACCATTTCAACGCTGCGCCGGTCAGACTATCCTGGAAAAAATGAATCAACAGATGCTGATCATCGGTGTGGGTAGACATTCTTCTTACATACATCACCAAGTGAGCACGAGGGCAAGTGTTGCCTTTATACTTCTCAAACTCCGGGACTTTGAACTTAGCAGGCACTTTAACATTAGGGACCAAACACAGCTCATTCACATTCTGCCCGAATAACTCTTTTCCCATAAGAGTCTTCATCTCTTTTTGAATTCTATCAAACTTCTCTTGGAAATCATCCATTATGTCATAAAGACCCAAGTCTTCACTTGGAGGAGGGAAAGGACGACACACATCTTCATTAACAAACAGAACCAAATTCACTGAAGGAGGTGTAGCAGGAACAGTATGCACCACAGGAGGTGCAGGAGCAACAACATTTTGAACCACCGGAGCATCTTGGGGGCCAATATTGAAACCTTCAGGTGCAAAATTCTCTGGCATTCCCCACGGATAACCTTGAGGCATACGATTTTGAACAACAGCCAGAGTAGTGGATACAGGAACAGTAGGAACTTCAGCACTTGCCCTTATTGGTTGAGGTTGAACACTCGGTGGCTGATTCTGAGCAACCACCAGAGCTTCCATCAGAGCAATCAAGTTGGCCAAGCCAGCCTTCAAAGCAGAAACTTCTTCGCGCGGCTCGCGATTCTCCTGTTCCAAATTGTCTATCTTCTTCTTGAAATTAGCCTGAGTGTTGTAGTGATGAGTCAGCTTGCTGAGTGAAGCAAAGAAACTGAGTAAGACACTTGTATATGCATAACAAATGCAAGAAATATGTGCAATATGATGCATGATATGCAATGCATATGATTATTTTTACTTCATTATTTAATATTTCAAGGGATTTAAGATTTACAGACATATTGCAAACATCCAAGTAACAAAGCTTTTGAAATACTGAAAATTTTTATTATAATAACTTCAAAATGGATTACAAATTTCAATGATCCCAAGTACAAGATGAAAATACAATCTAAAATCCTGAGAAGAATAACTAATGGAGATCAATTTGTACGCTGGCGCTTCACTGTGAGCCTGGCGATCTGAGCTCTCAACCTCTGGTTTTCTTCCACATGTCTGATGGTAACTCCCTTCCAATCATCTGAAGCAGGAAGTGAGTAAGCAGCACCTGTTTGAGGCTGAGGAGAAAATAAATCCCCTTGCCTCTCCATAGACTCCACTGCTCGACTCTCAAGGATCTCGATCAAATCATCTCTCTCCTTCAGGTCTACTCTGTAGGAACTCTCTAAAGTATGGCACTTGTTCTTCCAAGCATCCCTTTCCTATTGCATCCTAACCAAAGCAAGCTGCAGCTCTTCCAGATCATCTAATACAAGAGGAGTGGTCTTCACAAACAAATCAGGCATGGGTGTCTCCCGAGTATACGGCATCTTCAACTGAATGGCTCTCGATCGGACCCACTGAAGATATGGCTCCAAAGAAACAACGCCTCTAGGTCCCAAATCCTTCCTACCCTTCTTATAAATGTGACGCCAGGCCTTCGCAATCTGCTCCTTAGCTTCCCTGTGGTCTTCTCCTTCCTTCAGAAAGAAACTACTCAAATGAATATTATTTGGTTTATCCCTCATCGGATAACCAAGCTGTCTCCGTGCAAGAACAGGGTTATAGTTAATTCCTCCCTTTGTACCAAGAAGAGGCACATTGAGGAAACTACCACAACTGTCAATAATCTCCACATCCTGGTAAGCTCGATGATACCAATCAATATCCGAGTGAGTAAGTGCCATGATCTTAGGAGCCCAATGAGGTTCCTTCTTGACATTCCAAAAAGCATTAGACTGAGGCATATGGGAGATAAACCACCGGTACAACAAAGGTGTGCAACAGATAATCATTCCCCCATGATAGGAACTCCGAAGATGAACAGAGTAATAAGCATCACCCAACAGTGTAGGAACCGAGTTTCCAATCATGAAAATCCTGATAGCGTTAATGTCGACAAACTTGTCCACATTAGGGAATAAGAATAATCCATAGGCGAGTAAAGCAAAGATGGCCTCAAAAGCAATCATACTCTTCATCCTGGCAATTTCTCCAACAAGAACTGAGCTGGTAATCCTCTAATCCCTCCTTTGGTAGTCATATGGGCTTCCACCTGAGACTTCCCCAGATGAATCAAAGCAGCAATCTCATGTGTTTTTGGCTCACCCTCCAAACCAGTAAAAGGAACACGATCGGTAACAGGTAAATCCAATAGATAGAAATACTCCTCCAGTGTTGGCACCAACTGATAATCGGGAAAAGTAAAGCAGTGATACACCGGATCATAGAACTGGACCAAAGTTGAGAGAATACCCTCCTTCATCTTCAGCTTCATGAGAGGAATAATGGATCCATACTTCTTCCAAAAGTCAGCAGGACACTCGATCTCTGGAATTAGACTGATCAACTCATCTATCTTGGGATCCTTGAAACTGTATTTCCCAGTCTTTCTCTTTCCAAAATCCATGGTTAATAGGTACCTGAGATATTCACAAATAGTTAACCTTTAAATCCCTTGAAATATTGTTTTTTTTTTCTTCAAAAGATGCTTATGAGTGCATGGATGCATGATGCAACAATCACACACAAGATCACACATATAGGGTTCATAGGTTCAACGTCACAAGCATGAGGCCGAAGGTACTACCCATAAGGTGTTGGTCTAAAAATTTATCACCTTCCGAACAAGGTTCTAGAGGTTCCCAGAGTCTACATCCTTCTTTCGGATATTACCAACTTCCTGATTAACTCGGTAATCAGTAATATTCTCAAGAAAGACTCGTTCGAGCGTAGTATCGTGTGAAAACTACTTCCGGATTACTCCGTCATAGCTTCCTCACTACACCTAAAAGGCCAATATGGGTTAGGTAATCTACGGTCCTCAGCTTCGGCAGGCTCCCAGGTCGAAAGCAGTACGTCTTCCCGATTACTCGGTAAACGACACTACAGTCAAAGGGGCCTCCACTGAGTGGGGGATCTCATGCCTCCTTTTTTGGGATTACTCCCTCAAAGTTAACATTACTATACCGCCCGTCCTATCTTAAAGTTTTCCCAAGTCCGGGTATAGGACTTATGAGTAACCACCAAGCACCTTGTAAACCAGGAAAATCCAGACAAACATATATACAAAATATAACACATAAACACAATAACACATATATAGATATAAACAAAGATAGGTTTAACCCACTTAGGGATGGACCAGCAAGAGGTCAATCTTTCCCAAGTGTAGTCGCCATTTTTCTGTAGCGGTAGAAATGTTCAAGACTAAGCCATTGGATTGACTAGACTTTATACAAATCAAAAATAAAAATCGCCACCGCGCTTTATTGTTTCCAAAGGAATGGGAAAAGAGCGAATAACCCAAAAAGGGGGAAAGATTCAAGGTAAGGGGGTTGGTTATGCAAAGGAAAGGTATTAGCACCCTAAACATCTACGGTACTCCGCAGGAACCTCTTTGAAAAATCTGTATATTTTGGTTATGAAAATGTGTTATATGAAAAATGGATGGTGGAGGTGAGAAAAGAAATATTTTTATGATTTTTGCACCCACCGCGGTTGAGAACCTTTAGTTCCTATGAACCACCTTTCGTACAATAGGGGATCAGGGTACACGTAGTTCCTCTTTTAAAAATTTGAAACACAAGTGTGTTGGTTAATTTTATGAGATTAGACATCATCGTCATTGTCCTTGTGGAAAACATACTTACTATCCACAATCATGAGAAAGGAGAATTTGTATCATCTCAAAGTGGAGGATATGGCTTGGATTTTAAAATCAACAATGCCTCACTCAACACCCAAGTGGAAAATATCTCACTTCACTACATATTGTAGAAGTATAGTTGTTTACATCACTAAAAGGATTGACAAGAATCTAATCTTTTAAGAAAAGTTTTAAAATAAAAAGTCAAAGTGACAAAAATGGTTTGAAATGAGATTGGTTGACTTTTAGTCTTCTCACAAAAAATGTCAAGGTATTATTAAATTGATTGAAATTTATTTATGAAAATGTTTTGAAAATGCATGGACATAAGTCCAAGTTTATTATGAAAGTGTTTCAAGTTTCAAAACAAGAAGAGTTTCCAAAAGGAGGGAGAAGATTTTTGAAATTAAAGAAGATGGAGGAGAAGAAGAGGTTGTCCTAAAGCATAAGGTAAAATCTAGGGATAAGAACCATCTAACCAACAAGAAGCCGATACTTGACATTATGAGTCAATAGAATTCCCATTCTTTGGATTGAAACCAAGCAATCAAAGATACTAGACCTCTTGAGAGAGTCAAACTTCAAGTGTATTAAGTCTTCACAAAAATTGGGCAGAGTAACGATTGTATACGGGTGAATTCCAAATTACAAACAAAGTATGTAATCACAATAACCTGCACACAAAACAAACAAACAACCCAATGTCTTGAGGTAAACCTCAAGAACTCCAGACAAAATATCAAATAAAATCATAAAGTCTCCAAGATAGGCCAAGGTCTCTAATTCAAGTCCAAGAAGTCCAATACTCCATAATGCCAAGGATAGTAACAAAATAGTCCAAGTATTATTAAAGATTTTATGGTTCATGTTGATTATTAGGTGTCTTTAAAAGGAAAAGAAAAGCTCAAGTGAGCAAAATAAAAATGACATAAAAGTAAATGCTCAAATGAGCAAAATAAAAAGATGGCATGAAATGAAATGCTCAAATTAAATGGTACATAAAGCATAAAAAATAAAAGCATAAAGTAAAGTCAATTGTTATAAATTAGTGGTTAGTTGGATGACCATCTTTAAACTCGCATTTGGAACTCATTAGAGGATTGGTAGAACCAAAGCCTCCACACAACAAGTTGCATTTGCTTTTTGTCAAGTATATCATCCATTTTGGAATTTTCACGAGTAACATTTAATGATCAACGATGTTTAAGTGATCCGCATTGACCAAAGTTGTTTTAGATACATTAGAGGATTGGTAGAACCAAAGCCTCCACACAATGAATCTCAAGGTTATTGGGTCAAAGAGATCAAATTAACATACTTGGGCTTGCAATCATAAGTTTGGGCCACGAATGATCATTTATTCGAATCGGGACCAAATTTAGCGCTATGTTAAGCAATCGTAAGTGGACTTATGTAGAAGTCGCACCTATTTTGAGGTCCATCAATAGAAATCTATGTACTTCATGTTTGGATAAATGATATATAGATCATCATCCCTTAACATGTAGCACAATTAAAAAAAAGAAAGGGATAAGATGAAGAGGGAGAGGGAGGGGAATGATAAGCTAATTTGGATTACCATTTCAAAATTCTTTCATCTTTAAATTCAACCACTCCTCTAGATGGATTAAAGTACTAAACATATCATTAATCCAAAGCACCAAAAATTAATTAAAATAATTCACTCTTAGGTAGATTTGAATTGCTGAACATTTATCCAACTTCATCTACATCACAAAGTCCATTGAATTTAAAAACAAATTGGACATTTAAAATTTCAATCCAAATTATCCATCAAAGAGAGTGCAGAAAAATATTTGAGTCAAAACAACCCCAAAAATAAGGCAGCAAAAGTATTTTTGGCACTGTTACAATCAATTGTGCCTAGACAGCAACCTATTGCATCAATGCAGTTTTTTATCAAATCAATTTTCTGTGACAATCAATTGCAATGTTACAACAATTGATTGCAACCTGTTAAAAAAATTAGTAGAAAACAACATTTTAAAGATCCAATTCTTGTTCCAACTTTTTATCAAACACCTTATGATCATGGATCCAATTGAGCATGAATATTCCAGCAAATTTTGAGAAAAATAGCACTAATGGAGTTATAAAAACAGTGCTCAATGAATCAAAACTGGAAAACCACAAGAGATCACATTGTGAAAGATGATGATCCAACTTACCAAAGGTAGAATTTGAGAATTATCAAACAACTTCCAGAATTTGCTTCAATTCAACAACAAGAATCAATCACCAAAGCTTGGATGTAGAGAATTGATGAAGAAAAAATGTTTGGATGAAGGTTTAGCTCAAAGATTAGTAAGCTTGAATGCAAAGCTTACTAACTTTTTTTAAAATGGAGCTTTGAGTGAATTTGGTAAATGGAGAAAATTGAGAGAATTGAGAGATTTTTTAGCAAGATGATTTTGGCTATCAAAAGCTTGTGATTTGAATGAAATGAGGTCTCTATTTATAGAGTTTTAGGATTGGGATTAGTGGTAATTTGGTAATTGATTCTTGGAGCCAAATTTGAATTAATGATATAATTTCAAATTATGCAGAAAAAATTGGAGCCAAAATGATAACAGTTTAAATTTGCTGGCTTTTTCAAAAAAAACACGTGCATTTTGCCATTATGAGTCGATACATAGGTGGTATGTATCGATACATCCTAGTTGAATAACACAGCATGTGTCAATACATGCCTCTATGTGTCGATACATACTGTTATTCCAACACATTACAGAATCACATAAATTGCATGAGTCGATACATAACACGTATGTGTCGACACATGCTAGTTAAACAAACAGGATGAGTCGATACATACATGCATGTGTCGACACATGTTGGTTATTCAAGCAGGATGAGTCGATACATACATGCATGTGTCGACACATGCTAGCTATAAACAACAAAATGAGTCGATGCATACCTTTATGGGTCAATGCATGCTGGATTTTTTTTGCCACAATAGGATCAATCAACTTTGCATGACCTTATTTGTTGGATGCTTCGACTTGGTACCTACAAAACACAAATTGTGCAAAGACAAAGACAAATATTTTTTGTATTTTTGTTAGAGGTTAGTCAACAACACATATACAAGATACACAACCAAGGTGCTTGGAAATTCCTCAAGGGAAAACTTAAAGATAGGAGATAGAGAAAGATGAAGAACCAACCCTAATGTGATCTTGTTATGATCAAGTTGACATGATATGATAGGGGAATCTTAGGGGCAAAAATTGGGGTACAACAGTTAGGAAACAAGAACAACCCATAAGCAAGCAAGGCAAAGATAGACTCAAAAGCAATTGTACTCTTCATCTTGGCGAAGTAACGAGCTTTCTCCAATAGAAATTGAGTAGGTAAGCCTATGATTTCTCCTTTGGTAGTCATGTTAGCCTCAATCAAAGACTTCTTCAAGTGATTCATGGTAGCAATCTCATGAGACTTAGGCTCTCCTTATAAGCCGGTGAAAGCAACACGATCAATAATAGGTAAACCAAGTAAGTAAGAATACTCTTCCAATATGGGCATCAGCTGATAATCAGGAAAAGTAAAACAATGGTGTAACGGATCATATAATTGGACCAATGTAGAAAGAATACCCTCCTTCATCTTGAGCTTCATAAGTGGAACAATGGCTCCATATTTCTTCCGGAAATCTGTAGAACTCTCAATTTCAGGAATCAAACTCATCAGTTCCTCTATCTTTGTATCTTTGAAACTTTACTTCCGAGTCTTTCTCTTTCCAAAATCCATGGTTAAAAAGTACCTGAGATATTTGCAACATTCAATCTTAAGTTCCTTGAAAAAATGTTTAAAGAATGCTCATGGGTGCATGAATGTATGATGCAGCAATCACACACAAGATCACAAACATGGGGGTTCATAGGTTCGACGTCACGAGCATGAAGTCGAAGGTACTACCCACAAAGTAAGGACTAATGGTTTATCACCTGCCAAACAAGGTTCTAAAGAGTTCCCAGAGTCTACATCCTTCCTTCGGATATTACCAACGTCTCGATTAGCTCGGTAATTAGTAACATTCTCGGGAAAAACTCGTGTGAGTGTAGCATCTCATGACAACCACTTCCGGATTTCTCTGTCATAGTCTCCACACTACACCTAAAAGGCCAAGATGGTTTAAGATTTCTAGAGTCCTCAGCTTCAACGGGCTCCAAGGTCAAAAGTAGCACATCTTCCCGATTGCTCGGTAAATAGATACTACAGTCAAAGGGGCCTCCAATGAGTGAGAGATCTCATGTCTCCTTTTTTGGGCATCCTCCCTCAATGCCCGGGTAGAGGACTTATAAGAGATCACCAAGAACCCTGAAAACCAGAAAAATCCAGACATACATATATACAACATATAATATACAACAAATAATAGCACACACACAAATAAACAAAGATATGCTTAACCCACTTAGAGATTTCATTCCCCATAAGAGTCTTCAGTTTTCTGTAGCGGTAGAAATGTGAAGACTAAGCCATTAGATTGACTTAACTCGCACAAATCAAATAAAAATCGCCACCGCACTTTATTGTCTCCAAAGGAAATGGGAAAAGAGCGAATAAACCCAAAAAGAGAGGAGAGAGAATCTAGGTACGGGGGTTGGTTATGCAAAGGGAAGGTATTAGCAACCTAAACATCTATGGTACTCTACAGGAACCTCTTTGAAGATCTGTGTATTTTGGCTATAAAAGATGTATACAAAAATAGATGGTGGTGATAAGAAAATAAGTATTTTTTACAATTTTTGCACTCGCCGCAGTTGTGAACCTTTAGTGCCTAAGTACCACCTTCTGTGCAATAAGGGATCATGGAACTCGTATTTCACCTCAAAAACTTTAAAAACATAAATATGTGTTGGTTAATTTTAAGAGAAGAGACATCATCGTCATATCCGAGTGGAAAACATACTTACTACCCACAATTATGAGAAAGGAGAATTTGCATCATCTCAAAGTGGAGGATATAGCTTGGATTTTAAAATCAACAAAGACCTACTCAACACTCAAGTGGAAAATATCTCACTTTACTACATATCATAGAAGTACAGTAGCTCGCGTCACTACAAGAATCAACAAGACTCTAATCTTTTGAGAAAAAAGTTTTAAAGTAAAAAGCCAAAGTCGAAAAATGGTTCAAATGAGGTTAATTGACTTTTAGTATTTCAAAAGACGTCAAAGTATGGGTAAGCTGATTAAAGTTTGATTATGAAAAGATTTCAAAAATGCATGGACCTAAGTCCAAGTTTATTATGAAATCGGTTCAAATTAGAAAACAGGAAGAGTTTTAAAAAGAGGGAGAAGATTTTTGAAATTAAAGAAGATAAGAGGAGATGAAGGGACTATTCTAAGGCATAAAGGTAAAAGCTAAGGAAAAGAACAATCTAACCAACAAGAATCCAACAATTTATATATGAAGTCAATGTAGAATTCCCATCCTTTGGATTGAAACCAAGCAAGCAAAAATACTAAACCTCTGAGGAATATCAAGCTTTAGATGAATTAAGTCTTTAAAAAAATCAGGCAGAGTGAAGGTTGTATACAGAGGAATTTTTAATCACATACAAAGCATATAATCAGAATAACCTGCACACAACTAAATAAAAAACTAATGCCTTCGAGTAAACCCAAAGAATTTCAGACAAAATAACAACAGAGCCACAAGGTCCCAACGTATCAAGGCTTCTAATCGTAAGTCAGAGAAATCCACAACTCTACAATGCCAAGGATAGTAACCAAATAGTCCAAGTAACCTTAAGTTTTTTAATGTTCAAGTTAATTATTAAATGTTTTTAAAAGAAAATAAAGCTCAAGTGAGCAAATATAAAAATTCCATAAAGATAAGTGCTCAAATGAGCAAGGATAAAATGGCATAAAGATTAATGCTCAAATGAGAAAAAGAAAAATTGCATGGGATGTAAATGCTAAAATAAATGGTGCATAAAAGTAAAGGCACAAAAATAAAGGCATAAAGTAAAGGCATAAAGTAAAGTTAATTGTTAGTGAATTAGAAGTTAGAGGTTAGTTGAATGACCATCTTGAATCTTGCATTTGAAAGCTCATTAGAAAATTGATAAAAACAAAGCATCTCAACAACAAGTCTCATTTTCTTTTTGTCAAGTATATCATTCATTTCAAATGCTCAAAGCAACCACATATGATCAATGATGTTCAAATGATTCACTTAGACCAAAGTTCATGAAGTTCATTAGAGGATTGATAAGATCAAAGCCTCATAACAATGAACTTCAAAGTTATTGGATTAAAGGTTTAAATTTGAACATACTTGGGCTTGCAAACATAAGTTTGGGCCACAAATGATCATTTTTCAAATTGGGACAAATTTAGTCTATGTTAAGCAATCATAAGTGGACTTTTGTAGAAGTCATACCTATTTTGAGGCCGGTCAATAGCAATCTATGTACCAACATGTTAGAGAAATGATATGTAGATGATTTTCCAAAAACATGTAGCACAAATAAAAATAAGAAAGGGATAAGATGAATAGGGAGGGAATGTATCAGATGAAATTAGGGTTTCAAATATCATTAACAGCATTCATCCATTTTGGTGGATTTGGTTTTTCAAACTATCAACACTCAAGATCTAATGAGGTTGAGGAACTTGTTTCAAAATAACACCCAAATCAGGACCAAGCAACGAAATAATAAAATAGTATTTAATAAAACAAGATTTTAATAATTAATGAAAGGAAAATAATTGGAAAAAAATACACAAAATGTGTTAATACACCAAATAAAAATTCTAAAAAAAATTTCAGCAGTTAAACATGAGTCAATAAGTGTTGACAAAAATTTCAAAATTTTTTAAAGCAGAAACTATTTTTAAAATTTAAAGAAATAAGCAAAAAAAGCCAAAATTTGTGAAAAATAGTAAAATCAAAAATGAAAATAAAATGAGGTCACCAATATTTGTCAAGAGATCATTGGATCCTTCCATATTTTTTTCAGAATTTAAAAGTCAAGAATAATATTTTTAAATAATTAAAACAAGTCAAATAAAGTGAAAAATCATGAAAAAAAATCAAATCACAAAATAATATTGTGAAAAATTAAAAATCAGAAAGAGAAAAATCAAAAGTATTTTTGAGAAGTTTTTCAGAATTTTAGAAGTTAAAATGAATTTTTTATGAATTTTAAAGTTTAAAACAATTAAAATATTAAATCAGAAGAAAAAAAATAAAAACAAAAAGATATAGACCATTGAATCAATATCAAAATGTATTAGTAATCAAATCCAAGGGACTTGCGTGCTGTGAATATCATGGTCATTAGTGAATAAACCACCAAATCAATTATTTAAAACAAATTTTGAAAAAATGCGTGGCACCATGTCATTGGTTGAGAGATGACACACTGGCCATCTTCAACCTCCAGCCACGCGCGAATTGCAGGTCTCACAAATTGTAAAATCAGGAGCTCGGACCGGTGTCATTCACTTCGTCTCTTCAAGATGATTTCAATGGTACCCTCGTGAAAAATATATTTAAACATAGCTCAGTCGATTTGAGAAAAACTAGAGAGTTTTGAAAGTTTTTGAAATCAAAAACAGATGCATCAAATGGATTGATTCATCAAAATTAAAACATCAATAAGCATCAATAAACATTATAGATCGTTCCAGTAATTTTAGTTAGAAGAATTGATGCCTTAAACTACCTGAACAAAGTATGAAGAAATTGATATGAAACTTGACTTGGCAAGCACGATTTACAGCACTATAAGACTTGGTTTGTCTTCTTTTAGCTTCAGTGAAGTTCAAGGATGAAGAATGCACAAAGAAATTGGATTGAAAAGAGCTCTAAAGTCAAATTCGAAGTTGCATAATTGAGAGGTATGAAGGAGTTCAATAGAGGTTTTTTGGCTCTCTAAAGCTTTCTCAAATGAGTGATATATGGTCTATATTTATAGGATAAGTGAATAGAATCAAGAGGAGGGATGAATGTTGCAATCTCAATCGAATTCGTGCACACCTGCCTCATGAGCGAAGTGTGAGCACATGTGCATAAAAAAACTCATCCAAATGATGCATTTTGAAACTCTAAATGCTTAAGACATCTTTTCTAATCATGTTTACATGGAAAACATGTGGTAATTGGGTGATTATAAGCCACATTTCACAAACTTTCTTCTGACTTCAAGTGATTTTTCAATTTCAAAGCATCAACTTTACAACCATGATGCAAATAGCTCAGGGACCTTTATCATAAAATCTTGGAGTCTTTATAAAGTTGAATAATCAAACTTGACAATATGCTTTGAAAGCTTCCATTTGGATGCTTGAGCTGAAAGTTATATCCATTTGAATTTGTGAATAACACACGGATTTTTGGACTTACAAAAAATTTCTAATTATAGAACTCCAAAGTGACCTATAATGTTCTTAAAAATTTCATGACCTTCCACTCAAAATTTGATATTAATATATGAATATGACATAAAGTAGACCTCTTGAATTGATTAGTGGAATTGAGATCACTCAAAAATCATAAAAATTGAAAGAGTTATGGTCTTTGGAAATGATGAATAAATTTGGGGAAATTCATAAAAGAACTATAATCTTTTCAATTCTTCAACCACTTTCCAAGCATCTTCAAGTCTTGTACATTGAAACAAAGTTTTATTAGACATCCAAAAGATTATTATGGAAAAAGAATGGGCTAAGGAGATAAAAATTGACAAAGTTATGATCATTTGAAGTCAAACC
This sequence comes from Vicia faba, assembly GCA_948472305.1. Taxonomy (NCBI): domain Eukaryota; kingdom Viridiplantae; phylum Streptophyta; class Magnoliopsida; order Fabales; family Fabaceae; genus Vicia; species Vicia faba. The sequence goes on along the minus strand of OX451736.1, from coordinate 1,059,946,648 downwards.
CTAAAATTCAAAGGCTTTTCAAGGATACTTGTAATCTTTCTCAACCATTAGTGATCTTCCTTTCAAAATTAGCCTTATATTCCTGAAAAGAGCTTGTTAAGGACCCTTTAAATAGAATCATGTCTTTGGAGCCAATCAAAAATCTCAAAAAATGAACAAGATATGGTCCTTAGAAGTCAACAAACCCTAGCTCAGGGAGTGTCATAATAACTTGAAACCCCTTTCAACTTTTGATTATTTTTCTTGCACAATTGGATATTGTCATGTGAAGAGAGGTTGTTGCAGATGATGATAAGAATCCATAGAAAAAAAAGAACCAACTGAAAATGTTGAAAATTGAGAGAGTTATGCACATGTGATCACCGAATCAAGCATTTGCTCAATTATGTCAAACTTATTGAACCAACCTTGAATCTTTTTGAACTTTCTTGGAAAAATAAATCATGATGGATCACAATAGGCCTTAAAATGATATTTTCTTGAAGAATACTCAAAGATGGAGCTAAAGTCTCTATGAAACTTGTTGAAGAATGCATGAAAATAAACACATGAACCTATGAATCTTCTTGATGAATGCCACCACCAACTTTGAGAAGAAATTGACCTAAATAAAGTGAGGGAGCTCTTTGGACCACAAATCTTTGGTGTCATAGACATAGTCTTGAAGCTTTAACTCTTGCAATCCATTGAAAAACCATTTGACTGAGGACCACCCCTCAAACCCTAGGTTAGATGGTAAAATGAATGTAATTGTGTCATTACCTACAATATGAACATTCAAAGAGACATATATACATATTTTGATTTTAGTTAAAAGAAAACATGTACAAGATTTACAATTCAAGGTGGTCGGTGATCTATCAAGAGCAAACTTAAAGATAGGATAAAGTAGAAAGGGAGAACTAACCCTAATGTGTGATCTTGATGTATTGATTATATGAGATGATGAGGGATCTTAGGGGGGGGGGAATTAGGCTTCTTCAGAGTGCCCCTCAATCTTCCAAGTAATTCTCATGGTGAAGAATCTTTGCAAATGCTTATTGGCATCTTCATTGATCTTTCCGGTGAAAGATATGTTCTCGAGCTAGAAGATGGTTAAAGGATGCAGTTGAAAATTTGAAACATTGATCGGTTGATTCACAATAGTCATCCGACATGTGGAGCATTTTCTCCTCTGTAATCCCCAAGGTCTCTTTGGTGGTGGTGGGTTTTCACCCATAGTTTCGAGTTTTGATTCTGAACCTGAGTTTGTATATCAAAAGGAAATTAAGATGAGGGTTTTTCTTGCATAAAAAGGTTAGGGAAAATCAGTAATAAAAAAAATTATAAAAATTACAGAAAAGAAACTTTAGTTGCAGAGCAACAAAATTTTAATTGAACTCAAATTACACTTAATAACTAGGCAGTCCCCGACAACAGCGTCAAAAACATGATGGGAAAAATAACAAGTGTACTATTTTTACTCTTGTTATAATAGGGAATTTTCCCCGAATGTCGATCTCAAGGACTGCACAGAATTACCGAGTTTAATGTGTGGTTCAATTAAACAAAAACTTAACTTAGGGATTTGGTTTTAGAAATTGTCACTTAAGAATAAGCAAAAATATGAATATGCTTTTTCACAAATATGATGAACATGCTAGGGTGTGGTGTGTAATTTTCCTTATAACGACCTTGAATCCTAATTTCTACAACAAGTTCATAACATTCAACTACCAGCCCTTTAGATTATTTTCCCCTAAGTCCTTAGTGAGAAAACCTTTAACCATCCATCCTAAATCCTAAGTCCTTAGAGATATCTGATGGAGTTAAGCCTTTATTTCATCAAGATTATCTGGTAACTATAGGTTATCCCTAGTCCTCGGTGATATCTACTATAGTTTATTCGTACAAAAACCTTAACAACTGTGGTCTAGCTGGTTGTTAACCATGAATCAATCCTAATAGATCCGATCAAGAAAGCATAAAACATTGCACGATTAAATTGAATAAGAAAATAACTTTATTAAAGAACTCAAGAATTTATAATCATTACATATTCAAATCAGGGACACCCCCTAGCATTGGGGGGTTTAGTCATTCAAATTGTTCACGAGAATTACAAAGATATAAGAATTATATATTACAGATGATGAAGGAACTTTGGTCTTCAACCACGTCCTCTCATGAAAGATCTCTGTTCTTCAAGAATCTCATATCCTCACCCCTAGACTCTGAAATTCGTTCTTTGCAAAAAAAGGTCCATAATTCTTCTTCAAAACTCATCTAAATAGTGCACATCTATTTTTCTCGGTCGGAAATGCCCAAAACTCCCCTCTGGGTCCCAAATCATGAAAAAAAATCATAAAAACACTCAAAATAAGTGTCCTGGCCAACACGGGCCGTGTCACCTGACACGCACACCCGTGACGGCCTCTATCCATCTCTCTAACAAAACTTCTCGCCCAGACCTTCTGACACGGGCCGTGTCAGCTAACACGGGAACCCATGTCATCCTCTGCATCTTCTTCTAAATTGCATATTTGCATTCTCTCCTGAAACGGCCTGTGTAAGGTGACACGGGTGGCCGCGTTACGCTCCCTGTAGCTTGGTTTTTGAAACTTCCTCCAAAACTTCGAATTTGCACTTTTTGCATTGATTTTCCTGGTTTTATTCCTCTAAGCCTGAAAATAACAAAATACACAACCAACACATAAAACATAGAAGAATGAAATAAAATACTTGACAAAATAAAGAATCTATAACTAAAATCAACTTCAAATAAAAGTGGAAAAACCAATGATCAGTAGCATTTCCATTGATTGGAGAATTACGCCATAGAAAAATTCAAACATGCATTGAAGCATAAGCCAATTATGTTGTTTACCTGAAACCAAAAGAATAGTAGACCTGAAACCAAAAGAAACAGAATTATGTGAAACAAGGAAAATAGAAATAATACACAAAGCTGTAAAAACAATTTCTGTCTTCCTCCAAACTGCATCTTCCCGGTGGATTCTCGCCATTTCCATCTTCCTCAAAGCCCTAGCTCGCAGCTCCATGCCAAATCCGAATTTCATTCAATCTTCCTCTTCAATCTGACAGTACTCCCTTGTTCATAACTTCTGAATTCCCCTTCCAATCTGCCTCTAACCTCCACCTATACACCTCCCAACACCACTGTCGGCGCTTCATTATTGGCCATGCACTGCCACCTTAATCTCCTTCGACCTAACAATGAAGTGAATCCATTATCAACCTCCAAATACAGAATCTTTCAACCAACCACAACTTCATTCTCACCCTTCTTCCTCTTCAACCAAAAACGATGGAAAAAACCCCCGTTATTTTATCCCAAACCCGTTTGGAGGACCGAGTCAGAATCACGAGGAAGATGAAGGAGTTGATATTGTTGAAAGATGTTGTTGCAAAAAGGTACGAGCTTGAGATTGCGATGAGGGTGAAGAAGTTGTTGAATGGTACTCTTCATGTGTATGCTTTGAGGTTGATGAGAAGAGAATTGGGCCTTCCTCATGATTTTAGAGACTCCATTCTTGGGAGATATATCGATGAGTTTAGGTTGGTTGATTTAGAGATTGTGGCTTTGTTTTATTGGGGTGATGAATTGGGAATTGGCTTAACAAAGAGAGAATTGTGAGGTTAAGGTGATGATGCGTGAGGAAGAGAGAAAGGATGGGTTTTTTTTCTTTGTTGTTTCATGTTTCCTTTACTGTTTTACTGGAAAGAAAGTAACAATTAAACAAGTTTCCTTCCCAATAAAACACAATAATGATTTTATTTTTTTTCTCCTTCCCAAGACCCATTACAGCGTCGCGCCTCTTTCCTTTGGTTACTAGGGTTTCGAACCCTTTCCCTTTCCTTCTCAGAACAGGGTTTGGGCCTGTTTTATTTGGCCCAACCCAATTTTTAAGCTTTAATTCATATATTAGAAAAGGTGAATAAATAAATGAATGAGTGAATGGTGCAGTTGGTTAAGACGTGATGCTTTGGAGGAGAAGTCGCGGGTCCGAGACCCCGCTTGGATGTTTTCCTTTTCTTTTCTCAATTTAGTGTTTTCTTTTTGTCAAATAAAAAAACTACTGGGCTTTACAATTCTTTTCTAGCCCATCCAGATTTCTACTTCACACGCCCATATCCAGTTTAACACCACCCTTCTACTTTGTTTTGTTAGTTTTGATTTTATTTGTTTTATTTTAATAACTCATGAAGTTTTGTTAGATATTTTTTATAACTTATTTCTAAATTTTAATTTAAGAAAAATTGTAAATAATTTTATTAATTAACTTTTTTTCTTTAGTCTTAATTTGTTTGTTTAATTTCTTCATAATAAAAAATACTAAAAGATAAAAAAAATATACATTTGATTTAATTTCTTTAGTTAATTATTTTCTTTAATAGAATAGAATTTTATTTTTCGTTCCAAACTTTTCAAGCAAAATACCAAAAAATTTATTTCCATATTTTTTTAATTACATTTTTACTTCATAGATCGTTGTAGTTTTAATTAATTATTCGATTCGATTTGGTTGTATAGATTGCCCATTTGGAATTTTAATCATATTGATTCATCCCCATTTGTAAATCTGTACCCCCATTCCCGAAAGCTCTGTAATAGTGTAGAATTTTAATTTCTGCAATTTACTGTTTTCCTTATATTATATAGTAGTTAGGCGTGCATGGCAAGATTTAAAATTAATCGCTAGATAACCCTAATCAAAAAATTAACTTGAATCAAACACACTTTCACACGCGCACCTCTAGGGTAACCTCGCTTGTTGCCTCAGAAAAACAGTCATGTCCCTCAAATATGGGACGCTTTAGCAAATATCCTTCGATAAAAAATATTGTAGTCCCTTGATGTCCCTCAATGTCGCCTTCGGTAAAACGATCTAGTCCCTTACGAAAATTGCTAAAGTGTCTCATAAGTTAGCTTTTATGATTATGCGATTGACCCACGCCCGTCCCTTCACATCCAACGATGGGGCTTCTTACCAAATCAATGGTAAGATAGCAACATCTAAAGGAGGAGGAAAAGAACATTAGACCTTTTGAGTAGGTAGGATGCTCCTATTTGCTCGCTTGCTCACAACAAAAATTTTATACACCAACACATTCACTTGAAACATTTTCAAAAGACAAAGCTTTTTTGTACGCGTTCTTATAGAGACGAGAGCCATTACAAAGACGTTTTCAAAATACTTTCAAAACCCACATCACAAACACATTTTAAAACAAAAAAAGCAAGTGATCTAGCAAGTAACTAAGAGCCCGTAGATAACTACGGATAAAAAGGGTACTAACACCTTCCCTTTTCATAACCTGCCCCCCGAACTCAAGAAATAATCTCGAAAGGTCTTTCCTATTCTTTTCAACCTTTACTTATTGGATAAAAGAAAAGCCGATGGCGACTCTTGATATCCACAACAATTGCGATCAAACGCAAAACATCCCAAGTCAGTTCTTCCACTGCGTTACAACAACCTAAGTCATTTCTAACCCAAATTGAGAGGCCGACTGCATTACCTCAGTAGAAATCTCTTATCCACCTCAACAACACAGAAGTCAACCATGCTTGCTTGCGTCGACGATCTCTCAGAGAGAAACAAACAACATAGAGGCATTAATCACAGACACCCTAAGTGAGTAGAAGTGCTAAATATATCTCTAGAATTCAGACACTATTAAATAATCATCCTATATAAGAATCTAAGTAGTATATGTCTATAGCAACTCAAATATCTAGCACAAAGCAAAAATCAAGGATAACAATCGATAAAGATTTGTAAAACAAGTTTTATATAACACCAAGGGCGACAAATATACATAAGATCAAAGTAAATACATGTACAAATCCAACCAATAGAGAATACACATAGAAAAAGAGAAATGAATAGCAAATCTACCGGTTTTTCAGTGTCGATCGAAGAGCAATCCATCATGGATCATCCTTATGCAAGCTCCATAGTTTTTATCTAAGCTAATACTAACCAAATTGGAGGTTGATGTAGTTGGGAGCAAAAACTTCCCCAAAACCATCACCTAAAAGTAAAATAAATTTGAAGTTATAAAATAAATCTCAGCAGACCACACTAAGCGGGTCTGGCGCGCTAAGCGCGACTTCTTTATTTTACACATCAAACCTCCCTAAACCGTGCTAAGCGCGCTTTCTACGCTAAGCGGGCTTCAAAATAATGCTTATGATAAAATGGTAATAGCACCCCGCGATAAGCGACACAAACGCGCTCAGTGCACTTCCCTAGACAGGACTTCCCTAAACTGGTCTTTTATTCTGAAAATGTGCATTCAGATCCGTGCCTTCGACACCTTATTCCTCGATGCTTCAAAATGCAATAAATACCTACAAAATGAATGGAAAAACATTTTTTGTGTACACTATGTACATAAAAACACAAATAAACACAAACTAAGCGTATTTATACAAAAGTTAGGTTTATTCAACTGATATTAACAACAAAAAGTAGATAAGTGAAACAAAAAGTATATACAAAAATAGCTACAATTTGCACTTATCAGCTATGTCATGTCACTTGACTTAATCTTTGCCAAATTGTTTACTTTTAGAACTCATTTAAAACACTTGTTTGTCTTGCCCATTCTTGGTGTGTTGCTTTGAGATTTATCATGATATCTTTGGTGATTGTGTGTGATGATTGAATGTGAAATATTATAAGGAATTTTCTTCTGAATTTTATGGTTTGTAACCTCATTATCGTGACCTCCTTCATATATCCCTCTATTGATACTTACATGCCTTTAGAAACATGTTAGGGTGTGGTTTGACCACTTTTTGCTTCACTCTTTGAAAGTGCTTAAGTATGATGCCTTATAGATGTCTATATGTCATTTGTATGCATTAACCACATGTCCTAGGGTGGCACGGTGGGAGAACTGACTTGAGTGTTTTGTGTTTGTGTTCGCTAATGTTGCAGTTTAGCAAGAGTCGCCACCGACTTTTCTTTTATCCAAAAAGGAAAGGTGAAAAAGCACAAGAAAGATCTTTAGAGATGTTTTCGAGTTCGGGGGGTAGATTATGAAAAGGGAAGGTATTAGCACCCTTTCCATCCATGGTTTTCCATGGGCTCTTAGTTACTCGCTAGATCAACTTGCTTTTGTTTGAATGTGCTTGTGGTGTGTGTTTGTGAGATGTGTTTTTGGAAAGTATTTTGAAAATGTAACTTTGTAATGATTCTCGTTTCTATAAGAACGCCTACAAAGTGTTTGTTTCGAAAATAGTTCAAAGATGAGAGTGTGGGATTTGTTTTTGAAAGTATTTTGAAAATGTAACTTTGTAACGATTCTCGTTTCTATAAGAACGCATACAAAGTGTTTGTTTCGAAAATAGTTCAAAGATGAGAGTGTGGGATGTGTTTTTGAAAGTATTTTGAAAATGTAACTTTGTAACAATTCTCGTTTCTATAAGAACGCATACAAAGTGTTTGTTTCGAAAATAGTTCAAAGATGAGTGTGTGGGTGTATAAAAAATGTTTTTGTTGTGAGCAAGCGAGTAACTAGGAGCGAATCTACCTACTCGAAAGGTCTTAAATGTGTTTTCCTCCTCCTTTAGATGTTGATATCTCACCATTGATTTGGTAAGAAGCCCCATCGTTGGATGTGAAGGGACGAGCGTTTGTGACGTTTGTATAGTCATAGAAGGCAACATATGGGAAGTTTTAGCAATGTCGTTTTAGGGACTAGATCATTTACCGAAGGCAACATCGGGGGTCATCGAGGGACTACGATCTTTTATTGAGGGTCTTTGCTAAAACGCCCATGTTCGAGGGACACGACTATTTTTTCGATAGGAAACAAGTGAGATTACCCTAAGGGTGTATGTGTGCAAAGTGTGTTTGATTACATGCATTTAGTCTTGATTAGTGTGGTCTACTTGTTGATTTTATCATGCCGTACACACCCAATTACTAGCATTTACATTTGAAAGTGATAAATTGCAGAAATATAAAGTCCTACGCTATTACAATGTTTAGGGGATGGGGATACATATGTACGAATGGGGATTGCAAGTAAAAATAAGTCCTAAGTTATTATTACAACCATATTGAAATGTATAAGAATTTACAATGAAATGGACCAGTTTTAGAAAATGTTTTTGTCTTAAGGAAATAAAATAAAATAAAATATTTTTATGTTTTTTCATGTTAATAAAAAAAATATGAAAAGGAAAATAAATGCAAAATAGAAAAAGCGTGTTGCTGCAAACAAAGTAACAAGGATCAGAAGTTCTGAAGCCAGGCGCGTGACTCAGCAGGAAAAGTCAGTGGGATCAGAAGTTCTAGATTCGTACACTCTGAGGTCCTGTAAAACGTTAAAGGGAAAACACAGAGGTTCTGGGTGGTGTCCAACCAGTGAACCAAAAGTTAGAAGTGATGTATTACATTGAAACAGTGAGCAAACATCAGCAGTTCAGTGTATTTGACATATAAGGAAAACTCAGAAGTTATATGTTGTGTTAAGATTGTGAGTGAACATCAGAAGTTCAGTATTGTGCTGAGCCAGTGGGTGAACATCAGAAGCTTAGTGTGTGTTAACAGTGAGAAAAATCATGGAAATTCTGTGTGTTAAAACAGTGAAGAGAACTCAGAAGTTCTGCGTGCTTAAACAGTGAGAAAATCCTAGAAGTTCTGTGTGTTAAAATGATGAGTGAAAAACAGAAGTTATATGTTACGTTTAAGCTCTTAATCAGCACAACAACAATTTATTCAGTTCAGCAAATCAGAATGATCACAGCACAGCAAATCATAGAAGTTCCAATCCTAAGTTTGAGTCTAGCATTATTCTAGAAGTTCTGATCCATAGTTTTTCTATTCATACAATGATATGTACAACATTAATACTATGATATTTACATGTTAATGATGTTCAGAATGAAAAGCATGTAAAGTCAGAAAGACTTACCTGGGGCGTGCTTGGAGTTTTGAGTGGCTGCCTTTGGATGTTCTGAGTCAGTAAGAGAGACAGAAGAGTGGTTGTGTCCTTTTGTCCAAAGGGAAGAACAGAGGTTTGTTTTTATGTATGAGAAATCTGTATTTTTATGAAGGTTTCACAACTTCATTTTCTCTCTCTTTTTTGGCCAATATCTCTCTTCAAAAGCCAGACCCTTGAACGTGTGATGGAGCCAAGTATTTATAGATGAATTTGCTGTGATTTTGGGGGGGGGGGGAAACAAATGGTATTTGAACCTGTTTTGGCATCCTATTCCTTTGCTTTTTTATCACAGTTTTCGTATGCTAGTTTGGTGTAATCATGAGATGCAGGCGTAGGTTGAACCAACTGTTGGTCATAGGTCTGCAGCAAGTTGTATAAGCAAGGTTTTGGGATTTGGTCAAGTTCTGACCAAGGCTTTGAAAATAGCCTTCATGTGCTGAAGCGCTGCCTTTTCTTTAAAGCAAGCATGGTGGCTGTCAGCAGGATTTAAGGAAAAGCAAAAGCAAAACATGGGCTTAGTAGCAAAGTTGCTATCCCAAGACAATAGAGGTACACGTGGTGAAAATCCTTTGGATAAAGACTCAGAAGGTGGTTGTGAGCATTAAATGATGATGAGACTTATCACAACCAGAAATCCTGCAACGTGAAACTCTACACCAAGGCTTAGTTCTGGATCATAAGTTCTACTTCAACGTACCATCCAACCTATGATCTTTGTATCTTCTGGCTCCAGCATGTTCTGAAGGAGCTTTCAACTTTTTGGAAAGCTTGCAGCACGCTTCTTATCCTTCTTTGCATTACCTTGGCAAACTCTGACTAAGCTTGCGTAGAGGCTGAAGAGCCATGTTCTGACTGAAGGCTTTATGCTGAACCATGTTGTTGCACCCCAAAATTTGCCCTCCCATATTCTCCAAGATTTGTCAAGTCAAGGTCACAAAATTCCCCAAGGGTTGTGCAGCTCAACTGTCTCCTATACAGTCAAAACTAGGGTTTGTGTTCTGATCAAAGAAAGGAAGTTTTCAAGGATCCAATCAAGTCTCATATGCTCACAAAGATGGTCAAGCATCCTCATACCAAATTTCAAGGCATTCAGCTCAAAATTGCACAGTCAAAACCCTAAATTGCACTACAGTCAACTGTAGGGGCAAAATGGTCATTTGACAGTCAAAGTTCAAATTTTTGGTCAACATATAATTTTGAAGCCACAAACATCATTTGATCAATGCTTGATCATGATTCTCAAGATTTGGCTCAGAAATCATCAAAGATGCAAAAGTTACTATATTTGGACAGCTGAAAAAGTCAACTGAAATTGACCAGGGCATAACTTTCACATGGATTATCAGAAAAATCCCATCCAAAGCTCATTTTGAAGAGAAAGACATTTCCTACAACTCATCTTCATATTCCAAGTCCAAGCAATGCTCTCACAAAAAGTTATAAATTTCAACATTATAGGTCATTTTCAAAAGTCAACAAAAAGGGACTTTAAGTCAAAAGCTATAACTTGAGATTGGTAAATCAAAATGACATGGGACCAAAGGCATTGGTTAGAGGACTCAAAGACCTTTCCAAAATGTCCAAGAACATGTGAAAAGCTTAAAAATTGAGCAAGTTATGCCTTGTGGAAGTTGGGAAATTTTTGGGAATTTTGAAAAGTCAACAATGGTTCAAATGATCCAAAAATGCAAATGGGCCCATTTTTCTTCCATGATCCATCATTCCAAGCCTATGCACGACCATTAAGCCCAAGGGGAAGTATTTTCTCATTTTTTAATTATTTATTTGAATTTATATTAATATTAATTCATTTAAGTTATTTAAATACATGAAAAATATAAAGCTTGACCTAAAAAATCTTTTTATGCACATTCTAGGCTCAAGATTTCGTGTACAACTAAGTATGGCAAGTTTTGGTGTGATTGGAGCATGATTGAACCAAATATACATGAAAAAAGATTCAAAAAGATTTTACAAAATCAATTTACAAAATCATTGAATGCCTTGGATTGTATCAAGTTTTGTTGACCTAATCATCTCACTACATAACCCTGATCAGAAACCTAATGAAAGAGGACTCTCAGCTGCGCTCAGAAGCTATACACAAACTTGAAAATTTTCCCTAAAAGTTCAAAACTGATTTCAAGGTTAGGAGACGATTCAAGCCCTAAAACTTGGTTCAATAGCTTCCTTGTGATCTCTTGAACGTATTCCAATTCATAACCCTCATCAAAAGGCAAGGAACCAGTGTACAGAACTCAAGAAATTCCATGAAAATTCCAAAATCGTATTCTATATTCTATGCACTCTCATGACATTTCATTGATTAATTCTTATTCCTGACATGATTTCAAAGCTAACCCATAACTTTAATTTGATTATTATGCGTTGTAGGCGATTTTGCCATTGTTAAAATTTAGGGTTGCAGGTTTTCTGAATTAGGGCTTTTGCATAGAGGAAAAATTAGGACTCATGAATGCCATGGTTGTATACAGTAGGTCTGGACGAAGAAGACACAAGCCTCGCGATCAATTTATGATCACCATAGCGCTAGTCGCTATTTTCTGTAAACCTACTTTAGACCACGCGCTTAAAACTGTTGCCTTTGAGTTTATGTTTCAGGAAAATTGAAGAAGACAACATCGTGTCAGTTGGTGATTCGGTGGTTTGAATTGCGCGCGTTTTTTCTCCACTACGCGTTGGTTTTGCTTTATGTTATTTGTATATTAATTATATAACAAACGCGTTGAACTGCTTCAGTGGCACAGGTGTTAAGCTTGCATTGTCTAAGACCTGGGTTCGAGTCCCAGGTCTGTGCAATTCCTCATATTATTTTTTCATACAGATTCCTATGCAACGCTAGCGTTAAGGACTACCATATTCCATCCAGATCAGACCCTACACGCGTCCAAGCACATCAGATCTAAAGGCCAAGATTCAAAGAACGCATTATGCCTTAGTCAACGCACCATAGGGAATCTGGAAAAGTCCACAAGGCCATGCTTATTGGGCCTGATTTGCTGAACCTTACCTCCAATTTGGGGCTACCCCCCCCCCCCCCTGGTTTGCCATTCTTTTTATTTTTTTTGTGTTTTACTTAATTTATTATTTTATTTTCTTGATTGTCTAATTTAATTAATTATTGCCATAAAATATAAAAACATCAAAAAATCAGAAAGAGGATAAAAACATAAAAAGTATTTATTTTATTTATTTTCTTGTAAATAATTAATATGTAAATTATTTAGTTTAATTAGGTTTTTAACTTTAATTCCTTTTTTAATAAAATCCAAAAAAATATAGAATTAGGTTAATTGATAATTTTTATACCTTTTTAAATTTTCCTTTTTTTATCACCATATTATTTATTTATTTATTTATTTTTATAATTAAATGTACATAAATAAAAATTAGGGTTTAATTTAGGTTAATATAATATTTTCACAATAAATTTAAAAAAACATTAGAATTAGGGTTTGACGCTTCCTTTTTAATTTTAATTAATTTCTCCTTCTAAATCTTAAAAAAGACATAAAATACCAAAAACATTTGATTTTCATTTTTTATCTTAATTCCTTATTAATTCAATTTTTTGCAAAAGGGTCCAACGCCCATTGTTTTAATTATTTTATTTCGCGCATTTACTTTATTGCTTATTATAATTATGTAATTCTCCCAAAGCGATGTAACGATTCTATTTTTCGCACTTTTACTTTTGCTTTATTTACTTTCCGTCAAATCGGGTCCGGTTTAATTTTGGCGATGTGGACCCGCGCCATTTGTAATAGCCTTAGCATTTACTTTTCTCGCAATATTTTAACTGTAAATAATGGCATGAAAGAATGTATGGATCAAAATAAAATCAAGCGTAGATCACAAATAAACATGACAAGACAAATAACTGAAACATGACACACAATTCGCACACACCACCCCTAGGGTACGCCTCACTGTTGCCTTGCCTTCGAAAGGTGATCGTCGAGTAGAGGATGTCTTAGTAAGTCCTCATGATCCGGGAACCTGGCATGAGGGTAGCTTCTAAGGTGTCTTCCCATTGCTCCGGTGATCACCATGTCCCTATAAACGAATTGACCCGAACACCTCCAACGGTGGTGCTACCTACCTCTCAATGGTGGGATGGCACTACTTTTAAGGACTTTTACACAGACGAATTCCTTAGGGTAGGTAGGTTCTCAAGGATACTTGCTCTAATCTCAAAACAAACTCAAAAAGACTTTTCACACTGACACTTTTCAAAAGCTTTCGAAGCAAATTTTTCAAACACTCTGACGCACGAGTCGATCTGAAATTTTTCAAAGAAACTTTTTAAACCCACATTGAAAAGCAAACAAACAATTTTGAAAACACATTGAGCAAGTACCTAAGAGCCCATGGATAACCATGGATAGAAAGGGTGCTAACACATTCCCTTTCTATAACCTACCTCCCGAACCGAGAGCAATCTCTTTAAGGAATTTTTCTGTGCTTTTGTCCTTTCCATTTGGAGAAAATAAAAGATGGTGGCGACTCTTGCTTCCGCGACATTTCGCGAACCAGCGTTAAACAGTCAGTTCCAGATCCACCGATCACAGAACTGGCGACTCTGCTGGGGAATTAACTTAAAGTGAGGTGTACCTTAGGGCTAGGTCATAACTATGTTTTCAATTGTCTTCTCTGCTTGCTTTATTATTGTGGGTTGCTTGGGAGTTCTATAGATCCTAAACCCGGATCTGGGGGATACCTTTCTTAGAAAGTAGCAACAAGGCTGTGAGGGAACTGTGCGGGGTATACCGACATGGTTGAAACAGTCTGCTACGTTGATGTGGCACTTTGGTGTGTACCGGTAACCCTTGAGTTCAGTCAAGGAGAGTACGGGGCCTCCGCGTGGTGTCGTGAAGCATCAACAGACCTTAGGAACCTTAATTGAACTATCTTGGCCTCTTTAGGGTAGTGAGATAACTGACTTTGGTGCAGTCCGAGGTTGGTTGATACTCGATACTACGCTCAATTGAGGGTTGCTTTCCTGGAATATTTCGGTCGCCAGTTCAGTGGCTAAATCGAAACGATGAACAATGAAAGCAATCCCGTGATATTGGGAACCTTAGAACCCGGTCACTTTGATTAGGACAGGTTGAACCCACCAACTTCAAGAGGGTACTACCCAGACCCCATGCTGGCCCAAACCTAAGGGCTCTCTCTTGTGTGACTTGTGTGCCTTCGTACTTGACTATCTGCATGCTTGTGACCTAACACTTGTTTCTTGCAGGTTTTGTTTCAGTCCTTAATTAGGACTCATAACAGGGTTCACTCACATTACCCCATGCATAGCATAACATCATACCATTGCATGCATCCTGCATACATCCTAACCCATTTCAAGGATCTCAAGGGCTTGTGATGCAGGTCATGATAAATCAAACATCTAGCCAGGGGCAAAGAGGATTTATTTTCCTCTAGCCAAGGGTGTCAGGGGCTATGACCCACTGGATATGGTGAGCCTTTGACCCTTGATGAAGGACTCTCAACAAAATGAAGTTCTTACAATCAAGTCATCAGTCTTCAACACTAACAAGTTTCTCTGTTTACCCCGCGAGGTCCTTGAAAACATTACATGCATGTCATACTCATCATTGCATAACAGGTACCCTTTCTCTGCAAGTTACTTACCTTCTTCGCTGTTTATTTCAGCCGATCGTCATGAATCCTGAATCATCAGCTGAGCAGTCCATCAAGGCCCTCCAGGCTCAGAATGCCCAATTCCAAGGGCTAATCATGAACTTGACCCAGGGGCAGCAAGATCTGAAGGCTCTGCTCTTGAAGAAGGAAAAGAAGAAGAAGAGGACTGTCTTGTTCAGCCCTAGACGCAGATCTGGGAATACACCGCAGACTGAAACTGAGAGGACTACTCCATCTGTGAGGGAAAGCAGTCACCATGAGAGGGAGGTGCCTAGTCCAGTGGTCTCCGACAACGAGACAGATTTCAACGATGAACAATACCCTCCGGCTAAGGATAAGTACAAGCAGTTGGAAGACCGGCTCAGTGCTATGGAGATACAAAAAGTGCCTGGCCTGGACTTTGAGGATCTAGGTCTGTCTTCTGGGGTAGTGATCCCGTGCAAATTCAAGGTGCCTGCCTTTGCTAAATACGATGGGGCATCCTGTCCTAAGCTGCATCTCAGGGCTTATACAAGGAGGATCCAGCCTTATACAGCTGACAAAAACTTATGGATCCACTTTTTCCAAGAGAGTCTTTCAGGGACTCAACTCGAGTGGTTTTATCAATTGAATGGAGCCAACATCCGTACCTGGGAAGACTTAGCCACTACTTTCTACAAGCATTACCAGTACAATGCCGACCTTGCTCCCACACGCACTCAGCTTCAGGGAATGTCTATAGGTGCAGGCGAAGGTTTCAAAGAGTACGCACAGAAATGGAGAGACCTTGCTGGAAGGGTACAGCCTCCATTAACTGACCGGGAACTCGTTGATATGTTCTTGGGGACCCTATCCGGGCCATTCTTCAATCACCTGATTGGCAATTCATCTGCTGGATTCACTGACCTCATCCTGACCGGTGAAAGAATTGAAGCTGGTATCAAAAGTGGGAAAATTCAAGAGGCCACACCTTCTGATATTCATAAAAAGCCTTACACAGGAAAGAAGGAATCTAATGCTGCATACAGTCAAAAGAGTCGCCGTGATCAACATGCAGGGGCAGTCATGATCTCTGGTTCTGCACCACGCCGCCAACCACAGAGGGGAAACCAGCAAAGGCCGGACGGGCCTAAAAGGCAGTTCACCAACATTAACATGCCATGGTCGCAAGCACTGCAACATATGTTGAAGATGAACCTGATTGCAGTGATCAACCCTCCTGCCAATCCTAAGACCTCCTCTCCTAGCTACAATCCAGAAGCCAGATGCGCTTATCATTCCGATAGCCCGGGGCACGATACTGAGGACTGTTGGGCACTAAAGTACAAAATTCAGAACATGATCGATGCCAAAGAGATCGAGTTCGAGCCTGCTGAGACTCCCAACGTGATCAATGCTCCATTGCCAAAACATGGCTAGGATTGAGAATTTTTTTGTTCATTTAAATTCAAGTTGTATTTTTCCTTTCTTGTTCAGATAAACAATTATTATGTTAAACTCTTTTATTTCATGAATGCATTACACATGTCTGTCTTGATTTAATTATGTTTACTATTCTTAAAACTGTTTTCATATTTTTGCAATGGTCAACTCTTAATTGAAAATTCTAAACCTCTTGAGGGAGGATGACGAAAACGATACCATAATTTACAGTATGCTTTTGAACAGACCCCGCTGATGAGGTACAGGCATTGTTTCAATCCCTAAACACTGGAGTTATAAGGATGATAATCCCTCGTCAACCCCTCTGAGCCAAAGAAGTAGGAGTTTTTATTTTCGAAAATCAAAACCCTTTATCATAACCTGGGGCAGGGTAGTCTCTCAGTTGATCCAAGTGCATAACGAATGGCACCAAATGAGTTTTTCAAAAACAAAAGACAATGATGGTTCAGAACAATCATAAGGACAGGCAGTCATTATCAAAAAAAAAAAAAAAATCATAAATGAAAAGCCCAAAAAGTCAAAACCAATAAAGAAGACTTACCAAACTGGGGCATCCCGCTGACTGTAATCCCAAAAAGGAAACAGTTCAGGCAAAAAAGAAAGGGATAACAAAAATCAAGCAAGAGGTCTCACAACCAAAGCAAAAATGACTGCCTGTCCAAAAGAAATCATCAACATCTGAACCATCACCGGAAAATCAGAGCAAAGACTCAAACAAGGTCTAACGCACGACCAACTGAGTGTAGGTTTGAAGAACATCACGAAGAGCGGGTGGGTACAAATAATTTGAGCCTTTATCCTTTGTTTCTTAAACCGTGAACCAAGCCACGTTACAACCCTTAAAAGTCCTAGCTGAAGCATGGGTTAGTTCGAAAGCATACTGTTACGAAGGTATCCTGACTCCTGAAGGTTTGCTGTAAAATATTGAGTTGACATCGCACTGTATTACAAAAAATGCATTTTCAAAATTCAAGACAGACATAGACTTTTGCATTCTTAAAATAACCTTGTTTGCATATGACTATTTGTTTGAACAGCAGGGAAATTCGCACGATGAACACCTTGTGAACAGAAGTACCTCCAAGCAAGGGGCACAGTAGGAGCATTGCCCATTACCTGGGGCATGGCAAAATACTTCCAACAGGGGCAACTCCCTACATTCTGAGAGCGTGGACATAGTCGAAAAAACACTACGCACAATCAAAGACCCGCTAGGTTGACACACCTAGGCAAAAATAAGGGCTTCCCGGCGAACCAAAAGGGTTCGGGCAAAATGAAGGGATGAAATGAAAAAAACATGTACACCCGGCAAGTCGAAAACCTGAAAAGGCGGCTTGGGCAAAAATGGGTATCCCGGTGGACTGAAAACCCGAAAGGGCGGTTCAGGCAAAAGTTAGGGATCAAAGCGTACGACTATGTTCCGGTATCTCGTCACTTGTCTACCCGAAGATTTGTCAATCACCCACACAGGTATCCTCTTCCCTCACCTCCGAAGCAGGGGCAATAATGAGTTATCCAGGCGATCCAATTGCTCTGTCAACCAAAGTACGAAGGACAGATCAACATAAGAGTGATTACCATTTACCTTTACAAATTCCAGATCGTGGGCTAACGTCCGAGACCAAACGGGACAATCATCCACTTAATCAAAATCATGCAACCCAACACCGGTTTCTTCTCAACCTTCAGACAAAGTCATACACAGACTCCTCCTCCATAAGATGACCTAACCCCGGTTCATCAAGAAGTTTTTACACAAACTCATCCAAAAAACCTTACCCCGGTCCCTCCAGAAGTTTTTACACAAACTTATCCAAGTAACCTAACCCCGGTTCCTCCTGAAGTCTTACATGGACCTATCTCAAGATGACCTAACCCCGGTTCATCAAAGTTTTTACACAAACTTATCCAAGTAACCTAACCCCGGTTCCTCCTGAAGTCTTACATGGACCTATCTCAAGATGACCTAACCCCGGTTCATCAAAGTTTTTACACAAACTTATCCAAGTAACCTAACCCCGGTTCCTCCTGAAGTCTTACATGGACCTATCTCAAGATGACCTAACCCCGGTTCATCAAAGTTTTTACACAAACTTATCCAAGTAACCTAACCCCGGTTCCTCCTGAAGTCTTACATGGACCTATCTCAAGATGACCTAACCCCGGTTCATCAAAGTTTTTACACAAACTTATCCAAGTAACCTAACCCCGGTTCCTCCTGAAGTCTCACATGGACCTATCTCAAGATGACCTAACCCCGGTTCATCAAAGTTCTACACAAACTTATCCCGAAGCAACCTTACCCCGGTTCATCAAAAAATCTCACACAGATCTATCTCAAGGTAACCTAACCCCGGTTCCCCCAGAAGTCTCACATGGACTCGTTTCCAGTAACCTTACCCCGGTTCGTCAAGAAATCTCACATGGATTTACCCCAAGGTAACCCAACCCCGGTTCCTCCAGAAGTTTTACATGGATTTAGTTCAAGATAACCTCACCCCGGTCCATCAAGAAGTTTTACATGAACTTACCTCACCAAGCAACCCTACACCGGTTCCCCCCTCTTCAAGATGCAGTTTTACATGGACTCGTCACCCAGAAACCCTACACAGGTTCTCCCTTTCCAAAAACGAAGTTTTACACGAACTCATCATCAAAGTAACCCTACCCAGGTTCCTTCTCCATTTCAGATGCGGTTTTTACACGAGCTCATCAGCAGGCAACCCTACATAGGTTCCCTCCTTCAACTTATAACATTACAGTCCAAAACTTCCCCAGAAGAGTCCAACCCAAGTTCCCAAGGGAAGTTGGAGTCCATCTTCCCCAAGCAGTAAGCTTATCCCCAGTATATTCTGAAGCTTATCCTCGCAGAGCACGAACGCGTCGTCCGGCTTTATTTAAAGAGTTATTTCCTTAACAGGATATAACTGGGTTATCCTCAGCCAAAAAGCCACGGAAAGGTCGTCGTCAACGTAGTTCTTTCCTACCCCTAGCGAAGTCTATTCACACTTCCACAGCAAGACTTCCTCAGCAAGTCATTATCTACACTCAGCAAAGCATCTCCCCACAGAGTATTGCTTCCCAGCATGGTCACTAGAGTATTTTTCTCCCCGCAGAATCTTCCATTTGCCAAGTTTATTCCGCAACGGAGTCATCTTCTCCTACCGGTATTCTTGCAGTTATCATCTCCAGCGGAAGCAAAATCTATTCTTCAACGTCAGCCCAGGATACAACTTCCCGGCACCCGTCAAGGATTCACTTTCCTAGACGAAAACATACATAAAACTTCACATACATCATCATAGCATGCATAACGCACTGCATCATACAAGTCTCCTTTATGTTGAGAACATCATTGCTTGATCCATATCATGCATTGCATATGACTGACTTTTACCTTTCAGGAAAGATGCAGTTTAAAGTCTCAATTTCAAGACCTAGACCGGTTCAGTTAAATCGACCCCAAGATTTTCCTGATGCTTATCCAGTCAAAGGCCTTCTCTGGTTCAGTCAGATCGACCCTAAGATCTCCCTGATGCTTATCCAGTTGAAGATATTCCAAGACCTTGTCCGGTTCAGTTAAATCGACCCTAAGATTTTCCTGATTCCTACCCAGTCAAAGGCCTCTCTGGTTCAGTCAGATCGACCCTAAGATCTCCCTGATTCTTATTCCAGTAGAAGACACCCAAGATTTTTCTCAACAAGCGTTGTTGAAGTTAAAGACACCCAAGATTTTTCTCAACGAGCGTTGTTGAAGTTAAAGTCGCCCAAGGTTCTCTTACCATTCATGCTAAGGTAGTAACCATCCCTGGTTCATTCATCAGCGTTTGAAGCTCCAGATTCAGCTCATGTAACCAGTCAGGACACATCTATACCAAGCATCTAAAATCAGCTCCTGCAACGTGTCAGGTACTCATTTTTCTTTTGCAGGTATGCAGGTTCTCGCTAAGGAATCTCCTACGCAATCAACGCCCAGATGGCATCTATAAGCCCATCACCCTATCCAGCAATCTCTAAATGGCATCTATAAGCCCATTCCGCCATCACTGCTACTATGTGAGCGCAAATTTCTGGGCACTCTAGTGTCCAATCATCTTCTACCTTCGGATTACGAAAGGCGCGTCAGCCAATCTGCATCCTCAGGTCTAAGAAGATTGAACAGGGGCAACTGTTGCACCCCAAAATTTGCCCTCCCATATTCTCCAAGATTTGTCAAGTCAAGGTCACAAAATTCCCCAAGGGTTGTGCAGCTCAACTGTCTCCTATACAGTCAAAACTAGGGTTTGTGTTCTGATCAAAGAAAGGAAGTTTTCAAGGATCCAATCAAGTCTCATATGCTCACAAAGATGGTCAAGCATCCTCATACCAAATTTCAAGGCATTCATCTCAAAATTGCACAGTCAAAACCCTAAATTGCACTACAGTCAACTGTAGGGGCAAAATGGTCATTTGACAGTCAAAGTTCAAATTTTTGGTCAACATATAATTTTGAAGCCACAAACATCATTTGATCAATGCTTGATCATGATTCTCAAGATTTGGCTCAGAAATCATCAAAGATGCAAAAGTTACTATATTTGGACAGCTGAAAAAGTCAACTGAAATTGACCAGGGCATAACTTTCACATGGATTATCAGAAAAATCCCATCCAAAGCTCATTTTGAAGAGAAAGACATTTCCTACAACTCATCTTCATATTCCAAGTCCAAGCAATGCTCTCACAAAAAGTTATAAATTTCAACATTATAGGTCATTTTCAAAAGTCAACAAAAAGGGACTTTAAGTCAAAAGCTATAACTTGAGATTGGTAAATCAAAATGACATGGGACCAAAGGCATTGGTTAGAGGACTCAAAGACCTTTCCAAAATGTCCAAGAACATGTGAAAAGCTTAAAAATTGAGCAAGTTATGCCTTGTGGAAGTTGGGAAATTTTTGGGAATTTTGAAAAGTCAACAATGGTTCAAATGATCCAAAAATGCAAATGGGCCCATTTTTCTTCCATGATCCATCATTCCAAGCCTATGCACGACCATTAAGCCCAAGGGGAAGTATTTTCTCATTTTTTAATTATTTATTTGAATTTATATTAATATTAATTCATTTAAGTTATTTAAATACATGAAAAATATAAAGCTTGACCTAAAAAATCTTTTTATGCACATTCTAGGCTCAAGAGTTTCGTGTACAACTAAGTATGGCAAGTTTTGGTGTGATTGGAGCATGATTGAACCAAATATACATGAAAAAAGATTCAAAAAGATTTTACAAAATCAATTTACAAAATCATTGAATGCCTTGGATTGTATCAAGTTTTGTTGACCTAATCATCTCACTACATAACCCTGATCAGAAACCTAATGAAAGAGGACTCTCAGCTGCGCTCAGAAGCTATACACAAACTTGAAAATTTTCCCTAAAAGTTCAAAACTGATTTCAAGGTTAGGAGACGATTCAAGCCCTAAAACTTGGTTCAATAGCTTCCTTGTGATCTCTTGAACGTATTCCAATTCATAACCCTCATCAAAAGGCAAGGAACCAGTGTACAGAACTCAAGAAATTCCATGAAAATTCCAAAATCGTATTCTATATTCTATGCACTCTCATGACATTTCATTGATTAATTCTTATTCCTGACATGATTTCAAAGCTAACCCATAACTTTAATTTGATTATTATGCGTTGTAGGCGATTTTGCCATTGTTAAAATTTAGGGTTGCAGGTTTTCTGAATTAGGGCTTTTGCATAGAGGAAAAATTAGGACTCATGAATGCCATGGTTGTATACAGTAGGTCTGGACGAAGAAGACACAAGCCTCGCGATCAATTTATGATCACCATAGCGCTAGTCGCTATTTTCTGTAAACCTACTTTAGACCACGCGCTTAAAACTGTTGCCTTTGAGTTTATGTTTCAGGAAAATTGAAGAAGACAACATCGTGTCAGTTGGTGATTCGGTGGTTTGAATTGCGCGCGTTTTTTCTCCACTACGCGTTGGTTTTGCTTTATGTTATTTGTATATTAATTATATAACAAACGCGTTGAACTGCTTCAGTGGCACAGGTGTTAAGCTTGCATTGTCTAAGACCTGGGTTCGAGTCCCAGGTCTGTGCAATTCCTCATATTATTTTTTCATACAGATTCCTATGCAACGCTAGCGTTAAGGACTACCATATTCCATCCAGATCAGACCCTACACGCGTCCAAGCACATCAGATCTAAAGGCCAAGATTCAAAGAACGCATTATGCCTTAGTCAACGCACCATAGGGAATCTGGAAAAGTCCACAAGGCCATGCTTATTGGGCCTGATTTGCTGAACCTTACCTCCAATTTGGGGCTACCCCCCCCCCCCCCCCCTGGTTTGCCATTCTTTTTATTTTTTTTGTGTTTTACTTAATTTATTATTTTATTTTCTTGATTGTCTAATTTAATTAATTATTGCCATAAAATATAAAAACATCAAAAAATCAGAAAGAGGATAAAAACATAAAAAGTATTTATTTTATTTATTTTCTTGTAAATAATTAATATGTAAATTATTTAGTTTAATTAGGTTTTTAACTTTAATTCCTTTTTTAATAAAATCCAAAAAAATATAGAATTAGGTTAATTGATAATTTTTATACCTTTTTAAATTTTCCTTTTTTTATCACCATATTATTTATTTATTTATTTATTTTTATAATTAAATGTACATAAATAAAAATTAGGGTTTAATTTAGGTTAATATAATATTTTCACAATAAATTTAAAAAAACATTAGAATTAGGGTTTGACGCTTCCTTTTTAATTTTAATTAATTTCTCCTTCTAAATCTTAAAAAAGACATAAAATACCAAAAACATTTGATTTTCATTTTTTATCTTAATTCCTTATTAATTCAATTTTTTGCAAAAGGGTCCAACGCCCATTGTTTTAATTATTTTATTTCGCGCATTTACTTTATTGCTTATTATAATTATGTAATTCTCCCAAAGCGATGTAACGATTCTATTTTTCGCACTTTTACTTTTGCTTTATTTACTTTCCGTCAAATCGGGTCCGGTTTAATTTTGGCGATGTGGACCCGCGCCATTTGTAATAGCCTTAGCATTTACTTTTCTCGCAATATTTTAACTGTAAATAATGGCATGAAAGAATGTATGGATCAAAATAAAATCAAGCGTAGATCACAAATAAACATGACAAGACAAATAACTGAAACATGACACACAATTCGCACACACCACCCCTAGGGTACGCCTCACTGTTGCCTTGCCTTCGAAAGGTGGTCGTCGAGTAGAGGATGTCTTAGTAAGTCCTCATGATCCGGGAATCTGGCATGAGGGTAGCTTCTAAGGTGTCTTCCCATTGCTCCGGTGATCACCATGTCCCTATAAACGAATTGACCCGAACACCTCCAACGGTGGTGCTACCTACCTCTCAATGGTGGGATGGCACTACTTTTAAGGACTTTTACACAGACGAATTCCTTAGGGTAGGTAGGTTCTCAAGGATACTTGCTCTAATCTCAAAACAAACTCAAAAAGACTTTTCACACTGACACTTTTCAAAAGCTTTCGAAGCAAATTTTTCAAACACTCTGACGCACGAGTCGATCTGAAATTTTTCAAAGAAACTTTTTAAACCCACATTGAAAAGCAAACAAACAATTTTGAAAACACATTGAGAAAGTACCTAAGAGCCCATGGATAACCATGGATAGAAAGGGTGCTAACACCTTCCCTTTCTATAACCTACCTCCCGAACCGAGAGCAATCTCTTTAAGGAATTTTTCTGTGCTTTTGTCCTTTCCATTTGGAGAAAATAAAAGACGGTGGCGACTCTTGCTTCCGCGACATTTCGCGAACCAGCGTTAAACAGTCAGTTCCAGATCCATCGATCACACATGTTTACAACTTCTGACCACACCTGCCTGGAGGCAGGCTCAGAAGTTCTGAAGTGTCATATTTTCTTAAACACTTAGAAAAAATTCTAAGTATTTTGAATTTTGACGTCTTGGATTTTGATGAAACAAAACTTTATATTTCAACGTGTCTTGATGAAATATGGTTCTTGAAGCTTGATTTTTGATCCAAAAGTCAAAGTTTGACTTTTTAGTGTACAAATGACCATTTTGCCCTTATGAGTGATTTTCTTGGAAAAATTTGTAATTCAAGGCTTGGAAGCAAACTTGCGAATCCAAGGTGATTCCTTGAGAAATGAGAGGGCAAATTTTAGGGTACAACAGCTGCCCCCGTTCAATCTTCTTTAACCTAAAGAGTTAGATTGGCGAGATTTGCCATTCGTGACTCGAAGGTGGAAGATGATTGGACACTAGAGTGCCCAGAAATTTGCACTCGGCGGCGATAGGAGGAATGGGCTTAAAGATGCCATTTGGAGAAATGATAGAATCTTGTTGGAGATAGGCTTGTAGATGCCATCCAATAATGCTTGTTGAGATGTAATCTGTAAGTTGAACATCAGAATGGAGTCCGTGTCTGGAGCCTATCTGTATTGAGTGTGAATGAGTATCAGACTGGCTTCCGGGTCTGGAGCGTATCCGAACTGTATCAAAAGTTGAATCTGAATGAGTATCAGAATGGCTTCCGGGTCTGAAGCATATCTAAACTGTATCAAGAGGTGTCTTTGAATGAGTATCAGAATGGTTTCCAGGTCTGGAGCGTATCTGAACTGTATCAAAAGTTAATTCTGAATGAGTATCAGAATGGCTTCCGGGTCTGGAGCGTATCCGAACTGTATTAGGAGGTGAATCTGAATGAGTATCAGAATGGCTTCCGGGTCTGGAGCGTATCTGAACTGTATCAAGAGGTGTCTTTGAATGAGTATTATAATGGTTTCCGGGTCTAGAGTGTATCCTAACTGTATCAAAAGTTGAGTCTGAATGAGTATCAGAATGGTTTCCAGGTCTGGAGCGTATCCGAACTGTATCAGGAGGTGAATCTGAATGAGTATCAGAATGGCTTCCGGGTCTGGAGCGTATCTGAGCAGTATCAGGAGGTGTCTTTAAATGAGTATCAGAATGGTTTACGGGTCTGTAGCGTATCCGAAATGTATCAAAAGTTGAGTCTGAATGAGTATCAGAATGGCTTCCGAGTCTGGAGCATATCTGAACTGTATCAGGAGGTGAATCTGAATGAGTATCAGAATGGCTTCCGGGTCTAGAGTGTATCTGAACTGTATCAGGAGGTGTCTTTGAATGAGTATCAGAATGGTTTCCGGGTCTGGATCGTATCCGAACTATATCAAAAGTTGAGTCTGAATGAGTATCAGAATGACATCCGTGTCTGGAGCGTATCTGAACTGTATCAGGAGGTGAATCTGAATGAGTATCAGAATGGCTTCCAGGTCTGGAGCGTATCTGAACTGTATCAGGAGGTGTCTTTGAATGAGTATCAGAATGGTTTCCGAGTCTGGAGCGTAACCAAACTGTATCAAAAGTTGAGTCTGAATGAGTATCAGAATGTCTTCTGGGTCTGGAGTGTATCCGAACTGTATCAGGAGGTGAATCTGAATGAGTATCAGAATGGATTACGGGTCTGGAGCGTATCTGAACTGTATTTGATTGCATATTGTTAATGGTAGCTGTTAATCTTATCCTGAAAAGGGTAAAATGTTAGTTGAAACACAAAATTATGTTGCATGAAATATATGATGCAATGTAGTCGCTTTATCAATGTTTATGATATACGGATGCAATGTATGCGCCTGTGAGCTGATTTGTTGTATTGCTGTTTGATTGAGGAAAATAAATCCTTGAATGTTGCTGAGGATATGTGAATTTTCATGTCTTAAAGTTGAAGTACTGATGAACTCTTGTTGAGAGAAGTAAATTTCATTGTGAGGGCAATGTTGTGTACTGCTTGCATGTTCTGCTTGGGGAATCTGGAGAAATTGGATGATTTCTACCGGGGATTCCTGTTTTTTAGTTTGAGGAGAATTTTGCTGGCGACTTCACTGGGGATTAAAACTTGAAATTTTGTTCCACTGGGGAATCGAAGTTGAACTGATATCTGGTCGGGTCCAGGTTTCACAATAACTTGTTGGGGATTGTAGAGTAGTCTACTAGGGAAGAGGAGTTGTGTTCCTTTGATTTTTAGTAGTCAGAGAGGCAAACTCAAGCTGAGAAATTTCTGCCGTTTGTTGGGGAAATAAACCCTGTTTCTGGTCTGTGACGACTTCGTTGGGGAAATTCCTCGAGAACTCTTGAGGTCATCTCAGCTGGGGAAAGGTTTTCAGAGATTAAACTTTTGCTGGGGAATCATCCTATGAGAAGGATTTTTGGGGGAATTTGTCATTTCCCCTAGTAGCAAGTGCTTGTGGCACTGCCTGGAAATGTTTGACTGTACGTAACCCTTTGTCGGGATTGACGTTCAATGCCCCAAGTGACGGAGATGGAAATTTTCCCCAGGTGTGTTGGATAGTGACATGTCGTGTCCCTCTGTTGATAGGAGTTTTGTTAATGGAAGTATCATCCTTCTTGAATTGATTTTGTTTACCGAGAGAGCTTTCGTTCACTGGATATTCATTGTGTGAATTTCTTCGCTGTCAAACAAATAGCCATATGCAAACAGTGATATTCAAATAAATGCAAAGTTTATGCTTGTCTTGCAGTTTTGAAAAATGCGTTTATAGCAAGTAAAGAAGTTTGTGATTCAACTTTGGATTTTGAGTAAAGCCTTACAGGAGTCAGGATACCTTTTGTAACAATATGCTTTCGAACTAACCCCATGCTTAAATTAGGAATTTTAAAGGGTTGTAATGTGGCTTGGTTCACGGTTTAAGAAAAAAAGGATAAAGGCTCAAAGTGTATTTGTACCCACTCGCTCTTCGTGATGTTCTTCAGTCCTAAACTCAGTTAATTGTGCGTTTGAACTACAATTGAGTCTGGAATAACGTTTTGGTAATGATTCAGACAAGTTTAGTTTGTCGGAAGGCAGACATCATTTTTTTTGCATCATTTTTTATGTTGTTGAGGATTTGTTGTGACCTCTTTTTGATTTCTTATCCCTGATTTTTGCCTGACTGTTCTTGTTTTGAGATTACAGTCAGCGGGATGCCCCAGTTTTCTTAAGTCTCCTTTTGTAGGTTTTGACTTAGTAGGCTTTTTCTTTTTGAGAGATAATGACTGCCTATGTGATAGGAAACCATCACTGTATTTTGATTCCAGAGGGATGTTTCTGATGTCATTCATTGTATTACGAGATGAGAATTTGCGATTTGAACGCGCTTTTGAATTAACTGAGAGACTACCCTGCCCCAGGTTTCGATTAAAGGTTTCAATTTGTGTTAAAACAGGAAACTTCTACTTCTTTGGCTCGAAGGGGTTGACTAGGGATTATCTTCCTTATAACTCTAGTGTTTAGGATTTGAAAAAATGCATGTACATCGTCAGCAAGGTCTGTCCAAAAGCATACTGTATGAGATTATGGCATTGTTTTCATCATCCTCCCTCTAAAGGCTTGTAACTTTTAGCAAGAGTTAAATGTCATAAAGTGAGTAAAAAGAATAGTTTAAATGTAATGAAAATGAGTGGATGAAATCAAGACAATCATATGCAATGCATTAATGAAACAAAGTTTGACATTAATAGATAATTGTTTGAATAACAAAAGAGATTACAACTTTGAAAATTCAAATGAACAGAAGCCTCTTCGTCTGAACTTGTCACTTTAGGTGGTGAGCCTTTGAGGGACGGCAGAAGAATTCAGTCTGGCCATCTTGTGTGAACTCCAGCATTCCTCCATCAATCAGATCTTGAATTTTATTTCTCAACACCCAACAGCTCTTGGTGTCATGTCCAGGACTGTTGGAGTGGTACGCACATCTTGCACTTGGATTGTACCTTGGGGAGGCTATGCTGGGATTCTGAGGAGGGTCCCTTAATATAACCATTTTGGCCTCCAACATGTGTTCCAGTGCTTGAGACAATGACATGTTGATTTTGGTGAAGCGTCTTTTGGGCTTGCTTTACCTTTGTTGATTTTCTGGTTGATGTTGACGAAGTCGTTGTTGGGCTCGTGACGCGGAAGCAAATTGGGGAGGTCTTCTCTCGGCTTCTTGTCTCAAGGGAGGCTGAATGATAATTTGATCCAATATCCTAGATGTTTGCCCCATTTGGTTACATTCATCCCGACGAAGCTTGTTGATGAGGACCCTCAGCTCTTCTTGTCCTTGTGCCAGATTTTGGATAAGAGTCATCTGGCCCACCAGTTGTCCCATTATTTGGACCTTCATTATGGCTATCTCGGTTTGTAGCCGTTCCAACTGGTCACCTTTGTGGCCCTTAGGATTCCCCATGGTCATGCCCCTAGTGAGGAGAGCTTTCACCTCTTCTTTCCCATTGGATAGGTTCAAGAACATCTCTTGAAGTTGAGCTTTTTGAGCCTAGATGTCCTTGATAGTCTGCTCTAGAGCCATCTCTGGTGAAATAAACAGTAGGAAGATAAGGAGACCTATATGGGAGAAACCTGTCATGATATGTGGATGCATGTTTTCAAGGATCTCGCGGGGTAAACACAAGAAACAGTTAGAAGTTGAACTTTGATCAATCATCTTTGATTGGAGAACTTTGTATCGATAGATGTCCTTCCACGAGGATTAAGCTCACAATATCAAGTTGGTCATAGCCCTTGGCTCAAGCTTTTCTACTTGATCTTTTGATGGCGTTTGGTCAAAGGAAAATAAATCCCCCTGCCCCTTGCTAGACGTTTGGTTCATCACAACCTGCATCAAAGATCCTCGAGATCCTTGAAATGGTTATTGAAAATGCTATAGTATGATGTCATGATGTTATGTACAAATATGCGAGGTAAGCAAGTTTATATACAAATAATCATATACACACAAAGCAGACAAGTCCTTAGTTTTAGGCTTGCATGGAGTTTGTAGGTAAGTACCCTCTTGAAATTTAGTTGGCTCAACCTGTCCTAGTTAATAGTAACCGGGTTCTAAGGGATCTCAATATCACTGACCTTTCCCACAAGCTTCATTCGGTAGGCAATTGACTCGCAACCAAACAAAACTCGGGAGTCAAGTCTCAATGAGTGTAGCATCGAGTATCTACCAACTTCGAACAACACCAAATCCGGTCATCTCACTACGTCCTAATGGCCAAGTTGGTCAAGTAAGGTTCTAAGGTCAGTTGA
This sequence comes from Vicia faba, assembly GCA_948472305.1. Taxonomy (NCBI): domain Eukaryota; kingdom Viridiplantae; phylum Streptophyta; class Magnoliopsida; order Fabales; family Fabaceae; genus Vicia; species Vicia faba. The sequence goes on along the minus strand of OX451736.1, from coordinate 1,059,917,438 downwards.
TGCTTCACGACACCACGCGGCGGCCCCGTACTATCCTTGACTACTCAAGGGTTACCGGTACCAACCAAAGTTCCACATCAACGTAGCTACTGCTTCAACCGGGTCGGTATACCCCGCACAATTCCCTCACGGTTTATTGCTACTTACCTAAAAAGATGTCCCCATATTCGGGTGTAGAAATTAAAACAAACTCAAACAAGGAACCAGAATGTAAATCATGCAAATCAAACAATGTAAGCAAGTAAAGGTGATCTAGCCCTAAGGTAACCCCACTTTTAAGTAAATCTCCCCAACAGAGTCGCCAGTTCTGTGGCACGGTGGGAGAACTGACTTGAGTGTTTTGTGTTTGTGTTTGCAAATGTTGCGGTTTAGCAAGAGTCGCCACCGACTTTTCTTTTATCCGAAAAGGAAAGGTGAAAAAGCGCAGGAAAGACCTTTAGAGATGTTTTTGAGTTCGGGGGGTAGATTATGAAAAGGGAAGGTATTAGCACCCTTTCCATCCATGGTTTTCCATGGGCTCTTAGTTACTCGCTAGATCAACTTGCTTTTGTTTGAATGTGCTTGTGGTGTGTGTTTGTGAGATGTGTTTTTGGAAAGTATTTTGAAAATGTAACTTTGTAACGATTCTCGTTTCTATAAGAACGCATACAAAGTGTTTGTTTAGAAAATAGTTCAAAGATGAGAGTGTGGGATGTGTTTTTGAAAGTATTTTGAAAATGTAACTTTGTAACGATTCTCGTTTCTATAAGAACACATACAAAGTGTTTGTTTCGAAAATAGTTCAAAGATGAGTGTGTGGGTGTATAAAAATGTTTTTGTTGTGAGCAAGCGAGTAACTAGGAGCGAATATACCTACTCGAAAGGTCTTAAATGTGCTTTTCCTCCTCCTTTAGATGTTGCTATCTCACCATTGATTTGGTAAGAATCCCCATCGTTGGATGTGAAGGGACGAGCGTTTGTGACGTTTGTATAGTCATAGAAGGCAACATATGGGACATTTTAGCAATGTCGTTTTAGGGACTAGATCGTTTACCGAAGGCAACATCGAGGGTCATCGAGGGACTACGATATTTTATCGAGGGTCTTTGCTAAAATGCCCATGTTCGAGGGACACGACTATTTTTTCGATAGGAAACAAGTGAGATTACCCTAAGGGTGTATGTGTGTGAAGTGTGTTTGATTACATGCATTTAGTCTTGATTAGTGTGGTCTACTTGTTGATTTTATCTTGCCATACACACCCAATTACTAGCATTTACATTTGAAAGCGATAAATTGCAGAAATGTAAAGTCCTACGCTATTACAATGTTTAGGGGATGGGGATACATATGTACGAATGGGGATTGCAAGTAAAAATAAGTCCTAAGTTATTATTACAACCATATTGAAATGTATAAGAATGTACAAGGAAATGGACCAGTTTTAGAAAATGTTTTTGTCTTAAGGAAATAAAATAAAAGAAAATATTTTTATGTTTTTTTATGTTAATAAAAAAAAGATGAAAAGGAAAATAAATGCAAAATAGAAAAAGCGTGTTGCTGAAAACAAAGTAACAAGGATCAGAAGTTCTAAAGACAGGCGCGTGACTCAGCAGGAAAAGTCAGTGGGATCAGATGTTCTGGATTCGTACACTCTGAGGTCCTGCAAAACGTTAGAGGGAAAACACAGAGATTATGGGTGGTGTCCATCCAGTGAACCAAAAGTCAGAAGTAATGAATTACATTGAAACAGTGAGCAAACGTCAGCAGTTCAGTGTATTTGACATATAAGGAGAACTCATAAGTTATGTGCTTGTTAAGATTGTGAGTGAACATCGGAAGTTCAGTATTGTGTTGAGCCAGTGGGTGAACATCAGAAGCTCAGTGTGTGTTAACAGTGAGAAAAATCATGGAAGTTATGTGTGTTAAAACAGTGAAGCGATCTCAGAAGTTCTGCGTGCTTAAACATTGAGAAAATCCTAGAAGTTCTATGTGTTAAAATGATGAGTGAAAAACAGAAGTTATGTGTTATGTTTCAGCTCTAAATCAGCATAACAACAATTTATTCAATTCAGCAAATCAGAATGATCACAGCAGAGCAAATCATAGAAGTTCCAATCCTAAGTCTGAGTCTAGCATTATTCTAGAAGTTCTGATCCATAGTTTTTCTATTCATACAATGATATGTACAACATTAATACTATGATATTTACATGTTAATGATGTTTAGAATGAAAAGCAAGTAAAGTCAGAAAGACTTACCTGGGGCGTGCTTGGAGTTTTGAGTGGCTGCCTTTGGATGTTCTGAGTCAGTAAGAGAGACAGAAGAGTGGTTGTATCCTTTTGTCCAAAGGGAAGAACAAAGGTTTGTTTTTATGTATGAGAAATCTGGATTTTTATGAAGGTTTCACAACTTCCTTTTCTCTCTTTTTTGGCCAATCCCTCTCTTCAAAAGCCATCCCCTTGAACGTGTGATGGAGCCAAGTATTTATAGATGAATTTGCTGTGATTTTGGGGGGAAAACAAATGGGATTTGAACCTGTTTTGGCATCCTGTTCCTTTGCTTTTTTATCACAGTTTTCGTATGCTAGTTTGGTGTAATCATGAGATGCGGGCGTAGGCTGAACCAACTGTTGGTCATAGGTCTGCAGCAAGTTGTATAAGCAAGGTTTTGGGATTTGGTCAAGTTCTGACCAAGGCTTTGAAAATAGCCTTCATGTGCTGAAGCGCTGCCTTTTCTTTGAAGCAAGCATGGTGGTTGTTAGCAGGATTTAAGGAAAAGCAAAAGCAAAACATGGGCTTAGTAGCAAAGTTGCTATCCCAAGACAGTAGAGGTACACGTGGTGAAAATCCTTTGGATAAAGACTCAGAAGGTGGTTGTGAGCATTAAATGAGCATTAAATGATTATGAGACTTGTCACAACCAGAAATCCTGCAACGTGAAACTCTACACCAAGGCTTAGTTCTGGATCAGAAGTTCTGCTTCAACATAGCATCCAACCTCTGATCTTTGTATCTTCTGGCTCCAGCATGTTCTGAAGGAGCTTTCAGACTTTTTGGAAAGCTTACATAACGCTTCTTAACCTTCTTTGCATTACCTTGGAAAACTCTGACTGAGCTTGCGTAGAGGCTGAAGAACCATGTTCTGACTGAAGGCTTTGTGTTGAACCATGTTTACAACTTATGACCGCACCTGCCTGAAGGTTGGCTCAGAAGTTCTGAAGTGTCATATTTTCTTAAACACTTAGACAAAATTCTAAGTATTTAGAATTTTGACCTCTTGGATTTTGATGAAACAAAACTTTATATTTCAACGTGTCTTGATGAAATATGGTTCTTGAAGCTTGATTTTTGATCCAAAAGTCAAAGTTTGACTTTTCAGTGTGCAAATGACCATTTTGCCCTTATGAGTGATTTTCTTGGAAAAATTTGTAATTCAAGGCTTGGAAGCAAACTTGAGAATCCAAGGTGATTCCTTGAGAAATGAGATGGCAAATTTTGGAGTACAACACCTAGCTTCTGACTTTACTCATTTCAATACTCAAATCCATGCTTAAATGTTCACACACATATGTTCACCTCACTCCACACCTTTGAAAGATGTTTGTGTATTTAATGTGCTTATACAATGATCTTAATGCCCAATTGGTTTTCCTCTTATACATGATACTTGTGTTGATTATATGAAATGTATATGTTTGCTCCCATCTTGTCACATGTACCCATTTTTTTCCAACTTGTTTCATATGCTAGCACTACATGAGGACTTATATCCATTAAGGTTTGTGAAGTTGTTGTTGCTTGTGTGGTTTAATTGTAATTATTTCTCAAGAATGCTTATGTGATAAGGAAGAGTTATTGATGTATGTGCTACTGACTTATACACTTCTCCATCTCTTTTCACTTATTTCACTTTATTATGCCATGTTAGGTTAGGCATTTGACACATAAGTCTTCACTAGGTAGTACGCTCATACAAATGTTTTCCCTTGTGACTTTTAAATCCTCACCACTTGTGAATGACCGTTAGGGTATCCTTTGACATTTATTAATTATTACCTTGATGAAATGTGTCTTCCCTTTTATGCTTACTACTTTCTTTAGACTTAGGTCAATTCTTGTCACTTGTTTGAGTTACATCTTCCTCCACTATGCATGTTTGCTTGAGTTAAGTATTATTTGTTAACATGTGATCTCTTGATGATAACTTGTGATATATTAAAGCATGTTTAGGTCTAGGTATTCACTATTTCCTATCATTTTTATGCCTTTAACATGGTTTTAAGTTATGTTCCATAATTGCTTAATTTCACTTCTACTTGACTAGTTAGATGATTTTATCTTCTTCTTGGCCCATGATGTTTTGTTACATATTTGTTTATTCATTCAACATGTTAGGGGAAGTAGCCTTGAGCTTTTTGATGCACTTTAATAACATGTCTTCTTTGGTTTACCATTTCTTGCTTGCCTTTCTTCTTTACTTGCTCAAAGTACTTGTTTGACATTTTCTCTCTTCTTTCCTCTTGTGTGAATAACATGTTCCCTTATGGTGATAGTTTCATATTCTTTAAGATGTGAAATAAATAGATCTTAGGTTCTTATCCAAGCATGTCAACATTAGGTAGATTCCTTTAACCTTAACCTTAGGTCCATATTTGCATGCTAACTTAAGTAGAAATGTCTCTTTCATCTTAACCTTAGGATCATCATTATATGACAACATTAGGTTCTATAGTCTCCCTTAGACTTTTTTATTCCCATTTTGCATACTCAAAATTAAAACTTTCTTTTTCTTAATCAAAATGTCAAAACACTTAACAACTAGGAACTTGATGTCAATGTATTTTGACTTGGTCGAGCTCCTATTATTGTTGTAATACATGATGGTTGATTTATTGTCACAGTATAACTTAAGTGGCCTTTCAATTCCTTCCACAATTCACAGCCTAGTGACAATATTCCTTAGCCAAATATCATGGTTGGATGCCTCATAACATGCTTTAAACTTTATTGTCATGGTGGATGAAGTCGTAAGAGTTTGCTTGGCACTGCGCCAAGAAACTACACCATTAGCCAACATGTAGATATAGCGTAAAGTGGATCTTTTACTGTCTTGGCATCCAGAAAAAATGTGCGTCAGAGCATCCAGTGATCTCTAATTGGTGTTACCTTATATATGTGAGCATATAATCTTTTGTTCTCTTTAAATACCTTATAACCTTTTTGGATTCTTTTCAATGATCCATTTCTGGATTGCTCAAATATCTGCCTAACATCCATTGAGGAATGTCGTCTTGACATCTATTTGATGGAGTTCCACTCATAATATGTGACAAGAGCCATGATTATCCTAAAAGAGTCTTTCGATTAAACCGGAGATACAATATCTTTAAAGTCAATCTCTTCCTTTCTGGTATAGCCCTTAGCCACAAGACGAGCCTTATACATCTCCACATTACCATTAGAATCCCGTTTGGTATTAAAAATCCATTTGCAACCAATGATTTTCACACCTTCTGGTAATGGGACAAGTTCCCAAACTTTATTGTCTTGCATGGACTTATACTCCTCCTTCATTGCTCCAATCCACTTTTCTGAGTTGGAATCATGCATGGCTTGACAAAAGTTGATTAGATCATCTTCCACCATACCATTAATTTCCTTATGTTCTTGAAGAAAGACTATGTGATCATCTGGAATAGTATTTCTCCTTTCTCTAATGGATCTCCGCAAAGGTATTGGATCTTGTAACACTTGCTCTTGAGGATTTTGATTTTGTTCTTCATGAATTACCAAATCATCTTGAGTAGGAGAAAAATCAACAATGCCTTGTGAAGGTTCCATACTTGCTTGATCAAAAGCAACTGTATGAATAAGTTATGAAATTGTTACTGATTTTTCCTCTAAAACAAAGTCTCTAACCTTATTCTTCCTCCCAAAGTCAATATCCCCAAAGGACGTGGTTGTTCCCATTTCAAAAATTGAATTTAATTTGGGATCATGATATTTGTAGCCTCTAGATCTTTCAGAATAACCAATAAATTAGATGCTCACTATTCGGGAGTCCAATTAATTTTCATTCGCCTTATAAGGCCTTGCCTTAGCTGGACATCCCCATACATGAAAATTTTTCAGACTAGGCTTTCTCCGGTCCAAAGTTTATAAGGTGTTTTGGTAGCTAATTTTGTTGGTACTTTGTTTAGAATATAAGTTGCAGTCTTTAGTGTATCTCCCTAGAGTGACTCTGGCAAGGTAGAATGAAAATGCATACTCCTTACCATATCCTTAAGAGTCTGGTTCCATCTTTTAGCAACACCATTCATGCTAGGTGATCCTGGAATGGTATATTGTGGGATGATTCCACATTCAGGAATTCTCCATAGGTAACTATTGTGTCAAGCAAATATAGATTATCATGACTCATAAGTGAACCAGTTCCAACAATATATGAATTGAAAGACAACTTGAACATATTGTTTCCAAATAAACAAAATAACCTGATTTGTCCAAAAAAGAAACTGAAACTAAATTCCGTCTAGATGAGGAAACCACAAAAGTGTCTTTCAAATCCAAATAAAATATGGTACACAATAATAATCTAAAATGCCATATAGCTTCCACCTCTACCGACTTTCCATCTCTCACGTAGATGTATCTTTCAACATCATTTAGCTTCCGGTAGTTCAGGAAATCCTTTCTTTGCACGCCAAGCGTGATATTTAGGACATTTCTTCTTCACATGTCCAGACAATTTACAAAAGAAACAATCATCATCCTGTTTTTTCTTCTTTTGTGATGGAACAATTGCAGCTTCATTCTCGGGCTTATAAGTTTTCTTTCTTTTGCCCTTGTCTTTAGAGGTGCTAACAAAATGAGCACTTTCAGTCTTATCTTGTTTCATCATTTCCTCTTCTTGCACACAAAATGAAATGAGCCCATTAAGATACCATTTCTCCTCCTGACGGTTATAAGATATCTTAAATTGACTTACCTGTGAAGGAAGAGAAAATATAAATAAATGAATGTGAAAGTCTTCAGACAACTCAAGCTTTAGTGCCTTAAATTTTGAAACAAAGTTTGACATGCTCATGATGTACTCTCTTATATTTCTTTTGTCTTGATACTTCATAGAAATCAAGTTCTGAAGAAGAGTACTAGTTTTCACCTTATCACTTTTCTTAAAGAGCTTTTCAATCTCAGCAAAGAAATCTTTGACATTAGTTATATCTTCTGATATAGTACACCCCTAAAGACCTCGTGAATGTCACACTTAATCATCAAGAGACACATGCGATTGGAGCAATTTCACTTTTGATAATCTTTCTTCTGTTCAAATGTAGTAGATTCTGTAGGAGAAGCAGGTTGTTCCTTTCTTGATGCAAGATCAAGATCCATTCAGCCAAGAACAATCTCTATGTTCTCTTTACAGTCCTTAAAATTTGTCTCATTAAGGACCGGAACCGAATTCATATTAACATATATTGAAGCAGTTGTAGCCGAAAAACAAGAACAAAATTAAATATTTTAAATATACTCACATAAAAAAAACTGAATCATCAAATTGTTCAAATAAAGACATAACTCATCTCGAGATACCTAGTGCACCATCAATAGTGGTGCTCTTGTTGTAACGATCATACATTGATAATAAAAACATGTTGAACAATAAACCCCTCTTTGGATTGATTTATTCTTTACATGTAAGACCTTATAATTATCACATGCTTATCATCACAAGCGCGTATGAAAAACGATCAACCACCAATTATCATTTGGGTCAATTGATACTCGCATGGACAAACATACACACAAACCAGAAAAAAATTAACATTTTTCATAAACAATTTTCATAAAATATGTCTCTTTTTTGACGACTTTTTTATTTTAATTACTCGCTCAAAATATTAAATTATTGTATAAAAATTATAATCCATAGTCAAATTCCAACAAAATTGAATAAAAAATTAAAATTAAATATTACTGAATTTTACAAACATCTACAACAAAAAACTGTTCCAACTTAAATGAATTGTTACTAATGAATTAATTGTACCAAAACTACTATCATAAATATCTTCAAATTAAAATTATGAATTTTAACACATATCACTTTATAATCATATTCTAATGATTAATGAAAAGATGATAGTAAACAAAACTATCAAAACTTGCAGCCTGCCGGCCTGAATTCGTCATTAAAATATTTTGCCCAAAATCTAATATAAACCAAAATTTTATAATATAAACGGTAACATATATAAATAGTTTAAAGAAAACATAAACCTTATAAAAACATTAAAAGAAAAAAATCTCAATTTTAAAACTCTAATATAAAAAGGAATCTTAAAAAGATGTGATCAACAACATAAAAAATATTGATTTATATAATTGGAAGATAACTCTAAAATCAAATTTGATTAGATATGAGTAACTCTGATACGATTTGTTAGGTTTGTTCATAAACCTTACAATTTCTATTAATATAGAAATCAAGAACATAAATCTAAATAAAACCCTTAAACGCATATCCGAATACAATTATAAGAATGAAAGTGAAACCGTACCTGAATTTGCTATTGAGAATCATCGAAAATTTGTATATATTTGATCTTCTGATTTGTAGGGTTCCTTATGACTTCTTGATTCTCTTCTGATGGGGATGAAGAGAGAAATTCTGATAAGACGTTTTTCGTTATCTACAAATAGAGACTATAACTCTTATAATTAGATATTGACTTATGATATCTACACATTAATCTTACCTTTCATGATATTTATATTTTTAGCCACAAAGTTATTATTAATTAAACCACTACAACTTTAGCTAATTACATATCACCCTAACACATGTAATATTACATTTATATCCCAAAAATTCTAAGAGCATCATATATTTTCAAGATCCATATCTTCTCTCTTTTTAGCACAATCAATAACTACACAAACCAGAAAATAGTGAAACAATGAAGAATATAAACTATGCCATGTGTCTCGGTTCTTTCTGAAATAGAAAATAATGAAGAACCGAAAAATAGAAAGATTCACATATTGAAACAGAAAGATTCACACATTAAAACATAAAGCAGACCATAAAACCAGTCAACAAATTGACATAACTGAAATTTCTTTGAAACTTACTGGAAATGAAGAAACGAAGATGATGGCAACAACACCAGAAGAAATACGATGACCAGTGGCACACTCACAACAAACAATGACCGGCAGCATACTAAACGGTGACACACTCACAACAAACTGATAAAGGAAGGTGATTTCGTTGATTCCATTTCCAAGCTCATGAAAATTAGGTTTCAGAGTTGAGGATTTCTTTTTCGACCTTATATTTTTCTAGCGCACCATACGAAATTTCAAAAATACTCCTAAAAATTAGAAATATATTTTTGGTATGCACTACACACATATAATTCATTCGTTTTTTTAGATTCACCTTATTTTAATATAAAATTTATTCGGAAAATACACTTCTGAAAATTCCCACAAATGCACTTTGGATAATGCAGCACATTGAAAATATAAAAGGAACATTATAAACCACACTTTGATAAACACGTTGTGGGATTGGAAAATTAGTCTGCTTGTTTAGTCTCTAGGCACCAATCCCATGTCAAAAGCTTGGTTAACTCTTCCACTTTCCTCACCCCCTTCAAGCTACCATCTGGTTGTTTATGCAAGGTGATGAAATTGAGGAAGAAGAGAGAAATGATAAATGATATAAAGTTGCCACTAATGATTGAAAGAGGATTGATTGTATTAAATAAAACCTAGTACACCTATTTATACACAAAAATAGTAAAGATTATAATGCCACATAGGCCCTAAAAGAGAATATCCAAAAATGGCAAATACTAAATTACTCTCTAATACCATCCCGTAATTTAGAAACTATCAAAAACTAACAACACCAATTTCATTTATCAAATGAAAAAATTGGTTTGTTTTTATTGCCTTCGTCAGAATATCTGCCAGCTGCTTCTTAGTGCTACAGTGCAGAACTTCGTCTCAATATGCTTGCTTCTTCCATGCAGCACTGGATTCTTTGCAAGATTGATTGCAGACTTGTTATCAATCAACAACTTTAGAGGTTTCTCTATCTCAATCTTCAAATCCTCCAGAAGATTCAGAAGCCAAACAGCTTGACATGCAGCTACAATACCTGCAATGTATTCAACTTCACACGTTGACAGAGCCACAACAGGCTGTTTCTTGGAACTCCAAGAAATTGGACCTCCCAGAAACTTGAACAAGTAACCAGAAGTACTTCTTCTGTCAACTCTGTCTCCACACCAGTCAGAATCATAATAACTCACTAATTATGGTCATGTCTTTCTTCTAGAAGGAAATAACACTCCTTATTTCAGAGTTCCTTTGATATACCTCGGAATCCTGACAGTATCTTGGTAATGAGACCACTTTGGCTTACTCATGAATCTGCTAACCATTCCAACTTCATAATAAATGTCAGGTCTGGTATTGCATAAGTACCTAAGAGAACCAACCAACTGCTTGAAGGTTGTAGCATCCACAGAATAACCATCAGAATCAGAATCCAATTTATGATTGGTTTCTGATGGTGTCACAGTAAATTTTCAATTCTGCAGCTTAAATCTCTTCAGAAGTTCAAGTTCATACTTCAGCTGATGTAGAATGATACCCTTCTTTGAGTACAAAATCTCCATTCCTAGAAAATATACCATATTTCCCAGATCTGTCATCTCAAATTCATTCATCAGAACTTCTTTGAACTTGATTATATATTTTGGAAAACTTCCTGTTAGCAATATGTCATCAACATATAGACACACCAAAATCATATTGCCACCAGAATGCTGCACATACACGCCATATTCCATCTCACATTTCTGAAACTTCTGCATCTTGAAAACGAATCAATTTTCTGATTCCAAGCTCTAGGCGCTTGTTTCAGTCCATATAAGGATTTATGTAACTTGTATACCATCCCTTCCTGATTCTTTTTCATAAATCCAGGAGGTTGTCACACATATATCTCTTCTTGTAACAGACCATTCAGAAATGCAGACTTCACATCCAGATGTATCAAAGGACAATATATGTTTGCAGCTAAAGCAATCACCAGTCTGATTGTTTCGTGTCTAGCTACAGACGCAAACACCTCAAAATAATCTAGCCTGGATTTCTAAAGAAAACCTCTAGTCACTAGTCTCACTTTATGTTTGCCAATTGATCCATCTGGCTTAAGCTTCACCTTGAAAACCCATCTGACGCTGATGGCTTTCTTCTTTTCTTGAAGCTTCGTCAACTTCCAAGTTTTGTTTCTTTCAATAGCCTCAAGTTCTTCCTTCATGGCATTCAACCATACTTTCTTCTTGAGATCTTCTTCAATACACATTGGTCCAGAATCTACTAACATGGAACACTAGATGACTTCTCCTTCAGAATCTACTTCAGTATCATGCAACATGCAAAAATCTGCAAACCTACTTGGTATTTGTCTGATTCTTTGTGGCCTTTGAACTTGTTCTAAAGCTTCTCCAGAACTCGGAACAATGCTAGCTTCTAGACCTTGTCCAGAACTACTTCCTTCAGAATTACCACCTTCAGAGTTACTTCTGGAAGCTTGTCCTCTAGACCCTATGTCTTCAGAGTTTTCCCTTCCAAAAATATAATCACCACCAGATTCTGGATCATCATCAGAATATGGATCAGAATCAGATCCACTATCAGAATCTCCCTGAGATTCTGACTCGTCTTCAGAGTCTTCAGATTCATCTTCTGACTCTGACTCATCTTCAGAACTTTCTGAAGAATCTTCAGAAACTAACTCTAGTGTTGGCGCTACACCAGAATATGATTGAAGCTTAATCTAATCCCATGTTTCTGACTCTTTCACAATAACGTCTCTGTTGATTTCAACTTTGTTGGTTTCTGGACAATAAAGCTTATAGGCACCTGTACTGTGGTACCCCACCAGTAACAATACTTTGCTTCTATCATCCAATTTTCGTCTTCTAGCTTCTGGAACATGTTTGTAGCATACAGAACCAAACACCCTCAGATGGCTAACATTTTTCTTATCTCCAGTCCACTTTTCTAAAGGAACAATTTCCTTCAGCTTCTTCGTTGGACACCTATTCAGAACATATGCTGATGTGGCAACAGCTTCTCCCCATAACATGTGAGGTAGCTTCTTCTCTTTCAGCATACTTCTGGTCATATCAAGAAAAGTTATGTTTCTTCTTTCAGCAAGACCATTGTACTGAGGAGTATATGGAGCAATAACCTCACGTTCTATTCCAAAATTTTGGTTTATATAAGTTAGGGTTTATATATATATATATATATATATATATATATATATATATATATATATATATATATATATATATATATAGTTTTAAAAAAACATAAACCTTATAAAAAAATTGAAAGAAAAAAATTCCAATTTTAAAACTCTAATATAAAAAGGAATCTCAAAAAGATGTGATCATCAATAAGAAAAATATTAATTTATATAATTGAAAGATAACTCTAAAATCAATTTTGATTAAATATGAGTAACTCTGATATCATTTATTAGGTCTGTTCATAAACCTTACAATTTCTATTAATATAGAAATCAAGAACATAAATCTAAATAAAACCCTTAAACACATATCCGAATACAGTTATAAGAATGAAAGCGGAAGCGTACCTGAGTTTGTTATTGAGAATCAACGAAAGTTTGCATGTATTTGATCTTCCGATTTGTAGGGTTCTTTATGACTTCTTGATTATCTTCTGATGAGAATGAAGAGAGAAATTTCGATAAGCCGTTTTTCATTATCTATAAATAGAGACCATAACCCTTATAATTAGATATTGACTTATGGTATCTACACATTAATCTTACCTTTCATGATATTTATGTTTTTAGCCACAAAATTATTATTAATTAAATTATTACAGCTTTAGCTAATTAGATATCACCCTAACACATATAATATTATATTTATGATCCAAAAATTCTAACAACATCATATATTTTCAAGCTTCATATCTTTCTTTTTAGCACAATCAATAACTACACAAACCAGAAAATAGTGAAATAATGAAGAATATAAACTATAAAACCAGTCTCGGTTCTTTCTGAAATAGAAAATAATGAAGAACCGAAAAATAGAAAGATTCACATATTAAAACAGAAAGATTCACACATTAAAACATAAATCAGACCATAAAACCAGTCAACAAATTGACATAATTGAAATTTCTTTGAAACTTACTGGAAATGAAGAAACGAAGATGATAGCAACAGCACCAGAAGAAATACGATGACCAGCGGCACACTCGCAGCAAACAATGACCGGCGGCATACTAAACGGTGACACACTCGCAACAAACTGACAAAGGAATGTGATTTCGTTGATTCCATTTCCAATTTCGTGAAAATTAGGTTTCAAAAACAGGATTTCTTTTTCGAATTTATATTTTTCTAGTGCACCATATGAAATTTCAAAAATACTCCTAAAAATTAAAAATATATTTTCAGTATACACTACACACATATAATTCATTCATTTTTTAGATTCGCTATTTTAATATAAAATTTATTTCGAGAATACACTTCCGAAAATTCCCACAAATGCACTTCGGATAGTGCAGCACATTGAAAATATAAAAGGAACATTATAAACCACACTTTGATAAACACGTTGTGGGATTGGAAAATCAGTCTGCTTGTTTAGTCTCTAGGCACCAATCCCATGTCAAAAGCTTGGTTAACTCTTCCACTTTCCTCACCCCCTTCAAGCTACCATCTGATCAGATTACACACAGGGTCAGAATCCACTGGTAAACTAGAGGATTCATGATGCAAAGAGATGCCTAGTCAATTCCCAATTTGAGTCCACACCTGCACTACCACTGGAAAGAACAAAAACATATGCTGAACTGTTTCTTTGTTCTCAAAATACATAGGAAAACCAAATGTTAATATTCTTTAATTTTTTGTAAAGATTTTAGAATGTGCTGCACTATTAGAAGTGCGTTTCCGAAATAAATTTTATCGCAAAATATAGCAAATCTAAAAAATAAATAAATTAATGTGTACAGGTAGGCATCAAAAATATATTTCTGATTTTTCAGGAGCATTTTTGAAAACACATAATATTTCTTAACACTATTGAAGAGAAAAAGAAACATTCTTTGGATTTTTTTCCCCTCTTGAAGATGATAACAACACATAGTCACTTTTGTCACTCTGTGCCTTAGACTTGGGTCCATTTGTATTTTTACTTTTATGGTTTTTGCTGAACGTATTTTTTTTCTTTTTTGATTTATGATTTTTTTTTCACAATTAATAGAATTTCTGTATTAGTAGTTATAAAATATATGTATATGTATTGTTATTATGAGTTTAAATAAAAAATTATTATTATAGTTAAATCATATTAATATTAAATTATTTGATAAATTAAATTAATTGATAAATTTAAAATTGTGTAATTATGATAAAATTATAAATGTGAACAATATTGAAAAATGAATCAATTAAATTAGAAGTAAATTGAAGGGAAAGTTGCCGCCAAAACTTTTGTTATTGAAATTTTTATGCAACATTTGAAAAATGTAGTATTTTATTAGAAATAATGCAACAATTTAAAATTGTCCTCATAAATATAAAAGAGGACGTTTATCACTTATTGTCAAAGATAAATTATAGGGACACTTAAAAATCATTCCTAAGTATTTTAAGGAATATTTATCAGGTGTTGCGAGAATTGTCGTGGCAACATTCAAAAATCATTGCTAGATTTCTTTTTAGACAATAATTTATACATGTAGTATAAAATAGTGTTGTCAAAAGCAATAAACACCATGGTGGTTGAATCTTTAGTGAATGGAAAATATAAATTCTATATGAATCCACAAAGTGATATGGAGTCAAGAGTGATTAGATAGACAATATATCCATTCTCGAGTGAAGACTTGCATATCTTTGGTTGTGGAGTGAAGAATGCATGGCTTATATAATCCTAATGGACCTTACTTTATAGGACAACACTAACTACTAACTTTTTGAAAAAGCAAAGTGTTGTTTTGCAAGTTGCATCAAAAGTATCTTGGCCACTTTATTCTTATTTTTATCAAACACTTAGATTTATTTCAAAGTCAAGCATACCCATAAAGATTATGATAAATGATCTGTTAACTATATGGTCAGTTGGAAAATTGTCAAACTAGTTAGTGGCATGATTTATGATTTCTCTTACCATAATCCATGACCACATTTACTTGTATCTATATTGATCGTACCTGATCAGACTTGGACCGTCACGACTGGCTCGGGCAGAATCTGAGTGAGATAGGGGGTACCTGCAAGACACTCCGATGCTAAAATGAGTGACAGAATGAGCAGGAAAAAAAGGTATAGGTGCGTAATAGATGAATACCTGACCCTCTGGGAACATAGGGTATTTATAGCCCCCAGCGCTGGGCTAAGGTTCCCCTATTGGGCTGACCAGAACTGGCCCAATAAAGAAGCTGCAAGGTTCTACGTGCGTAGTGGGGCCCCGCACGTGGTCCCCTTCCTGGTGGTGCTCTGCGAAGAATGAGGAGGGACGAAGACGCGGTCTTTCCGGAGTTTAGAGGATTCGATAACGGTCAGAATGGACAGAATCTGCCCTACGGGGAGGGTGCTCGAGCAGGACTCGAGCTGGAGTTTCATTGGTCGGGGACGCTATGTGTCGCGGGGGATGACGGGCATCGTGGCTACAGTCTGTGGTCGGGCACGTCGGCGGTGATCCGCGGGTGCGCATTCCTCAAGGAGTCTGCTTGGATTGGGCCTTTATTTGCGCTTTGGGCCAGGGTGGGCCCAGTCCAGAACGGGAGCCCCCCAAGTCGTTGCTCCTGGGGCAGGAATTATGACTTGACTTCAGCTCGCCTTTACCACGTGGATCTGATGCCCGGACCAAGATTTTGCTTTTTTGATGCGTGCTCGAGGAGTTTCTCGCGGGTTGTGTTCGTGGCGTAATCCTCGTCGACGCGTGCTCGTGGAATTCCTCACGGGTTGTGTTTGTTGGATACACGAGGCAATCCTTGGGAACCGTGATGCCACCCTAGCGACAATAGGGTCATCATTGCCTAGGGGAATAGCTGTCGAGGAGGGGAAGTTCGTGGCTCCCCGGGGCGATGTTTCGTATTCCACATCATCCTTATAAATAGGATTCTTGGGGCCCATAATTTGTTTTTCTTCTTCGCGCTTCTCCTTCTTCCTCTGCTTCCGCCGCCGTTATTTACTGCAACGCCGTGAGATCACCGCTCCATCCTTCGTTGATTACTCCCATTGCTGCCGTACGTTCATCTTTTCTTCCAAGTAAGTGTTCATTCCTCCTGTTTTTCTTCGTTGTAGGTAGTTTTAACGTTATTTGGATGTTAGAAACCCACATGTGGGAGTAGTTCCCGGTATATTCATGTCTGTGCCCGGTAAACCCATAGTTTTAGGTACGTGACTCGCAATGCTGCCCGTGACCTTCATAGTTTTAGGCGCATGATCTATGATACTGCCCGTGATATTGGAAGTTTTAGGCATATGATCTACGATATTGCCTGTCACATTCATAGTTTTGGTCGGCGCACCCATGAGCTGGCCGGGATATTGACCCCTTAGGAAGTATGTAGGACAACTCGTCGTAGCATCTTAGTGTCGGGCAGGCGAAGTCAGGACCTTGTTCGAGTCATCCATGTTTATCGCCCGGGGTGTTCATGCTATTCTCTTGTTGTTCCCGATGCCTGGTCGAGTTGGGGTGTCCGTGTTTGGCTTGTCGCGCACTACTTCCCGTCACTGTGGCGAGCATGCGGATTTGCTCTCGAATTTCACCGGTTTCCTGTGCTTTGCAGGTAAATGGCCGACGAACTGGAATCTTCGAGGCAAAATGAAGTCGAGGACAAAAGTACCGAAGAGAACGTGACTTTAGTTGATACCGTCGATGACCCCTCGTTGGATTGGGTGGGCGCCGAGCCCCGAGGGATTGCCTCAGCGTACTCTCGGCGTAGTCGGCGCGCATATACTGTCGTCGAACACGGCGGTAGTCAGTCGGGTTTCCAGAAGAATTTTATTGTGACGAGGCCGTCCGTCGATGCATGAATCTGCTCGGAGTTCACCGAGTATGGGTTTCCAATGTACGAGCTCATGTTTAGGGATCTCGGTCTTAAGCTCCCTTTCAGTGATTTCCAAGCCGGGGTGTTCTACCATCTAAACTTGGCCCCTTCACAGCTTCATCCTAATTCGATTGCCTTCCTTCGGGCGTTCGAGCTGACATGTCGCTTCTTGAGGATCAGGGCGACCATTCCCCTTTTCTTCAGGGTTTTTCACCTGCAGCGTCAGTCTCGAGGAGGCAGGCATAGCTGGGTTTCCCTGAAACAGTCGAAGAGGCTGTTCAGGATGTATATGGATTCGGTCCGGGGCTTCAAGGACAAGTGGTACGTTCTACAGCCGGTCACCCAGAATGCCTTGGATTCCATGTACGAAGCGGAAACTGCGGTAGTCGACGAGGACGGGGAGCCCCTCATGGATGCCGAGGGTCGTTCGACAATGGGGTGCGTATCCAAGTTCCTGTTACATTGGTGCTCGGGTCATTACGACCATGGTACCAGGTACTATCATACGCCCGCGGGAAGCATGAGCGCCGAGGATGAAGAAGCCTATGGTATCCTTTGCAAGTATGTCGACAGCTTCTTCCCTGCCCGGTGGGTCACGAGGGAGGGGGAAGATATTCTTGACGAGGATGGGTACCCGACATTCGAGGCCCGTCCCATCGATACCAAGGCGCTCGTCGAGTGCCAATCTTATGGGCAGGTCGTAGATCTACTAGGTTTCTTGCTTTTGTTTTGTTGTTTTATTCCATTTTCGTTGTTTTTTGCTTGCTCGTAACTAACCCGAGTTTTGCTCTTCTTTGCAGGCGACATGGCTGAACGAAGAGAGAGGCTTTTGAAACTGACTCAGGACAAGAGAGTAAACAAAAGGATGGTACGAGCTCCGCAGGCCACGAGGATGGGCCCGCTGACCAGTTCGGGTGATGCCTCTAGTGGGTCCTCGGGCTCCCCTGACGCTGAGCAGCCCACTGAGCTAATTACGAGAAAGAGAAGTCGGGCAGATAATAGGTCGGAGGTTGGCGACGAGTCTGTAGCTGCGAGGGCCTTCGGCTTACCCCCTGTTTCAAAGAGAAAGATTTCTTCGAGGGGTTTCCCCTGACGGTGAGTAACGATGAGGCCGAGACTATCAGGCGGATCAACAAAGAAAGCCAGAGAAAACACCTGGCCGCCAGTATGGTCGGGATGGTGAAGATGGTCGAGATGGCCATTGTCCTTGCTGAGGAAGGGTCGGACTCCTCGGATCGCGTCAGGGAGTTGGAGTCGGAGAAAGCTGCCCTTGCTGCCAGCTCTCGTAAGTTAAAGGCGTCCCTCGAGCGATCCGAGGAAATGTTCCGCGAACAGGCCGACCTGCTGGCGGGGGAGAAGGAAAACTTTGGGAAGGTTGCTGAGGAGAGGGATTGCCTTCGACTGGATAAGGAACGCTTGGAGACCGACAACGAACGTTTGTCTAAGGAAGTCGAGGAGCTGAAAGCTGCTATGCTTCCTGCTGAAGATGAGTCGGAGGAGACAGCCCCTTTGCGGACCCATTTGGATCTGGTTGCGCGCATCCATCTCCTCGAAACAGACTGTGTCGGAGCTTTAGCGGATGGGTTTGAGGCCGCGGTCAACCATCTCTCCATATTGAATCCGGGCATGAATACCGAGGGAGTGGATTTCATGTCTCAGATTATTGACGGCCAGGTCGTGCCTCCTCCTGAGTCTCCTGTGGTGGATGTCGGTAGTCCCGGGAACGTTTAGCGTGGAGTTTCTGGTCGGGCCTGCGTGCCCGCTTATTGGTATTTGTTTTGGGGCCTGCGTGCCCGTGCTTATTTTTGGGGCCTGCGTGCCCGTACATATTTCTTTTGGCCGTTGTGCCATGGCCTGTAACTTCGAACATCGCCGACCTTTTTGGTCGGTTCATTTTTATTCTTTTTGTGTATGAGCTTTTAAATGGATGTTCATTTTAACTTTAAACTTGCTCGTGTCTAAGTTTTATATTGTGACGAAATTTGTCTAAGTTATATCCTCGAGCCACGCTTGTATTCGACTGTTACTTTGTGGCAAAATTTTCCTAAGTTATGTCCTCGAGTGGAGATCCTCTCGACCCATTTGGTGGTCGGACGTACTTCGAAATGCGTCGGTCGTGCGGAGTGAAGCCCGCCTGTCGGGCGTATGACCCAGATCGAGGTCGTATGCCCATGGCGTGAACTGCCCATTGCGAGCTGGGTGTTCTGCCATGTGGGTACTTCGATAGTGGAGATCGATTGAGGTGTCCCTGTCGGGCATCGTCATTCGTCCTCGTTTGGCTGAATGGCGTTATGTCGTTTGGGCGTAGATTGGGCCCGTACCTTGGCATATCTACGTGGTCGAGACATTTCTTTATGTTGACTAGATGTGGGTGTTCGACGGCGAGAGTCCTTAGTGTTTAAGGGTTTTTAGCTATAGTATTGCTTTAGTTTAGCAGCGTTCCAGGGTCTTGGTAATGGTTCTTCGTCTAGCTGCTCGAGGTAGTATGCCCGGTGCCTGTGGCGCCGTGGACGCGATAGGGCCCTTTCCAGTTCGCGGCCAATTTCCCTTCGCAAGAGTCTTTCTAGTTTCTTCGTAATACCAGACTGTCGATCTTGAACTCGCGTTTGATGACCTTGTCATTGTGACGCAGGGCCACTCGTTGTTTTAGAGTGGCCTCGCACAAGGCTGCCCCCGATCGAATTTCCTCGACCAAGTCGAGTTCGTCCCTAAGTGCTTCGTCGTTCATTTCTTTATCGAGGGGCATTTCTGTCCGCCTGGAGGGTTCCCTGATTTCTACGGGGATGGCGGCCTCGGTGCCGTATGTTAGTCGAAAGGGGGTTTCGCCCGTCGTTGAATGGGGCGTGGTTCGATAAGCCCATAAGACGATGTGCAGCTCCTCGACCCACCCTCTTTTAGCTTCACCGAGCCGGCGTTTGAGTCCTCGCAGGATGACTCTGTTGGCGGCCTCTACTTGTCCGTTGGTTTGAGGGTGCTCGACCGAGGTGAAATGTTGTTTGGTTCCCAGTTTGGTGACGAAGTTTTGGAATCCATGGTCGGTGAATTGGGTGTCGTTGTCGGTGACTAGCACTCTCAGGATCCCGAATCTGGCGAGGATGTTTCTTTTGTAGAAACGGAGGATGTTGTGCGAGGTGATCTTCACGAGAGCCTCAACCTCTATCCATTTCGTGAAGTAATCCATGGCCACAATAAGGAACTTGTTTTGGTAAGTCCCTTGCGCGAATGGTCCGAGGATATCCATCCCCCACCATGCAAACCGCCACGGGGACGACAGTATGCTCATCTCGTGAGGGGGGCGAGATTCATGTCGGCGTGCTTTTGGCACTTGTCACACTTCTTAACATGTTCTTTGGCGTCCTGCTGCATCGTCGGCCAATAGTACCCCACTCGCAGGGCTTTCCTCGCCAAGGATTTGCCGCCCATGTGTTGGGCGTTAATCCCTTCGTGTATCTCCCGTAATACCTCGGGGACTATGGATTCGTTGATGCATTTCAGGAGGGGAATGGAGAACCCCCTGCGGTATAGCTTATGCTCGAGCACCACGTAGGAGCATGCTCGTCGTTTCGTTGTGGTTGCTTCTGTCTGGTCCGAAGGGAGCTCGCCCTTTGTCAGAAAATTGTACACCGGGGTCATCCAGCACGAGGTGTCTCCGATGGCGTGCACCTCGACTGGGGTCGAGGTCCTTTCGATGCTTGGGCGCGACAGGGATTCTTGTATGACGGATTTGTTTCCGCCCTTCTTTCTTGTGCTTGCGATCTTGGACAATATGTCTGCCCTTGTGTTTTGCTCGCGCGGGATGTGTGATATTTCTGCTTAGTCGAATTTCTTCATGTGTTCTTTGGCTAAGTTTAGGTATTCAACGAGGCTGTCGTTTTTAGCTTGGTAACTCCCTTGGACTTGGGAAGCAACGAGTTGAGAGTCCGTGAAAATTTGTACCTCGCGGGCTCCTAGGTCCTCGTGTAGCCTTAGTCCTGCGAGCAGGGCCTCGTACTCTGCTTGGTTGTTCGAAGTCGGGAAGGAGAGGGTCAATGAGTGCTCGATCACTACGCCCTCCTCATTTTCTAGGAGGATCCCTGCGCCGCTTCCGGACGAGCTGGAAGCTCCATCGACGAAGATGGTCCATTTGTGCTCTTTCCCTGCGGGCGGGTCGTGAGCGGTCATTTTCGCGACGAAGTCGGCCAGGGCTTGTGCCTTTAGAGCTTTCCTACTCTCGTATTGAATGTCGAACTCGGAGAGTTCCAAGGACCATTTCAACATTCGGCCTGCCATGTCAGGTTGACCTAAGAGTTGTTTTACCGGTTGGTCGGTTCGCACTATGACTGTGTGAGCCAAAAAATAGTGTCTGAGTCTCCTCGCCGCGTTGACGAGGGCTAGAGCTACTTTTTCTATCTGTTGGTATCTTCTCTCGGGTCCTTGTAGGGCTTTACTCGTGAAATAAATGGGCTTTTTCCCGTTGGTGGTCTCGCGAATGAGAGACGCGCTGATGGCTTCATTCGAGACGGCCAAGTATAAGAATAAAGGCTCCCTGTCGACTGGTCAAGACAGTATAGGCGGTTGGGATAGACTTTGTTTTAGGTGGCGCAATGCCTGTTCACATTCCTCAGTCCATTCGAAGGCTGCTTCTTTACGAAGGAGTTTGAAGAAGGGGAGGGTGTGCTGAGCGGATCTCGCGACGAAGCGGGACAACGAGGTGAGCATGTTGTTCATGACTTGTATTGATTTCTTCGACGTAGGTGTCGGGAAGTCGGAGAAGGCTCGACATTTGTCGGGATTGGCTTCAATCCCTCGTTCTGTCAGGTAAAACCCAAGGAATTTCCCTGCCTTAACCCCGAACGTGCACTTCTCGGGATTGAACCTCATCTTACATTGTCTTGCTTGGGCGAAGACTGCTTTGAGGTGGGTTGCATGATCGATGTCTGCTCGGGACTTGACGATCATGTCGTCCATGTAAACCTCGAGCATGTCTCCGATTTGTTTGTGGAACACTCTGTTCATAATACGTTGGTAAGTTGCCCCTGCATTCTTTAGTCCAAAGGGAATTACGTTATAGTAATAGTTGCCCGAGTTGGTCATGAAGG
The DNA here is from genome assembly GCA_948472305.1 of Vicia faba. Classification (NCBI taxonomy): domain Eukaryota; kingdom Viridiplantae; phylum Streptophyta; class Magnoliopsida; order Fabales; family Fabaceae; genus Vicia; species Vicia faba. The sequence continues at coordinate 1,059,895,242 of OX451736.1, read as the reverse complement.
CAGTGCAATGCTTGTTGCCTATGGCCATAGGGATTTGGTTATAGCCTGAATAGGCATCCATGAACGATAGTATTTTGTAACCGGCCGAGTTGTCGACCAGTATATCTATGTTTGGTAAAGGAAAAGCATCCTTCGGGCATGCCCGATTGAGATCAGTATAATCAACACACATCCTCCATTTTCCATTATTCTTTTTTACTAGTACAACATTTGACAGCCAGTTTGAATACCGAGCTTCAGAAATAAAATCCGCCTCTAGGAGGTCTTTTACAGCTTTTTCAGCAGCCTCCGTTTTCTCCGGAGACTGCCTACGCCTACATTGTACTACTGCCTTAGCGGTCGGATCTATGGCGAGACGGTGGCAGGCAACCTCGGGGACGAGTCCGGGCATCTCTGCGGCGCTCCACGCGAACAAGTCAGTATTCTCGTGCAAGCAGGCTTTGATTTTCTTCCTTTCCAGGTCGGGGAGGTCGGTACCAATCTTCACTCCTTTGCTTGGGTCCTCTCCGAGGGGGACGAGCTCGAAGTCCCCGTCCGGAATTGGTCGGAGGGGGATTTGCTCGCCGTTGGGAGGTTCGTCCTGATCGAAACGGGTGTCCAGAGCTATGGAGTCGACTTTTGGGGGAGCTCTCTGCTCTTCTGTTTTGACGGGCTCTGGCTTGTCGGGCTCCTGTCGTGTCGTCGCTGGTCTTTTGGCGGGCCTTGTCCCAGTTTCGACCGTGTCGCATCCCTTGGATGTGGCGTTGAAACACCTTCGAGCAGCAGCCAAGTCCCCCTGGATGGTGGCGACCCGCGCCCTCTTGGTGTAGAACTTCATCTTCAAGTCGACGATGGAATGTACTGCGGTCAGTTCTGCCAGTGTTGGTCTCCCCAGGATGCAGTTGTAGAGGGACGGGCAGTCGATGACGAGGAAGCGCACCTTGACCTGCCTCATCACCGTGTCCTCGCCGAAGGTAACCATGAGCTCAACATATCCCCAAGGTTTGGAGGTTGAGCAGTTGAAGCCCTGTAAGTCCGACCCCACATACGGCGAGAGGTGCGAGTCGTCTAGCTGCAGGGTCCGGAATAATTGGTTGTACATCACGTCGACGGAACTTCCTTCGTCGACGAGGACGCGATGTACGTCAAAGTTAGCCATTCTTACTCTTATTAGCAGAGGAATGACCGTGTTGGGGGCTCCTCCGGGGAGCTCTTCGAGGTAAAAGGTGATAGGCTCCGACCTACCTTTCACTCTTTCAAAAGTCACCGTCTGAGGAGGGGCAGAGTCGACTAGTTCATCCAGCTTCCTCTTGGCCGAATTTATGGTTAGGTCATTGAATCCTCCACCATTGATGACCATGGTGGAGAGAAAATACTACCACCTGCTGTGCGTCGTGAGCGGCTCCTGCAGGTGTTCGGGGACGTAGAAGTCCTCTAGTCTGGTGACAGAGAAGGCGGTCTGGATGGGGACCAATTCGTCAGATGGTCGGGCGTCCTCCTCCGGTTCTCTCGTCTCCCAGGCGTCGCGACGAGGAGCGTCGTTTTGCCGGTATTGGGCGAGCCTCCCTCCCTTGATGAGGGTTTCGATGGCGTCCTTGAGGTGGACGCAGTCTTCAGTCAGATGACCATGGCTCCTATGGTACTGACAGTATTTGCTCTTGTCTACTCTGGGCTTGGCAGGAGCAGGTCGAGGGCGCTTGACACCGCCATCTTTGAAATCCGTGCTGGCACACTCCGCCAAGATGCGCTCGCGGGAAGCTGTGAGCGGAGTGTATTCTGTGAAACGCCCCGAGGGTCCTCTCTGTTCTCGGACTTCTCGGGGTCTATCCTCTTTTCTTTTCTCCCCGGTTCGTCGAGGAGGAGCGGCTTCTTGGCGCGGGTTGCTGCTGGATCCACGAGTTCTGGGGTCCCGGGCTCTGTTGGCCACCTCCCTTTCCTCGTAATCCATATATGCCCGAGCCTTCTCGAGGAGATCATCGAATGTTCGGGGTGGTTCGATGCCCATCGCCTTTATGAATTATGTGTCGGGGATGATCCCCCTCTCCAGCAAGTACCTTTTTCATGTGGTCCACGCAGAGTACCTGTATGGCTTCGCGATTGAAGCGATTGATAAATTCTCTCAAGGTTTCATCCTGTCTCTGGATGATGGCCTCGAGTGCTACCTCGGTCTTCGGGTGTCGCCGAGACGCGGTGAACGAACTTATGAATTGATTCTTCAGGTTTCGCCATGAGGTGATTGATCCCGAGGAGAGGCCTTTGTACCAATCCATTGCTGCCTTTCTGAGGGTCGTGGGAAACAACCGGCATTTGATGGGTCCCCCGACATTATGGTAATGCAGCATAGCCTCGAACCCGTCTATGTGGTCGACTGGGTCCGCGACTCCATTGTATTCTTTCAGATGTGGAGGCTTCTCCATGCCCGGGGGAATGGGCGCCTCCATGATGGCTTGTGAAAGGGGACTGCGGGGGTCGTCCTTGTCACTTCGCTCTGGGGACAGGGATGGGGACCTGAGATATTGTCGGGCCTGGCGGTTTTGGTCGTGCAGGGTGCCCCTCAGGCGGGATGCTCGTTGGTCCATTCTCCCGTGCCTGTCTCCGAAGTGTCTTCTTTCTTTCCGTATGGGGCCATGGTTGCGCCCTCCGGCTTCAATGACGGGTTGCCTCTCCAAGGGGGGTCGTCTCTCCAACGGTCGGGGCGACGGGCTTCGGGAGGTGTCTCTGTATTGTCTCCCTGGGGGAGACGGGAGATGTTCCTCTGTTATTCGAGGAGGTGGGTTCTGAGGCCTCCTGTGTCTCCTCGCGGGTCTTCTATCGTCTTCTAGCGCCCTCAATCTTTCCCCTTGGGCAAAGATGAGATAGTTGGTTTGATTGATCGCCGCGAATAGTGCGCGGGTCGTGGCATCTGCCCCGGCGGGGACAGAGACTTCCTGAAATTGGACAGCTGGATAGTTTGGGGGAGCCGTATTGTCTTCTTCGAGTGGCGGAGGGACTGAAGAAGATGAGGCAGTAGCTCCGTCGCGGTGGATCGAGGGCCCGGGGATGGTGCCCCCGGGGAGTGTGCTATGGCCGGGGTTTCGGTGTTGTCGGGAATTTCGTTTTTATTCGCGAGGTTGTTGTTGACGTCAATGACGCGGACTTTCTGGTCGTCCCGAACTTGGTCAGCCATGACGGTAGGAGGTTATTTGAGCTTTGGTCTTCAAGAGTTTGCAAGACGGGGAAGCTAGTTTCCCACAGACGGCACCACTGATCGTACCTGATCAGACTTGGACCATCACGACTGGCTCGGGCAGAATCTGAGTGAGATGGGGGGGGAGGGGTACCTGCAAGACACTCCGATGCTAAAATGATTGATGAAATGAGCAGGCAAAAAAGGTATAGGTGCGTAATAGATGAATACCTGACCCTCTGGGAACAGAGGGTATTTATAGCCCCCAGCGCTGGGTCAAGGTTCCCCTATTGGGCTGACCAGAACTGGCCCAATAAAGGAAATGCCATGTTCTACGTGCGTAGTGGGGCCTCGCACGTGGTCCCTTTCCTGGTGGTGCTCTGCGAAGAATGAGGAGGGACGAAGACGCGGTCTTTCCAGAGTTTAGAGGATTCGATAACGGTCAGAATGGACAGAATCTTCCCTACGGGGAGGGTGCTCGAGCAGGACTCGAGCTGGAGTTCCATTGGTCAGGGACGCTATGTGTCGCGGGCGATGGCGGGCATCGTGGCTACAGTCTGTGGTCGGGCACGTCGGCGGTGATCCGCGGGTGCGCATTCCTCGAGGAGTCTGCTTGGGTTGGGCCTTTATCTGTGCTTTGGGCCAAGATGGGCCCAATCCAGAACATATATGCTTTTTGTGCTTGTTCAAGAGATGACATAAACTCTACCAAAGCAGCATAAAGATAGTATCCTACAATGGACTAAAAAAGGTTAGTAACAAATGAAATTTTATCGAAATAAAGTCACTAAATGATTTATATAAAGTGCCACCTTCCACGTTGATTAGACGTAAAGTGATTAAAAAATTTATATAAAGTGTCACTTTCCATCTTACAAGACAATTTTTTTAAAAGATGAATTATGTTAAATTTTAATATGGTATAAGAATTTATTAATTGGACAATGAGTTATTCATCGTTAATGGTGTATTGAAAAGATCTCAAATCTCACATTGACAAGACATAGAATTTTTAAAAAATTTATATTAGAGTGGCATCCCTCGCCTTACAAACTGATTTTGTAAGAATGAATTATGTCAAACTCTAATACTCTACTTATAATTGTTTAACTCATATTCATCCGATTTACTCTCATTAAAACATAATTTACTTATATGTCCAAACTATCTAATTCTATTTTTCACAATCTTTTTATTATAGGTGTTATTCTAATTTTTTTAATATTGTCATTTTTAATCTTATCGTCACTACAACAACTAACTCTTTTTATGATGAAATTTACATCTCACATCAAAAAAATCTGAAGTGTAAACCAAAGACGCGCCATTTTTTTTAAGAAAAAAATACTATATATTCTCTCAATTTTACTGAAAATTGATGGGTAAAGTATTTAGAAGACACAACTTCGAATCCCAACAACTACATTTTAACATATTTTAATTTTTTAGAATTTTTTATGACTTGCTCGGTTATGTTGAAAACGGAGAGGTAAAGTAGCTAGAGGGATAAAGTAGCACATTTTTTTATTTTATTATTTATGATACATTTGATGAAAAAATTAAGTAATAAATTTTTTCCATTCATTTATAAAGTAACAATGGTCAAGATACTATCAACTCATCAATTCAAATAAAATATTAGTGATTTGTGTGAAACTCTCACTAGACAATCAAAATGTGAATGCCACACCTATTCATCTTGGATGCAAAGTGCTGAAATTTAAACTTAACTTATTCAAAACAATTATAATGAAAGCAAGAGCGGGAAAATATTTTAAGGTTGATTTCTTAATGTTTAGTCTTTTCTCTAGTCAGGAAAGCATGAAAGTAACTTATTAATGTTAGTTGTAGTTGTATCGAGTAAAATGATTAATATTGTTGTTGTTGTTGCTGAAATTTAGTATTTAACAATTCTATTGATTTTCTTTATTTATTGTTGTTGTTGTTGTTGTTGCTGCTGTTGATGTTGTTGTTGTTGTTGTTGTTGTTGTTGTTGTTGTTGTTGTTGTTGTTGTTTAGATTTAACATTTAAAGAATCATGAATTTTGTTGTTGTTGTTATTGTTGTTGTTGTTTTCGCTGTTAAGATTTAATGTTTAAGGATTCTACTGATTTTGTTTTTGTTGTTGTTGATGAAGAGATTTAGAATTTATCATCAAATTTGATGCTTTGCAAATTAAAACGAGAAAAAATTGGTCAATTTTTTTTCTTGTAAACAAACTATATCCCTCGGTTATAGTTAAAATTTAGGGTAAAAAATAGTGCGGTTTTAAAATTCTAAAAAATACGGTAGCTGGAAATCGAACTCATAACCAGTGTCACTTTACCTCTCGTTTTCAAATAACCGAAAAGAAAAATGGCGAATTTTCATGTCGTCCTTTCATTACCTCATTTATATAATCGAAATTATATCATTTTTGTGTCCAACGTTACAAATGTTATTTGTAATAGTGTGTATAAAAATTACTTTAAAAAAAATTGTAACAAATGGATTCTATAAGTGTTTTGAAAATAAATTTGTAAAAAAGCTATAACAATCTAAATCCTATCGAAAAAATATATTTAATTTTTGAGAATCAGCAAAAAATAATCTTAAAATAAACTTAAAATACCATGGACTCAAACATTCTTCTGGCAAACAAATATCACTATTGCTATCGTATCAACTATGTTCGATTAATTTAATTTAATTCTTTATATATAATTTTTTCTAATTTTTATTATACGAAAAAAATCGAATATACACAAACAGTATAAAAAAATTTATAACCAACCATAAAAGATATGTATTCCATCCAATCATAATTTTATTTTTAAAATATTAATATGATTCGAGAAAGTTAAAAAGTTTAGTTAAATGTGTTTAATTTTGTGATATCGTTCTATATTTACATTAAATTATCTTTAAATTCTATAAAAAAAACTTTAATTTTTAAAATATTCTATATAATAAATATTTTAAATTATATATGAGTCAAATATTTTGATTATTTAATGTATTTAAAAAGTAAATTATTTATCTATAAGTATCGACTTCAAATGATTTACTCAATTAAGTATAGAAAAGCTAAGATGCGGCGACTCGCCAACTGAGGTTAACGTTAATGCAGAAAAAAGGCAGGGTCCCCACACCCATGATACTATGTCTCAAACATGCGACAAAATCGTAATGATAAGACTGTGTTATCATGAATACAACTTGACAACAAAAAAACAACCCAACAATGCACCAAGCATCTTCCAGTTCCATCATTATTTTCCTCTCTCACTCAACTAATGCGCTCAAAAGGTGAATGTATCACTAATAACATTCTCATTCATGTATGTAATATAAAAATGAATTAATATAGCTACTTACAAACAACACAACACAACACAAAACTTATCCTCTTTGGAACACTAGTAGAGTTTGAATAAGAATTGGCATTGTCGTGTCTTAGTGGATTGTGCCTATAATACTAGAGGATAACGATGAAACTTGCATTGCATGCATGATGAGATAAATTTGCACACGTGTTGTGGTTGTGAGTATCAATGTGTCATATACTCATAGTCACCAAATTGTAACGCATCGTCGCCGTTTCTTTTGTCTGTTTCGAGGTTGGTTTTGTGGATCAGTGTGTGGCTCCACGGTAGCTTTCTCTTATCCTAAAATTCTAGTTAGGACCTTCTTATGTTCCTTACAAGGTCAACCACTTTTCCATATAAGAATTCATGTCATCTTGTCGCCTCATTGAATACCATGTTAAAATGCAATTCAAATTAGTTAGTTAACTGAGTTACTTGCTTTGTAAGTAATTGGTTAGTTAAGTTATTTATTGTGTAAATAAGTTATTAAGTTGGTTGTGTTGGTTTATGTCTCATTAATGAAAATTTTACCTTGTATTCTTGAAGTTATCACTCTATTCTTATAAATAAAAATTTTAGACGAAAATATCTTTGTATAATTAATAATACATTAAAAATTCTTTATTTTTTTTTTCATTTCACTTCAAAAGATTGAGAGAACAATTCTCTGAAAATATAAAACGGCGGACACAAGTGTCTCATACTATAAAAAAAAGTTCATCCTCCACGACGAGTAAATCACGATTATATGCAAAATAATTGTGATTGTAAGCTTTGGCCACGAATAAGTTACTGCAGGACATGCAGCAGTGGCCTAAATTATACGCCACGACTTTCATGTTTGGGTCACGTTTTATATACATCAGTGGCTTGAATAGGCCACGGTTTAGGTATCTAGATTAAGGTTGTGGTTTATCTTGCGCTTCAGTTATTAACAGTGGCCGAATTTAGCCACGGTTTTTATTTAATGTATAAGATTTTAATTTAAGGCCACTAATTAAAACTGTGACTATATTTTACTCATGGTTTTACACCATTTAAGTTGGCCATGGTTTCTTTTTGTGCCGCATAATTATGACCATGTTGTTCTTTATGCCATGGCATAAAGAACTATTTTAGATCAATATAAAATATCTTGAAACAAGAATACTCATTTTTGTAGACATTGATTAAAAAAATTAATCTAATTATACAAGAACATATTAAGCCACAACATCAAAATATTCATTAAGAAATAAGTAAGTCTCTATATCAAGTGATGCTACCGACTAATAAGTCACAAAAATATATATAAGTTTTGATATTATCATTCTTAAACAAAATCAAATTTCTGTGTGTGTGTGTGTGTGTGTGTGTGTGTGTGTGTGTGTGTGTGTGTGTGTGTGTGTGTGTGTGTGTGTGTGTGTGTGTGTGTGTGTGTGTGTGTGTGTGTGTGTGTGTGTGTGTGAGAGAGAGAGAGAGAGAGAGAGAGAGAGTTATCCCAAATTCAAAATAAAGTTATAAGAGATAGATAATATAAAAGACAACTATTATTAATTCAACTTATGTATCATAATATTCTTCTTCTTGATCATCTCATCCTTCTTCTTCTTCTTCTTCCATATCTTAATGACACGCTTCTTCGTCTCTATTCTGCAAGGAACGTGATACATAAATTAATATAAGTAATTTTAGAAATTTAAATGTGTTTTAGGAGATTTTAATGCATTTTAAAATCATATATCATTTGTAGGAATATGGTTCATTTATAGGCAAAAAGAGACATATAGAGAACACTGATTATTAGATTAATCAGGCTGCTAATGAGTTATTATCATTTGATAATTGGATCAATTGTGAAGTTTTCTGTTGATTCGCCTAGTTTATAATAGTAAATGACATGTAGTTCTATGCTTGGGCATGTTTAATTTAGATTAATAGGTTTTGAAATACAATGATACACTTGTTTTTTAGGGCTATAATTACTACTGATATTGTTTGTAATATAACTTTAAGTAAAGGCATTTGCTATACTTATTGACTTGATAATTTGTGACTTGAATTCTTGCAGGCAGTTTTTTGGACAATATATAATTCAAGTGTTAAGTGTAATCCAAGCTTAGAGTATATACCTCTTCACAATGAGGAATATGAGTTGATGTAGACGAATGTGGAGCAGCAGGAGAAACAACAATATTATTGGAATTTCCCAAAGCAGTTGCCATCATATTAGAGATCTCCTTGTCACTCATATGTGGGTTTTGTTGCTTCATCATGGTCTTAAAAAATGCCTCCATACCATTCATCTCCCTCTTCATGCTAGCCACTTCATCACTATGCTACTTTTTAATAACCAAAATTTCTTCATTTCTTTTAAGCATGGTTGGTGTCGTTATTCTTCCATAGCAACGAACTCGACCAGATTTTTCTTTCTCAAATAATGACTTAAGTGTCTCAGATTCAATTGAGTTCTGAATTGGATCTTGAAGCTTATCCTAATTAAAAAATATTCACAGCTTAGAACCACAAAATTGGAACCGATAATTCACAGTTTCATTCTAATATCTTACATCAAACAAAGAAATAAGTCCCAAATAAAAGGATAAAAAATATAAGGATAACAATGACGTGACACAAGTTTTCTAACTATATAAGTCTTCGATAATAGAAACACACAATAAATTCAACATTATTGTAAGAAACACAAACTTCAACAATAACTTGTACAAGATCAAAAGACAAATTCAGTACTGAAAACAAATATAATTTATTAAAGAAGGTTAGGCTGCATGCTATGTGTACTTGATAGATTATATCCATATATTTAACAAATAATTCTTAGTAACCAAATCCTTCAATAAAACAGAAAACTTACAATTGTAGTTTGTGTTTCCTCGTCCACTTTTTTTCCCTTTTGACTTTGTCGAGTCTCAATCAACATTTCTACTTGGCTAACTTCCTTTTCGTCCTCTTTATTTGCACGCTACATTGGTTGATATTAAACAGATAATTATGAATCGCTCAACCAACAAAGAATTATGAATTGAATAATGTATAAACACTTACCAATTTTGCACGAATCCTTGCAAAGTTTGTTGGTCCCATACTATGAATGTACTTTTGCTTAGCTCTGTTCACATTATTTACTTTGCTAATTGTCTATATTATGGAACAATAAATGTTAGACAATAAAATATCAAAGTTGTAAATAAGTCATAAAATTATCTTACTTGGATTTTACTATTTTTCCAATAGGCTACCAATTGCTTGAAATGAGCTACAGGTACGGTCTAGGGTTGATGTTTTAATCTTTCACTCATAGTAGTGTAATTTAAAAAGCAACTCTTTTTGATATCTTTCTTGTAACTCCTCCAAGCATCATTTATGCGAGAGAAAGTTGCTTTAGTTCCATTATCAGAGATAATGAATTTATCCTACAACAAAGAAGGAAATTAGATACAAGTAACAACTTAAGGGACACATTCCCATATATGGTCTTTGTTAGAATTCTTCAAAGCTTTGAATTTAGTATAAAATAAGGGACACAAGTATGAATTCCTCGCGACAGTGCCAAGGAAACAACTCAAATCTGACACGGTTCAATCATTGGGTCCAATAGGTTCTCCATCATCGTCTAAGACCACCTCTTTACGATCCTGACTCTTTCTAGCATGGATTTTCAAACATTGTGTTGGTCCACGTGTCCTTTTCTTATTTGTCCCTGTGTTAGATAAATTATTAAAATGGAATATAAATTTGAATGAAACAATAATTAAGAATAATGCATGACACAAACAAATTTTACTACCTTCAGTTTTTTCACTTTCAATTTGCTCGTGTTTTCTTCTTCACCCATCATATTTTCTTCTTCCTCAAAGTTTTCACCTTCATCCTCGTATTCACTATCTTCCCCATTTTCTTTGAGGAATTATTCAACTGAAGTCGATCTACACATTGGGATTCTTTTTATCTTCTTCAAGGCACTTTCTTGCTCTGTCCTTAAATTTCCATCATCTTCCATCACTTCCCTTTTCATAAGAATCTGCTTTGACCTTGAATCAATACTGTCAACCACATGTTTCTCCTTAAATTGATGGTTTGCACTTGAAGGTTGTTGCTTTGTACTTGAAGGTTGCTGCTTTGCACTTGAAGATTGTTTGTTTGCACTTAAAGGCTATTTTGACCTTGAATCAACAACTTCAGCCCCTGTTTTTATGGAAGGTTGCTTCTTGGTCCTTGAATCAGCAACTTCAACCCCTATTTTTCTGGAAGGTTGCTACCTGGTCCTTGAATCAGCAACTTCAACCCCTATTTTTTTAGAAGGTTTCTGAATGGTCCTTGAATGACCAACTTGAGCCCCTACTTTTCTTGGTGTCATTTTCCTCTTTTTGGTTGGATACAACACATTGTTCAAACTATCAATTGTAGGATCAGTAGTTTCAAAGTTAGATAGCTTGATTAGTTCCCCAGATGCAGGCACAAATGGAGGTTGGATGCCTACTTTTTTCGTGAGTTGGTTGTTACTATTTACCATCTCACATTTTATATCAAACTTCTTAGCCAATTCAGAACTAGATCTAACCGGATATTTTTATGTCAACAACTTGTATGTTTGAAATATTTGATGTAGTCTGATCTGGTAACTTGGCAGCCTTTATAACTCCACAAAAAATTGATTTCTCGTACGGAGTCATTGAGAAACATGCTTTTGCAAACTCTGTACATCCTCCATCAATCTCCCTTGGATGAAGTCTTTCTCAAATTCCTAAATCTTGCAAATCATAGTTGGCTTTAATATGATCTTTTGTCTTCCCCATGATGTCCAAAAGAGATCCAATAATACTACCAAATATGTTTTTTTTCAATGTGAATTACATCTAGATTATGGTGCAATGTATTTTGAGCCCAGTTAGGCAACTCAAAAAAATTGACTTCTTCTTCCACGGGCCATCAACTTTCTTCTTTTTCGTCTTCCCGAATTCATTATAGTAATCTTTTAATATTTCAAGGATTTCTGCCCCTTTAACGTGGATGGTGCAGTCCTATGTTCTTCTTCTCCATTAAATGATTTGACATCATCTCTCCAAGAATGAGTTCTTGGTAAAAAGATATGGTGGTCCATATAACACATCTTATGAATATGTTTGAGGTAGGACAGATTGGTGTCAGATTTACAACATGAACACGCCAATTTTCCTTTGGTGCTCCAACCCGACAACGTAGCATAAGTAGGGTAGTCACTAATTGTCCATAAAAGAGTTGCACACATTTGAAATGTTTGATTTATTGAAGAATCATATGTCTCTATGTCGGATTCCCATAATTCCTTTAGCTCTTCTGTCAGTGGCTGGAGGTAAACATCAATATCGTTTCCTAGAGATTTTGGTCCAGGAATCAACATTGACAACATTGTATATTCAGGTTTCATGGACAGCCAAGGTGGTGTGTTGTATACCATCATCAAGACAGGCCATGTACTATGAGATAAGCTTATTTCCCTAAATGGATTAAACCCATCAATTGTTAAACCAAGTCTTACATTGCGGGACTCACGAGCAAAATCTAGATGGAGCTCGTCAAATTCTTACCACGCTTTAGCATCAGCAAGATGCCTCAATTTCCCATCCTTTGAGCGCTCTTCGTCATGCCATCTCATTGACTCAGTTATCTTTGAACACACGAACAACCTTTGTAGTCTAGGAATCAACGGAAAGTGCCTCAAATTTTTTGTAGGAACTCTATAATCATTTTTCGATTGCTCAGACTCACATCCTTCAATTGGAGCATTTTCTTTCCAACGTGAAGCTTCACAAATAGTGCAAGAATTATCCTTTTCATGCTCTTTTCAAAATAACACGCAATCGTTTGGGCATGCATAGATCTTTTTATAATCAAGACCTAAACCACTTATCATTGCTTTTGTCTTGTAAAATGATACATGAATGTTTAAATTAAGTATTGCTTCTTTCAACAATTCTAGGAGGGCAGTGAATGAGGTATTGCTCCAGCTGTGAAGACATTTCAACAAGTTGAGTTGAATCGTGAATGATAGAGTAAAGATGTTTGTGCATCCAGGGTACAGTTCTTGTTCCACCTCTTTAATCAAATTATAAAACTTTCTAGCATCGTCATTGGGACCTTCATGAACTCCATGTGCTTTTGTCGTCATGTGATTCCTCTTGATCTTCCATCTCATCACCAATTTCCATAGACCTTTATAGTTGCTCCCCATGGTGCAACAATACGTCATAACCTTTTAGAAAACCTTTGGCTATTAAGTGATCCTTAATATTACCTCTTGTTTTCCAATACAAATTTTTACACTTGCACAAGGGCATAAAAGCTCATATCCTTGAGGTCTTCCATTACTGTAGGAAAAGTCTAAAAATTGAGTAACATCGTTGATGTACTCTTGAATAAACCTTGGAAATTTAGTCCACTATTTTTCCATCACTTTATAATCTAAATATTTGAAACGCACAACACATAACAGATTCAAAACTGCATGCATACATAACACATACATGAACATATACAAAACAAATATCTTTGGAGTTGTACTAATAGAACCAATACAATTACTTATTATTTGCAGTATAATTAATAATGTTCTGCAATGACTTTAATTTCCAAAAACTGCACAGAATAATCAAACCAAAATATGAATGAAAAATATATATACTACAAAGATCCCTTAGAATTTCACATTAGTTTCAAGGAATGCAGGACAGTTGTATCACCTAGGACAAGGACTATAGATGGATCAGTTGAATATTTTTCCTGGAACTAGAATAAAGATAGTCATGGTAGTATCTATATCTGAAACACTAACACATCCCAAAATTTGATCATGAATGGAAAAATAACTAAGGTAAAAAATACAGGGAAAGAAGCCTGGAGAAAGTGTTGTGTTGATCACATTTTTCTATTGTTTAGCTATAGTACTTGCACCAGAAAGGGGTGAGTTTTTTAAACTCGTGAAATTTAATATGAACGTGACCAATATATGTAGAAATAACCAACATATAAGAAAACAAACTACTGAGTAATAGTATGAACAGCAACCACGGTAGAAACCATATAACAATGCACATTAGTAGTAGTAGCACATCAGTTCATCAAATCAAATCACTAACACATAAACATCAATTCTAACCAACAAAAATACAATCAGTTTACAATTTAAACATTAGTTCTAACACATAAACACCAATTCACATCAGCAAACATGCATCAAATCACATTCTATCCAAATTATAAACAATAAACATGCACATAAACAATGATACATATTCTAACTAACTGCATTCACCCCTATCCAAAAAAAATCAATTTAATATTAACAATACTAACAGCCAATTAACAAGACTAACAATCTAACAATTTAATAGAAAATATTGACATAGTTTAATAGAAAAATTAACAAGAATAATTGAACTAACTAACAGTTAACATCACTAACACCAACATAACATAGCAGTTAACTTGAATCAGTTACTAACATACTTTCTCAAACTCAATTCCATATCAGTTCCAACCTTAGTTTCTCACCCTAAAAAAACTCAGTGTTACTCACCTCAATCCACTCAGATTCAAATCACCATAACAAAATTTACATGTAAAAAAAAATTAACACAACTGGTAACAATGAAATCATAATAAAATTAAAAATGAAACCCTATCGGTAACTCTAACGGTAATCGACAAGGGGAAGATTCTGTTGGTACCTCAACAAAGGAATCAAAACTGCAAAACAAAATATATATTAGGTCAACTGAAAAACAAAATTTACAAGCTTGTAACAGAAAAACTCGAATAAGGAAAAGAGGAGAGCAGGAGAACATGAGAAAAGGAGAAGCAGAGAAGCGGAGAAGAGGATCATACAAGAGAAGAGGAGAAGCGGAGAATAGAATGAGACGTCAAGGAACAAAGGAGTAGACGCTTCAGATGATTACAAAATTAGGTTAGATGCATCCTGTAATACGGTGGGAGAACTAACTTGAGATGTTTTGTGTTTGATCGCAATTGTTGCGATTAGCAAGAGCGTCCACCGACTTTTCTTTTATCCAAAAGAAAAGGTGTAAAAGAACAGGAAAGACCTTTGAGATTATTTCTTGAGTTCGGGGGGTAGATTATGAAAAGGGAAGGTATTAGCACCCTTTTCATCCATAGTTATCTATGGGATATTAGCTGCTTGCTAGATCACTTGCTTTTCTTTGAAAATGTGCTTTGTGGGTGGTTTTTGAAAGTATTTTTGAAAAGGTGCCTTCGTTTAGGAAAAATTTGCAAAGAGAATTCTTCTAGTGTTGGCACTAACTGATAGTCAGGGAAAGTGAAGCAATGATGCACAGGATCAAAGAATTGGAAGAGCACGCACATCATCTCTTCTTGGAAATTGGAGGTAGTCAAATTGAGGAGCCGACCATATTTCTTAGTGAAAGGAGAGTCTTCAGGTACCCTTAACTCTAACTCTTGGAGTTGAGGGTGTGCTTTCACAAAGTTGATTCTAATGGTATTTCTTCAAACGAAGTTCATGGCCTAAAAAACAAAAACAAAGATAAACTCCTAAATCCTTGAAATGGTTAGTGAGAATGTGTATGATGTTATGATGTTTATAATGTTATGTACAAGTAAGCATATACACATAAGGCAAACAAGTCCTTAGGTTTAAGCTTGCATGGAGTCTTATAGGTAAGTACCCTATTTAAGTTTTAGTTGGTTCAAACTTGTCCTAGTAATAGAAACCAGGTTCTAAAGGGTCTCAATATCAATGACCTTTATTTTAGGCATTGCCTCAGTAGAATCAATCTTTTCTTGCGGCCGAGATATCCCAAAAGTCTGATCTCAATGAGTGTAGTATCGAGTATCAACAATTTTCAGCTTTCCACTGAAACTGGTTATCTCACTACGTCCTAATGGCCAAGTTGTTCAATTAAGGTTCTAAGGTCAGTTAGTGCTTCATGACGCCACTCAACGACCCCGTATTCTCCTCGATTCAACATAAGGGAAACTGGTACCCACAAATGCATCACACTAACGTAGCCATTATTTCAACCATATCAGTCTACACCGTACAATTTCCACAATCTATTGCTACTTACCTAAATAGGTGTCCTAGATTCGGGTAGAGGATCAAAGCAAGCCCAAACAAGGAACCATAATATAAAGCAAACAAGTCAAACAATGAAAGCGAGTAAAGGTGATCTAGCCCTAAGGTAACCCCACTTTATGGAATCTCCCCAGTAGATTCGCCAGTTCTATAATACGGTGGGAGAACTGACGGGATGTTTTGCGTTTGATCGTAATTGTTGCGGTTAGAAAGAGTTGCCACCAACTTTTCTTTTATTTAAAAGGAAAGGTGGAAAAGAATAGGAAATACCTTTGAGATCATTTCTTGAGTTCGGGAGGTAGATTATGAAAAGGGAAATTATTAGCACCCTTTTCATCCATAGTTATCTATAGGCTCTTAGTTGCTTGCTAGATCACTTGCTTTTGTTTGAAAATGTGCTCTGTGGTGGTTTTTGAAATTATTTTTGAAAAGGCGCCTTTGTTTAGGCAAACTTTGTAATGATTCTCATTTTGGAGAAAATGTATACAAAGTGTTGGACTTTTAAAAATATTTCATGTTTTGAAAGGGTTTGTTTTGAAAGTGAGCAAGGATGTTTGTTTTGAAAGTGAGCAAGCAACTAAGAACGTTTCTACCTACTCAAAAGTCTTTTGTTCATTTCTCCTTTCCTTTGATATTGCTATCTTACCATTGATTGGTGAGAAGCCTTATCTTTGGATGTAAAGGGACAGGCATGGGTCATCGTATAGTCATGATAGAAATGTTGTGAGATATCTTAGCATTTCTCTTGAGGGACTAAGATCATTTGTAAGGCAAATTTTGTAGCATCATCAAGGGACTATGATCTTGTATTTTGATTGTTTTTGCTAAGACATCTCACATGTATAACATGACTATTTTCAGGCAACAAGTGGAAGTAACCCTAGGGGTGCATGTCTGAATAGTGTACTTGATTTGCATGCATTTAGTCTTTGATCATGGGTTATCTATTTGTTGATTTTATCTTCCCATACAAATCCTAATTACTAGCATTTATATGAAAGTGATAAATTGCGGAAAATAAATATTCTACGCTATTACAATCATTAGGGGGAGGGGGTATACAAATTTACAAATGGGGATTGCAAGGAATTTTAAGTCCTAATTATCTATTACAACCACATTGAAATAATCTACAAGAAATATAAAAATAGACTTGTTTTGTTTTTGTTAAAAGAAGAAAATGAATTAGCTTAAGAAAATGTTTTTGATCTTTTTATTCCAAAAGAAATAAAATAAAGTATGTGAATATAAAAATATTTTGGTGTTTCTGATTAATGAAAATAGAAGTGATATTAAAAAAAATAAGAGAAAAAAGGGGTCAGAATCAACGCATTGTTGATATAGGAGAGAACAAAAGTTCTGACTCTGGTGCACTGTAAGTCAAAGAGAAAATGTTAGTAGACAAAAGGAGGGTCAGAAGTTCTGGGTCTGGGTACACTAAAGTCCTGGAGTTTCTAGGAACAAGGGAAATCTTAGAAGTTCTGATGTAACTGAAAGCCTAGAAGTTCTAATGTTACTGTAAGTTCAGCAGTTCTGGTGGTTGAGGGAGTTTGGAAATTCTGGATGTTTAGAGAGAGTTTGGAAGTTCTGATGTAGCTGGAAACCTAGAAGTTCTAGTGTCACTGGCAAGCTAGAAGTTCTGATAATGGGTATGTGAGGTGTCAATGTTGTTGGATGAAAATGTCTAGAAGTTCTGGTCCAGAACAGGAAAAAATGCCAGGGAATAAACATAAAAAAGGGTGTTTCTGGGGCTAGAATTCAGGACCCTTAACACTAATGTCTTATGCACATGCTCTCTACCACTGGGGGGGCTATACATCTGGTATTAGAAGCAAAAACATAAACATATGACACATAGTAAGTTCTGATAATGAATATCCTTCTCCACGCCAATCAGAGCATCTGTAACTTAGCCATTTCTCAACAAAACAGAAAATGCAAACATAGCAGTTAAGGCAGGTTTCATCATGGTTTCAGAAACATAAAATATCAGGATTGTAAATCTGAGGCAAGCATATATTTTGTTGATCCTAATTCTAAATCTTAATTTCCTCAAGAAGTTCTGATCCGAAATTCTCTTTACTTAGGCAAGAATACATGAAGTCTATAAATATACACAGAATCAGAGTCAGGATGTCTACATTATATTTTCGGACATGCAAGTCTAACATTGCCTAAGTAATATGATGAGAGTCAGCAGAAACTTACCTTGCAGCTGGAAAATGTCATGTGAGCTAGATCCTGGTTCTGACTGCTATGATATTCTGATCAGCTTCCTCACGTGCTCAGAAAGCTAGAATAATCCTGAACTATGGATGGCTGGAAAATTCTAGAGCAGCCTAGAAGCAATTTTTTGTTTTTTTGAGATGGAGATTGATGAAGATTGTATTGCAGTTTGTAAACAGAAGTTGGGATTGTTTCTAAATGCGTGTTAGAAACTGAGTGGGTGATTTAGCCAAGAGATGTGCAAGAAAATTAGAGTTCTGGGCATAAAAGAAAACAGGAGCTTAGCAGATTTTTGTGTTTATGTTTTTGGTTTCAAGTTCTTTGAAATTTTAGCAAGGTTTCAAGGCTAATTTTAAAATTCTCGACCTCTTTATAGTTGCAAATGAAGTTCAATTTATAGGCTAGGATTTAGCATCTTGGAGAATTCAAAAGTACAACCATCATACAATAGGCGCTGACTTGTTCTAGAAGCAAGTTTAAACAAGTATGGTTCAAGGCACAAAGTAAGGTGGTTAGCAGCTTTTAGCCGCGCCTAAACTGGATCTATTAGCGTGAATTAAGGAAAAGTATCCTCAGAATAAAAGGTAAAGCATGGGCCCAGCATAAACCTTGTACAAAAGTCTACTTTTCAAGGACAACAATGGTACTTCTATGCAACACGTGGGGAAATCCTTTGGATAATTACTCAAAAGTGAGTGTGAGCATTAAATGATGATGAGATTTATCAAACCAGAAATCCTGCAATATGAGATTATGCATCATAACTTAATTCTGGGTCAAAAGCTCAGCATCAGCGTAACATAGAATAAACATCCAACTTCTGATATTTGAATCTCCCTGCTCCAGCATGTTCTGAAGGAGTTCTCAGACTTTTCAGAAAGCTTGTAACACTCTTTGTAGACCTTCTTTGAATTACTCTTGCAAATTTTTCCTGAACCTACATGAAAACTTGCCCAGAAGTTATAACCAAATTTTGGTTTGAAAATGCTCAGAATTTACTAAGTGTTTCAGTTTCATGGACGTGTCTTTGAGGATTTATAACTTGAAATCCCAACATTTCTAGGAGAAGTTTGTTCTGCAATGTTTTAGATATCGTTGAGATCTACAACCCTTGTGTTAGAATTTCTTTCAGAATCAACTTGCATCACGGTGAAAAGCTGGCCAGAAGTTCTGAACTTATCATATTTCTTAAACACTTAGAAAAATTTCTAAGTATTTAGAATTTTGACTTTTCCAAAGTAATTTTGACTTTTGATTTTCTTGATGAAACAAATCTCATATTTTGACATATCTTGATGAAATATGATTCTTGAAACTTGATTTTGATCCAAAAGTCAAAGTTTGACTTTTCAGCATGCAATTGACCATTTTGCCCTTGTGCCTATTCCGACTCTAAATTGATGTATCAGTGCTACCAACTTGATGTCATGAGAGATTTTGGGAGGAAATTCTTGAGAAATGAGAGGGAAAATTTTGGGGTACAACAGTTGCCCCTGTTCAATCTTCTTAAACCTGAAGAGTTAGATTGGCGAGTCCACCATTCGTGACTTGAAGGTGGAAGATGATTGAACACTAGAGTGCCCAGAAATTTACACTCGATGATGCGTTAGTTAATTATGTAAGGAATGGGCTTGGAGATGCCATTCAGAGTGACTGGGGAAGGTACAAGGATAAATCTTTTGGTTGATTTAAACTCGAGTGGTAGATGCCTTTGTCTGTAGATTTTTTCTACAAGGACAAAGATTAGTTGGATGCAGATGTATGTCTGGTGTAATGATGTTATCAAAATAAATGAGATTATGTTGTATGCATTTGTCATGTATGTGTTATGGTTTTATGAATGTGACACGTTCCTTGTAGTGTGCCTTTGTCTAGGTAAATAAATCCTTGACAAAATGTTGGTGAGCCGAGCTCCCGGACTACTGTTGATGATGAAGAGTATGCTCCTCTTGTTTTAGGATGCTTCTGCTAGGAATTCCTGTTCCGTTATTTAAGGAGAAATTCTGCTGGAGATTACTGGCTTGTTTAAGAAGAGTTTGTGGAGAGTGCTGATCTCTGCTTGGGAAAAGAGTTCAATGCTCTATTGGGGAATTATTCCTGACTGGAGAGCATCGAAAACTTGCTGTTATCTGGTCGAAATCCAGGCTTGGCAACAATTGGGTGGGGATAACAAAGTTGACTACTATTTGGTCGGGTCCAGGCTTTACAGTGATTTGCAGGGGAAGAATCTGAATTAACTGTTATCTGGTCAGGATCTAGGCTTCGCAGAAAATTACTTGAAGTTAAACTGTTATCTGGTTGGGTTCCATGCTTCACAGTGACTTGAAGTGGTAACTACTATCTAGTCAGGTCCAGGCTTCATAGTTTTTTTTGAAAAGTTACACTATTATATGGTCGGGTCCAGGCTGTATAGTGACTCGCTGGGGATTGTAGCTAGTTGTTATCTGGTCGGACTCCAGGCTTCATAATAACTTGCTTGAAAGGACGAAGTTGAACTGATATCTGGTCGGATCCAGGCTTCTTAGTAACTTACTGGGGAAGAATAAATTAACTGTTATCTGGTCGGGTCCAGACTTCACAAAAAATTTCTTGAAGTTGAACTGTTATTTGGTCGGATCCAGGCTTCACAGTAACTTACTGACATTAAATTGCTATCTGGTCGGATTCCAGGCTTCGCGGATTTCTGAGGTGGATGAAGTTAATTGCTATCTAGTCGGGTCCAAGCTTCACAATAACTTTCTTGAATGGAAAAATTTGAACTGATATCTGGTCGGATCCAGGCTTCTCAGTAACTTACCGAGGAAGAATAAATTAACTGTTATCTGGTCAGGTCCAGACTTCACAGAAAATTTATAGAAGTTAACTATTATCTGGTCGGGTCCAGGCTTCATAGTATTTGAAAAGTTGCGATATTATCTGGTCGGGTCCAGGCTTCATAGTGTTTGAAAAGTTTCACTATTATCTGGTCAGGTCCAGGCTTCATAGTGATTTGTTTGAAAGAATAAAGTTGACTGTTATCTGGTTGGATCCAGGCTTCTCAGTAACTTACTGGGGAAGATTAAATTAACTATTATCTGGTCGGGTCCAGACTTCATAGAAAATTTCTAGAAGTTAACTATTATCTAGTCAGGTCCAGGTTTCATAGTATTTGAAAAGTTTCTCTATTATCTGGTCGGGTCCAGGCTTCATAGTGTTTGAGAAGTTAACTATTATCTGGTCCGGTCCAGGCTTCATAGTATTTGAAAAGTTTCACTATTATCTGGTCGGGTCCAGACTTCATAGTGTTTGAAAAGTTTCACTATTATCTAGTCGGGCCTAGGCTTCATAGTAATTTGTTTGAAAGAATGAAGTTGACTGTTATCTGGCCGGGTCCAGGCTTCATAACAACTCACGGAGATAGCAGTGATTTTATGGCGACTTCACTGGGGACCAGGGGTTATGGTCCTCTGATTTGTAATAGTCAAAGAGGCGAACTCAAGATGGAGAGGATAGACTCAGCTAGGGGCGACCGACTCAACTGGGGGAATAAACTCAACCGGGGGAATAAACTTGGCTGGGGAATTTAACCCTGCTGGGGAAATAAACCTTGTTAAGGAATACTTTGACGATCTGCTGACGAGGTAAGTTATTTTAGGAAGAGACCCACGAGGCTTCTTCTCTTAGGACCAACTTAGCTGAGGAGAGAGCTGTCAAGAGAACGAGACTCTGGCTGGGAATCAACCTATGCAAAGAGACTTTGCAGGCAACTCCGTTGGGGAATTGATTTATTGTAGCCGTCCTTGTGGGGATAATGCTAATGAAATAACTTTGGGGATAGTCCATATACATTAAAGAGATGCTTGTTGCTCCTTAGTAGGACACATGTGCCAAATAGTTTTAATTATGTTCACATGCATATGTTCGTTCAATTTTAGTCATTGGACATTTTTGCATTCAAAACAAAAATAGAAAGTTTTCACTTCAAAGTATATTTGTATTGATATTTTGCCCATGAATAGGCGTTTTTGTACAAAGATACGGAGATCCTAGTAAGAGGAAATCGTCGAAAGGGAAACAAAATTGAAAACAAAGATAATAGCCATGTGGAAGTGATCTCATTGCATTCCAACTCTACTATTACCCCAATGTCTTCGAATGTCCCTTTGCCGTTGATAGAAGTTGATTGGATTGATCTTGGACCGTTTGAACTCAGACCTTGTTAAAAAAATTTACTGTGGTGATTCCACGGAGACATAGTCATACGCTTTCAATCCTTAATTTTTGTCTGGACCTCCCTTTCGGGTTTTCAGCCCACCAGGATACCCATTTTTGGCCAAGTCGCCCTTTCGGTTTTCAACTTGCCGAGTATTCAATCTTTTGCATATATCCCTAATTTTTGCCCAAACCTATTGGTTTGTCGGGATGCCCTTATCTTGTCTAGGTGTGTCAACCTAGCGGGTCTCTTATGCGTAGTATTTTTTAACCATGTCCGCATTCACAGGATGTGGGAAGTCTTCACCGTCCATGGTAGTCAACATCATGGCACCACCAGAGAAAACTTTCTTGACAACAAATGACCCTTCGTAAGTGGGAGTCCATTTGCCCCTGGGGTCGCCTTGTTGAAGAATGATGCGCTTTATTACCAAGTCACCATCTTGATATACTCGAGGCTTTATCTTTTTGTTGAAAGCATTGATCATACGTTTTTGGTACACCTGACCATTACAAACAGCAGCCAGTCATTTTTCGTCGATCAAGTTCAACTGATCCAATCTTGTATGAATCCACTCGTCTTCACCTAAGCTTGCTTGATTCCTAATCCTTAGTGAGAGAATATGAACTTCTACTGGCAGAACAGCTTCCATACCATAGACAAAAAAAAAGGGAGTTGCCTCAGTGGAGGTTCTAGCTGAAGTACGGTAGCCATGAAGAGAAAATGGTAACATCTCATGCCAGTCCTTGTAGGTCACTACCAGCTTCTGCACAATCTTCTTAATGTTTTTGGTGGCCGCTTCCACTGCGCCATTCATTTTAGGTCTATAAGGAGAAGAATTGTGATGCTTGATTTTGAACTGAGTGCAAAGTTCGGTAATCATAGAATTGTTGAGGTTAGTCCCATTGTCGGTGATGATCCTTTCAGGGATACCATAGCGGCATATGAGGTTATGTTTAATGAACCTGGCTACCACGTTATGTTAGACGATGTGACGGATCTAGAGGGGGGGGGGGTTGAATAGATCCCTTTGAAAAAATTTGGTTTTTATAAAATTGTTTTTAACAGAGAGCAACAGCCCTGAATCTGATCGTCTAAACTTTACATATTGGAAAGATCGAATATGCAAACCAATTTAATGAAAATGATGAGAATAGAATCTCACTAGAATTGAATATGATGAATCGCTTTATCAAGCTTTAACAAGGTGTAAGTTATTACCAATTAGTTGCGGAGAAGATAAAGCAAATTTGTGAGATGTAAATTCACCAAACACTTGGTGTAGGTACTACACAAGGTTTGGTTATACTCAAATTATAGTGATTATAGCAATTCAAATGAATGCTATATGAGGTGTAAAGTTTTAGTTTGTCACTACAATTGTTTTGTATCAATGAAGGAATTGATAACTCACAAATTTAAGCAGATAGAAATAAAGTGCAGAAAGCTATAATGGACATAGTATTTGTTAAGGCAGTTCACCCTGTCGTCCTCGCATGGGCTACTCTGCCCCCAATTCTAGAATCTAGAATTAGGATATGAAATTAATTTTGCAAAGTTTGTAAGAGAATAAACAATCACCACAATTTAAAATCACTTGATGAACCTTATATGTTGCACTCCTCTTCCCTTGATTCTAGATGAATCAAGTATGCCAAATCTTGAACAAAAACTCCTTCTACTTTGAATGATTTTGAATCCAAGAAATTGGCCCCAAATCCTTCTTCACAATCCTCCAGTTACCGCTACCCGATTGAACACCCCACGGTCTTCCAATCCCTTAGCTCGGCTGAATTCAATGAAGCAAATATTTGTGATAAAAACCACCAACTTTGGAGGACAAAACCCCAATGGTTTTATTCAAGAAAAAACCCACAAAGATCTCTACCCAAAACTAAAATTAAACTTTCAATTCGGACGTTATCAACACAAACCCAAAAACATGATCAACAAAAATGATTGTTTGTAATTGTTGATGGTTGATGAGAGGTTGAAGATGAAGAGACCTCTTGTGTCTATCTTTCACTTTTTCTTGTTGTATGGAAAATAGAGGCCAGACAATATATATATATATATATATATATATATATATATATATATATATATATATATATATATATATATATATATATATATATATATATATATATATATATATATATATATATATATATATATATATATATATATATATATATATATATATATATATATATATATATATATATATATATGCGTCGGCTCATGCAGGGTATACAGAAGGCGTGCGCCTTCCCGAGCGAGAGAGAGGTTGAATTTTCTTCAATTATGCGCCGACTCATGTTTTCCCAGAACTATGCATCGACGCATAGAGAAGGCGTGCGCTTTCCCAAGCGAGAGAAGTTGAAATTCCTTCAGTCATGTGTCGACTCATTCCATGATGCGCCGACTCATGTTCTCCCAGAACCATGCATCGATGCATAGAGAAGGCGTGCGCCTTACCGTATGTTTCCAAGCCAAAATCTTCTTCTCATGAGCCAACCTAAGGTTCCATGAGCCGGCTCATGTAGTCTGTTTTGAGATAAATTCTTGTTTTTTATGTTTCTCACTTGCTCCTGTTTGAAGCATGACATATTTGCACAGATAGGTTTTTGACAAGCATTAAAACTCAATTCTTTCACTTTTTCCCTCACATACTCCCCCTTTTTGATGATGGAAAAAACCGCAAATATGAATTGTCTCAATGGTTGCGAGTCAGCCTTGCAAATCATCCATTTATCCTCCCCCTGAGATATTGCATATTTCTGTTTTGGTTGTGTATTCCTTTCCTTCTCCCCCTTTAACAACATCAAAAATAAACAAGGACATGGATTAAGAGAACCAAAAAACATAGAGTGACCAATATTTTGCAACTTTGTAAAAAGAACACAGACTAACATACACACAATATGAAGCAAGTGCAAACAAAAATAGAAGCAATAACCAATAAAGTAAAACAATATGATGTTCATTGTTACAAACCCAAAATAAAACACAAAGTAGTACGAGAAGTAAAACAATTTAATACAAAACCATGATAATATAAGCATAATAAGCAAGAAATAAAATGCTGAGCATTGACTAGTGTTGTTGTTCCTTATTGTCTTGTGGTTGGTTTAGTGGAAAGCGAGCCATGAAAGCCGACTGAAAGTTTTCCAGGTTTGTGGTTTGTGTTTCCATCATTTCATGAAGAGTGTTATATCAGCGGTCTTGGAGGCTAGCATAATTATTGAACTGAATGTTTTGAAGGTTAACTATTCCAACAAGATTGTTAATTCGTTCAGTTACTAATACCATGTCTTCATGATGGTGGACGTGCATTTCCTCAAGTGTGCGCATCACTTCGTCATAGGATATATGAGGCACATGGTCATCATTTCCTTCGTCAGTTTCTTCCTCCTCTTCAGTACTTTCTTGATTCTTAGTACCAACATCATCGCCCTCAGCATCTTCCATTTCATCATCATGTTCAACATCTTCATTTTGAACCATTAATGAGTTTGACTTCAAAAAGTACTTGTACTTACCAAGCTGGGGATTCCATTGATGACCCATAAGTGCGAGAGTTTTGGAGGTAAAATCTGAATCCAGAAGAATAGGTGTAGGTGAAATACCAGTAAGATCAAGGTCTGCTTGACTTAGAATTCCATGAATGAATGATGGATACCCCAAGGCAGATCCTCTAATGCAAATAACCAAATAGTGATGTAATACGGCCAATTAATCTTAATTTTGTTTAGAATGGCCCAAATTAACATAAACTCAGGTTGATTAATACGGGACAATCCACCCTTTTTGGGGAGAATTATCCTTGACACAATCCATTGCATAATTCGAGCCAGAGGAACCAATTGACCTGTTGTGACAATTTTTGGAAAAACACTACTTCGCACAAAATTCTCAGGATATGGTCGTTTTAACATGGAGTTCAAGGCATGTTTGAATTCATAGTCTGCAGGAAGCTTAGTGTTGGTGATTTTAACAGTATCAGTGTCTACAGGGAACAACTCAAAAGCTTTTCAAATTTCATCATCTACTTTGACAATCTTATCAGCAATTCTGTATGGAAATTGGTGATCAGAGAATTTACCTTGTATACCCGCATAGAATACCTTGACGAGTACCTCGTTGTAGTCTCCATCTAACTCGAGGAGTGGAAACACCTTTTGATGGTCCAACAATTCCACCACATCTGGGATATGCAGGCATTTGAGAGTGTTACAGAAGGCACAAAATTGCCTAACCAACCTTCTTATAGCAAACTTTTCATAATTTTTTTCAGTGAGATCAGAAGGAAGAAGTGATAGAGGAGTAACCTGAGTTTGACTTGAAGAGCTACCTCTGATACTTATTTTCTTTGTTGCCCTATGTTGTACCCCAAAATTTGTCCTCTCATATT
This sequence comes from Vicia faba, assembly GCA_948472305.1. Lineage (NCBI taxonomy): Eukaryota > Viridiplantae > Streptophyta > Magnoliopsida > Fabales > Fabaceae > Vicia > Vicia faba. The sequence continues at coordinate 1,059,868,827 of OX451736.1, read as the reverse complement.
TCCCAAGACATTGCAAGAATAATCTCCAAGTTGCTCAAGATTGCTCAAGAGTTGGACAGTCAAGCTATCTCCTAAGGCAGTCCACCTCAAATTAGGGTTTTGTGCTGCATCAAGGTCCTTGAGTCCAAATGACCTCAAGTGCTCCCCAATGTCCTAACATGTTCACAAGGTCATCCATGTCAAATTTCAAGCATTGCAGAGGAAGTTTGCTCAGTCAATTGCTCAAAGGGTTCAAAAATCGACTGTGCTAGGGCAAAAGTCAACTGTGACCCAAATACAGTCAAACTTCAAGATTTTTTGTCAACATTCTCATTCTAAAGGATATTTCATCATTTCATCAAGGGTTGATCATGATTCATCAAGGATTGCTCAAAATTCATCAAGACTCAAAAGTTGCTAAATTAGGGTTTTGTAGGAAAAGTCAACTCAACTTTGACCAAGCATAACTTTCTCATACTTTATAAGAAATGACCCATCCAAAGCTCATTTTGAATAGGATGCAATTTCCTACAATCCATCTTCATACCCCAAGATCATAAAATGCACTCACAAAAAGTTACAAATTTGGACATTATAGGTCATTTTTGAAAGTCAACAAAAACACATTTGTTTCCAAAGCTTATAACTTGAGCATGGAATATCAAACTTAGATGAGACCAAAAGGGATGATTATGGGACATCGCAAGCTTTCTAAAAAGTCCAAGAAAACTTCCAAAAGTTCAAAATTGAAGAAGTTATGCATTGTTGAAGTTGGGCATTTTTGCAAAATTGCCAAAAGTTAACTATCCGCAAAACATCAAATTTTGTCAAAGGGGCCCATTCTTTTCCACTTGATTTGATCTTGTCACACTACACACGTGTCCTAGCCTCAGCCTTGAGTCCATTTATCAAATTTTCTATTTTATTTGATTTTTATTTGAATTATTCCATTTTTAATCAATTTAAATCAAATAAAATCACAAAACTTGATTACATGAGATCTTTTTCTATTTTCAGTACCTAATCATCATCATCAAGTGAATCAAATTCGTATCATACATTCCATGTGCAAAAAGATTGGATTTTTGGCAAAATTGGATGGTTATCAATGGAGGATCAAATCAAATCTCCAAGCATTGATGCACAAGAATTCAGTCCACAAAAGTTGACCTAATACATTGCATTATACAGATATAAGGAAAAGGGCACGAATTAGAGAGCTAGAGGCTGCAGAATCATCAAAAGCAAAACTTGGAAAATTGGCAAAAAGTGTGAAACTGAAATCGTGCATAGAGGCAAATTCAAAGGCAAATCTCAACACCAATCACTTGCTGGACATCCACTGAAGCGAAGCCAATTCAAAACCAATCTCCATACACGCACAAAAGCCCTGTAAGTGTCTCAGAAAAATGCTTTTCGTTTGAAATCGTAGATCCTTATTCTTGCGTTTTTCTGGCAAAATCTTTGCATATTCATGATTATCATCCAATTTACAAGCTTTCTTCATTAGCCAATTGCATTTATCTGGCCTATAACCCCCTAGCCGAATCTAGGGTTCGTGGTTTGTGTTTTTTGGGCATTTCTTTTGCATGCAAAATTGGAGCCATTGATGGACATGGATGTAACCAGGGAGGGTAGACGAGCATGACCATGTGCTTGGAATCAATTTCTATGGCCTAAAATGGATTTTAGGAGACACATACGAATTTAGTTGTGGATGTAAATCCGCAGGTAAATAACCAGGGTTGAACGAGGAAGACGATGACGCGTCTCCCCCTGGTTGGCTGATTCAAACTTGGCGCGTGTTTTTTTATATTTTCTGGCATTTTATTTGTTTTCCCATATTATATTTATTGTCCAATACACTAACAAATGAAACGCGCTGGTTGAGTGGTAGAGGCATTGTTCAGTGACCAACGGGACCTGGGTTCGAATCCTAGGTCCCCCATGCATTTGTTATTATTTTTAAACAAGCATTCCAGTATAACTCCAAGCGCGTAGCCTACTATGGTCCCTCACTCAATGGCTTGCCAGATGGCCCCAGGCCAGATCTGGTGGTCCAGATGGAACGTGCATCATGCTCCCTGGTCAAAGTACACGCGTTGGATCACAAAAGTCAGCTAGGCCAATGTAAATGGGCCATGCAAATTTCCATTCCAACCTCCAATATGGGCCCAAACCCCCCTAAGTTCTATTTCTTTCTTTTATTTATTTTTATTATTTCTATTTGATGATTTATTATTATTATTTTTATATTAACTAACCAATTAATTCTTTTTCTTCATAAAATTAAAAACCAAAAAAATATATTTTTTATTAAATTAATTTTCAGCATTTTATTTTTGTCAATAAATATTAATTGGATTAATTTAGCTTTAATTAGGAATAACTTTTAATATATTTTGCAATAATTAAAATTAACTTAGACAATTAGGTTTTATTTAACATTGATCAAATTATTTTTATTTCTTTAAATATCAAAAATCCAAAAATATTATTCTCATTAATTAATTAATTAGTTTATTAATTTAATAATTAACTTAGTTTAATTTCCTTTTAATTCAAAAAACCAACAAAAAATTCTTTTCTTTAATAAACAAAGGGTCAAAACCCTAAAAACTCGCCCGATTTAATTTCTCGCACGCGATCCATTTGATTTCAATATTGTATCTGTTTCCTGTAATGTAATAGTTTAATAGGACTTTAATTATTTTATCGCTTTATTTATTTTCCGCATTTTAATTTTAAGGGTTGTTTTTGGCGATGTAAATACCCGACGCCTTGTAATAGTTAGTTTAATTTCTGCAATTTAATTTCCGCAACTTATAAACTGTTAGATGTTTGATAATAGGGAATGCATGATAAGATCGAATGTTTAAACTAAAATCAACATAGATAACCATTGACATGTACAAAGACAAAATTAACTGAAAATAACACACTCGCACATGCGCACTCTTAGGGTACACCTCACTTGGTTGCCTTCGAACATGGTCATTAAGTATAAGAAGTTTTAGAGGTCGCCCTCTTGTCCAAAGATCATAGTTGCCTCGAAACGGTTGCCTCGGAAAAATGATCTAAGACATTAGGGTTACCGCTAAGGCGTCCTAACGTTGCTTTAGTGACTGCACGTCCCTTAATCGAATTGACCCTTAAAACTCCAACGACGATGCTTCCTACTCATCAATAGTAGGATAGCATTGTCTAAAGGACATTAGCACAGATTGATTCCTTTTTCGAGTAGGTAGATGGTTCTTAAGTACTTGCTCCTTTCAAAACAAAACAAAACTTTTCGCACTTACACCTTTCAAACAAAAACTTCTTTCAAACCCACAAACACAAAGAAAAAACAAATTTTGAAAACACTTTGAGCAAGTACCTAAGAGCCCGTAGATAACCACGGATAGAAAGAGTGCTAACACCTTCCCTTTCTATAATCTATCCCCCGGACCCGATAAACATATCAAAAAAGGAATTTTTCTGTGCTTTTTTCCTTTCCTAGTTGGATAAAATAAAAGACGGTGGCGACTCTTGCTTACCGCGACATTTTGCGAAAACAAACGCAAAACACAAACCAACATTCCAAAAGCAGTTAGTTCTTTCTCACCGTATCACAGAACTGGCGACTCTGCTGGGGACTTAATAAGTGGGTGTACCTTAGGATTAGATCATTGTGTTTTCAATTGCTTGCTTTGTATGCTTTATATTTGTGGGCTTGTATCAGAGTTACTATAGATCCTAACCCGGATCTGGGGATACCCTTTAGGTAAGTAGCAATAAACGGTGAGGGAACTGTACGGCGTAGACCGATACGGTTGAAGTAGTAGCTACGTTGGTGTGGCACTTTAGATTATACCGATATCCCTTGTGTTGGAACGAGGAGAATATGGGTCATCTAAGGGGTCATTAAGAACCAACTGACCTTAGAACCTTTAAATTGACCAACTCGGCCGTAGAACAGTAGCAGTATGCTACACTCATTGAGACTAAACTCTCGCGATGATTCTGGCCGCAAGAAAAGGTTGCTAAACTGGAATTATTACCGATTGAGGGTAGTCAGTGATATTGAGATCCTCTAGAACCCGGTTACTATTTTTAGGACAGGTTTAAACCAACTGAACTTTAAGAGGGTAGTACCTAAGCTCCTTGCCAGCCTGAAATCTAAGGGCTCTCTGTGTGACTTGTGTGCCTTTACCATGTTTGCTATTTGTGGATACTTGTGGTGTGCTTACTATCATGACATCATGACATCATAACATTGCATACATCTTGCATTGGACTAACCTATTTCAAAGACAGAATGGATTCATCTTTGTTCTGTTTTGTAGGTCATGATGCCCATGCGTAGGAATACCATCCGGATCAACTTTGTCCAGGTTCCCACTATGCTCAAAGAATTGGTTGCAAAGATGCCTGATACTACTTCCTTCATCAGAAGACATGGTTATCTTCTCAGTTTGGTCACCTCTAAATTAGACGAGCAGATGATGAGTGTCCTGATCCAATTCTATGATCTGTTGTACCATTGCTTTACTTTCCAGGACTACCAGTTGGTTCCCACCTTAGAAGAGTTCTCTGATCTGCTCGGTATCTCTATTCTGGAGCAGACCCCGTTTACTGGTTGGGAGAAGATCCTTAGGCCAGAAGAGATTGCTTCAGCCCTTCATTTGACAAAGGATGAGGTAATGGCTAATTGGAAGACTAGAAGTGGAGCAAAGAGATTTCTGATTAAGTTCTTGGTTGGTAAGGCTAATTATTTCTGGGATAGTCTAGACTTCAAAGCATTCGGAGATATTCTGGCTCTTCTGATATATGGCTTGGTATTGTTTCCGAACTCTGACTCCTTTGTTGATGTGAATGCGGTGAAAATCTTCATCTCTCGCAATCCTGTACCCACTCTCTTGGGTGACATTCTTCATCAGCTTTATGCCCGTACTGCTCGTAAGCGGGGAACCTTGATGTGTTGTGCTCCATTATTGGCGAGGTGGTTTATTTCGCACCTCCCCAAATCAGTGCTGAAGAACAAAGAAGGCATGAGATGGGATTATAGGGTTATGTCTCTCTCTCTCTCTCACACAATGACATTATCTGGACTATCAAGGGTATGGATGAGGTGGCTATTATTGATCGATGTGGGGAATACCCCAATGTTCCACTGATAGGAACCCATGGAGGAATTTCTTATAATCCGTGCTTGGCCTTACGTCAGTTTGGGAGAGCCAGAAGGGAAGGACCTCATGAGCTGTTAATGCCTAGTATCATCTTTGATTTTCAAGGGGATAGCGACGAGCAACGCCGCAGATTCATAAGGGCTTGGGATAGAGTTCACATATCTGATCCACACGAGTTGGGCCCAAAGACTTCTCTTCCAATGGAGCCATATCTCTGATGGGTCTGTATCCGTGCCCAAAAGCTGGGTATGCCATATGAAGTCGTCCTGCCTATCATTATTGAAGTTGCTAATGAAGAGGGGCTTCTTCCTACCATCCTCCATCCTTACATGCCCACTGATATTGGGGCACTGAAAAGGTCTTGGATGCAGCTGAGAGAAGAGCGGGATGCTTACCGAGAAAAGTTCGACGAGCAAGAGTAGAAGATCCAGAAGTTGACTAGGCAGCTGGAGAACGAGCAGATTCTCAATGACTATGTCCGCACCGATAAGAAGAGACCATGGGAGCACTGATTATCCTTTGTTTATTTCCTTTCCAGTTCTATTTACTTTTCAGTATTTCCTTTCTTGTAAGGCCTTAAGGGCAATTTGTTGAACAATTTGAATTTCAAAGTATATCTAATAAAAGTGTGTTTCATTTCTTGTTTACAAAATTGAATCTCTCGATTGTCTTTGAAATAATGTCATACACATTTCATCCCATGCACTTCATAACAGGTACCCATTACAGGTCTCTTATCTTCTTCGCTATTTATTTCAGCACTCATCATGTCTGCTGAACCATCAACTGAGCAAGCAATCAAGGCCCTACAGGCCCAGAATGCCCAATTCCAAGAGTTATTCATGAATCTAGCTAAGGGTCAGCAAGATCTGAAGACCCTGATTCTGAAAGAGAAGAAGAAAACGAAGAAGAGGACAATCCTGTTTAACACAGGTCACAGGTTTGGAAACAGGCTACAGGATGAAGTTGATTTGAACACCTCATCTGGAGGGAAAGATAGTCAGGAAGAAAGGAGGGCTCCTAGCCCTGTGGTCTCAGATAACGAGACGGACTTTGACGAAGACCAGTATCCTCCTACTGAGGATAGATACAAACAACTGGAATACCGGTTGAGTGCCATGGAAGTTCAGAAAGTGCCTGGTCTGGACTTTGGTGATCTGGGTCTATCATCTGGGGTTGTGATTCCCCACAAATTCAAGGCACCAGCCTTTGCTAAGTATGACAAAGTTTCTTGTCCGAAGTTGCACCTCCGGTCATATGTAAGGAAGATTCAGCCGTACACCGCTGATAAGAACCTATGGATACACTTCTTTCAAGACAGTCTCTCAGGGACTCAGCTTAAATCGTTTTACCAGTTGGACAGAGCCAATATCCGCAGTTGGGAAGATTTGGCTACTGCTTTCTATAGGCAGTACTAATACAATTCCGACCTTGTTCCCACGTGTACCCAACTCCAGGGTATCTCAATGGGAATGGGTGAAGGATTCAAAGATTATGCTCATAAGTGGAGGGACCTCGCCGGAAGAGTGTAACCACCCTTGGCTGATCGGGAGCTTGTAGATATGTTTATGGGGACCTTGTCTGGTCCATTTTTCAACCATCTGATTGGAAGCTCTTCGTCTGGGTTTATAGAGCTAATTATGACCGGTGAGAGGATTGAGGCTGGTATTAAGGGTGGTAAGATACAAAAGGGTGCCTCATCAAGCACCGAGAAGAAGCCTTTTAAGAAAGAGTCCAGTGCTGTCAACAGTTCGAAAATCCAAAATAGACCTGAACGCCGCCAAGCTGTTAATGTGGTTGTTATTTCAAGACCTGCTGGTGCTCCTCAGCATAACAATCAACAAAAGGACGAGAGACCTCGAAGGCAATCCACCCGTCTCAGCATGAATTTGTCTCAGTTTCTGCCGCAGTTGCTAAAGACCAATCTAGTGATTCCAAGGGAAGCCCCGAAGAATCCCAACATTACCTCACCAAAGTACAACCCTAATGCCCACTGTGCTTTTCACTCTGATAGCCCGGGGCATAATACAGATGATTGTTGGTCTTTGAAGAATAAGATACAAGACTTAATTGATGCTAAGGAGGTCGAGTTCGGAGCACCATAAAAGCCTAAACAAGATGCAGGGGTGAATGCTATCAGGGATGACGATGATGAAGAGTTTGATATCGACAGATGGATCTACCCGACTGCCAATGGTGGATTAAGCAACTGGACAGCGAAGGATTCTATGCCCGTTTCTGTTATCACCCAGTAATGAGACTTTTTGTTTTGAATTTGTAATAGACAATGTTTTAAAACTCTATGGCCCGGTGTCTTACCCAGGGCACCGTGGCTTCATTTGTGAGGGCTTTATGTGTGTCATTTTCATATATCATTAATAAAAGCATTGGATGTTCTTGCATTTCAAATTTTGCGCTCCTTGTTTTTCTTTATTATATATTTCAAAACATCTATTTTACACACACTCACATATACAGGTCTACATCCACTTTGGATCTCACTGGTAACGACTCTGCTACTGCCTGTTATGACTTCAAAAATCTGATCAACTTAGCCGAAGACGAAGGTGAAGATGATTGCGAAGTGCCTGGTGAACTTGCAAGATTGTTACTCCAGGAAGAGAGGGCTATACAGCCGCATGAAGAGCCAGTGGAATCAGTAAATCTGGGTACAGAGACAGATAAGAAGGAAGTTAAGATCGGTGCAAATCTGGAGCTTAGTGTGAAGCAACGGTTGATTCAGATGCTGCGTGACTATGTTGAGATATTTTCCTGGTCTTACGAAGATATGCCAGGGTTGGATACCGATATTGTGGTTCACCGCCTGCCTACCAAGGAAGATTGTCCTCCCGTGAAACAGAAGGTCCGCCGAATGCGCCTAAAGATGTCTGAGAAGATCAAGGCTGAAGTTATGAAACAGTTTGACGCCGTTTTTCTAGCAGTTACTTCTTACCCATAGTGGGTGGCCAATGTGGTTCCTGTGCCGAAGAAGGACGGTAAGGTTCGAATGTGTGTTGACTATAGGGATCTAAATAGGGCAAGCCCCAAGGATTACTTTCCTCTACCTCATATCGACGTTCTGGTTGACAACATCGCTCAGCACAAGGTATTCTCCTTTATGGATGGCTTCTCCGGATATAATCAGATTAAGATGGCTCCCGAAGACATGGAGAAGACAACCTTTGTTACTCAGTGGGGTACCTTTTGCTACAAGGTCATTCCTTTTGGACTGAAGAATGCTGGGGCAACGTATCAGCGTGCCATGGTCGCTTTGTTTCATGACATAATCCATCATGAGATTAAGGTATACATCGAAGATATGATTGCAAGGTCCCAGACTGAAGAAGAACACCTTGATCATCTGCAGAAGCTGTTTGACAGGCTGAAGTTGTACAAGCTAAGGTTAAACCCGAACAAGTACACTTTCGGGGTGAGATCTGGTAAGTTGTTGGGCTTTGTTGTAAGCGATAAAGGTATTCAAGTGGATCCTGCAAAAGTGAAATCTATACAGGAGATGCCAGCTCCCAGAACAGAGAAAGAAGTCAGAGGCTTCATGGGACGACTAAACTACATTGCCCGATTTATCTCGCACTTGACTGCTACTTGTGAACCAATCTTCAAGTTACTGAAGAAAGATCAAGTGGTACGATGGAATGATGAATTCCAGGCCGCTTTTGAAAGGATTAAAGAGTATCTCCAAGAGCCACCCATCCTGATGCCTCCAGTTGAAGGGAGACCTCTGATCTTATACTTGACAGTACTCGATAACTCAATGGGGTATGTGTTGGGTCAACATGACGAGTCTGGCCGAAAAGAGCCTGTTATTTAGTACCTTAGCAAAAAGTTTCCTGACTGCGAGACCCGATACTCGTTGCTCGAGAAAACTTGCTGCGCTTTGGCATGGGCTGCTCGCCGGCTGAGACAGTATATGCTGACTCACACTACTCTGTTGATATCAAAGATGGATCTAGTCAAGTATATCTTCGAAAAGCCTGCCTTGTCCGGAAGAATAACAAGATGGCAGATGATCTTGACTGAGTATGACATCCAGTACACGACCCAAAAGGCAATCAAGGTAAGTGTGTTGGCAGACCATTTGGCACATCAGGCAGTGGATGATTACCAGTCTATGAACTTTGAATTTCCGGATGAGAATATCATGTTGGTAACTGATTGTGAGACACTTGGACCGGATGAAGGACCTGAGGAGGGATCCCGATGGTCTGTGTACTTCGATGGAGCTTCGAACGCTTTGGGCAATGGCATTGGCGCTGTGATCATATCTCCTAAAGGCTCTCATACTCCGTTCACCGCCCGACTATGTTTCAACTGCACTAACAACATGGCAGAGTATGAAGCATGCATCATGGGTCTTCGAGCAGCAATTGACCTAAGGATTAAGTTTCTGAGTGTCTTCGGAGATTCCGCTCTCGTGATCAGTCAGATCAAAGGCGAGTGGGATACGAAACACCCAAATCTTATTCCTTACAAGGAGTATGTGTTGACTCTGCTTCCCCATTTTGAGGAAATAACCTTTGAACATTTTCCTAGAGAGGAGAATCAGTTAGCGGGCGCGCTGGCTACGATGTCTTCTATGTTCAAAGTCAATTGGGACAACGAGGCTCCCCGGATTATCATTGAAAGATTGGACGAACCTGCACATTGCTGTGACATTGAGACTGAAGAGGTAACAGAAAAGCCCTGGTTTCACGAAGTAAAAAGGTATCTAGAGGTTCAGGAATACCCCGAGGGTGCATCTGTTAATGACAAGAAGTTTATGAGAAGGTTTGCGGCGAAGTTCTTCATCAGCAATGGCATTCTTTACAAGTGTAACCATGATTCAACCTTACTGCGATGCATGGATAAGACCGAGGCAGAAAGGATCATGGCAGAATTACATGAAGATACTTTCGGAACTCATTCCAGTGGACACACCATGGCAAAGAAAATCCTTTGAGCAGTATATTATTGGTCCACAATGGAAGCCGACTGTTATCAGCATTCTCGGACATGTCACAAATGTCAAGTCTATGCTGATAAGGTGCACATACCTCCAGTTCCTCTAAGCGTCTTGACGGATCCTTGGCCTTTTGCAATGTGGGGCATTGATATGATCGGCGAGATCAGACCTACAACGTCCAACGGGCACCGTTTCATCTTGGTAGCAATTGATTACTTTACAAAGTGGGTTGAAGCAGATTCCTTTGCTACTGTAACCAAGAACGTTGTGGCACGGTTTATTCGGCACAACCTAATATGTCAATATGGTGTACCAGAGAGGATCATTACGGACAATGGTACCAATATCAACAACAAGATGATCTCCGAGCTCTGCAAGCAGTTCAAGATACATCATCACAACTCTTCTCCCTACCAGACGAAGATGAATGGGGCTGTTGAAGCGGCTAATAAGAACATTAAGAAGATTGTGCAGAAGATGACAGTGACATACAAAGACTGGCACGAGATGTTACCATTTTCTCTTCATGGGTATTGTACCTCAGCGCGAATGTCAACAGGGGCAACACCCTATTCCTTGGTATTTGGCAAATTTTTCAAAAGCATAGAAAGTCTCACTTTTGTTTGCTAAGAATATCGTCCAACAAAATCTAGAGTAGTCATCAACTATAACGTAGCCATAATAATTTCCACATATACTTTTAATTCTAGATGGTCCAAATAAATCCATATTGAGGAGTTCAAGTGGTTTCGTTGTAGAGATGCCATTTTTCGATTTAAAAGAGACTCGTGTGTGTTTACTCATTTGATAAGCATCACATAGATGATCTTTTGAAAATTTGATTTTGGGTAAGCCAATCACAAGGTCTTTAAATATGATTTTATTTAGAAAATAAAATTTAACGTGTGTTAATCGCTTATGCCAAAGCCATGAGTCTTCACTCATGGAGACTAAGCATTTAGCACCTGTTAGGGACACATTATTCAAATCAAGCATATACACATTGTTTACCCTCAAGCCCTTAAACACATCCTCTTTCTTATCATTATGTTCGATTATGCAATCATCCTTTAGAAAAGTAATTTTATAACCTTTGTCGCATAATTGACTAATGCTAATAAGATTTTGTTTAAGGCCATTAACTAATAGAACATCTGAGATAGTGGTGGATGAGGGATTACCTACACTATCTTTACCGAGTATTGCTCCCTTGTTGTTATCACCATAAGTAACACATACTTTCTTCTTTGTTTACAAAGTTAAAGAATAGCGAAATGTCACCCGTCATGTGTCTTGAGCACCCACTATCGAGAAACCATATTCTCTCGAGAGGCTCAAGACATTCCACCTGAAATATTAAACATGGGAGATAGGTACCCAACATTCATTGGGTCCTTGAGTGTGAGTTAAACATTTTTTCCCTTTGGGGAACCATTGGTATATGCCTTTAGGAACTAAGAATCTCCTAAATCGACATTTACTAATGGTATGTTCCTTCTTGCAACAATATAAGCAAGACATATCTAAGTGAGATCTACTATTTCTATCTTGATCCCTTACTTCATAGGTATATTCTTGATAGGGATTAATCATACTTTTTCTGAAGTTTGAGCGATCGATAGCAAACGTAATCTTAGGTTGTAAAGCTTTGTCTACCTTGGCTTTGAGAGTTCTAACTTCTTTTTGCCAAATATGACAAGTTTCACATCCATTCCATTTAAACCAAGGTCTCTCTTCTTTTTCACATTTTCCTTCAATATTTTCTATCATAGATGCTTTAAGAGCTTCTAATTCCTTTTCGAAATCGGCAATCTTTTGTTCTAGATATGAAAATATTTTCTTGTTTGAGGCTAAGCGTTTGAAAGCTTCCTTAGCCTCTTGATGTAAAATATTGAAGGAATTTGATAGTTCTAAATAAGAAATTTCATCAATATGATCATACTTAGCATGACTTACCTTTTTCTGCTTATGTTGATGAGCCATGAGACAAAGGTTGATCGTTTCTTCTTCATCACTTGAGAAACCTTTACTTGAGGAACCATTATCGCTCTCCCAAGTAATGTATGCTCTTCTAGCTTTGGTTGGTTTCTTTTGATTTTTGGCCTTGGCTTTGTCTTTCTTCAAATAGGGGCAATTTGTAACGCCCCGAATTTAATTAATTAAGGATTTAATTATTGGAAATTTTCAAAGTTGAGAATTGTCAGTATTATTCTAAGAAGCATAATTGGATAAATATGTTGAGTTGAGAGGTACGTTGATAGTCAGATAAATTAGACGGTTTAGTCATATAACTATTATTATAATATTATTTGCGAGTTAGTTTCATTTAAAGTTTGGATCAATCATAGTTGAAGAATATTATTGGAAATAATATTAGATTATATTATGTGACTATTTATTTAATTGGGCTTATGTTGTGATAGTAGTAATAGTGAGGTGTGTATGTAGGCCCACTAAGAGAAACACTATTATTGGATTAATAGAATAATATATATTATTATTATTAAATAAGAGAGGAAGAGAGGATAGTGTATCAGGAAAAGAAGAGAAAGAGGAAAATAGGGTTTTTGGAGAAGAAGAGAGCTACGTGAAGTTTAACCAAGAGGCCAAGAGGAGATTCAAATCGGAGACACATAGAGTTGTCATCAAACTAAATCAGGTAAGGGTGGGGTTTCTTATCCTATAATGGGGTATATGATATTTTGTATGTGGGAATTAGTTTGTGGGATTATTACTGTTTGTTGATTTGTGTTGGTTTATGTTGTTGTGATAAACATTATTAATAATTGATGTGATTAAAGAATTTTCAAGGAATTAGTGTATTACTGTGTAATATACTTGTCTGGACTGGATTTGGAATAGTAGACAGTAGCAGAAAATCCATTAAAACAGTACCGAGTAGACGAAAGAAGAAGAAAATAGAGAAGAGAAATTGTGCCTGGAAATGCTGCCGAACGGCAGCTTGTTGCTGGTTGGATGCTGTCGAACGTCAACTGGATTATGGTGGGAGGTGTCGATCGGAACTTTGAGTAAGTGGGAGGGTGTTCTGTGCGGCACACCTTTGGGCAGGGGCACTTATTCTGTTTTGTGGCACTATGCTGTATAATTTTTATATGGTGTCAATAGATAGTTTATTAATAGAAAATCAGTTGGGAATAAAGTAACTATTCTTATCAGTAGCATGTTATAGCAGAAGGAACATTAATGGAAGTAACATATTTTTGTAGAGTTGTTTTATGTGATAGAGGATAATAATAGTAATAATAATAAGTGGTAAATTTAGAGGAACAGTAGAACAAAGCAGCAGAGTTAATAATTAGTAGAATTATGTTAGTAGTAGGTGTAGAAATTAAAATAGCAGTGATGGTTTTAGTTGCAGAGTTGGTAATAAATAATTTAACAGAGTAGTATATTAGTGACAAATGTAATAATTTAGCAGAGGTAGCGTAATTTAGTAGAATAAATTGATTAGTAGCAGTATCAATAAAAAGTAGTAATAACAGTACATTAAGCAATATTGATTAGCCGAATTTGTAGATTTGGGCAGTAAAATTGGTTAACCGGAATTAGTTGAAATTGTCGGAATAAGTCATATATACATGTGGGTATTTTTAGTTGATTGGTTTTTATTAGAATTATGTAGAATCAAGTTGATTAAGTTGTAGGCTTATGCCAACGTTGTTGAATACATTATTGTTGTTGCATATGTTGCGATTGATAAGTTTATTAAGTTGTAGGCTTATGCCAACGCTGTTGAATACATTGTTGTTGTTGAATATGTTGTGATTGATAAGTTGATTAAGTTGTAGGCTTATGCCAACGTTGTTGAATACATTGTTGTTGTTGAATATATTTTGATTGATAAGTTGATTAAGTTGTAGGCTTATACCAACGTTGTCGAATATATTGTCGTTGTTGTATGTGATTATTGCATTCATTAAGTCACATACATTTGTGTTATTAAGTTGGCCTGAATTGGCACCACGTTGGCCTGGATTGGCACCACGTTGGCCTGGATTGGAAAAATATTAAGTTGAAGGCTTATGCCTTGTTGACGCCTCTATTTATTGGTAGATTTTCTAAGTTGGGAGTTCTGCTCCAATGGTACCACATGCATTTGCATAACATTGAGTCGCATTCTAAGTTGTACAATTAAGCTGTTGTGTTGATGAATTGATTGTTGCATTTTGATGATATCCTATTGCGATTATTGTTGTGAAGTGGTGATTTTTGCATGACCTGGTTCTAATATATGATTTATCATGCGCTCACTTATACGATTTAAGAATCTCACCCCTTCTGTTTGAATGTTGCCCTCTGTTGGTACGTGTAGGTATTAAAGAATGGAGATTTGCTTAGCCTTATTAGTTCAAAGTCGGTTGGTCGCTCTGATACGTAGCACTCGGGGGGAAATGAACAAATATTTGTTTACTTGTTGAAATTGTTTTAGTTGTGGAATCCTAAGTTTAATTATATGAAATAATATGTTGCCTCTCAAGTTGTTTTAGTTGAATGAAACATATGATGCTACTTGAAGTTGTAATTATGATTCTGCTGCGTTATTAATAAAAGAAGTAGTTTTGTTTTAAAAGTTGATGCAAGTTGTTATATGTTCCTTCGAAAACTAAAGTGTTATGTATTTGTTTATGTGTTGCAACATGTTGAATTGTGATATCCCAGATGTGTTGGAAATTTTTAAATACTCTAATTTTTCGTTATAACTACCGGGTAGAATTTAGGGTGTTACAATAGTGGTATCAGAGCAGGTTGGTCCGTCCGACCAAGTTGTCTAATATCGTTTATTCCTTGGTGCACGACAAGTGTGTGAAACACTGTCGGTGCTTATTGTTTTTCTAATCGAGTTGTATGCAGGATGTTGGTTGAAGATAAGTGGGGGAGAAGCTTTGCTTCTCGGATATGTTCAATTGAAAGGTGTTGGTTTGGTGTGCTGCCGACGATGATAATGCAAGAATTGTTGGAGTATTGTTGTTCCCGAATTTGAAGGTGACTTGGATTCAAGGTCTTGTTGTTAGTTGAGTTAGAGCACCTTGATAGAAATTGATCAGACATTGTTGGTGCTTACTTCTCGAAAAATGAAGAGCGATGTAATATTTGTTGATTCACGAAGAAAGTGTAAGATATCGATGTTTGAACAATGATAGAGTAATAAAATTGTTGTAACTTTTGTGTTGGGATCACATAAGTGATTTTCGAAAGTAGTTGACGTTGATAAGTAGTTGTGAATCGCGAGTCTGAGTCGAAACTTGAAGAAGTGAGTAGCGTTGCGAAAGGAATTGTTGCCCTGGTGTTTTGGGACTTGAACTTTGGTGAAGGAATGCATCTCTCGAGTTATAAGAGTTTTGGGAGTACAAGATATATTAAGATTTGTTTGAAATATGTCTAAGTTGAAGACAAATGAGTTTCGGAGTGGAATTTCCGTAAGCGAATCGCAGGAAACTGCAAAATTGTTGTGGGACTTCAAAAATTCATAACTAGAGTTCCTAGCATCCGATTTGAGTTCCGTTTGAAGAGTTAGAAAGCTAACGAAATGAGCTTTATTTTAAAAATGGTTTCAGTATCTGTAATAGATTCATTTATCACGTGATGATATTGGAAGTAAGTGCAGTTTGTTGTTAAGCTTGTCTTTGGGACTAGACTTGTTCTTCAGTGTTGTACGGGACATCAGCGTCCGAGTTGGGTGAATTATAGGAGAAATTGAAAGATTTATTTAAAGTAATTTGTGAAATCAAAGGTATCATTTGGAAAGCTTTGGTGTTATTAATTAGAACGAAAGACGATAGTGCGAAATTGTGTGGAATTTACGGTGTCGAAAAGGAGGAAGATTTATGCTAAGTTGTCAGGATGTATGTTATAGTTTTGGGAGAAGAGTTCTCTTGAGTAATTTTATTTCCAAGTGAAAATGTATGTAGATCCATTCAATGTGGATGCAGTTCTAAGTTGGAGAACGATGAAGTCTGTTATAGAGGTTAGTAGCTTGTTGAGCTTAGATAATTACTATCGTAGTTGTTTGAGGTGTAGATATATATATGAAATGTTGTTAGATAAGATGATAATATTGAGAGTGTGATTGGAATGAGTTTGAGAGGTGGAGATACATGTATTTTTGATGTCGTGAAATTCAGAAGAGGATTAAGAGCTTAAGAATGTTGTTAGAATCCTTTATGTAGATAAAGACTCAGACTAGAGTGGAAGGATTTGTAATGTAATCATATGCCAACATATCGTAAGTTAGAAAATGATTGATCACCGTGGGATGGTGGGTGAATGAGGATTAGACAGGTTGTGTTTTAGAAAACTTGAATACGAGTTTTAAGGAAACGCTATTATAGTTTGGTACGACGATTTATACTCCCTTATGATTGTCAAATACTAATTGACAAATTAAGGAACTGATCACCCTCAATCCATTATTGATAGTAGACGAGACCATGTTGGATGATATAGATTTGTTGTGATATCTTAATGGTGTATCTTAATTACGTGTTTGATTTGGTAGATTGCCGATGTAGAGATGATATGCCAGAGTACTAAGTTTGCTAGTAAATATTTGCGGATTTTATAAGAAGATTAGTATGGTTGTTAGTTGATGGTGAGTTGTGTGTTTAATTGTTGAGTTATACAATCAAGTTGATGTTGTGATGATTTGGTTCCCGTTGCCGTGATGTTGTTGTTGGTTACCGTAAGTAAGGAATAATATTTCATAATGTGATGAAGTTGATTATGTTGGTTGTGTTGCTATCACTATAAGAGTGATACGACGATGTGAACGAATTTTTTGATATTTTGTTGATAATTGATATACGGGAATTAAATTGTGTATGTCTCTTGAGGTTGAAAAAGGTGTTAAGATGATATTGAGACGATGTATATTCAAGTATAAGTGTGTTATAGTTGTTGCTACTTAAAATGTTGGTATGTCAGATTATGATGGAGTAGTTGAGATACTAGTAACGATTATGTCGCGAAGTGTTGAATGATTGGCATGTGTGTAATCGATTGAATTGTGTTAAGTTATTGTTATGTGGTAAAGTAGTGGTCGAAGTGTTTCCAGACGCGACTTGGGGATCAAAAAGTTGGATGTGAACTTCACATTAAGGGTGGTAGTATCGAGTATATTTTCGAGGACGAAAATATCCTAAGTGGGGGAGAGTTGTAACGCCCCGAATTTAATTAATTATTTGATTAAATTAATTAAGGATTTAATTGTTGGAAATTGTCGAAGTTGAGAATTATCAGTATTATTCTAAGAAGCATAATTGGATAAATATGTTGAGTTGGGCGGTAAGTTAATAGTCAGATAAATTAGACGGTTTAGTCGGAGAACTATTATTGGAATATTATTTGCGAGTTAATTTTATTTAAAGTGTGGATTGATCATAGTTGAAGAATATTATTGGAAATAATATTAGATTATATTATGTGACTGTTTATTTAATTGGGCTTATGTTGTGATAGTAGTAATAGTGGGGTGTGTATGTAGGCCCACTAAGAGAAACACTATTATTGGATTAATAGAATAATATATATTATTATTATTATTATTAAATAAGAGAGGAAGAGAGGATAGTGTATCAGGAAAAAAAGAGAAAGAGGAAAATAGATTTTTTGGAGAAGAAGAGAGCTACGTGAAGTTGAACTAAGAGGCCAATAGGAGATTCAAATCGGAGACACATAGAGTTGTCATCAAACTAAATCAGGTAAGGGTGGGGTTTCTTATCCTATAATGGGGTATATGATATTTTGTATGTGGGAATTAGTTTGTGGGATTATTACTGTCTGTTGATTTGTGTTGGTTTATGTTGTTGTGATAAACATTATTAATAATTGATGTGATTAAAGAATTTTCAAGGAATTAGTGTATTACTATGTTATATACTTGTCTGGACTGGATTTGGAATAGTAGACAGTAGCAGAAAATCCATTAAAACAGTGCCGAGTGGACGAAAGAAGAAGAAAATAGAGAAGAGAAATTGTGCCTGGAAATGCTGCCGAACGGTAGCTTGTTACTGGTTGGATGCTGCCGAACGACAACTGGATTATGGTGGGAGGTGCCGATCGGCACTTTGAGGAAGTGGGAGGGTGTGCCGTACGGCACACCTTTGGGTAGGGGCACTTGTTCTATTTTGTGACACTATGCTATATAATTTTTATATGGTATCAATACATTGTTTATTAATAGAAAAGCAGTTGGAAACAAATTAACTATTCTTATCAGTAGCATGTTATAGCAGAAGGAACATTAATAGAAGTAACATATTTTTGTAGAGTTGTTTTATGTGATAGAGGATAATAGTAGAAATAATAATAAGTGGTAAATTTAGAGGAACATTAGAACAAAGCAGCAGAGTTAATAATTAATAGAATTATGTTAGTAGTAGGTGTAGAAATTAAAATAGCAGTGATGGTTTTAGTTGCAGAGTTGGTAATAAATAATTTAACAGAGTAGTATATTAGTGACAAATGTAATAATTTAGCAGATGTAGCATAATTTAGTAGAATAAATTGATTAGTAGTAGTATCAATAAAAAGTAGTAATAATAGTATATTAAGCAATATTGATTAGCCGAATTTGTAGATTTGGGCGGTAAAATTGGTTAACCGGAATTAGTTGAAATTGTCGGAATAAGTCATATATACATGTGGGTATTTTTAGTTGATTGGTTTTATTAGAATTATGTAGAATCAAGTTGATTAAGTTGTAGGCTTATGCCAACGTTGTTGAATACATTATTGTTGTTGAATATGTTGCGATTGATAAGTTGATTAAGTTGTAGGCTTATGCCAACATTGTTGAATACATTGTTGTTGTTGAATATGTTGTGATTGATAAGTTGATTAAGTTGTATGCTTATGCCAACGTTGTTGAATACATTGTTGTTGTTGAATATGTTATGATTGATAATTTGATTAAGTTGTAGGATTATACCAACGTTGTCGAATAGATTGTCGTTGTTGTATGTGATTATTGCATTCATTAAGTCACATACATTTGCATTATTAAGTTGGCCTGGATTGTCACCACGTTGGCATGGATTGGCAAAATATTAAGTTGAAGGCTTATTCCTTATTGTGGGATTTTGGATCGAACTCTAGTTGGTCGAAGTACATGCTGTAGTCGAAGAAGGGTCCATCATGTATTCGTCGAAGGATTCTTGTCGAATTAGGTTTTAGTGTTTAAAACCCTAATTTGTTAAGTTAGCTTGTTTCTTAAGTTAGCTTGTATAATGGGCCTTGTGGAAAAAGCCCATTAGTTAGTATGTTAGGTTTTATTATAAATAGCATACTAGTCTCTCATCATTGCCAACACAGCAAATCCTAATTTAGGGTGAGAGGGTTATTTGTTATCCTTGTAAACTTGTAATCTTGTTTTCAAAGAGAAAGTAAAGAATAGCAGTTATAACCAATTCTTGTGTTCTTCTTCTTCCTTGTTCTTTATTCTTCCCAAATACTATACTTTGTTATTGGCATTGAATTCACAACAAATTGGTGCGGTGAGCGTGGAGAAGATGCCTTCAACAAAATATGAGATTGAAAAGTTCACCGGAGTGAATGATTTCGGTCTATGGCGCTTGAAGATGAAAGCCCTACTGGTTCAGCATGGTTGTTTGGAAGCGTTGAAGGGAGCGACGGCGATGGACGCTGCGTTAACAGAAAGAGAGAAGACGGCCATGATCGAGAAAGCACACAGCGCAATTTTGTTGAGCCTTGGTGATAAGGTTCTTCGACAGGTATCAAAGGAGACGACGGCATCAGGGTTATGGGTGAAACTTGAAAGTTTGTATATGACCAAATCTCTGGTAAATCGACTCTACCTGAAGCAAGCTTTGTATTCATTCAAGATGATTGAAGACAAAGTGTTAGCTGAGCAGTTGGATATGTTCAACAAGCTGATTCTTGATCTTGAAAATATTGATGTAAAGATTGATGATGAAGATCAAGCGCTGTTATTATTGTGCGCTTTGCCCAGATCACATGCTCACTTCAAAGAAACCCTCTTGTATGGAAGAGAGTCCCTGACCTTTGAAGAAGTTCAATCAGCTTTGTACTCTAAGGACTTGAACGAACGTAAGGAGCATAAACCTTCGACGGTTGGTGAAGGTTTGGCTGTTAAAGGAAAATTCGACAAGAGGAAAGGTAAAAATCAGTCGAAGTCTTATAGTGGTGATGCATCTGGTATTAGATGCTATCACTGTAAGAAAGTAGGTCACACAAGAAAGGTGTGCCCTGAACGCCTGAAAGATCATGGAGGTAAGGATAATGGCAATGCAGCTATTGTCCAAGATGATTTCGAATCATCTGATGTTCTTGTGGTTTCAAGCAACAACTCGTCGAAGGAGTGGATTATGGATTCTGGATGCACTTGGCACATGACTCCAAACAAAGACTTGTTCGAGGAATTATGTGATCAAGATGGTGGATCGGTATTGCTGGGAAACAACAAAGCTTGCAAGATTGCAGGCGTTGGATCTGTGAGATTCAAGCTCCATGATGAGTCAATAAGACTGTTGACTGAAGTCAGGTATGTACCTGATTTGAAGAGAAATTTGATTTCTCTTGGTGAATTCGACAAGAAAGGATATGTTTTTCAAGGAGAGAAAAGTATCCTGAGAGTCATGAAAGGGTCGAAGGAAGTCTTGAGAGGCGTGAAGAAACAAGGCTTGTATACCCTTGAGGCTGAAGTTGTAAGTGGTTCGACAAATGTTGCATCCACGAAACCTTTGTCGAAGACAGAAATTTGGCACATGAGATTGGGCCATGTCAGTGAAAGGGGTCTGGTCGAATTAGGGAAACAAAATCTGCTTGGTGGAGATAAAGTCGAAAAGCTGAAGTTTTGTGAACCCTGTGTACTTGGAAAGTCCTGTAGAATGAAGTTCAACAAAGGCAAACAAAGAACACATGGATCCCTTGATTACATCCATGCTGATCTTTGGGGGCCTGCAAGGTGTCCATCACATTCAGGAGCAAAGTATTTTCTATCCATAGTAGATGACTATTCCAGAAAGTTATGGGTATTCATCCAGAAGACTAAGGATGAAACTTTTGAGAATGTCAAAAGTTGGAAGACTCTTGTCGAAAATCAAACTGGCAGAAAGGTAAAGAGGTTGAGAACCGACAATGGCCTTGAGTTTTGCAATGAGGCATTCGACAGTTTTTGTGTTGCCTCGGGTATTGCAAGGCACAGAACTACCGCAGGTACTCCACAACAAAATGGTTTGGCTGAAAGGTTTAATCGAACTATTTTGGAGAGAGTTAGATGCATGTTGACTAGTGCGGGATTAAAGAAGGTGTTTTGGGCTGAGGCTGTTTCGACAGCAGCATATCTGATAAACAGATGTCCTTCGACAGCGTTAGATATGAAGACACCTGAAGAAGTTTGGTCGGGACATCCACCAGATCTCGACAAACTAAGAGTATTTGGCTGTGTAGCCTATGCTCACATTAGGCAAGACAAGGTCGAACCTAGAGCTCTGAAATGCATGTTTATGGGATACCCTGAAGGAGTGAAAGCTTATAGGCTATGGTGCCTAGAGCCAGGTCACAGGAGGTGTATCACCAGTCGAGATGTAGTTTTCAACGAAACTGAAATGGTTTTCAAGAAAACTGATGATGTTGACGAAGAGCTGGAACAGGTAGAGATTCCTGTTGAGGTGGAGCATGTTGATGCTGAAATGCGTATCCTAGATGAAGTCGAAGAAGAAACAGAAAATTCTGATGATGTTGAGGAAACTGTTGATGACTACCTATTGTCGAGAGATAGGCAAAGAAGAGTCATAAAACCACCTCAGAGACTTGGATATGCAGATCTTGTAGCTTATGCCTTAATCTCTGCAAGTGAAGTTCTAGACGAAGAACCTAGAGATTATAAGGAAGCTATAAGGAGTCGAATGAAGACTGAATGGCTAAAGGCCATGCATGATGAGATGAAATCTCTTCATGATAATCACACTTGGGAACTAATCGAGAAACCTGTTGGGGCAAGGTTAGTCAGCTGTAAGTGGATTTTCAAAGTTAAGGAAGGAATTGAAGGAGTAATGTCGAAGAGGTACAAGGCAAGATTAGTCGCAAGGGGTTTCACTCAGAAAGAAGGTGTCGACTTCAATGATGTATTTTCCCCTGTTGTGAAGCACAGATCCATCCGAATGTTGCTTGCCATGGTGGCTCAGTTCGACCTTGAACTGGAACAAATGGATGTGAAGACTGCGTTCTTGTATGGTGACTTAGATGAAACAATCCTGATGGGGCAACCTGAAGGGTATGTCGAAAAGGGGAAAGAAGATTATGTGTGCAAACTGAAGAAATCTTTATATGGACTTAAACAATCTCCTCGACAGTGGAATAAGAGATTCGACAAGTTCATGGAACACATAGGTTTCATTAGAAGTCAGTTCGACCATTGTGTTTACTCCAGATTTCGACCTGAAAATTCATTTGTTATTTTGTTGCTTTATGTTGATGATATTCTGATAGCAAGCAACAACGTCGAAGATGTAATGAGGGTGAAGGCTGAACTCAATAAGGAGTTCGACATGAAGGATCTGGGAGCTGCATCTAGGATTCTTGGAATTGACATTCGAAGAGATAGAAAGCAGTCGAAATTATGCTTATCTCAAGAGGCATACCTACGAAAGATTCTTGACAAGTTTGGTATGTCGAATTCAAAGCCTGTTGTGACTCCAACAAACCCTCAATTCAAGCTGAGTATTGATCAATGTCCCAGTACTGATGTCGAAAGAACCTATATGAATAGCATCCCATATGCTAATATAGTTGGTTCTTTGATGTATGCTATGGTCTGTACTAGACCCGATATAGCATATGCAGTAAGTCTTGTAAGCAGGTACATGGCGAATCCTGGAAAAGCTCACTGGCAAGCGTTAAAGTGGACTCTAAGGTACATAAATGGGTCTCTGAACAGAGTCTTAATTTATGGTGGAGCCTTGGGTGAAGATAGTAAAGCAGCAGTCGAAGGCTATGTTGACTCTGATTATGCAGGCTGTATGGATTCCAGAAAATCTATTTCTGGATATGTTTTCACTATGTTTGGTACAACAATTAGTTGGAAAGCAACTCTTCAGAAGGTTGTTGCCTTATCAACTACTGAAGCAGAATATATTGCCCTAACTGAAGCTGTGAAAGAAGCATTGTGGCTTGAAGGTTTTGCAAAGGAGCTGAAACTTCAAGGTCAAGGTATCACTGTTAAATGTGATAGTCAAAGTGCAATACACCTGTCGAAGAACTCAGCCTATCATGAGCGAACCAAGCACATAGATGTGAGGCTGCATTTCGTCAGAGGGGTAATCGAGCGTGGAGAAGTCCAAGTGCTGAAGGTCTCGACAGATCACAATGCTGCTGATATGATCACCAAAACATTGCCAAGTTGCAAGTTTTTCCACTGTATGCAGTTGATAAAGCTGCATGAAGAAAGCTAGTTAGTGTCTCTTGATGCTGTAGAGTTAGGTCCAAGGTGGAGATTTGTGGGATTTTGGATCGAACTCTAGTTGGTCGAAGTACATGCTGTAGTCGAAGAAGGGTCCAGCATGTATTCGTCGAAGGATTCTTGTCGAATTAGGTTTTAGTGTTTAAAACCCTAATTTGTTAAGTTAGCTTGTTTCTTAAGTTAGCTTGTATAATGGGCCTTGTGGAAAAAGCCCATTAGTTAGTATGTTAGGTTTTATTATAAATAGCATACTAGTCTCTCATCATTGCCAACACAGCAAATCCTAATTTAGGGTGAGAGGGTTATTTGTTATCCTTGTAAACTTGTAATCTTGTTTTCAAAGAGAAAGTAAAGAATAGCAGTTATAACCAATTCTTGTGTTCTTCTTCTTCCTTGTTCTTTATTCTTCCCAAATACTATACTTTGTTATTGGCATTGAATTCACAACACTTATTGATGCCTCTATTTATTGGAAGATTTTCTAAGTTGGGAGTTCTGCTCCAATGGTACCACATGCATTTGCATAACATTGAGTCGCATTCTAAGTTATACAATTGAGCTGTTGTGTTAATGAATTAATTGTTGCATTTTGATGATATCATGTTGCTATTGTTATTGTGAAGTGGTGATTTTTGCATGACCTGGTTCTAATATATGATTTATCATGCGCTCACTTATATGATTTAAGAATATCACCCCTTATGTTTGAATGTTTCCCTCTGTTGGTAAAATGCAGGTATTAAAGAATGGAGATTTGCTTATCCTTATTAGTTCAAAGTGGATTGGTCGCTCTGATACCTATCACTCGGGGGGAAATGAACAAATAGTTGTTTACTTGTTGAAATTGTTTTAGTTGTGGAATCCTAAGTTTAATTATATGAAATAATATGTTGCCTCTCAAGTTGTTTTAGTTGAATGAAACATATGATTCTACTTGAAGTTGTAATTATGATTCTGGTGCGTTATTAATAAACGAAGTGGTTTTGTTTTAAAAGTTGATGCAAGTTGTTATATGTTCCTCTGAAAACTAAAGTGTTATGTATCTGTTTATGTGTTGCAACATGTTGAATTGTGATATCCCAAATGTGTTAGAAATTTTTAAATACTTTGATTTTTCGTTATAACTACCGTGTAGAATTTGGGGTGTTACACAATCTGGCTTGTAATGACCGGGTTTAGCACAATGGTAGCATGATCCTCGTGACTTAGGCTTCTTACTTCCATCTTGCTTTCTTGGTTGAGAGTGGCGTCTATAATTGATGAGATTCTTATCCGAATGTTGAATTTCGTTTTTCTGGAGAAATCTATTGTATTTTCTTACGAATAGACCCATATCCTCATATGGACTTTCATCGTCATCACTTGATTCACTTGCACACGAAATTGAGGTGGATGACTTGGAGCTTGAAGCCTTTAGTGTTATAGACTTCTTTTCCAATTCCCTTGACTTTTCTTTCTTTTCTTTCTTTTCATGCTTTCGAAGGCTTATGAGCTCTTTCTCATGTTCTTGAAGCTTACCTCATAGTGTTGTGAGATCCGAAGTATTTAGATCATTGGCTTCCTTAATTGTCGCAACTTTAGGTTGCCATTCCCTACTAAGACATCTCAAAATTTTGTTAGTGGCAACATAATTGGAAATTAAATGACCAAGTGTATGCAAGCGATTCATTATATGAGAAAATCTCTTTTGCATGTCGGTGATGGTTTCACCTTGCTCCATGCGAAAGAGATCAAACTCTTGCGTCAAAGTATTGATTCTAGCCAATTTTACATTGTTTGTGCCCTCATGGGTGACTTGTAAAGCATCCCACATTTCCTTAGCTGTGGCACAATGTGAGGCCCGAAAATACTCATCAACTCCTAGACCTGCTATGAGCATGTTTCTTGCTTTCCAGTCATAGGCATAACTTTTCTCATCTTTTTCATCCCATTGTGCTTCCGGTTTAGGAACGGTTATCTCTGCAGCATTTTGCATAGTTATTGCAACTGGCCCATCTTGGATAACCTTCCATATTTTCCTATCAACAGATGTGATATGGACACGCATACAATCTTTCCAATAGCTATAATTTTCACCTGTGAAAACGGGTGCTCTAGTGTAAGCCCCTTTTAGATCACAATCCATTTCTAGAAGTTGTATATGAATCACTGAACAAATCGGCGCTCTTGATACCACTTATTAGACGATGTGGCGGATCTAGAAGGGGGGGGGGGGGGGGTTGAATAGATCCCTTTGAAAAATTTTGGTTTTTATAAAATTGTTTTTAACAAAGAGCAACAGTCCTGAATCTGATCGTCTAAACTTTACATATTGGAAAGATCAGATATGCAAACCAATTTAATGAAAATGATGAGAATAGAATTGCACTAGAATTGAATATGATGAATCACTTTAGCAAGCTTTAACAAGGTGTAAGTTATTACCAATTAGTTGCGGAGAAGATAAAGCAAATTTGTGAGATGTAAATTCACCAAACACTTGGTGTAGGTACTACACAAGGTTTGGTTATACTCAAATTATAGTGATTATAGCAATTCAAATGAATGCTATATGAGGTGTAAAGTTTTAGTTTGTCACTACAATTGTTTTGTATCAATGAAGGAATTGATAACTCACAAATTTAAGCAGATAGAAATAAAGTGCAGAAAGCTATAATGGACACAGTATTTGTTAAGGCAGTTCACCCTGTCGTCCTCGCATGGGCTACTCTGCCCCCAATTCTAGAATCTAGAATTAGGATATGAAATTAATTTTGCAAAGTTTGTAAGAGAAGAAACAATCACCACAATTTAAAATCACTTGATGAACCTTATATGTTTCACTCCTCTTCCCTTGATTCTAGATGAATCAAGTATGCCAAATCTTGAACAAAAACTCCTTCTACTTTGAATGATTTTGAATCCAAGAAATTGGCCCCAAATCCTTCTTCACAATCCTCTAGTTACCGCTACCCAATTGAACACCCCACGGTCTTCCAATCCCTTAGCTCGGCTGAATTCAATGAAGCAAAGATTTGTGATGAAAACCTCCAATTTTGGAGGACAAAACCCCAATGGTTTTATTCAAGAAAAAACCCACAAAGATCTCTACCCAAAACTAAAATTACACTTTCAATTCGTACGTTATACACACAAACCCAAAAACTTGATCAACAAAAATGATTGTGTGTAATTGTTGATGGTTGATGAGAGGTTGAAGATGAAGAGAGCTCTTGTGTCTATCTTTCACTTTTTCTTGTTGTATGGAAAATAGAGGCCAAACAATATATATAAGTGATTCCCATGATGTAATAACACTACAGAAAAATGAGACAATACAGCGATGCGTCGGCTCATGCAGAGTATACAGAATGTGTGCGCCTTCCCGGGCGAGAGAGAGGTTGAATTTTCTTCAGTTATGCGTCGACTCATTGTTTGATGTTCTGGCTCATGTTTTCCTAGAACTATGCGTCGACGCATAGAGAAGGCGTGCACTTTCCCGAGTGAGAGAGGTTGAAATTCCTTCAGTCATGCGCCGACTCATTCCCCGATGCGCCGACTCATGATCTCCCAGAACCACGCGTCGATGCATAGAGAAGGTGTGCGCCTTCCCTAACGTTTCCAAGCCAAAATATTCTTCTCATGAGCCGACCTAAGGTTCCATGAGCCGGCTGATGCAGTCTGTTTTGAGATAAATGCTTATTTTTGATGTTTCTCACTTGCTCCTGTTTGAAGCATGACATATTTGCACATATAGGTTTTTGACAAGCATTAAAACTCAATTCTTTCACTTTTTCCCTCACACGTTCTTGGTGACTGAGGCAAATGAGGTGGCTTCGACCCATTTGGTGAAATAATCGATTGCAAAAAGAATAAAGTGATATCCATTGGAAGAAGTGGGTTTGATCTCTCCAATCATGTCAATACCCCACATTGCAAATGGCCACGGAGTGGTCATGAAGTTCAGAGGGATAGGAGTCACATGGACCTTGTTAGCATAGATTTGCATTTGTGGCAAGTTCTTGAGTGGTGATGGCAATCAGTCTCCATTGTTGACCAATAGTAACCAGCTCTCAGGATCTTCTTGGCCATAGTATGTCCCCTGGAGTGAGTCCCAAAGAGACCATCATGCATGTCTTCCATGATTTCCTCTGCCTCCTTCTTGTCCACACATCGGAGTAGAGTAGAGTCATGGTTGCATTTGTACAAGATTCCATTACTTAAGAAGAATTTAGCTGAAAATCTTTGTAAGAACTTTCTGTCATTGATGGAAGTTCCTTCGAGGTACTCTTGTGCTTCAAGGTATCTCTTCACCTCATGGTACCATGGATTTTATGTGTCAGTGTCGAGCTCATAGCAGTGCGCAGGTTCGTCAAATCTCTCAATTATAATCATATGAGCTTCGTTGTCCCATTTGACCTTGAACATAGAAGACATTGTTTCCAAGGCGTTATCCAGCTGATTTTATTCCCTAGGGAAGTGTTCAAATGTGACCTCTTCGAAGTAAGGAATCAGATATAGAACAAGCTCCTAGTAAGGAATGAGATTAGGGTGTTTAGTGTCCCAATCTCCTTTTAATTGGCTAATCACTAGAGAGAAATCCACAAACATATTCAAATGCTTGATCCTCAAATCAATGGCAGCCTTCAGACCCAAAATGCATGCTTCGTACTCAACCATGTTGTTCGTGCAATCAAAGCATAATCTGGCAGTGAAAGGAGTGTGGCAACCTTCAGGGGATATGATCACAACATCAATTCCATTACCCAAAGCGTTGGAAGCCCCATCGAAGACCATAGTCCATCGGGATCCTTGTTCGGGTCCGTCATACGGTCCAGGTTTCGCGCAGTCGATCACTAGCATGATGTTCTCATCTGGGAAGTCAAAGTTCATAGATTGATAATCATCAATAGCTTGATGGGACAAATTATCTGCTAATACACTTCCTTTAATGGCCTTTTATGTTGTGTATTGAATATCGTACTCAGTCAAGATCATTTTCCATCTAGCTATCTGTCCGGAAAGAGCGGGTTTCTCGAAGATATACTTGATAGGGTCCATCTTAGAAATCAGTAGAGTGGTATGAGTCAACATATACTGTCTTAGTCGGAGATCATCCCATGCCAGAGCGCAACAAGTTTTCTCGAGCAATGAATATCTGGTTTCACAGTCGGTAAACTTTTTACTCAAGTAGTAAATAACATGCTCTTTTCGGCCAGACTCGTCATGTTGGCCCAACACACACCCCATTGAATTCTCTAGTACCATAAAATACATGATCAAGGTTCTTCCTTCAACTGGAGGCATGAGGATAGGAGGTTCTTGTAGATATTATTTGATTTTGTCGAAGGCCGCTTGGCATTCACCATTCCAACTGACTACTTGATATTTCTTCAAGAGTTTGAAGATTGTCTCACAAGTAGCAGTTAAGTGAGATATGAAGCGGGCGATGTAGTTAAGACGACCCAAGAATCCTCTAACTTCCTTTTCAGAGTGGGGGACTGGAATTTCTTGGATTGCCTTCACCTTGGCAAGATCGACTTTGATGCCTTTACCACTGACAATAAAACCTAGAAGCTTTTCAGATCGTACTCCTAATGTGCACTTATTAGGGTTCAACCTCAACTTGTACTTTTTCAGCCTCTCGAATAGCTTGTATAAGTGATTGAGATATTCTTCCTCTATTTGTGATCTTGCAATCATATTATTCGCATAGACCTCTATCTCATGATGGATTATATCATGAAACAAAGCTATCATAGCTCTCTGATATGTTTCCCTTGTATTCTTCAGTCTGAATGGCATGACTTTGTGACAAAAGGTGCCTCATTGCGTAACGAAAGTGGTCTTCTTCATGTCTTTAGGAGCCATCTTAATTTGATTATAGCCGGAGAAACAATCCATGAAAGAGAAGACTTTGTGTTGAGCGGTGTTATCGATCAAGACATCAATATGAGGTAAAGGGAAATCATCCTTAGGGCTTGCCCTATTCAAATCCCTGTAATCTATGCACATACGAACGTTTTTGTCTTTCTTCGGCACCGGAACTACGTTTACAACCCAACGGGGATAAGATGTCACAACTAGGAATCCTGCATCAAATTGTTTCATCACTTCAGCTTTTATATTTCCAGACATGTCAGGCCTCATGCGATGAACTTTTTGTTTGACATAAGGACAACCTTCCTTTGTCGGCAGATGATGAACTACGATGTCGGTGTCCAACCCTGGCATATCTTCATATGACCAAGCAAACACTTCCACATAGTCATGCAACATCTGAACCAATCTGCTTTTGACATTGCTTTCCAGGTTAACGCTGATCTTAACCTCTTTCTTGTCTGTCTCGGTACCTAGATTGATGACTTCAATTGACTCTTCGTGCAACTGAATAGATTTTTCCACTTGTAATAGAAGTCTGACTAGTTCTCCCGGTATTTCACAATCTTCCTCGCCTTTGTCTTCGGCTTGGTTAATTGGATGTTCGAAATCATAGTCGACAATATTAGATTCATTGGCAATGAGATCCAGAGTGGATAAGGACCTGCAAGAGTGTGTGTGTGTGTGTGTGCATGTAAGATACATGGCTATTTTGAAAAATGTATTTGAAGAAAAAGAAAGATAATGAGCACAAATATTTGAATGTAAAAGTCCAATGATTTGTAGTGAATGATTTTATGATAAAATGAACATAAATAAAACCCTTGACAAATGGACCATAGTGCCCCGGGCCAGGCACATGGCTTAAAAGCCATTGTTTAATATTACAGATAAAATTTTCTTAAATTAATAGAAAGCAATAAACAAGTAATTACTCCTCAATGAAGGAGACGAGAACAAAGTCCTTTGCGTGCCAATTGTTGAGCTCTGTTGTAGTAGGATATACCCATTCTTCAAACGCACATTCATCATCAGAATCACCTACAACGTTAACTTCATGACTTCCAATATGGAGAGGGGGCTTCCCTGCACGAGCGCACCTCACTTCCTTCTGAGCCTTGATAGTGAAACCCAAACCACATTTGTATGATTTAAATGGGATCTCGGGGAGTTTTCCCCAAGTATCACAGCTTCCTTCTTCAACTGCGGCACGAGCATCTCTAAACGAAACCATCTTTAGCACGACCTTAACAACTTTGGACACATCAGAGGAAAATTTGGCAGTAGCAACCATTGGTGGCACAACTTCTAAAGCCTGACATGAGGTTTCTATAAATTCGCCATCCATCTCCACATATTTGAAAGAGTTGAGGTGGCTTACCATGAACTCCTCCTAACCACAGACAGTGACAATCCTTCCTTTGACCGGATACTTGAGCTTTTGATGAAGGGTTAACGTTACTGCCCCTGCTCCGTGGATCCAAGGGCGACCCAGCAAACAGGAGTAAGCAGGACGAATATCCATGATGTAGAAAGTAGAGTTGAAAATATGTGAGCCCACCTTGATCGAGAGGTCTACCTCTCCATGAACAGTCCTTTTGGACTCGTCGAAAGCCCTCACAATAATATCACTTGGTTTCAAAAATATTGCTTCATAGTCTAAATGGTCCAAAGCCCCCTTGGGTAGCACGTTTAAAGAAGAACTAGTGTCAACCAGAACATGTGCTAAGGTAGTCCCCTTACATTCAACAGAAACGTGCAGAGCTTTGTTATGGTTTTTTCAAAGTGGTGTCAGATCAGCATCCGAGAACCCCAAATCATTTTCGCCCGTCAAGCTTGCCACACAATTTTCAAACTGGTCAATTGTGGTCTCATGAGGGACACGAGCTTTCTTTAATAATTTGATTAACGCCCAAGCATGAGCATCGGAACAAAGTAGCAAAGATAACATGGAAATCTTGGAAGGGGTTTGCCCCAACTTCTCCATAATCTTGAAATCACTCCTTTTTATAATTTTCAAGATCTCATCCATTTCTCGAGCGGAAGGCTCCTCAGCAGCAATGTCTTTTATGGGTATCTCTATTTCAACAGGCTTAACTACTTTCTCCTTTCCCCTTGTTTCAGCACTAGGCTTATCAGTGGTGATGCGGACAAGCGCCTTTGTAACAGTTGGTGGTGAGATGTTGGGTGAAAAGATTCTCCCAGTTCTTGTCACCTTACTAGAGCCAATAATGTTACCGATGTCATCGAATTTTCTTTCTTCAATACAAGCATCTTGCTCTATTCCATGGTAAAACACCTCAGCACCATAG
The DNA here is from genome assembly GCA_948472305.1 of Vicia faba. Taxonomy (NCBI): domain Eukaryota; kingdom Viridiplantae; phylum Streptophyta; class Magnoliopsida; order Fabales; family Fabaceae; genus Vicia; species Vicia faba. The sequence continues at coordinate 1,059,837,087 of OX451736.1, read as the reverse complement.
TTCCATGGCACTGCTTTGTTGGAAGAGTACAGGATTGGCCCGGGGCGGTAATTATCAGAAGAGCAACAGTCGGTTCATTTGAAATCCTAATAGGACCCTTGGAGGAGATCCTAAGAGGCTTGTTTGAGATCGTTATGATGGAGAGGTCTTCAAACTTATTGGTCAAACTTTTGGCAGACAAAGTCTTCTCAAATAGGATCTCATGGAAATTCATCAGGCGTTGAACGCCTTCCTTCAACCCTTCGCATCCATTGAGTTATGTGGCACAACAATCACAGTCCTTCAAACAGCCAGGGAAAATCCCGGCTTTCAGCAGATTATTTTTGACAATGGTTAACAGAGTAGTCAATTCTTCGACGGAGGAAAAAAATGGTGTCTTCAACAACATTGACACCATTGCCATGATTTGGCATAGGCGCGGTGATTACATTCAGCGTTGGAGGAGGATAAAATTCAATGGTATTATTGTTTATTAAGTCTTGAATTTTATTCTTCAGTGCCCAGCATTGGTCAGTCTCATGCCCGGTACTATTCGAGTGATATGCACACTTGGTATTCAGATTGCATTTAGGTGAGGGGTATCTGGATTGGCTGGAGAATCACGCAGTGTCACCAAATTATCCTTTAACAGATGTTGTAAGGCTTGGGATAGAGACATGCCTATCCTTGTGAATTGTCTTGGTGGAGCCTGAAACTGTTGATGATTTAAAGATGGTCTTTAAACAAGAGCTGGATTGTAAATCAGAACAACATTAATGGACTGGTGGTCATCCTTCTTGGTACGGGCCCTTTCCCCATACATAGCATTGATTTCTTTCTTTCCAATGAAGGGTTTCTTTACGAGATTGGAGGTGGAAGCAGATGCTATGGGAATCTTTTCGCTTTTGATACTGCTTTCAATAATTTCACCGGTTAAGATTAGCTCGGTGAAACCGGATGAAGAACAAGCAACCAATAGGTTGAAAAATGGACCAGATAAGGTGCCCGTAAACATATCAATGTAATCCCTATCAATTAAAGGTGGTTGAACCCTACTGGCTAGATCCCCTTACTTTTGGGCGTACTCTTTGAACCCTTCATTCTTACGCATTGTCATGTCTTATAGTTGAACTCTTGTCGGTGCCAGGTCGGCATTGTACTGGTATTGGTGGTAGTAAGCGGTGGCTAAGCCTTACCATGTATGGATACGGGAACCCTCCAACTGGTAAACCCACTCAAGTTGAATCCCAGCCAAGCTTTCTTGAAAAAAGTGAACCCAAAGTTTCTTGTCGGCTGTGTGCGGTTGAATTTTGCGCACATAAGACTTCAGGTGAAGTTTTGGACATGAAACCTCATCTATTTCGCAAAGACTGGAATCTTGAATTTGCGGGGAATGACAACCCAAGACATTAAACCCAAATCATCAAAATCCAAACCAGGGATGGCTTGAATCTCAACGGCCTTCAATCTGTCTTCTAGCTGCTTGTACTTAACATCGACAGGAGGATACTGCTCGTCAAAATAATCTCTATCATCAGACGCTTGATCATTAATACACCTAACCTGGGTACTCCTCGCTTCTCCAATTTGATTTTCGTCTTCCTCAAACGAGTCTTCCACTATCGGTATCTTATAGATCGACTCTCTGAATCGTCTACCCATGTTAACCAGTGCTTTCCTCTTTGGTTTCATTTTGGATGCCAGCAACATCATCAATTCTTGTTGTCCCTTGGCCAAGGTCAGCAGAGTCTCTTGAAACTGGGAGTTTTTTGCTTGTAGGTCTTTCACTGTTTTCTCTATATCCATCTTGCTGAAATAAACAGCAGAAAGATAAGGAAACCTGTCATGGAAAACCTGGTATGTTATGATGCATGGAAGATGTGTATGCAAATGATTTCAAGGATTTATGAAATTTAAATTTGTATAGACAAGGAATGAATAAACATCAAATTTCATTAATTAGTTCAAAATAAATTACAACATGCCTCATGGGCTTACAAAATAAATCTCTAAGATAAAAAGGTTGAACGCATCACCTTTGGTGCAAGGTAGGAGTTCAAGCTTCGTTCTTCATGTAGTTGCTTTGTAAGCTCCAAAACCCTTTTCTCACTCGCATATCACTGAGCTTCGAAAGTGTCTCGTTCTTCCCTTAGCTGAATCCAACCTTTTTGCAAGTCTTCAAGAGAAGTAGGCATGTTGGGATGAAGGACAGTATACGAGACTTCTTCTTCAGCAACAGGCTCCATGATAACTGGTAGGATGGAGGGGTAAGGCATCATGAGCTTCTGAGCACGATCTCGCACCCACCTAAGATAAGTTTCAAAGGAAATATAACTCTTCCGTCCCGGTGTCCCATTATCTGCTTTGTTTACCATCATCCAAGCTCGTGCAAACCTTTAACGGTAACCTTGATTGTCGCTCTTGTAATAAAATACCACTCCTTGTATGAGAATCTCATGAGTACCATCTCTTCGGGTGTAACTAAACTGTCGCAAGGCTAAGAAAGGGTTGTAAGTGATGCCTCCCCTAATGCCAAGCAAAGGGATATTAGGGAATTCCCCATAACGGTCAATGATAGAAGTATCCTCCAAGGATCTCAAACACCAATGAATGTCAGAGTGGGTGAGGGACATTATCCTTTGAGACTATGTCAATCTTTGCTCATTTTTCAATTTTGATCGAGGTAAGTGCAAAATAAACCACTTGGAAAGTAAGGGAATACAACACAAGAGAGTACCTCTTTTCCTCATAGTGCGGGTATGGAAACAATGTAACATGTCTCCCAACAAGGTAGGTATAGGATTACGAGAGAGAAAGACTCTGATGGCATTCACATCTATGAATTGGTCCGAGTTGGGAAATAGAACCAAATCATAGATGAGAAGGGCTAGGACATCCTCAAAGGCTTGAAAATCTAAATCTTCCCAAAATGAATGAGCCCTCTCCAATAAGAACTTCGCTAGGAACCCTTGAACTCCGCTTCTTGTCTCCCAATTTGCTACTATGTCGGCTCTTTTCAGATGCAGGGCTTTGGCCATGACTTCAGGTTTTGGAATCCCTTCCAAACCAGTGAATTGTGCTTGATCAAGCACGGGCACTCCTAATAGCAAAGAGAATTCTTCTAGTGTTGGCACTAACTGATAGTCTGGGAAAGTGAAGCAATGATGCACGGGATCAAAGAATTGGAAGAGCACGCACATCATCTCTTCTTGGAAATTAGAGGTAGACAAATTTAGGAGCTGACCATATTTCTTAGTGAAAGGAGAGTCTTCAGGTACCCTTGACGCTAACTCTTTGAGTTGATGGTGTGCTTTCACAAAGTTGATTCTAATGGTATTTCTTCGGACGAAGTCCATGGCCTACAAAACAAAAACAAAGATAAATTCCTAAATCCTTGAAATGGTTAGTGAGAATGCGTATGATATTATGATGTTTATGATGTTATGTACAAGTAAGCATATACACACATGGCAAACAAGTCCTTAGGTTTAGGCTTGCATGGAGTCTTTTAGGTAAGTACCCTCTTGAAGTTTTAGTTGGTTCAAACCTGTCCTAGTAATAGCAACCGGGTTCTAAAGGGTCTCAATATCAGTGACCTTTCTTTTAGGCATTGTCTCAGCAAAATCAATCTTTTCTTACGGCTGAGATATCCCAAAAGTCTGATCTCAATGAGTGTAGTATCGAGTATCAACCAATTTCATCTTTCCACCAAAACCGGTTATCTCACTACGTCCTAATGGCCAAGTTGTTCAATTAAGGTTCTAAGGCCAGTTAGTGCCTCATGACGCCACTCAGCGGCCCTGTATTCTCCTTGATTCAACACAAGGGATACCGGTACCCACAAATGTGTCACACTAACGTAGCCATTGTTTCAACCATACCGGTCTACGCCGTACAGTTTCCACAATCTATTGCTACTTACCTAAAAAGGTATCCCAGATCCGGGTAGAGGATCAAAGCAAGCCCAAACAAGGAACTATAATGTAAACAAACAAGTCAAACAATGAAAGCAAGTAAAGGTGATCTATCCCTAAGGTAACCCCACTTTATAGAATCTCCCCAACAGAGTCGCCAGTTCTGTAATACAGTGGGAGAACTGACTTGAGATGTTTTACGTTTAATCACAATTGTTGCGGTTAGCAAGATTCGCCACCAACTTTTCTTTTATCCAAACGGAAAGGTGGAAAAGAACAGGAAAGACCTTTGAGATTATTTCTTGAGTTCGGGGGGTAGATTATGAAAAGGGAAGGTATTAGAACCCTTTTCATCCATAGTTATCTATGGGCTCTTAGTTTCTTGCTAGACCACTTGCTTTTGTTTGAAAATCTACTTTGTGGTGGTTTTTGAAAGTATTTTTGAAAAGGCACCTTCGTTTAGGCAAACTTTGTAATGATTCTCGTTTCGGCGAAAATGTATACAAAGTGTTGGACTTTTGAAAATATTTCATGTTTTGAAAGGGTTTGTTTTGAAAGTGTTTGTTTTGAAAGTTATAAAGGATGTTTGTTTTGAAAGTGAGAAAGCAACTAAGAACGTTTCTACCTACTCAAAAGTCTTTTGTTCAGTTCTCCTTTCCTTTGATATTGCTATCTTACCATTGATTGGTGAGAAGCCTTATTTTTGGATGTAAAGGGACAAGCATGGGTCATCGTATAGTCGTGATAGCAATGTTATGAGATATCTTAGCATTTCTCTTGAGGGACTAAGATCATTTCTAAGGCAAAATTCGTAGCATCGTCGAGGGACTATGATCTTGTATTTCAATTATTTTTGCTAATACATCTCACATGCATAACATGACCATTTTCAGGCAACAAGTGGAAGTAACCCTAGGGGTGCATGTGTGAATAGTGTACTTTATTTGCATGCATTTAGTCTTTGATCATGGGTTATCTATTTGTTGATTTTATCTTCCCATACAAATCCTAATTACTAGCATTTATATGAAAGTGATAAATTGCGGAAAATAAATATTCTACGCTATTACAATCATTAGGGGGATGGGGTATACAAATTTATGAATGGAGATTGCAAGGAATTTAAAGTCCTAATTATCTATTACAACCACATTGAAATAATGTACAAGAAATATAAAAATAGACTTGTTTTGTTTTTGTTAAAAGAAGAAAATGAATTAGCTTAAGAAAATATGTTTGATCTTTTTATTCCAAAAGAAATAAAATAAAGTATGTGAATATAAAAATATTTTGGTGTTTCTGATTAATGAAAATGAAAGTGATATTAAAAAAAATAAGAGAAAAAGGGGTCAGAATCAACACATTGCTGATATAGGAGAGAACAGAAGTTCTGACTTTGGTGCACTGTAAGTCAGAAAGAAAATGTTAGTAGACAAAAGGAGGGTCAGAAGTTCTGGGTCCGGGTACACTAAAGTTCTAGAGTTGTTGGGAACAAGGGAAATCTTAGAAGTTCTGATGTAACTGGCAACCTAGAAGTTCTAATGTTACTGGAAGGTCAGCAGTTCTAGTGGTTGAGGGATTTTGGAAATTCTAGATGTTTAGAGAGAGTTTGGAAGTTCTGATGTAGCTGGAAACCTAGAATTTATAGTGTCACTAGCAAGCTAGAAGTTCTGATAATGGTTATGTGAGGTATCAATGTTGTTGGATGGAATTGTCTAGAAGTTTTGGTCCAGGACGGGAAAAATGTCAGGGAATAAACATAAAAAAAGGGTGTTTCTGGGGCTAGAACTCAGGACCCTTAACACTAATGTCTTATGCACATGCTCTCTACCACTGGGGTGACTATACATCTGGTATTAGAAGCAAACACATAAACATATGACACAAAGTAAGTTTTGATAATGAATCTCCTTCTCCACGCCAATCAAAGCATCTGCAACTTATCCATTTCTCAACAAAACATAAAATGCAAACATAGCAGTTAAGGCAGGTTTCATCATGGTTTCAGAAACATAAAATATCAGGATTGTAAATATTAGGCAAGCATATATTTTGCTGATCCTAATTCTAAATCCTAATTTCCTCAAGAAGTTATGATCTGAAATTGTCTTTACTTAGGCAAGAATACATGAAATCTATGAATATACACAGAATCAGAGTCAGGATGTCTACATTGTATTTTCGGACATGCAAGTCTAACAATGCCTAAGTAATATGATGAGAGCCAGCAGAAACTTACCTTGCAGCTGGAAAATGTCCTGTGAGCTAGAGCCTAGTTCTGACTACTGTGATATTCTGATCAGCTTCCTCACGTGCTCAGAAAGCTAGAACAATCCTGAACTATAGATGGCTGGAAAATTCTAGAGCAGCCTAGAAGCAATGTTTTGTTTTTTTGAGATGGAGATTGATGAAGATTGTATTGCAGTTTGTAAACAGAAGTTGGGATTGTTTCTAAATGAACATTATAAACTGAGTGGATGATTTGGCCAAGAGATGTGCAAGAAAATTAGAGTTCTGTGCGTAAAAGAAAACAGGAGCTTAGCAGATTTTTGTGTTTATGTTTTTGGTTTCAAGTTCTTTGAAATTTCAGCGAGGTTTCAAGGCTAATTTTTAAATTATCGACCTCTTTATAGTTGAAAATGAAGTTCAATTTATAGGCAAGGATTTAGAAGCTTGGAGAAGTCAAAAGTACAACCATCATACACTAGGCACTGACTTGTTCTTGAAGCAAGTTCAAACAAGTATGGTTCAAGGCACAAAGTAAGGTGGTTAGCACCTTTTATCCGCGCCTAAACTGGATTTGTAAGTATGAATTAAGGAAAAGTATCCTCAGAAGAAAAGCCAAAGCATGGGCCCAACATAAACCTTGTACAAAAGTCTGCTTTTCAAGGACATCAATGGTACTACTATACCACACGTGGGGAAATCCTTTAGATAAAGACTTAAAAGTGGGTGTGAGCATTAAATGATGATGAGATTTATCAAACCAGAAATCCTGCAATATGAGATTATGCATCATAGCTTAATTCTGAGCCAGAAGCTCAGCATCAGCGTAACTTAGAATACACATCCAACTTCTGATCTTTGAATCTCCCTGCTCCAGCATGTTTTGGAGGAGTTCTCAGACTTTTCAGAAAACTTGTAGCACGCTTTGTAGACCTTCTTTGAATTACTCTTGCAAATTCTGCCTGAACCTACATGAAAATTGGCCCAAAAGTTGTAACCAAATTCTGGTTTGAAAATGCTCAGAATTTACTAAGTGTTTCAGTTTCATGGATGTGTCTTTGAGGATTTATAATTTGAAATCCCAGCATTTCTAGGAGAAGTTATGTTCTACAATGTTTTAGATCTCATTGAGATATACAACCCTTGTGTTAGAAGTTCTTTCAGAATCAACTTGCATCATGGTGAAAATCTGGCCAGAAGTTCTGAACTTATCATATTTCTTAAACACTTAGAAAAATTTCCAAGTATTTAGAATTTTGACTTTTCCAAAGTAATTTTGACTTTTGATTTTCTTGATGAAACAAATCTCATATTTTGACATATCTTGATAAAATATGATTCTTGAAACTTGATTTTTATCCAAAAGTCAAAGTTTGACTTTTCAGCATGCAATTGACCATTTTGCCCTTGTGCCCATTCCAACTCTAAATGGATGTATCAGTGCTGCCAACTTGATGTCATGAGAGATTTTGGGAGGAAATTCTTGAGAAATGAGAGGGTAAATTTTGGGGTACAACACATCCTTATTGCATTGTATTTACTTTTTCAATTTTTTTCTTTTTTTTAATCTAAAAAAATTAGAAATGAAATTAATTAACGAGAGGGAAACTAAAAAAGAGGAAAATTCTAGCGGGTTATGTTTTTTTGGGCTTGGGCTACAGTTTGAAGTGAAAATTATAATGCCGCAGTTTCTCCTTGTGGCTTAAAATATCTATAGTTTTTTAACCGTGACTAAAATATATAAGTGTGATTTTGTAACCGTGAAAATTGAAGAAAAGGCCACAGTTTCACACTCTGGATTCAATATTTCAAAACATATGTCTATGATTTGAAAACCCTGGCCAAAGCTTGCATGTGGACATAGTTTTTTAGTTGTGGAAAAATTTAGTGTGAACATGGATGCAAATTAATAGGATCGATTCTGCACATGCTTCCACCTGTTATACAGACTTGGTTGACTAACTCTGGTCTATCCTCTTTCCAGAGAACCAATTTGTCAAGGATATACCAAAATATGGTATCAGCCTTTGTAGAGAGGTGGAATCCAGAAACATCGTCATTTCATATGCCATTTGGGGAAATGACCATTAATTTGGACGATGTTTCATGTCTTCTTCACATACTGATTAGGGGTGAGTTGGTTGACCCTCAAGAAGGCTTCACTGATAGTGATGCTATTAGACTATCTATTGATCTGATGGGTGTTCCATTGTACGAGGAAGTTTAGGAGATCCACTCTTATAGAGGTCCTTAGTATATACTGGGTTGGTTGAAGATGATATTTGTGAGTCAGCAAGCTGCTAGTAGATTTGATTGTGCTGTTAGAGCCTATATGATGGTGTTGTTAGGTTGCACCATTATTGTTGACATGACCTTTACTCTTGTAGAGGCAAAGTATTTACCACTTTTTAGGAACTTGGATGGATGTGGTACATATTACTAGGGAGAAGCTTCACTTGTCACACTTTACCGATATTTAGGTGATGTTTCCTTCTATACATGTAAGTAGCTTGGCGGATATGCCTCTCTTCTACACGTACAAAATGTTTTATTTTAATTTTACTTTGATTTATCTTTATTTATATATAATGAGTTTAATTGATAATATTCATGGTGTGTAATAGTGTTGGATTCACGAGTATTTTCCCACCATTGGGAAGAGAGGTGTGTCTGGGATTTGTGGTATAGGTAGCCCACTTCTGAGGGCAATGAAATGGAGTTAGATGCAAGGAACACATAAGGTTGATGGGCTTAGGCATGTGTTAGATGCATTGATATCTGATAATGTCATTTGGTGTTCTTTTGAGAATCACAGACAAGCCTATCCATTTGATGATATATGTCTCTAGAAGGGTGGTCTGAAATGGTATGAGATAGTTGTGCTATATTTACCTGATAGATGTTTATGTCAGTTTGGATATAGACAATACATACCCCACCTACCTCCTGATGTTGACTCACTTGATGTAGATGTTGATTGGGCTTGATATGTTCAGGGAGTATTGGATATGATTCGTGATGCAATTTTTGCCACCCGGTCATATGATATAATCAATGAGTACTTGGCTTAGTATTATACAGTGTCACATCCTTGTTTGGTAGAACCACCATGCGATGAAGTGAGAGATATCTCTGGTCCTATATATGACGAATGACCATCAGACCAGAGATTATCATATATTTCACGTAAGCTTTATCGCTAGTTACAATGTCACGAGGCAGATGAGGAGGATGATGAGTTCACTGAGATTTTCGGTCACAACGTGTAGCTCAGGGCAGACCACTACCTCATGGCAGACCGATACCTTATGAGTCTGACGCATGATCTACTCTGCTTTTTTGTTATTTTTTTATGTATTATTTTGAGAAATCTATGCCTATGCGCAATCAACCATGTATCTTTCACATAATCAATAAATGCTTTAAAGTCAACACATGCATGCTCAAGTTATTGCAAGCGTTTATGGTACTCTACCTCATCACTAGCCCTTATAAGTTTACCATATTTTCTCTATCGGATCTCGCATGTCATCCACAACATATTCCTTACACTTTGATTTAACTTTTTTGTTGATGTGAAATTGACAAACTAAATTAATTGTCTTTGGAAATATTGTTTCAATTGCTTTCATCAAAGCAAGATCTCTATCCGTCAAAATCACTGGTGGCCAAAACCCCTGCTTATGAAACAACTGTTTCAACTTATCTAATACCCAACAAAAATTCTCTGTCTACTCTGACTCCATATAAGCAAATGCAACAACAAACGTTAACTCAGTTGATGTCAAACCAACTATTTCAAATAGAGGTTGCATATACTTGTTTGTCTTATATGTGCTATCTATAATCAACACAATAGGAAACATATTCAATAACTTCACTGATTCTGGATGAGCCCAGAAAATATCGCTCATAACTTCCGACTCATCTTTTTTTCTGCTCCAGTAAACATAATCTGAATCCTCTATTAGCTTAAACAAATGTTGCATTTCCGTTCTAGGACCCCTTATGTCTTTCTGTATCTTATTCTTATGTTTATATATTTGTGTGATATGAGTGACATTCTCCAGATCTCTCTCTTGCAATGACAATAGTATGTATCTTGGTGGAACATGACCTTTTGTCAAATTAACAATATGATGTTGTTCATCTGCATTTAGTCGACCTACAAATGTATCAGGTAACCCATGGTTATGAAGTCCACATTTTACATCAAACTTCCATCAAGAACCATCTTTTGACGGTGTTGACCTAATTTCGAAAGGACAACCAAATTTCTTACTAGCACTTTGTGTTTCACTATCTTTTTCTTTGTATTTTCCACCTCTATCACAACCAAATATTACTTTATCACTTCTTCCTCTCTTGCCTGTTTTGGTATCTGACGAGTTATTATAACTGTCACTTTATTCCTGATTCCAGCCTCCATAATCCACCTTATCGCCTCTTCTTTTGTAGCAAATCATTGTGTTGATGAAAATATTTCAGTGGTATCTACACATGTCTGATTTTTATCGCATATCAAAGAAATATCACCTGTTTAACATAATAAAAAAAATTAAAAAAAGGCACCGGAATACCAGTGTAATAGAAATACAGTTGGTACAAAAATCATAACTGAAATACATTTATTAATGATTTCCGATTAGTGAGAATTATAAACCAGAAAATGCACAGCTAGGTTATTCTGTTAATAATAACGAACCGATTTCAGCCACACTAGTAATCTGGTTAATAGGAAATGTAAATCGGATGTTATATATCAAAGAGTTCTGATTTAGAAAATAAGCAACCGAAATTTTATATCGCACGTTATCCAGTTGGCAGGAATGAGTGCACACTTTTCAATTTCGTATGTGTCAAGATGAATAGTAAAAAATAAAAATTGAAAAGTGAAAATAGAAAAAGGATAAACTTGAAATACAGAGATAACAGTAGAGGTATAGGAAAAACTTTTTCTCATTTATATATAAATAATATATACAGGACCTACCCAAACCAATTGGAGACCCTATTTTAATTTTTATAATAAACTACTAATAAAATAAAGTATAATATAATAGACTAAAATTTCTCTTTAAAAATTACATTAATTTTTTTTTAGTAACGGTTATATAGAAAGTTAAGTCAACTCAATTGATAGTTGTACTGAATTATTATGTATATTTGAATTCACGATATCTCATTTATTCACATTTAAATTAGATCAGATTTGAATTCACGATATCTCACTTATTCACTTTTAAAATAAAAATATCAGTCACTAAATTATTTTTAAAAAAAATCTATAACATATAATTAGACTAGATATTTTTAATAACAAATAATTAATAGTTAATTCAACTCTTTTTAATCATTAACTTTATTAGTTAAACCAATTGAACTACACTTATCACCATGTATTAGATTAGATTAAACTAAATTAATTAAATATTTTTAAAATTTAACAATTTAATTTATTATTTATTTAATCGTAATGATTTAATTAAAATAATTATAAATTTACTAACTTTCAAATATATTATTATAAAATAAAATTTAAACATATATTAAAAAATACCAAAATCACTATAACATAA